>JARHVA010006600.1:20000-735000 GCA_037957365.1 Torreya grandis
ATTATATCATGGGAGAACTACATGAAGTTTGATCCTGCTTCAGAGTATAGGTATGTAGGCAATGTTCAATACATGGGGTTTTGATGTCACACCCAACTTCAACCATTGACCCATTTTTATCCCATTTATTTAAATTTGTCTTCACATGTTAAGGAGATAAGGTTTTTAAGGAGAAATAATCATATAATGGTCACCATAGCTGATCAAAATCTCCTGAATGGAACACATAACATATATATATATATATATATATATATATATATATATATATATATATATATATGTATGTATGTATGTATGTATGTATGTATGTATGTATGTATGTATGTATGTATGTATGTATGTATGTATGTATGTATGTATGTATGTATGTATGTATGTATGTATAAAGATGGAAATAACCCAAAAATATTAGATAATCATTGTTTATAGACAACACCGATATAACAGAAGACAAGAACACCCCCCTCTCTTGTCAAACTTAGGGTGTTATTATCTAGGAATCATATTAGCTATAGATTCAATTTCACAATCATCAGATCCAACCACCCTACCAGTTTCAGCTTTTCAATCCTCTTGCAACACTATTTTTTATTCTATTTTCCTTATTTAATAAGTTTCCAATTTTATTAAGTTTCAAATCAATGAATGCTTGATATTTTTAGTATTATTATTCCTAATTTTGCATAGTAGTTTGTCACTTAGGGTAATCTACATATTGCTAGGTTTTCCCAAATTTGATGAAACATATTGTTTAACTTGACTTATTTATCAAATATTGGAAACCCTAGCTTGTCATTAGGGTTTCCTTTTATTTTTTCCCTGCCATTAGCATTTCAGATATCATTTTTCTTAATTTTTAAATCATTCATCCTTATTTTATAAAACCTAGCTTTATATTAGGTTTTCCTTCTCTTTTCCCCCTTCTATTAGGGTTTTAGATGTTTGATTTTATTATTTCTATATTCATCATGATTATGATGAATGAAATTATATGTCATTGGCTGATTCAAAGTTTTTCTATTTCATTTACATGTTGTTTCCCTATAATATGTCATAATTTTAAGTTGCATATAATTACATGGATGCATCATATAACAGCATAGATAAATTAATCATAACTAAAAAATATTATCTTCCTCCTCACCCTCAAGGTTGTGATAAATACTTTCCCTCTAACTAGGTCCATGTTATAACTATCTAAAGAGGTGAGATATCCCATCCTATAGTGTAAAAATAAGTTAATTAACTTATCCTTCCTTAAACCCATCCACCTTCTATAACTCCCCTTGATAGTGTATGTATGCATATTTAATCTAAAGTACCTAGGGTTTGTGCTTGTAGAGCTCTAAAGGACCAAATCATCATTATAAGCAATTTAATAGCACAATTTCAGAATAAAAATTAGTGTTTCATTGCAAAGATTACATCTACAATAAGTCTAATAATAAGTCTTAATATCAAAATAGAAAGGTAAAACAAAATACATCTACAATAAGTGATTCAAAAAGTGTGAAAATGGATAATAAGAGTTCAAGTGAGATTCTAAGGTCAATGATTCAAAATAAGTTGATCAAACTTCCTCCTATAGATCTTTTAAGGAGACGAAAATAATATTGTGAATATAATAGAATACATGGGCATCATAGAGGTCATTTTTTGGATTTGAAAAAGAAAATACAAAAGATAATTGATAGTGGTTATCCTCAATTGATACATAAATCAAGAATAGAACAATGGAACAAGTTCAATTAGAACAAGTGACAAAAATAAAACTAGTAAAAAAATGGTTATCAAAGGACAAATTAGAGCAAGAGATTTTTTAAAAGTCACAATCAGAGCAAGAAGCAAGAAAAGGTTCAAAAGGCACAATCATAGTTAAAAAAAGGTTCAAAATGTAGAATTAGAGAAAGAAAATGTTCAAAAGGAAAAATTAAATCAAGTGAGAGTACAAAATGATCAAGGTGAAAAAGTAAAATTATAAAAGGCACAAGATGTAAAGGTAATATTAAAGAAAGAACAAAAGCCTAAGTTGCATAATTAGATAAAATCTAAGCAAAAAAGCATTCTTAAAAGAGGGATTCTAACAAAAGAAAGTCAAAAACATGAAGTAACTACAAAAGATACAATTTCAAATGTGGTTACAATGGGGGAAAATGCAATCCTTTCCTCATATCAAGACCCTTTCACTATCATTACTCACATAAATGGCAAGCAATTTATATATGTCAAAGTTAAAGAATATCAGGAATTCAATTTTTGTTCTATATCATTTCTTACATCTCTTGGAAATAAGAATCTACATTTGGATAAAAGTGGTAAATCTATAACATGTATGGGATCAATCAAGTTAAGAGTTTATTTCACTTCAAAAGAGTGTTATCTTAAATTTCAGGTTATTTAAAATTCAAGTACCTACATTATTTTGCTTGGAGGATCATGGTTAAAATCAAAGGTTACATGTCATTTTATCATGAAGGCAAGGTCACATCCTTTTTCAAAGAAGTAACATCTCTAGAGATAAAACATATAAAATAAAGTGTACCTTCAATGAGCATACAAACAAATACATGTAATGTCATATCAGTAGAGGCACATGACACAATACATATTACAAAAGAGAAATTGATAAATTCAATGCCATAATATGGGGTAGTTGGTTTTACATATCAATAAACAACAAAATAATAATTTTAAAAGTTCTAAATCTAGATGATGATGATGATGATGATGATTATAACAATACAGATTGATACTAACTATATAGAATATAAATATGGCAATTATATAGAATCTACAAAGTTACATGATCTAATTCATTCACTAGAGATCACCATTACTTTATTAAATACAAGATCTATTGATGGTAAGGCTCTTATGGAAGTCATAAATTAGGTTTCTTATCTTTATTTCTCAATTCATATATGAAAAAATACCAAAATAATAAAATATTATACAAAATAAAAAAATTAGGACCTATGCATGCTTATAGGTATTCGACATACATCTGTTTATTTGTGCACAATTATTTAATACTTGTTTTAGCTAGTTTTATATCATATATACTTCACTAGTGTACATGAGTGATTGTAGATTACACAGAACACCATTTTTAGATTCAATTGCAAGTAATATGAATGTTACACATTTAGAAATTATAATTGGAAAAGAGCACCCTATCAGATAATATCATCTTGATCTAGTGTCCATCTCCCCATTATTTCCCTAGTGAGTTCAAACTATCACTACTTAGTTCCAAATGACATAAGGGTTTAATACATCATGTACATTTATAATATATCTCACTAGGGGAATTTATACATAGGTTTTATCCTTCCTTAATTACCTTATCTTACTCATAGCTCAACTCTTTACATAGCATTACATATTTTGATATTGATCACTCACTAACACCTTGATATACTATTGGTTGTCTCAATTAATTAATCTACTCATATTACAACTTATCTCTTGTTGATTAATCACATATTATCATGCATACTTTCCATGTTTATTTATTATCTTTATGGCTTGTATGCACTATCTTTCTTTGCCATTGAGGAGGTTTTGAATGTGTCTTTTGCATGTGGCTCTAAGCCTTCATTCTTTATTTATATGCATAGACATACATTTGTAAATGTATTTGTGTGTGATTTTATTAATGTGAGTAAAATTTGAACATTTCCCTTGTATGTGGCCCCTTGGATTTATATTACATGATTTGTGTGTATTTTTTATTGTGTGTGTCATGGCCATGACAACTTGCTTGCCTCTTTGCTCAGATTCAAATTCCATTACGGGAATCATGCATCTACCCATACCTTACAATGCTATGATGTATATCATGATTTTGTCCCTAAGTATTTGTATTCAATGTTACATATTCAATTTGATCACTTATATCCATGTTTAAATGCTAACATCTATATAGACACTCTTACTATGAATTTTTGATGCTACATGCACATCACATTATGACTATGCTTGTTTTATCTCTATGATGATGCCATCTTATCCATATTATCACTAGTAGTTATATTTACTTCTTTATGTCATAAAAATATATAGCATAAATTTTCATTTTGAGTTAAGTTATTCCATAGGCTTAACAAATCACCTCAAAAGAGGAGGCATTCATAGAGATTTTCCTAAGAGACCATACCTCCTAGATCATCACATAATTTTTTTGGTAGTTATAACATAGTTAGCATAGTTTCAATCTCATAAAATACATAGAAAGTGATTTTGGATAAAAGTTCCCTATTGTAAAAGAGATTGTTACTCTCCTTTTTTTGCCATCGTTATTGTCAAAATACCTAAAAAATAGGCATTTATAGAATTTATTAGAATATCAATTTACCTAGGATAGAATGCAATAATTTTAGAGTCTCAGTTTATAGAATTAATTAGTTTTATTTTAGATTTACTCAATTTGGGGGAATCATGTGTGACATGTTATCATAAGTTATCACACAGGTTTTCTCACAATTATATTTTTTATTACTCAGTTTCATAATATATATACACTAGATATCAAGTTCAAGGCATTTGCATAACACATGGCTTCCTCATTACTTATTTTTGCACCACTTTTATAGATGGAATGACAAATTCATGTCATTCTCCATGTTGTATACACTAAACCTATATTATACTCAATTTTTTCACTAGTTTTACACTATAATTAAACCTTATTCTATCTACAAGGGTTGGGTCACTATTTACACTAGTTTTTTCACCATATCAATCTATTAGGATGCATATAGGGATTAAAAATTACTTTACTACTCTGTGTATACAATGATTGAGCAATCACTCTTTGAGTTCTTAAGTACACACCTATTTATGAGGATTAGGGAATGCATACTCCAATCAAAGATATTCAACAAAAATGAAATCTCCAAGGGTCCTACCCTCTACAGTCACCAATTGTTTTGAAAGGAAAACATAACGGTTCACATACCCAATTGGGCATATTCATTCCTTATCATTCTCTTGTTTATTTTCTTTTAATTTTTTATATTCATCTTAAGTAAAGACTGATATTACATATGTTTGATTGTAGTCTTACTTGGAACACATTTTAGCATTGTGGCCTACATTCAAGATTACACTTCACATGTAGTTTCAGGTAAGCATATTTCCTTTTACTCTAGTAATTTCACTTTACTGCATTACTAGAATAAAAAGGGGGAAATTTAGACACATAAATTAACATTTAAGCTAAAAATAGTTCACTTTTGACCACTCCTTTACACACTTATCTCTAGACCTATCTTAGGGCCCTTTTGATCACTATTTACCACCTTATGCATGGAGGAATCATTCTTCTAAGTTGATTGATGACCCCAAAATTTACTTATCCATCATGATATCAGTCTCAACCATAATTCAAGTCATACAAGACCTTTAGCACCATTATTTTTCCACATTATACAACATTAACATATTAGACAAGACTACATCACTTTATTGTCTAATTCGCCTTTCTCATCCTCCCACCAAATAATAGTTAATTTTCAAAATTCAAAGTTATGGAAATGTTGGCCTATGTCCCTAATAAGTTGAATTTAAAGGAATTTTAAAGATATGAATATATAAACATATTTCAACCTATTTTACACACAATACACTTCCACACTAAAAATCACTAGAAATCAAATTACACATTGAGAGAAAATTCCCAATTTCTCCCAAATTTTGATTACATACAACCCTAGTAGCACAGAGCCAAAGTCTGAATACATCTCCAAGTTCACAAGTAATAGGTAAGGCACTCAATCACACTAGTATTTCGCCATCATCTAATACTTTTAATAGTTATTCACACACCACCATAGAAGGGGAGAACTACATGAAGTTTGATCCCTATTCAAAGTATTAGTATGTAGGCAACGCTCAACACATCAGGTATTGAATTCATGGGCATATTCAACCATTGACCCCTTTTTCTCCAATTAATTTGCATTGGTATTCACATGTCAAAGATATAAGGTTTTGAAGGAAAAAAATCATACAATGGTCATCATAAATAATTAAAATATCTTTCATGGAACACAAAAAAAACATAACCCATAAATCCTATATATCTATTGTCTATGGATAGGACCAGCTTCACAAAGGAAAAAAATGCTTCATTTTCTTATTTATCTTAGGTAACTATTATCTAGGGCTCATATCAATTGTAGATTCAATTTCATAGTCACTAAATCTAGCCACCCTACCAATTTCAATTTATGATTCCTCATGCATCATTGTTTTCCAGTTAAGTCTTAGTTTTCTATTGCACATTCCTTATTAAGTTTTTATATTTAGTAAGCATCAAATCAATAAATTATTGATATTTTAGTATTATTATTCTTAATTTTTCATAGTATTTTGACACTTTGGGTAATCTAAATATTGCTAGCTTTTCCCAAATATGATAATTTATTTTTGCAAAATTAGACTACTATAGATATGCAATAAATGTGATAAATTGATTAGAAACTTGTTAAATCTATAAATTTAATAAAAATGGAAAATGAAAAAGAGAAATATAAACTTGGTTGAAAAATTGAGATGTGGGATGATTCTATATTTGAGACTCACTAACTATGTTGATTAAGTATGGACTAGAACAAGAGCTAACAGGGATTTGGAACAATAATGTTGTAATTAGATAGTAGTGGGGAGAGATATTGTTTTAATAGGGCAACCTTGTCTAGAAAATAAAATGGATATGATATTTATGGGTTGTGTGTGTTAATCAGTCTAGTCTTGTCCTTATCATGAGGCAACCATAAGATTGGGCATTCCTTGAAAATGAAAAGGTGGGGACAACTATGAACTTTCATCTTCAATTTTAGGATTGATATAAGATCATCACAAGGCATGGTTGCAAGTATTAGACTTCACAAATGGAGTCTATGTGAATAGTCTCTAAGAGATGCACTATTACCACCAAAAGTTCAATAAATTATACTTCACACAGGTTAAGGATATTTATGAATACTTCAGTGTTGGACTTATTCTTTCTAAATACAAGGGGAAAGAGGTATTTCACTTCCACCAAAAAAACATAAAATATAGGGAAGGCTAAGGTAGAAAAGGAAAGCCTCCAGGTCTAAAATGAGATCAATACAATGGTCATTAAACCAAATGACTCTGCCATATTTATACCACTATAGACTGAGTTTTACTAGAGTTATACCTCCAAGAACATACAATGGGGAGAGTCTGAGGAAACAAAAAGTATGCCTTCAATGTGAATTCCTACTAATGATGAGTACTAGGGGTTTATTTTCAAACACACATAAACACCATATGAGAATTTACAACTAAGCACAAAAATTTTAAGCGCTACTAAAAGGGAAATGAAATAACTCACACAAATATTATAATAGATACGCACATCATAACCATGACATACATAAAGTAAAAAAGTGTTAATCCAATTAACCTAACACTGATGATCATTCAAACATGAAGATGAAAGAAAAATGAATACAAAAGAGCCCCTCTTCTATAAAATATAAATTGCATTCATTAAAAGAGTGAAATGCTCCTACAATAATCGATCTAGGCTACTTTTATAGTCTGGAGTGATGAAGGAAACATAGGTGAAATGATGACAATAATTTGACATCACTTTTGAGCAATTTTGATTGATGCTTAAAATATTATACAACTCTTTCTTAAATAGATAAGGACTAGGGCTCACCTCTAAAAAGCATAAGGATCCCATTCTAGGCCATGATGGCCACTCATTATAGTTATAATCATATTTTAAAAATTTGAACCAAAATAAATCCTCAAAACCCCACAATAGATCTATAGGAGACCACTAGTTGAAAAGAAGAGGCATCTAAGAGGGACCAGCTCCCAACTAATTTGACTAAACACTCCCATCTTCCATCATAGCTACCATCAGGTCAAACTCTTTATCTAGCTTGGCCAAGTTCATTAGGTTTCCCTATAGATCACCTCAACCTAAGCTGATAGTCTCTGAGAGATTTGGAAATTTCTTCTATTTATGCTTGGATTTTAGAGACCTATTTGATTCTCACCATAGACTTAGTTGATAGGTCTAACACCACCTAGGCCCCTTCCTAGTTTACCTTGGCCACTTTTTCCCTCATAACCTAGTTAAATTAACCCAAGTAGACTTTAAATTCCCCTTGGTCAATCGAAGTTTCATCTAGGTGGTATAGCACAAATATATTGACCTCTTTGAAGTAGGTCAATATCCTCTTCTTGCCCTCTTCCAAGGGTCATGTTGTAGTGCAAGTTAAGGATAGTCACTCCTCCATTACTACTCTCATGTTTCCAGCATAAGTTTGGTATAATCCCAAATCTAAGGTTGGCATCAGTTTGAGCTTTAATAACATTCCCTTATTGACCACTACCTATAGCTTCTGGCACTTCCCATCAATTTTTTTGATCCTCCTCATGTAGGCCTGTGTCCCTTGTATATTTGCATTAGTCTTTGCCTGAGTCTCTACTACCTTCTTGAGGATTAAGAAAATCAAGGGCATCCTTGACCTACCCATTTAGTCTAATTAGGAATATGTTCTTCACTTGGACCTCAAGAATCTGGACCTATCTCTACATGTCCTTAATGAGATTATTGGACATGTAGTGGGTAGATCAGAGGATGGATAGTGGGTATTCAACCATCTTCTCCTCCCTAGTGGTAGTCCTCACCTTGGTGAGGGACAATAGATCTTGATGAGTCTTTCATATCACCAAGTTCCCCTCCTAGATAAATATATTCATGAGAATCATATTCATAGTCCTAGAGGCTTGGTCAAAACTCCACTATACATTTAGGTTACCCTGGACATCTATTTTTTGTGCTTATGACCCTCGGACCATACCTTGGGTTGTAGTGGGTATAAGAGTATGGTTAAAATGGTGGTGAAGGATGGAAGATGAGATGGAGGAATTGGAAGAAGTGAAAGAGGAAAGGAGATGAGGTGAAGAGGGCATGGGAACAAAAGGAGGGAGAACAAAATGGGAGGCCCATTAAAACATTTGATCTTGTCATTGTTCCTAAGTGAGGTTCACTTGAGATAAAATTAACCTTGGTAATGGATCATGGAACAACAAAGAAGAGATGCACTGGTTGAAAGCAAGGCTAACGGGGTCTTGGGTAAGGGAGAGAGATGAATTTGGAGATAATCATTAAGCTATTATTGTTGAGGCCTAGGATCTATTGAGATATGCAAAAGAGGTGAAATTAGAGTAGAAGGCCTTCATACTAAAGCTAGAGTATGGGTTACCTTCTAATTTTTATTTAGCCTCTTTCCCAAGTTAGCTTTGGGTGTTATGGTGAATGGTCAACCTGGGATGATAGGTAAAACAATGGCTTATGGTTAAGGAATTAGATCTATAGAAGAGAGCACCATGCTAGCTAAAATAGGGGCCAAGAGGTTTCCTATTAGAAGTGGTATGCTTTTAAAGGATATAGTCATGTTTGATACTAAAGGCATGCCTAAGAGAGGTAATTTGAGGAGTTAAGGTTGTGATATGGGGGGAGTGGAAGGGAATGAAGAAGCAAGGACACTCAGATAGGCTAAGGCTATTGTATAAAATTAGGGGGCTTAAGTCATTAGCCTTGTTAGGCACTTATCTAGCTATTCAAGTTAGATCTAAACTTGTTACAACCTAACATAAACTTTAACTAATCTTGTAGTGCTCAGCATTTAACACTTGACTATGCTGGCATCACTTCACATAAGGTGCAAGCCTTATGCACTCACCCAAAACATAGTAGAGAAAGGATCGAGCCCTGCATTAGGATACTTGTGCAATGGCACAAACCTACCTTTTAGAGACTTTGGATATTGCAATGGTGGTGGTGATTTTATGGACACAAACCATTCTAGGGAGGATTTGACTATCTATTAGATGCAAGCCTATATTATGTTGTTTTTATAGATTCATGGCCACAAGCCTTTGGTTTCTTTAGCTTAGCATCATTTAGGTGTTTAAAGGGTTCAACAGGGTACTTAGATGAAGTACTTAAGCTTAGGCTCATGCTTTGACATAAGTATAATCATGAGACATGGGATCTTGCCTTATTTAGAGAATTTTCTATAGACAGTGTTGATGTCATCATAAACTATAGAAACACCATGAATGGACTAGGTTGAAAGCTTACTAGAACTCAATATTTGTAATATAAGGTTAAACATTATAATTATTACAAACATTGTGAAAACCATTCTCATTCTAATCCTATAACTATAACCATATAAAACAAACTAACACTCATTAGACACAATGCCATTCATCATTAAATAGAGTTCAAATACAAAGTATATATCAATAGAAACTAAGCAAATGGTCATCTTAAAGATGTTATAGGCCCATAGGCTCACAGGAAAGTTTGGGCTCATTAGTGAGGAGCCTCAAAGGCATCATGTTAAACCTATACCTAAATGGTAACATTCAGAAACAATCCTACAAATCTTCACTACTCCAACTCGTCTCTCCCTGCTAACTAGATTAAACCTAGCTATATAGCACTTAAGAACATCTTGATGCCATGGTGAATGGAGAACACTAGTTTTTGAGCTAGTGTTTGATTAAATCATTCCATTAACTTCACTACCTTGCTTCTATTGATCCATGATTGTCTTGTGTGCCCTCTTCTCAATGATGCTTGAGTTAGTAGGGAGTTGGTGAGGCACTTGCCAGCTAGCATTACAAGATGACAAAATAACAATCATAACAAGTGATTACCTCACACCCAAGTGTATGTTGTGTTGGCATGAATCTTATATTTAGATGGATTTGGGGCCCAAAATTACCCCACACAAAATTTATAGTCTATCTTTAGACTGGTTTTTTAATGTTTTAGGAGCATAAAATTTCAGCGTGTTCTCCTTTAGCTTTGCATTAAAGTTATTGAATCCCTTGATGGAGATCTTGAGTCTTTCAATGATGCTATCAATCTTCATGGAGGTAACATTGAGTGTGAGAAAATTCATGTTATCTAACTCCTTTATAAACTCCTCTATCCTTTCTTTTTCCTTCATCACCCCTCTATTTAGGATGACTCCTTGATCGTGGGCCTTCATTTGAAAAGCATAGAATATTTCTTCTAGGTCCTACCCTTAGGTCTTTATCTAGGTGCTCAAGGTATTAACCTATTCCATAATCTATCTATGATCAGTCTTGCTAGTAGAGTATACCTTTACCATCAATTCATCCTTCTCCCCCTTTGCCTTTTTTAGGTGTGCATCTATGATTAACTCCTAGTTGGAGAACTTGCAAAAATGGCATTAGTTGCATTTGTGCCCTCCTAAAGCTATATAAAGAGGTCATCCATCTCTTTTAACTTTGTATCTAGCTCTTATTTGATAATGGTGTAAGTTTCATCCTCTTCTTGTGTTGGCCTAACCTTTAACTTAGGGAGCATATGTTCCACTAGCATGTATATCTTATCAAGATTCAAAAACCTCAAGGAATCAACACCATCTAAGAGGGATGGATCAACTTCCTCAATGTGCTCCACTAGTTTTTACAACTTGAGATTCATGGTCTTGACCTCATCCTCTGCTTTTAGTATGATCTTTTTCTATTTTGACACCCAAATATTTTTGATGATATTTTTTGTGCTACTTTGGAGGCCAACTAGATGAGTGCATTAGTTGACTTGACTGGGTTCATTGTGTGGGGGTTTATTATAATGGAATTATGCCCTTATTCTAGTTGATCTATGCTTAGGATGGCCTTATGTGGCACCTCAAAATGAGGTTCATTCAAATAACTATCAAACATGAAAGATAGATATTGGTGTGTCCTTGTTGTGGCCATTTTGAGGGGCATATATTCTAATATGTAATAGTCCTCATTGGTTCTCCCTTTCTACACCTTTTCCTTCAGGCTTGGCTTGGCACACTCTCCTTTAGTGATGGCAAGCTCTGTCTATTCTTCCTATTTGATGATAGCACTTTTTTTAGTGTCCTCCTTTGAGGTTTCTCCTCCTTATTCCTATAGGGGTTCTTCCCCTTCATCTACTTCTTCTTCATCAGCACCAACTTCACCCTCTTGTGTCTATAGGGTTTCCTCCATGCTCTTTTTTTTCTCTTTTAAGGTGCCAGTATCACCTTCCTTATCTCCAATCACCCCTTCACTACTTGGGTACACCTATGGTATAGATTCTTCTACTATGTTGGTGGGGGAGCTAGGTGCCTCTGCTACTTTTTCCCTCATGGGTTTAGCACTTGAGATGACCCTCTTTTATTCCTTTTCTCACTTGACCCTTTCTTCTTAGGCCTTTTTTATCTCTACTTTCATTTTTTTGTTATTGTGGATATCTTTTCTTCCTTAACTTTTATTTCTTCAGCCTCAACTTTATCAATCTTTACTTGGGTCATGCCAACTACCCTTGTGGCCTCTCTTTTCCAATCTAGCTCTAGCACTACCTTTATATGCTCCTTATTAAGGCCCATTTCTATCCACTAGCACCTCTTTTCCTCCTTAGTTCATAGAGGCTATGTAATAGGTTATGTGGGTGAGGCACTTGATACCTTTTCTACTTCCCCAAGTGTGGCAATAGTTTCACCTTGAAGAGCCTCATGAACTTATGTGGTGTTGGGCTCATCTACCATTTCTTCTTCTTAGATGATGTATACTTTTATTCCTCCATCTTATTCTTCTTCCATTTCTTCATGTGCCTACTATGCTTTTGCTTCCTCATGCACCTCTTATACCTCCATCTCTACCAAGGTTATCATGGGTATTACTACGATCCCCTTGCACTTATTTTTATTCTACTTTGGATTGGGTAAAGAAATACTTGGTGTGAATTCCATGCACTTCTTTGGTTCAGAGGGTGTGGCTTCATCACTAGATGTGATCTTCAATCTGGTGTGCTCCTACATCTCCTCAATTATCTCCCCCTTCTTCTTTTGGGGAGACTTCTTTAATACTACTGGTGGTAGCTTCCTTTCATTGTCGATCCATAGGGGGAGGTCATCATCCTTCTTGGGGTGTATGCCCTTTTTCCTCATCTTCATCTCATAGTAAATCATGTGGATGTGCCTACATATGACCTCCTTTTAAAGGGGATGGATGTTGATACGATCCAAGTCATCCTTCTCATCCTTGATTACCTTCTCCCCTGGGTGCACATATTAGTACCGCAACCTAATCCATTCCAAATCCATGGTCTTGGTTGTGATGTCTAACTAAATATTATGCATTGGGGATTATTCATAGCATGTTCCTAAAGTATTTAGCTAAGAAGGCATAAGTTAGATTTATCCATCTAGATTTGTTACTATCTATGAGCACCAAGCACATTATTTATAAGTGTTTCATTATGGAAAAGGTTGTCATCCCAAAAAAATTATAAGGGAGCTCTTCAAGAATGCACCATTCCTCTTTGAATGCCTTGATGTACTGGGCGTACCACCCCATCATGCAAGTCTTGTATTTATAGAATAAGATTGGGATGTAGGTGAATTTTTGATATTTTAGCATCAGGGAATCCTTATGCATTTGGAAGACACAAAGGTTATCTTCATCACTATCTATCTCTCTAATATCCTCCATGATAATCAGGATCAAAATCAATCCCCACCAGAAGGTCTCCCATGTTGTATCACATTCTAATGTGATCTTCATCATTCCTCTACTATGAATTTAGCGATGTTAAATTTAACCCCCTACACATTATGATAGACATAGGTAGCCCTTGGTGACATCTACCCATTGAATGTCAGGGTAAGGTTTTAAACTCATGAGGTGCGTAACTACCCTAATGTTGGCATCCTTGATGTCTTTGATTGGGAATGTGAAACCTCCCCTATAGTACCCTAGGAGTTTTTTTACCCTCTCTACTATAGCATCATTATCCATCATCTAGTGGATGTCTGTGTTAGAGTTTAGGAGTCAAAAAATCCTACCTTTTATGCATCTTGATATATTTATGCACCTCTTATCAAAATAGATGTGATATTCATGGATACATGAGAGGAGGAACTACACGAGTTCCTCTAGCTTTCTGAAACATGATAACTTATAGATTTGAGTTTCATCGATAGATGCACATTTGTCTCTAATAGAGATATTGAACAATGTCATGCCTGATTTAATTTTGGCCCTCATGTATACCATCTAGTCTTATGCTAGATCTTGTGCTTTTTTTTATGTGCAGTTGTTATATTCTTTGAGTTAGTAGATGTGCACAAAATATGCCTTTCTCTTTCCTACCAAGACTTATTTTTAGAACTACATCTCTTGGTATGACATTTTTGCAACTACCTCTGAATCAATGTTAGAAATGCTAACTCCTTCCACCAATTCCACATTCTTATTCATCGCATCCACTTCTTCTATCACTCATGCCCTTTTAGCATCTTTCTATAACTATTGCATGCTATAAATCATGTGTTTCTTCCCCATTTTGAACTGGCTAGTTTTGAAGCATGATTTATTCACATTGTTGAAGCCTATGATTTTTTATGGCACACCTCACAGTCATGAGATTTGTGACTATGACCTTAGCTCTTAGTTTTAATTATCATTAATAGTGGCCTTAGCATCACTCTTATTTTTTTCTACCTAGTTCTTGCACACTCTTTGCCTTACACTCCTCTATGCCAATATCAAAGAGATCACAATTCTTCCATCTAATCACTCATTCACTTTTGGCATCTATCGGTGCTTAATTTCTTACTACATTAGCATATTCTTGCTTTGGATCTAGTTTGCTACTCTAAGTTTAAATTAATTTTGAGTTTGTAACCCTAACCAGTTATTCCTCTACCACTTTATACCCTTAATTTAGCTACCAATTTAATTTCAAGTGTTTAATGGCATGACGATGCCTAGAATTATTGGGATTTAACAAAACCTACAAAATCCATGAAAATTTACTACCATGCATGCATTTAATGCAAATATTTTTGCCTCTACCATCACCTCAACTAATTCTCATAATGGGTTTTTAATGAAGTGACATGTAGTCCAAACGGTTACTTCCTGCCTCACTTTGGGTGGATGTCAATTTGTCATGATGATGTTTCTCCTATGCTATTATTTACTTAGCATGACCTTCACCTTATTTATGGAAACTTGGGTGCAATGCCTCACATGCATATGATTTAGCCTCCATGGTCCAATTTCCTCTTCTTGTTATGCTTCCATTCCAAGTGTGCTTTCCTATCTTGGTCAATTTTTTTATGCTTTCATCTCTTACCTTGGCCTATCCTACCCCATAAAAAACCCTTACAATGGTCCTCTAGCATGTAGTATCCTATGCACCTTTATTTTATCTTGTGCACATGATCACTTTGTGCTTCTTTCTCTATCACTTGGTATTCGTATTTGCCAAGTCTGGTGAGTTCCATGCACCCAACGACATAGGTGTGAGGTTGTAGGTTCTTAAGAAGAATCCTTGTTTGATTCACCTAACTAATATGATGCATGGAAGTGTTGGAATAATCCTCCTGTGAGACTCAAGGCACCTCACTTTTTGAATTTTATGTACAAAGATCTGGTGTAACTTATGTCTGAATATAGCAAACCTTATGTGCCCATAACTTAGGATTCTAGCCTCAAGTGCTTAGAAAGCATTCACACTCAACTCAACTGGTTATAATTATGTGTGAAGGCATTAGAATATATTTCTCAATGAGCCTCAAAGTGCCACTTATTTGCTTATCCCTATAATAACACAACATAACTCAATTCATCAGGAACTTTGACTTATGCCAAACTTTATTCTGGTCATACAATATCATCGACTCGTGACCAAGAACTGATGTCTAATGACACAAGTGTCATCTTAATATCTATAAGTCTTTAATTACCTATCATTGTAATACCTAGGGAACATCTCAATTGACAACATGCATAGCTTACATGTGTCAGTCTCTAATATAGCATGGATGACATATGGGCCCATCTACCTTATCTTCAACTTGCCTAGGTACTTGAGGTGTTGGGAGTCATATAGTAAGACTAATGTTCATTCAATTATTAATTTATGTTTGATATGCTTAAAATTCTAGAAATTATAGCATGCCTTCTTTATCTTATAGCTCCAACTTGCCTAGGTGTGCACCTCATCTAAATACTCTACGTCCTCTAGCCTTGCATTCAATGATTTTGGTCATCCAATTGATCAATTCATGTGATGTAAAATGATGTCACTAAGAAATCCATTGATAGAATCACCTCAGTGCAAAACACCAGTTAAAATGGTGTATCCTTATTCAGGCACTTGTAGGTTGTGTGATATGCCAATAGTAATGATAACACTCAATCATCCTAATATTTGAAACCAATGTCACATATATTCATGAGGAACATCCTTAGGATCTTGTTGAATGCCTCAGTTGTGCCATTCACTTGGGGATGATAAGGCATTATCTTATGGTGTACCACCATATACTCTATCAGCAAGATCTACATAGTTTCATTAATGAAGTGTGTGCCTATATCACTAGTTAGGCTAAGTAAGAACCCATAGTGAATTATGATGTTCTCCCATATGAACCTTGAAACTATGGTAGTAGTGAAATTTTTGGTTGGCATGGCCTTGACCCACTTGGTGAAATAGTTAGTGGCCACTAGAATGTATCTCATACATGTGCACCTTGTTACGAGACTTATTGGTCCAACAAAGTCAATGGCCCATTTCTCTAATGGTGTCTAGTAAAGAATGGGGATGAAAGACATCTCATCCTAGTGGTTGGGCTTCCCTATGTGTTGGCATATATCATAAGATTTGGCATAATCTTTCACATCTTAAAACAAACTTGGCCACCATAACCCTGATTATAATGCCTTGCACATCATTGCATATCTCATGTAATGGCCTCCTATTATCCCCTCATGCACCTCATGTAGAATGAAGTCCCTTTCATGTTCTAAGACACATCAGTATAGGACTTCATCTTGGCCTAGTTTGTATAGTTCCCTGCTAATTAGCTGAAAAGGGGTGGCATGAACTATGAGATGTTTCTTTTATGGGGCACAGATCTATATGTTATAAAAGAAGTTATCTCTGCCAAGTCCTTAGGGGTACACTGAACTTTATAAATTTTTGCATCTAGCATATCATCCTTAATAGGCATTGCTACATTGTCAAAGTTGATACAGGACAAATGGTTTGGGCCCAAGTTCTATTTTATAGGCTTGAAAACAAAGGATAACTAGAATTATTGAAATAGAACTATCCATCTAAAAATGCACCAATGGATAATGGGCTTATTCATGAGATACTTAAGCTCCTCATGGTCTGTGAAGAATATGAATGGGGTCACCAACAATTATTATCTAAATTTTTTTATGGCATAGACCATGGAAAGTACCTCACACTCAGTTGTGGCATACCTCTACTCTACCTTTATTAATTTTTTGATAGCAAAGGAAATGGGGTGATCCATTTTTCCTTCACCAAGATACACTAGGATTGTACCAATCATAGAGCTAGATCCATCGACATGGATGTGGAATGGGGTCATCTAGTTGGGGAATTATAAAAAAAGTGTGCTAGCTGACTTTAGCTTAAAAGTTTCAAAGGCATCTTCTTATGCTTCACCCCAATAGAATGGGTCATCCTTATGCAAGATCTCTTATAGCGGTGTTGTAATCTTCACATAGCTCCATATAAATTTCTATAATATCCATAGTGGCCAAGAAAGGTGTGAACATATTTATGTGTGGAAGGAGTTTAGATCTAAATGATTATCACAATATTCATGGGATCAATGATAAGACCATCTTTGTAGATGATGTGCCTAAGTAGTATTCTAAAGGGTGTGACAAAGACACACTTATTTAGGTTCAAAGATATATGCATCTATCTCCACCTCTCAAACATTAAGCATAAGTTATCACAATGGTCCCTCATGAGGCCATACACCATCCAATCATCTAGGTATACTTGGAAGAACTTACGGATGAAGTATTTAAACATGATGATCACCACTCTAGAGAACATGGTTGGTGAATTATTGAATCCAAAAGGAATCACTTTATAAGAAAAACATCCCTATTCAATTTCAAAGGTTATTTTGGGTTTGTCCTCCTCAATTTGGACTTGATGGTATCAAGAGAACCCATTAGTAAAGGTTTAGATCTCATAATTTGTGATGCCATTCAGGACCTCATCAATGAACAAAGTCAGGAAGGGGTGAGTGATGCAAATGGAATTTAACATTCTATAATCAATGAAAATGTGAACTTGCTCATCCTTCTTGATTTTAATCACCATTAGGCTTACCCACTTAGACTCCTACAAACGGTAAATGACCCCTACATCTAGTAGTACATTGATCTCTATCTTAACCTTAGAATGGAGGTTGGAATTCATCTTATAGGGGTGATTATTGGCTGGTCTTACACCATCGATTAGATTTATGCTCATCTTCCCAAGGGATGGATGGGTGCCCTTTATATCTTGATAATTCTTGGGGAACAAGTCTTAGAATTCCTTTAGGAGATCCATATTGTACATATGTTCTGTGTTAGACCAATAGGCACCCAGAGTATCCATCTTGGGATCTCCTTATATGCTAATGTCTACCTTAATGGTCTTTTTTGGTGCATGGTAGGGTTCATTCTTTGCCTAGTGTGAATCCTCAACTTGTTAAGTTCCCTTATTTGTCTCTATATGAAGATGAGTAGAGTCTTCTTCACTAGGAGTGCCATCATCTATTTGGCATAGGAGCTTATTTTTTCCTATCAGGGTTTTCCAGTAGCACTCCTAAGTTTCATCATCTTCTTCACTCGATTCATTGTTGATGAGTTTTGTCCTCAAAATAAAGTCAATAGTACCAACCCTCTCTCCTCAAACATGTCTTTTAAGTGCTCCTCGAGCATTGTAATCTCCTTGAATATTGCCCTCCAAATTATGTGTAGTGGCTTGATCAGCTCCAAGTTCTATGAATAAAAGGAGGTGTGCATAAATATCTCTTTAAGGGTATCCCAATTGGTTGTTTCATGATGTGTCTCATTGACCACATACCATGCTTGTGCCCATGTCTTTAGAGTTCTATAAAAGGTATGCACCCATAATTTTTTAGGGAAGTCACACCATAATCAATCCATGTTTCTTTACATAAGTGCATATGTACTATGAGATCATAATCACCAGAGTATGTTGATATATCCAAGTCCTCATTAATTCTCCTAAATCTAGTGAAAATGGCTACTTTTATATCTTTCCAAGTTGACAATTTAGACTTTTATGTTACCCACCAACAAGCGGTAGTGATTATCAATGTATATACTAATACACCCATTTTATCTATCTCTTTAAGGATGCATGCTTTAAGTTCATGGACATACCTTTATAATGGGTTGATCCCTTCAAATTTTTGGAGTGTCAAAAGATTACCTTTGCTCAAGTGGAGTACCTTCTCTCCTTTTTTCTCCTTAAAAGGGACCCATCATTTCAGAGTGCAACCAATCTAGACCCAGCCAGTCCTTATAGGTTTCATCACCTCTGCATGTACCAAGTGATACCTACAACTAGTGGCCTCATAAGCTTCTTCAACCCACTGGTTGTAAGCAACATTGGTGGTATCCAAGGCTGACTATCTATCTTCCCAAGAGAGCACTCCCTGATTAGTGGGGTTGATATTCTCAATGCCTTGCATTATGATGATATATATATGGTTTATCTCATCCTTAAGATCAATGCTCTCTACATAAGCAGGTCTTTGGTCACTAAAGAGAGAAATCACTACCCTTTCCCTACCATTTTTGAAGGTCATATATCACTTCTTAAAGCACATATAAGCATTGTTTGTGTAGCACCATGTCCTTTCTGGAAGTGTTAAATAGTTATCTTATTTAGCAAACTCAATTCCCTCAAAGTTAGCATGGAATTTAACACCCATAATATCTATAATAATGCCCTTTAGAGTTCTAATTGATTGCACTCAATTCTTGTTGGCCATAAAGAGTACATGGGGAGAAGGCCTCAAGGCTAGCCTACCCATCTTTTCCCATGCATTCTTGGTTAAGATATTGACATTAACACCTATGTTGATAAGGACCTCAAAAATAGACCATATATTGATGGTGGCATTCACCAAGAGTTCTTGGTCATTCTCCACATTTTGGGTATAGCTAACCTCTCATGCCCTTTCCATGTGTAGCATAGAAATTTCAATTGATTGTTACCTTGCATGTTCTAAAACCAAGTTATGTAATAGAGGTAGCATCCCTTTTATTTTCAGGAGGTTCAAGATATCTATTAGATCTTGTACTTTAGTCTCATGACCATCCTACTTCTTGTAAGAGGTGGCAACCTGCACCTCTAAGTCTCACACCAGTTGGAGCTCTCGTTAAAGGTTTTGGATCACATTCACCACCTACTATAATACATATTTTTGGCATGTAGGGTTTAGATAAGGCACAACTTTGGGTTTAGGCTTGTTATACACTCAATGCATCTCATCTCCTCATATTTTAGGCATAACTCTATTACTAAAACAACTAGTGGTTGAGTGATGAGTCCAATATGAGTAGTTGCATGTACTTTGATTGGCTCTGTATGGGTTGGTTACACCTTTGGAGTCTATTTTTTTGCTTTAAGGTTACACCTAAATATTTTTGTATCCTTGTTTTTATTGAGCCTACCTTGGGTTAATTTTTTGTACAAGTTGAGTGCTATGTACCTAGGGATATGATATATTAATGTATATGGGTTGATGGAGATGCCAACATGTGGCACACATCCCCTTAGTTAGTTATATGGGTACTAGGATAATGGAGTAAATTAGTACATTGGGTAATGGTTGGCCTACATTAGGATTAGGAGGTTACCCATCCATGGGTTAGATAGATGTCTATATATAGGAGATGATTATCATGGTAAAGATATCAAGTAAGAATTGAGTCTTCTATTATAAGAGGATATTGGAGGTTGTCCCCTCGAAGAGACATTGTGGAGTTATTCCTTCCTAAAGGAGTATTATATGGTGTTGTCCTACCTTAAGGGTATTTCTACATATATTGAATATGAAGATCATATCATTGAGGCATTCCTCGACCTTGTGTGTTCCTTAATAATATTTAAACACTGGATATGTAGGGAAGTCACACTAATAGTGCTCGATTGATCTAAATTTATAACATGATCACAGTGGGAACCTACCTTGACCACATCCACCACCTTTCCCTTGGGTGCCTTTTTGCATCCCATAACCTGCATTCTATTGGACATAACCTTCATTTCCTTGGGTTCCCTACCCTTCTACTATTGTTTTTACTTGATGTACACCTCTCCCCATGTTCTCACGTATCTCATTGATTACATTGTAATCATTCATGGTATAAGTATAGGAGTCACATAACTAATAATAAGTAAATCTGTTGATCGAACTAACATGTTGCAATAAATGGTAGTTGTGAAATTCATGAACATCATGACATACCTCATAGCTGAGAAGTAATGTGTGTACATTCCCTTAAGGGTAGTTTTTCCTGTTATATCTTTTCATCTCATATTCAGTACACCATAACCCACTTTGAGGATCTTGTGACTAAATAATGATCAACTTCTATACCTGAGAGGCCATAGATGCAATCTACACCTCTACGAAAGGGTTAATTCCTATGTTGGTGTTCTTGACTACCTCAACTTTGAGTGTGGCTTTAAGCACTTCTTAAGGTTTTATGAATGTTTTCATGGAAAACACCCTTCTGAATGGTATTAGTAATCTCTTAATGAACCATTACACATGTTGGGAGGGATGAATATCTTAAGATATCTTAGAAAGAATAATTTTGAATTTAGCATCATATATGTGCACACTCTCTGATAATCCCTAGTTAATTTCTTTAAAGGAGGTGATATTCTATTATTTAAACTCAAGTATGTTAAAATCCTTCAAAATAGCTTCCTTCAGGGTGTCATAATCAACCATAGCCTTATTAGGATCAAACTTCCTATACCAAGTATGATCATGATCAGTAAAAACTATCATAAATTAGATAACCTTATGCTTAGACTAAGTTATACCCTGATCATGCCATTTTATTTCACACTTGACCACATGCTCTGTGGCATTCTCTATACCTTAATACTCAGGAAAATGCATGTTCATCTCATAATAAATCTAGGGCATGGGAGTAGCCAGTGTTTGAGGCATTTATCCCTTTGGTACTTTTCTTGATGGTGGTCTTTCAATGCCTCCATCCACTAGGCCAGCATTGGTCCCATTATTACCACTGGTGCTATGGATGATGATGGTGTTGAACTATTGACTAGTGGTGCTAGGCCACTTCCTCTAGGTTGTTTCCTAGGTTGTGTAGCTAACATTGTCTAGATTGTAATGCTTGTACTCATGTTCTATCTAGTAAGGCTAGCACCCCGAGGTTTAGAAGTATCCTCACTTAGCTCCTCATAAAGAACAACTTATGCAATCACAAAATTAGGGTCCAAGTCTATAAAATGGTCAAAGTCAAGGTTGACAATAGGGTTAGTTATCAATCTTGTAGCTTCTTGTGAGGTATCTAGTGCATGATATCGCACTATAGGTCCAAAAAGGGTAGGTGCATCTAGTGCATCTCTAATGGTCAAATTCTTAAGGGACACTGAACATTCTTCAACTATCAACTATGGATCTTGTTCTATAGCTTTAAAGTTTCCCTTCTCTAAGCATTATTGCCATTCAATATATCCTTCCCCATGCCCATCCCACTTGCTACAAGTCGTCTCGACACTTCTAGGTTCTAGGTCTTCCATTAGCCTATGCCTCTTATTATAAGCATGTCTTTTGAGCTCTTGGGGGTCAAAATTCTCATCCCCTTCCATTGTGCTTCACCTACACATCCCCTTCTTCCATGTATTGTTGATCGTATGTAAGAGGACTTTAGCCTTTCATTTTCATGGTTTCAAATCCGTAATCCACCATTAGCTTCTTAAGTTCGGTGCCAAACTCTCTCATAAATGCACCTCTGAGTTTGTGCAAGAATTGATATTCTACTTCTTTAGGGCAAGAGTATGTTGATACTACAAATTTAATCATGTAGTTATTCAGTGCCCCTTTCCACCATTTATATGTGGCTCTAGTCTAATTGTTATCTAAGTTCTCAAGCCTTTTTAGGTGTTATTTCATCCACCTAAGGTGTTATCCATATCTTTGAATTATGTGTGTCACATAAGCAGCGAACCATCAGTACACCTACTCAAGTAGTTCACAAAAGAAAACCTCATATAAAGCATCATGCAGATGGTCCTAAAACCACTTCCTTAGGTTATATCCACTATAGGTTGGGTACTTCAATGCAAATTTATCCTCCACTTATTCCATCTAGCAC
Organism: Torreya grandis; assembly: GCA_037957365.1. NCBI lineage: Eukaryota > Viridiplantae > Streptophyta > Pinopsida > Cupressales > Taxaceae > Torreya > Torreya grandis. The sequence goes on from JARHVA010006600.1 coordinate 43,281, forward strand.
TTGATGTTCTCAAGGGAGAGTCAGAGCATCATTCTGGTACACCATTGTAGCAATAAAATTCAACATGCATCCTAGAAATAGAACTAAAATTTTATAGAAAAGTAGGGGACCTTAAGTCATTAGTCTTATCAGGCACTTATTTGGCTATTCAAATTAGATCTAGACTTGTTACAACCTAGCACAATCCTTGGCTAATCCTATAGCACTCAACATTTATCACTTGATTTCATTGACATCACTTCACATAAGGTGCAAGCCTTATGCACTCACCTAAAGTGTAACAGAGAAAGGGCCAAGGCCCATGTTGGGGTAGTTGTGTCATGGCACAAATCTACCTTTCAGGTACTTTGGCTATTAAAATGGTGGTGGTAATTTCATGGGTACAAGCCATTCTAGGGAGAATATGACTGTCTATTAGGTGCAAACCTATATGATGTGGTTTTATAGCTTCATGGGCATAAGCCTTTCATTTCTTTAGCTTAGCATCATTTAGGTGCTTGGAAGGTTCAATGGGGTACTTAGATGAAGTAACTAGGCTTAGGCTTGTACTTTGGCATAGGTATCATCATGAAGCATAGGGTCTTGCCTATACTTAGAGCATTTTCTATATAGTGTTGATTTCATCATAAACTACAAAAACACCATGAACAGACTAGTCTACAAGCTTGTTGGAACTCAATATTCATAATAGAAGGTTAAACATTGCAACTATTATAAATATTGTGCAAACCATTCTCATTCTAAGCCTAAAACTATAACCATGTAGACCATACTAACACTCATTATATGCAATGCCATTCATCATTAAACAGAGTTCAAATACAAAGTGTATATCAATAAAATTTTAGAAAATGCTCATCTTAAAGCTACTACAAGCTTAGAGGCTCATAGGAAAGCTTAGGTACTAAAATAAGCAACCTCAGAGGAATCCATGCTAAAACTATAGTTAAATAGTGACTATAACATTTAGAAACAATCTTGTCAAGCTTTGTTACTCCAACTCACCTCTCCCTGCTAACTAGATTAAACCCAGCTCTATAACACTTAGGAGAATCTTAGTGCCATGGTGAATGAAGCATGTTGATTTCTGAGCTAGTGTTATATGCAATCATTCCACTGTATTCACTACCTTACCTTAATTGAGTCATGATTTTCCCATATGCCCATTTCTCAATGATGCTTGAGTCAATAGGGAGTAAGTTATTCACCTGCTAGTTGGTATTATAAGATGACAAAACAATAATCATAACAAGTGATTGTGTCACACCCAACTATCTATTGTGTTGGCATAGATCCTATACTTAGATGGATTTGGTTCCTAATAGAGGCCAAAGGTACCTAGGTTAAATATGGAAGGGAACTAATGGGAAATAAAGGGGGTGACACCAAACTAGTGGGCACCAAAATTGAGACTTAGAATGCAGTGGGAGAAAGGGGTGGAAGGGAAACAAGAGGAGATAGAACAATGGATGGGGGAAATTAGATGGGTGCCTAATAGGTGCCTCATTATAGGCTCACTCTTTATATTTTGACCATATAAAATCTTAGAGGCTATGGTGTTAGTAGTTAAGTAGGTTGTGCTTGAGATGTTTTAACATCATGTTGTTTGATGTCAACTCTATAATAGCTTGGTTACTAGTGCTATCAGAGGAGGTGGAGGTGAAGCGTAAGGAACAACTAGAGGAGGTAGAAGAGGATCTTGATCATGAGGGGATGGAGCTACTATCAAAAGTAGAGGTGGAGCTGGAGTAAGAGCTAGAGCTGGAGCTAGGGGAGGAGAAGGTGGTGGGATGCCTTGGAAGATTCTCTAGGAGATGTCCAAAGATGTTAGATTTAAGTCCTCCATGAACTAATAAATATTTGGAGGAGTTTCCAAGGGGCTTTCCAAATCCTTCTTCCACCTCTTTATGAGCCCCAAAATTTTGACTAAGTATTATCCAATTTTTACACAGAACTGACACGATGTAGAAAGACCATGGCATGAAATGATAGGTGTAGAAGCACTATGGCATGGGACCTATGGGGTGCAAGAAAAAAATAGTGAAAAGGAACCAGTGTGAGAGGACCCAGTCAAAAGGGAATGATTCATGTGGAACTCGAGGATGTAGGACTCAGAATAGTAGCATAAGACTAGTGGAGCACATGGGAAATGGGAGCAGTTGGAAGAATAGTTCAAATAGGTCACTCTGACCTTATTCATAGTAATTTTTGCACTAGATCACAAGGAGATGAACATATGGGAATAAATATCTAGCATAGAGTGAGGATATAGGGGGTGCAAAGGCCTAGATCTTTAAGAAGAACTGATTGTTAAGCACCATGACTCTTCGACTATTAAGATTTTATTGGCCAATTATTCATGCCATTAATGATTGTAAACACTTGGTCAAGGTAAAGCAAGCATAAATACCCCTATTATAAAGCATTATGAGGATGGAAAAATGGATTTTGGGATGTGATTGTGAAAAATGTTTAACTTTTTATGGGTTAGCTTAATATATGAGAATAATGGATTTTTGTTAACTTCTTGTTTTCTAATGAATGATAGTGTGAATTAAGTGTTATTTTATATACGAGTTATACCCTATAACATTTTCTTTTCTAAGATAACTAATTCTAAAAGTAAATGACAATATTTTACATAGTAATATTAACTGAACCTAAAAATAAAAGGATCAAGGTAGTTTATTTATGTTTTTATATAATCCTTATTTGATTAGCATAAAGAGGACTATGAACACGTTATCAAAATTATGAAACCAAACCTATGGGTATCGGTCTTTCTCTACATGCTTTGGGTGAGAGTGCAAGACATAACTCTTGCATGAAAGGGCCAACGTGCTAGCTTGTTGGCCTAGACTTCAGTGTTAACCTAAAATTATCAAGAATAACCCAATGTTTTTATTACATTATCAGGACCCAAAGCACTTAAAGCAAAGTTTTGGAAAAATGTTTGAGAATATTACACTAAATAATATATAAGAATGGGTTACCAGTGTTGAAGATAATATTACAGTTCCTTATCTTGAGCCAGGAATCTCTGCATAGTAGTGGGTAGAGAAAAATCTCTATAGTGAATTATATGAAACCTTATTTTCAAAGGTCCCAGTTCATTTACATGCTTGGTTGATAGCATATGATTAAGGATGATCAAAGAATCTTGGTAGGAGGCAGTCTTGGATGCTAGAATGGCAAAGGGATTTATCATGACTTGGAACCCCTTGGACCTGAGAAGTCAACTTTTGGTGGAAAGGAGTTCTAAATATTTATATTTTGGAGTATGTTATAACTTCTTATTCATGCCCTAGAGAATACAAGTTCTAGTTTCTTTGAAAACCATGTGGTCATTATATTAAGCCTTTTGCCTTTGAAATTAATAAGTTATTTTTTAATTTTGGACTTTAAACTTTACCAATGGAGAGATAAAATCTTCTTGTGCATGATCCACACATTTAAAAGGGGAGAATAGGACTTGGTATAAAATTGTGGGTTCAAAATGATAACCATCCAGCGTGCATTATGGAAATAGAAGTATGATGAAGCTAGATAAAGGATTATAGGAGTTAGCAGTGCAAGAAGAGATTAGGAGAACTTGAGTGTTTTTAGGAGCCACAAGGAGGTAAAAACACATGAGGACCCCATCACTTTTGAGCCACATTTTATGCCAGTTCTATCCTATGAAGGAGAAATAAATTAGATGGTAAGAATTGAAGAACCAAGTCTAAACCAACCTGACTCCCCCACCATAGTGCATCCTCATGCTTTTGAGTTATATGCAATACACATACAAATTTTGGATATAGAGGGTTTGGAATCAGAGACTAAACTATTAAGGGATACTAAAATTGAGCCTTTCGACACTGATTTAGACTTAACACTCTCTTACCCTCTTCAAGGGAATTCTATGGCATAACTTGGGATGCCTAGTGGACCAAGCCTACAAGGACATAATATAGGACCCAATTTAATCAATCAACCATATATTGTGCCTCACATCACAAGCAATGATGTTGGAGGTATTGGAGGTGGAATAAGAGGTAGTATAAGAGGTACTAGACTTCCTCCTCAGGGGCTAAAGTTTTAGGTTCCCAATAATCACCCGTTCAAGCACCTCAATCGAATATGGTGTATTATGAGATGACACTGAACTTACCAGAGTATTGAGGTATGGAGAATGCAGCTAAGCACATCCACAAATGTGAACTAATTTGGAGGGTGTGAGAAATTACATCCTTTGAGTGTAAGGACACACAGTTTACAACTATGATTTTGGAGCACATGCACAAATGGTATCAAAAGTTCAACCCTCAATAAGTAGTGGTCAATTATGACCAACTAAAAACAACCTTCCTTTAGGAGTTTGACATTCTTGAATTTGATTAATAGAGCATAGCAATGTTGAAGGACATAAAACAAGGACTCACTAAAAGTGTGTGTGAGTATAACATAAGGTTTAAAACTTTTTTATGTAAATTATAATTTGAAATTAACACTATTCAACATGCATAATGGTTTATGGGAGGATTGTTATTGCCTTTCCATTGAACCTTATCCCAAAAGACATTCACTAGTCTACACGAGGCTTTAGAAGTTTCTCTCTATGCTAAGGCAATTAGAAGCATTGATACCAAGATCAGTCCATTTATGGAGGCCTAAATATCCTCCATGGCATTGAAACTTGAAAAATTGATGGCCAATAATGCACATGAAACATGCAATGGTGTTTGGTGTATAGACTATGCATCTGAAGGGCAAACATGGAACAAATTTTTGTGTAAGAACATTTGCATGGTACTTAAACAAACATGTGAAATCTATTATAAGGAATATTATTTCCACTCTTTTCCTCTTGTATAATGAGCTATTCATACTAAGGTGTCTGACCATTGATGCCTATACTCATGACACTAATGATTATCATTTGATTAGTGACATCCATGAAGCTCGAGCACCCAATACATGCCAAATCTCAATAACAAATACTCAAGATAATGGTGGATATCATGGATAAGGAAGAGGTAAAGGTCAAGGAGGTGGTTTTTTGCCACCCAAAACTTGTTACAAATTGAGGCTTCTAGACCATTATCAAATAGATTGCCCAAATTACTTGACATGCACTTTTTGTAAAAAGGACCACCGACTAAAAGAGTGTCCTGACTTATATGTGGCTATCACCAAGGAGTGAAATGAAAAGGGTGTTGGTATGATTAAAATTTATAAACCATAGTGGTGCATATTCCAAACCATACATATAGTTCAATATGTAAACATTACCACTCACAGTGGGGGATAGACCCAGTCAATAGCTAATCCTATCGAGAAAGTACAATGGGAAGAACCATGGGATAGAAAGTATCTTGATGTTTAGTAATAAAAGGATGTCCTCCAAGATATGTGGCACTCATATGAGAACTTTAGGGAGAGATTTAGTTCCTCAAAGACTAATATATAGTGCAGCATGTTGTTATGGAAAAGGAAGTTGAACCTCAACATATGGCACAAGATGACTTTCAATAACTATGCAAGTGTATGTTGGATGACGATATTATCCCACAGATCAATGTTTGGCTTAAGATTCAAGCATAAATACCAAATGAGGTTCACCCTCACATCATTAGGAAAAATGAAGAACATTATTTAAATCATGCTTGGTAACAGGACACTCCTAGTTCTTCTACTTCACCAGAAGATAAATAAATATTGGTTAATGTTGCCATCAATGGATGGGTAATTCGAGACATATTAATAGATACTTACATAGAATTCAATGTCCTCAATAAGGACACTTGGTGAATTATGTCAAATCCAGCATTATAGCCTTCACCTCATGTCTTATTTATGGAAAATAAGACTCATGTGCTACCTATTAGGGTCCTTAAGAATCCAATGGTTGATATACTTAGAGTATTATTCAAAGAAAATTTTGAGATTTTGGAGCTAGTTGATGATTACCCAACTCTATTGGAAATAACTTGGTGCTATGATAATAATACAAAATTAAGCTTCAAGAAGTGCTACATTAGTTTTGAAAATACTGATCAGTGTGTTGTAATACCACTAGATCAAGCACAAGGGCCCCCTTACATAGAGCCTATCCATGTTATGAAGATATAAACCATATCTATAATGTTACTTAAAGGAATGATGAGCAAAGAGAATCCACTCTAGATGGCATTATTCAATGGTTAGATACTCAGTATATCTCTGACACTACAAGTAATGTGTGTCATTATTGGGCTCATGGTGACTATGACCTCACTGGCAGAGTATGCAATACTATCAATAAACAAGAAAATGTATCATCTAGTTTAATAAATGACATAAGTTCATTCACCTTATCACTATCCAATTCATGAGGGTACCTATCATAGAGACACCACTTTAAAGACTTGATGAGGCTCAAATATTTCATGGGCAAATGGAAGTCTGATACTTCATTTAGTACCTTAAAGAGTTTTACCACACTGATGAAGATCATCTTTGATTTTTAGTTCATCTCTTTGATGACACAAATACATGATGGTGGTGAATCCATTGTAAATAACTCCTATAGTGGGATTAGGTATGCTCAACCTTACACCATTGGTTCCATCATGATAACAAAGTAAAGGGAGCAGTTAGCTTCAACAGTATACTAGCTCTTAAGCCCAACATCAAAGCTTGTGAAATAATGTGGTAAAATGATGAGTCCTACTTACTAGAATATTTATGGGTGCATGTATTTTATGTAAATTTACAAATTTAGGCATGAGCATGGTATGTTCATGAATAAAGACTCATGGGTACTATATTTTGGTATATGTTGAAGGAGAACATAAACTCAGTATTGTCTTATTATTCACCAAGAATGGATTTGTGCCTTACCCTCCAAACTATGCATGAAGTGGTAGTATGTAACCCATGTCCCATGGAAGAACATATAGTAATTATCCATCAATATCTTAAGGATCCCTTATACTTATTCCAAGAACTATCGATATACCAAGACCCTGCACCCATGCCAGTCCTTGATCTAAACTAACGTGAAGAAATTCATCTAAGAAAATAAAAGCTCTTATTACAAGTGGAAGAAGTTAAAGGATCCAATCCACTCAACCCATTGTCCAACCTTTTATATATTCCTATATATTTTTGCACAAGAATTATTTAAGACATAAGTGTTGATATGGAAAACCCCTACCATGGGCCTATTCAATGTAACATCGACTCAAAACAAGAACCAAAGCTAGCTATAATAAGAAACTATTAGATTGACACAAATATTTCAAAAATATTTGAGTTACTAAAATAATATCAAGATTTATTCCCATATAACTATAATGAAATGAAGGGAGTCTACCCATCTTTGGGGAAAATGCATATCAAGCTAGTTGGCGGTGTTAAACCAATGAAAAAATGCCCATATAGGATGAATCATAAACTTCAGGTGCACATTAAAGAGGATATTGATAGTATGTTATTTACCAAATTAATCACTCCCATTGATGAATCCAAGTGGCTCAGTCCCATGGTGATTAGTATCAAAAAGGATGGATGCATTTATATCTATGTGGACTACCAAGTGCTTAATGCATCTTATGTAACAGATCACTTTCCAACCCCATTCATGGAGGAAATCCTTGAAGGTATTAATACTTATAAATTTTAATCGTTCATGGATGGATTTTTGGGGTACCATCAAGTCCAAATAGTTAAATAAGACCAACCCAAGACAACATTTTCCACTAAATGGGGATCATTCTTATATATTGTTATGCCCTTTAGGTTGAAAAATGCCTCAGTAGTGTTTTCAAAAATAGTAGTTGAATCCTTCAATGACTTCATCCACAAGTTCCTCTAAGTCTATTTGGATGATTAGATAGTATATGGTTTGGTCAAAGACCATTGTGCTAACCTTAGGCTTATGCTTGAGTGCTATCGGGTCCTATAAATCTCATTAAACTTAAAGTAGTGTCTATTTACAACACCTTTTGGTGTGCTCCTAGGGCATATTATTTGTAAGGAAGGACTCCTAGTAGACCTAATGAAGGTATCTATTATTCTTCACCTTCCAGTGCTAAAGACTTAGTGTGAGGTCCATGTCTTTATAGGCCATATGGGTTATTATAAAAATTCATTCTTGATTATGCAAATATTATCATGCCCCTGGAATAACTTTTAAAGCAAAATGAGCTTTTCATATGGACTTCATCTTATAAGGAGGCCTTTGAAACACTCAAAGAAAAGTTGGTCTCTACTCCTATTCTCTAATTCCCCAATTGGACAAAGCTATTTCATGTCCATGTTGATGCATCTGGCACAACTATTGGTGCAATCCTTACACAACTAGGTGAAGATCACTTGGATCACCCAATCTACTTTACCAATAAGAATCTCACACCAATTGAAAGAAACTATACCACTAGAGAGCATGAAGTGTTTTTAATGGTATATGCTGTGTATAAGTTCAAACAGTACCTATTAGCCACTCCTATTTTGTATATAGATAATGAGGCTTTGAAGTTCCTTGTTAATAAACCCATGCTACATGGATGATCTATCACTATATTTTTTGTTCTAAGAATTATATTTTTTAGTTATGGTGAAACTTGAGAAGGCTAATTATGAACCTGACCACCTATCGAGAATTCAAAATAGATAACCTATATGCACCATAGAGGATGATCTTCATGATGTAAATCTTTTCTATGTTACATGGGTGCTTGAATAATTGGAGGAAATTGTGGTATTCTTAACCACTAGTTTTATGCCTGACTATCTCACCTCACAAGCCAAAAAAAAATCACAGTTTGCACCATACCTTTTCAGCTTATAGCAAGTGATATTCACAAAATAGGCCATGATGAAGTTCTTTGACATTGTTTAATGTAACATGAGCACCTTGAGGTACTTCATGAAGGTATTGATAGCAGACACTATGCTAGAGAGGCTACCACACAGAAGGTTTTGTAAGCTAGATTATGATAGCCAACTCTCTTCCAAGATGCTAAAGCATATGTTAAGCAATGTGACATATGTCAATGCATAGGCAAACCTAATTGGAGAGATGTTATGCCTCTATGACCCATCCCTTTTCAATAAACTTTTAAAAAATGGGTTATTAATTTTGTTGGTCCCATAAATCCAATGAGATGATGGATATGTTCTTGGTACATCATTATAGCAACTATCTTACAAGTTGAGATACAACCACACTAATAAGGGATTTTACTACTACTACTACTACTTTGATTTCATCTAGGAGAATGTCATAACTTCCTTTGGATGACCCCTAGGTTTCACCAGTGATCATGAAACCAACTTTTTGAATGAAATAATTCACATCTTGTTGGTTGAGTTCATGATTACACACCATAAAACAACCCCATATCACTCATAATCCAATGGAACTATTGAAGCTTTCAACAAAATCCCAAGTACCACTTTGAAAAAGATCTATAACTTTGGATGAATAGATTGAGATGATAGGGTGTTTGCATTTCTATGAGCTTATCGAATAACCTTCAAGTGCCTAAACAAAAGCACACCATTCAACTTGGTGTATGGCAAGGAAATAATCCTATCAGTATATTTCTTTGTACCATATTTGTATATCATGCATGTAGGACAACTAGACAAATAATCATCTTTAAAAGTGCGCTTAGACACTTTATTACAACTAGACAAATCTCAATTCCTCATTCATTAGAACCAAGATGTAAAAAAATGCAAGTAGAAGGCATGGCATGATCACCGTATAAAGAACAAAACATTTTCTCTAGGAATGAAGGTCTTGTTTTATGACTCTAAGTTCATGCTCCACCTAAGAAATATTTGCATATACTGGGATGGCCCTTTTATAAGGCATAGCATTAGACCTACCATAGCATGTTGATTACAAAGGATGGATGGTCAATTCCTTCTTGGGCACTATAATGGAAGCTAGCATCGACCATATTTTACTTCAAAATAGATAAATTTTTTGTAATCAATAAGGCTTATGCCATTAGTTTAGGATTTACTACTTTAAATAAAAGCACTACCTTTATTGCGCACAACTTTCCTATTATGTAATTTTATTTTCAAAGTCCTTATTCTTTTTGTTGAGGACCACGACACATTTTCATGTGGGGTAAGAATTCATCTTTAAAAAGGAAAATATGAAAATAGCACAAGTTACTTAGGTGCATGAGTTACATGGGTGCACAAGTTATTAAGGGTGCATAAGGTACTAAAGGTGCATGAGTCATTTAAGGTAAGAAAGGGTAAGGTTCCCATCATAAGTTAGAAATTTAAAATATACATTTGTCTCCCACCTCACAAAAAGCACGAGACACAGCTATCATCCACTTCAAAGAAAGGCGCAAGATGAGATGTGTCATCAATTCAAAAAGAATAGTTATGGAAAAAATGTGCCAATGATGTGAAGAGATAATATCATTAATGCATCAATTACAAAAATATAGTATCCAAATGCAATGGCCATTAAGGATCTTCATTAATGTCACGAAGTTATTGGTGATAAGAAGGCATTAATAAGGATAAACCCCTCTTGGAGCCTATAAATAGGCACATAAAACTCATTTTACACTTTACCTTACACTAAAATTCAAATTATCAGAGCCAAAGATCAAGTGACTACCATAGTCAAGTCAATTGAATCTAGAGCCAAGCAAAGATATTTTATATCCTTAAAAAATTATGCAATTCATTATCGAGTTGAGAAGACGCTTTCCAATTATGATTCATTAGAAAAGTGATAGTTTTGAAAGTTGCAGGTTGCAAGTAGACTATTAAAGGGTGTTTAAGCTTGAAAATCCAAATTAAAATCTACAATCATGTATTATTTTAGAAACATCAGACAACCATGCATTAACCTTCAATCTCTTCAAAGGGTAATGCAGCCTAAGAAAAAGGCCAAAAGACTTGAAACCTTGTCGACCATACCAAAATAAAAAGAGGTGAGTGGAAGAGACTAGGTTCCAATTATGAAATAGACACTAGAAAAACAAGTACAACACACATAAGAAGAAGAATAAAGTATGGCGTATAAGGTGAATTAGGCCTAATCATCTTTAATGTAGAAATATCAAGTGTCCCCACCCTTGTCTCTATTAATTGAAGAGATACAATATCTAGATTTAGTGTTGTGCATAGAGAATTGGGTCTTCAAAGTCTCTAGTTATATTATCTTTGACTATAATCATCACCAACCTGGGAATGAGGTTGAGATCTAAAATTATTATCGGGTGAAGGCCACTAACACCAAGAACCAATTGGTGTATGATTTCATGATCTTTAACCAACTAGATGCTACAGGATTATTTTAGTTATTCAATTTTCCATATTTTATTAGTCCCATGAAGGTACTTCAATTCCTTCTTTTGCATGTCCATGAGGACTATATTTAATTTTTTGGGTACAACATGAAGATCATGATCGAAAGGATCAACAAGGTCATAGGACTATAATGCTTGAGGATGAGTGTAATTGATGACCTGTCTGACACTGAAGAGATCTAGAAGAGCACCATAGTGCTAATGTATTAAAAGCAGGGCCATGTCATGAATATCAATAAACTATAATATCTCACCCTCTGGCTTGGGGCACACATTGTCATGACCAAGATTAGAGGGAATGATAATTGGAAATAAGTTGACATGGTGCACCTCTACATTTCTCAATAGGTTTCATAATGGCTAAAGTACAACTAGGTAATGTACTTTACCTAGAAGATCATTGAAGATGCAAAGAGGACCCATCAAGAGCCAATGTATAGGTTTCCATAGAAGGTGATCCTCCTCTTAATGATTTTTGAAAAAATTATGGTGTTGAACTATAGCACTAGAGTGTTAAAGTAGGTGTACCCTCCCATGTACAAGTCTCTCGATGAATGCTACAAGGCATTCACATGCCCTACTCACATCACCCCTCATACAAGATCAATATGAGGTACTAGTTTGATGGGATGAAGGTGGCATTCAGGGATGAGTGGCACATTCCTAAGGACTTACCCCCTTTGGTTATGAAGCAAGCATAGTTTTCTATAAATAAACATTTCTCCCTCATGTGTATTCAAATGAACCCATCCAAAGAGCTCTCAACAACATGGCTCAAGTTATCATATACCTTTTTGTTGTGGTACTTCATAGACTCCATCAATCAGATATAACAAGCATAACTTATAATCTTGTAGGATAAAATAATAGACTCAAATATTTACACTTTCTATAAATTATTTGGATATCCAGGCAAGAAGGCCTACATGGAGAAGATGGAGATAGACTTGACTGACATTCAAGTCAAGCAAAAATTGGTGGGGGAGTAAATTCACAATTTTTTCTACATGTTTCACCCTCAAAATAATCCATAGGGAGGGGATGCCAAAAATAAACTTCCATCAATGCCACCCCTAAGGAAGAAGAAGCAGCTAGATGTGGGCACCATCACAAGTAGGCATCAGGCACCCCAAAAATGTCAAAATACTATAGAAGCATGGTCTTCTATACCTATGCCATCTCATCCCTCTATACCACCTCTACTTCAGCCTTCACCATCTCCAAATTCATCTCCATCTCCCCACACTTCTCCATCTCCTCTGCACTTTATACCTCTACACTCTTCACTTTTGTGCCCTTTATCTCCCCAACCTACTCTTCCTCATTCTCCACATCCTTCTCCACCTCCACCTTCTCTACCTTCACCACTTTCTCCCCTAACTATTTCTACTTCAAGATCCACCTATTAATAACACCCAAGGCAAGTACCCCAAGAGGAAGTTCTTGAGGTGTAGGTCCATATCTCAGGTTCTGATTCTGAGAAAAATCCCTCCCCTACACGAGAGGATGAAGCCACCTCTAATGATTCACTACTTAATGTTGAAACATAATATCATAAAGAGGGGGATGGTGAAGAAAGTGAGATGGCTAATGGTGGCCATGAGGAGGTCGAGCTTGAGTGCAACCCTAGTAAGGGGAAGGGACTAGCTGAGACCTCAAAAGAGCAAGATAATGGTGTGGTGAGAATACATGCAAGTGTTACTTACCAATTTGGTGTCAAAGATAAGAGCTCTATCTTTGGTTTTACTTCATTCCTAAGAAATAAACTATGAAAATGATGAAGCAAATATCCTTCTTACTTGATATGTATAACGATGAGCACAGGTTCAAACTCTCATAGGATAGCCTTTCCTTGGGCCTGAATGCTCCAGTGTTGCCAAAACGACTATGGGTAGATCTACAAAATATCTCCCCTCTTCTTACAATCACTACCTTTTTAAATATGGACATGGAGATTACATGCCAAAATATTTTATCGGATCCTAATGCACACATGGCTGAGAGGAAACATGCAAAAATTATAGGCATGTATAATAAGGTGGTTACAGAGAAACAAGTGTTCATCGAGGAAGTGGCCACATTGAAATATCAACTCCAAAAGGCCACAGAGGCAAAAATAAAGGTATTAATTCTCTATAAAACAATTTTGAATGAAGACCCAATGCTATTAGATGGCATAGTTCTTAATGGATATGCCATAGGAAAGCTAGAAACCCTAGTGGAACTACTACTCAAGTGATGCAAGGAGCAACCCACATTGTAAGATGAGGGATTAGAGTTGGATAAATAGTTCACCATAATTGTCTATGTCTAAAAATGCACTATAGAGAGAGTTGGGAATTTATCCCCATTTTAAATTGAATTATTGCATGGCTAGCACACCCTAATAAATTCTTGGAGGCTCAGCTTCAAGTTGAGGAATCCTAGAGGTAGCAACTGGCTGATATTGTGATCTTAATAAAAGACTACACCAAATGCGTAAAAGCATTCAAGGATGTAAGATGATGGAGGACACCATAAATAAACATCATCAATAGTTTAACATGAATTTTGTATCCCTTTTAAGATAAGTTGATAAGGAAGTCTCTATACTTGAATATGTCTAGAAGGATGCCACTATATCCTTGGACGAATAGGTCAAGAAGGTCAATGAGACCCCCAACCAACCTGAGGAGATAAAGAAAGTAAAGGGGACCATATAAGAAATAACTATGAAATTTCTTGAGGCTTGATCACATTAGAACAATTTAAAGAAAGAGATCGAGCAATATGGGCCTAAACTTTTAGAGGATGTTATCATGGCTTAGTCTAGGATAGACTAAGAGTGTAGTGTGGGGTGATGTTACCCCCAAAATTTTGAATAAGTGTTATCCAATTTTGGTGCAAAATCAACATAGTGCAGAAGGACCATGGTGTGGAAAGACCATGACATGAAATTGATAGGTGCATAAGTACCATATCACAGGACCTATGGGGTACAAGAGGATAACAACATGAAGGAACTAGTGTGAGAGGACCTAGTTATAGGGGAATGAGCCACAAGTAATCTAAGGACATAGGACCCAAAATATTAGCAGAAGAGTAGCGGAGTACATGGGAAGTGGGAGAAATTAGAATAATAGTTCAAATGGGTCACTTTGACCTTACTGATAGAAATTTTTTCACTAGCCCACAAGGAGAGAAACACATGGCAATAAAGATATAGCATAGAGCAAGGATATAGGGGACGTAGAGGCCTGGATCTTTAAGAAGAATAGATTGTTAAGCACCATGAATCTTAGTTTATTAAGAGTTAGTTGGTCAATTCTTCATAAAATTAATGATTGTAAACACTTGGTTAGGGTAAAAAAATTATTAATACCCCTATTGTAAAGCATTTTGAGGATAGAAAAATGGATTCTAATATGTGATTATGAAAAAAAATTACTTTTCCATGGGTTAGCTTAATATATGATAATAGTAGATTTTTATAACTTCTTATTTTTTGATGAATGATGGTGTGAATTAAGTGTTGGTTTATATATGAGTTATACCCTATCACATTTTCTTTTATAAGATAACTAATGTTAATAGGAAATGACAATATTCTATGTAGTAATATTTATTGAACCTAGAACTCAGAGGATCAAGGTACTCTATTTATGCTTTTATATAATCCTTAATTAAACATAAATAGGACTATGAACATGTTATCCAAATTGTGAAACAAAATGTACAGGAATTGATATTTCACTATGTGTTTTGACTGAGTGCACAAGACATAACTCTTGCATGAAAGGGCCAGCGTACTAGCTCATTGGGCTAGACTTCAATGCCAACCTAGAATTATCAAAACTAACCCAACATTCATCTTTTTCTTCATTGATATCTAAGATAATGCCTCGTGGTCATCAGTGGCATTTAAATAGAGCTCATCATCATCTTCATCTTGATAGTCATAGTTGATGTTGAGTCAAGTGGAGTATTGCACCAAATGGGCTTGAATCACCCCTTTGGGGTCCCATTGCCAGATCTTGTACTTTTCTAAGGTGAATGAGATTCACTTGACTACCATATTTTATATCAAGGGGAATTTCTTATATACATGGTGCCATATGGTGATATGGAGTTACAGGGACACCTTTTGCTAACATTGTATGTAGAACCTACTGATGTTGTTCATTAGTTGATAGGTGATTTCCTATTCTACTAAGTAGTTAGGGATATAATATAGCAAGTGGAGGAGGTCTTGGAGAAATATCATGATTTGGATCACTTTTTCATCTATGTACAATTAGTATTCCCTAATGGTTGTGATAGAGTCTTAGATTGCCTTTGAGAGCTAGGGCATTAGAGCTTCATTGACAACTTGGGACACTATCAAGTAAAAGTGGTCATAGATGTCTTGAATATGCTGGTAGAACTAGTGCTCATATAAGTTATAAAATACCACATGGATGGTTGAGCCATTAGGAACCCATGAAAGAAATGCTAAAAGCTTGAATGAGAGCATCCCATAGATGGCATCCAAAAATTAGCTCATCATGTTGAAGTTACCTCTATCTTGGGCGTCTACAATGGCATGGACCAACTAGAATTTGATCAAGCCTCCTATGTCAAGGATGTCTGAGCGATTCAATATCATATGTAGAAGGGGCACCCATAGTTTGTTGATGTGTTGGTAGTATTGGTCCCTGAACATCTAGTTTAGTAGGATCATGCCTACTTAGACTTCCACCTAAAAGGTGTGAAGTGTGTATGAATTGAACTTCTCCTTGTTAACCCACTTAGAGCCAAGGTTTTTATCCTAGTCATGGAGGATGTCATAAATCCAGTATGTCCTCATCTATACTGACACTACCACTACATCATAAGAGAAAGAGAATTCTAGGAGGGAGTTTTATGCCTCAAAGGCATTCCTAGATATATCGATAATTTAGTGTTGAGAGGTGGGTGAGAATTCATTGTCATTGACAATGTCCTAAATGTGGATATCTTTATGGAGGATATCACAAAATAGGTCAGCATAGGGAAATGCCTTTGGTTTGGTTACATCTCTATGGAGACTACACTTCTTAAAATACCTAAGGGCATCCTCATACTCAGCCAACTAGTCAATCACATTAGAAAAATCCTTGGGGACCTACTCAATTTTCTTAAATATGTCATTTTAGTGCCTATAATTATTTAAATAAATAAGGTGGTGTCATAGTACTCAGGCTTGGCCTTCAGATTTGAAGATGTATCATCCATTAGAGTAGGATGGAGGGGAAATTCAAGGAGTTTCGAATGTATAAGGCATGGGATGTAGTGCCTCTATGAAATTTTGTAAGCAAGGATTTAGATATTTTTCACAGTCACTAATGGTAACTATTAATGGGCTCACCTTAGGCTTTATAAGTGAATGTATACATTCTCTTGCATTAATGGTGTTTGGTAGCTCATTTGCTATGAATTTGAATTTGAGTTAGTGGCTAGATTTTTTCCCTTTATTTCAAAATCTAGAAATGAATTTGAATCCCATGATCCTTTGTCACCAATTAGATATAGCAATGGTAATGGGATGTTTTTAAAATTATCTAATCAAGTCCAACTTCCCATTCTATTAATACCCAATGTGTGGTAGGCATGCAGTCATATCTCCCATAATCTCCTCAGCTAACTCCTAATTTTTAATACATGTCATTTATTCATTGATCTTCCCATTAATAATTAAAACATAAGCACAAATGTGTACACCATGTCCATCCCCTCAGCTGGGTGATGTGTCACTTAGGAACACATGACATGTTTTGATAGGCTTTCGAGTCTCATTTATAATTCATTATGATATTTTAGGGACTTAAGTGGAAATTATTTCATCCTTGCACTAGATGGCATGATGTCATCCCATTCAATTGGGCTCTCTTGGGCTCTAACATTTTTGACAAGTTTAGGGGACTGGTCATTTCAATTCCTAATGATGTAGCACATTCCCATTTGGATGGACTCTTTTGAGATTTGACATGTCTAGGGGATTGGCCTCTCTGACTCAAGATGATGTGGTGCCTTACCATTTGGGTAGTCTCTCTCAATCTCTGACATTTTTGATAGGTATGTGGGATTAGCCATTCTAACTCCTGATGATGTGGCATATTCCCATTTAGTCAGGCTCTCTTGGACTCTAACATTTTTGATAGGTTTAGGGGACTGGCCACTTTGACTCTTAATGATGTGGTACCTTCCCATTCAGCCAAGCTCTACAAAATCCATAAAAATGACCAATTAAGAAAGATAAAAATAATACAATATAGTATATATCATTTTTCAATGAATGGAAATGGGTCTATTACTTTGGGATGGGAACTATACTCTAGGAGATTCAAGTGAAAACCAACATATAATCTTAGTGTCATGATTTACAAAGATAACAATCACTCCTTAGTTTTAAATAAAAATAAAATAATGTGGTTAATTCTTGAATAAATCAAGGTGGTGCATATTCTAAATATTTGAGTAGATGTCACCGACAAGAATAAAACAAAGGATTATGAATCTCTGGTTTATGAAATTTTTAGAGGGATACCCCATTTCAAAGGTAAAGGGGGCATGTTGGCCAAAATAATGTGTGCCTTCACCTATTTATTCTATATAATATGTGGGAACTTTTGATCTAATTCATGGACCACTATGTAACTCTTTTTCCTCTTGAAACCCAATACTCTGAAGAGGGATCAAAATCTATATGGTTTTCCATCTTATGGTGGTGTATGTGAAACTAGTGTAGAATGATATATGTTGGTTTAGTCCTAGTGTGATTAAGTGATTTAACCATGACGTTTAACCTTGGAGATATTTAGAATTTAGATCAAGGATACTAGGGCTATATGTAATCTAACTTGAGAAAAATATAGAATTTTATCTCAATGTGCAATTATAATTTTGGTGTTTTTTAATGTGAAAACCTCTTGTGTGAAAAAGTGGTTTGAAATGTGATTTTATAATGACATTTTTTGGAATTCTTTTGGATGGGGATTCATAAATTTATAGTAACACCCTTATATAAGTTTTGTTTTTTTTAAATAGTCATTAATTAGTGGGAGGGTGTTGTTGGTAGGAGTAGAAAATAGTGGGGTGTGTTATTGTCCAGGTAGGCCACTATTGTTTTAAGGGTAGGAACTGCTAAGATGAGGGTATATATTAGTATGAGTGAGCCTAAGATACTGATAAATCTTGTTATATATATATATTCTTTAATGAATTGGGTTGCTTAAAGGAGTGACTCATCATGTGGAAAGTGAAAGAAATGATCAAAAATCCCTATAATAGATCATGAGATAAGTGTGTCAAAAAGAGTGGTCACAAGTGCATTGTTTTAGGTTAAATGTTAATTTATTTGTCTACAATAGTCACATAGTAGATCCATATTTGCATTCATAGTCATGCACATCCAATTTCCAACTAATTTTTATTCTTTGGCACTTCCCTTTTTAGCATATTTATAAATTTAACAAGTTTCAAATCAGTTTGTGTCATTGTAGCATTTTTATTTTACACAAAATTTTGTCATAATTAGGATTAGCATATCTTTATCTCCAATTTTTTGATGAAATATATTGGTGAACTCGTCTATTTATTGATTTTTTAAAAATACTAACCATTCATGTTGCTAGGGTTTTTTTTCCTTCTTTTTACTATTTCCAAATTTTTTATTCGATTTTTTAGACTTGATGAATTATTTGCTAGCAGCAATCTTTTGAGTTTCTATTTCATATTTTATACAATCTAATATAGTTGTTTCTACCTATCTTAGAATAAGTTCTAGACTAAGTGGTACCCAAGTTGAGCATACTCAACTTTCCTATCACAAGGCACATAAGATCGTAAGAAAAAGTGTATATCAAAAAATTTGAATGTTAATGCATGAATTGAATATGTAGAAGTGAATGATATTACTTTATAACATGAATATTACAATCAAGATCACCTTGACTCTCAAGATGAGCATCAAGATGTACTTCTACCTATAGGTGATGAATAAATAGAGTATAATAAAGTACAAGTTATTAAAAAAAATTGAGAAGCGATTTGTTAACAACCTTAAGATTATCATATAGTAATACAAACTCTTTTGGACATAGAAAGTAAAATCATGGCTAACACATTTCATACTTCAACTACTATGGGTTCCTTACCTTTCTCCACATCATTCAATACAATTTTCTTACCACCATATTCTATGGGGGTAACCCATGGCTTTCAACAAATTAATGTGTCATTTCCTACTTAGTCATTTGAAACACCACCTTTGGTTAGCGCACCTTCTAGTCTTGCTATAAAATCCCTTATGCAAGAGGTCTTGGCCTCATAAACTAATGTGTTACATTTGGAATAAGGTGATTCAAAACATAATCAGATAATCAATTCATAGACTTTATTTTAGACTCTGTTAGCTCAGTAAATTTATGCATATCTTTTACCAAATGGTTTTATGGCACCTAAGCCTAGATTTTATGATGGAAAATGTGACCTCAAATAACATTTAAGAGCATTTCACACAACATGCTTGGAGTATGCATCCAACAATAGGTTGTTGACCAAGAGATTTCACATAATATTAAAATAATTTGAACTAAGATGGTTTTATGAACAACCACATCATTCAATCCTTTGGCTAATTTATTCCTTGCACATTTCTCAATCAACATCAGTCAAAATATCTCATATTCTTAGATTGATCAACTAAAATAAGAATCTAATGAACCTATCATAGAATATTTATTAAGGTATAAGCCCATGTTATTTATGATGATGAATCCTATGGAAGATAATAAATTTCAAAACATTTTCAAACAAAGTTTTCTTCCACATCTACATGAATCTATGATGTTTAATAAGTTTATATCATTCATGGATTTGTGTCATACAGTTAAGGAAAAAAGGACAAATTGTTGGAATTAAATGAGCTTAAATATGCAAAAATCCATTTTCTACTTCTAATGTAAAAAATAAACGTTATCCACCATATAAGGTGAGACCAACTAAAAATAAGAGGGATAAAAAGTTAATAGTAAATATATTTTCATAACCTACTCTGCATATTGTATTGTTAGCTCCTTCAAGGAGATAGTTTACCAGCTTACCAGAAGTTCCCTACAAGGTATTACAAAAATTATTAGAATGTAATGCCATATCACACCCTCTCATTAAAGAGGTTGATATGACTAAACCTCTTCCAAAAGTATTTGATCAAAATTATTTTTGTGACTACATAGAGCACTAGGCATATAGCCAATAGATGTACCAATTTAGGAAATAAGATTTTGGACTTGATAGATGAGAACATTATTGATGTGAGTGTACCTAATTAAAACACACAACCATAACCAAATTAGAGTCGAACAATGAATATATTTAGTGATCCTTCCCCTAAGTATACAATTCAATAAATAATGGATAAAACAAAAGTCCATTATGCCTATAATACACATCCTCCACCAGCTTCTTATCATCCTCATATCGAGACATATCATCCTTTGAATGGAATAATTTGTACATATTATGTTTCAATGTAATTTATACCTATTATAACATTCATAGAGCATGAGATACTTGCTGATGATTTTGATTTTGACTCTTTGTTCATTCGATCTTACATTGATCATCAACCATATAGAGTGTCATTGTTGATAATAGTTCAAGTGTGAATATGTGCACCATCACACTTATCTCTCACCTTAGATGCACAGATAAAGAGGTATATTCTAATACCATAGTCATTAAGGGATTTAATGGTCACATTAAGAGTTTCATTGGTGAGATCACATTACCACTATAGTTTGGTCTAACACATGTGGCCACCAAGTTCACAATAGTGCCTAGTGCATGGGTATTTGATATATTATTTGGATATCCTTAGATTAAATAGCTTTTCCAAAGTTCTTTTTTATAATGAGTTTATCATAGTTCATGGTATTCCTTATGAATACCCCTTGCAACTATAGGCTATTATTCCTACATAGTAGATTTCAGTTGAATAAACTAAAAAGGTTCATCTTACTTAGAATATTGAGAAGTGGTCCATTCTCCAAGGAGACCTATCCTATAAAGTCCACTTAATCATAGATTTATCACAAATTCTAGAGAGCCACTCTCTACTATAGTTCATCTTAGATTGATATTACAAGGCACTAAGAGTGTTCAACAAAGGACACCAACATAAAGTTCTTATTTAACTCCACTATGGGTTCCAAAGAGTCCTAGATTTTATATTAAAAACCAACATACACATAATTCTACATAGCATCACCATGTGAGTGGAATTTATGGTAGAGATTCATATCATTTTTTAAATTTTGAATTGAGATCAATTCATTCATATTGGCATGATACTTTCCATTTGTGAGAGGTCATCCTTCCTATGCTAGATACAAGACCTATTTATTTTGATGTTCTTATAGAATTCATTGGTTAGTATGTTACTTCTAAGTTTTCATATATTTAAAAACTTTAAAAAATTTATAATATTTCAAAAAATTATAAAATCCAAGACCTATGTGTGTTTTGTTTAGTTCATTTACATTAATTGATTTGTGCTCAGTATATGTATAACTTCTCTATATCTAATTTTATATTAAATATGAATAAAAAGTGTAATTGAGTGAGTTGAAGAACATACAAGTTGTCTCAGATCTAGTATTAGGTGGTGATATTATCTCAGATCCATATATCTTACACAAATAAAACTTCTCTAACCTAAAGTGTAACACATTACACTCTTATCTAATTCTATCAAACTTGTCTTTATGTACATATGCTCTAATTTTCCATATTCAAATTTTTCATATGATCTCTACAACTTGTCTATATCACAATAAGTTCACTTGGGGTATCTTTTTACATAGGTTCATCATTTTATGACTATCCCTATTTTTCATACTTCAATACATTACATTTCATGATTATTTTCTCACTTGCTTTTACATTACTATATTACAAGATACCTGATTTATTTATTATACTAATGTTACAAATCCCATATGTAGATCAACTTTGCTTATTCATGCATGCTTATCATGTTTGATTTCTTCCTTAATGTCTTGTGTGCGTATTCAAATTGTTTCGATTGTGGACATTTGAACATATCCTTGATTGCTTCTATAATCCTTCATTGTATATTTATATGCATGTGAGTGGCATTTGAACATGTCCCTTGTGTGTGGCCCCTTAGCCTTCTTACATTCTATGTGTGCTTTTTCATGTAGTCTTTATGTATGTGTCATAACCATACAACTTGTTTACTCAGTTTTTGTTGCCATGCTGGGCATCATACATCTTCCCAATTTTTTGATCCCATGATGGATATCATACATCCACCCCAAGTTTTTATATATTATTTTAAAATTTTCAATATATGATCATTGTTCATTATATTTCTTATTTCTAACATTGATCTACATAAGACACTGTATATGTTTGGTTCTAAATGCATCTTATGTTACTATACTGCTTAGTTATTAATGATGATGTCATAATATCTTATGTTATTATTACTATATCAGACTTGAATATTTTATATAACAACATTCACATAATTTTTTATTTTGAGCTCATTCATTACACATGCTTAAAAACTCACCTTAAAAGTGAGGCATACACAATGGCTTGTTTTATATATTAAGTTGTAATAATACACTACAAATATGTGAAAAGGTAGGTTTTACTTAGTTGATCATAGACCATACCCATAAATTACCTAGAAATTAGTTTTATACAACCTATCTCCATTTAGATAAAGGCGTAGATTGACCATGCCCAAAATGACATGTTGTTCTCTCAATAGGTAGTAAACAATGATTTCCAAAAATTCTCATAATCATAGTTAGTTACAAAATAGTTTGCAACAAATATACATAATTATTTCACAATTTTACATAGATTTATCTCATAACTTGCTCAGTTTAGGAGCATCATGCATGACATGTGTTCCAAAGTTTACATAGATTTTTTTTTTAAATCACATGATATTACTCACTTTTAGAAACCATATACACCCAAATATTAGATTGGAGGTATGTGGATCATATATTATCACCTCCTTGCCTAGTTTTTTATTAGTTTTGTAGGAGTGACAATCCATGTCATTCTATTTTATATATACATAAAACTCAAATCATACCACTTTCACACTAGATATGTGCCAACTTTGCACTAGAAATGAATCTTATTCTATCTCTAGTAGTTGATTCATATTTTTTCACCAGAATGATCCATTGAAATTCATACAAGGATTTCAAGCTACTTTATTATGCAATGATGGAGTCAATAATAACTTGAGTTCTTAATCACACTCTTCTATCAATGAGGATTGGGGTATGCACAATCCAATCCAATTGTTTCAATGAAGAAGAAAATATGCAAGGGTCCTAACCTCTACAGTCACCAGTTTTTGCACCTAAAAACATAGTGGTTCATGTACCTAGTTAGGTGTATTTGTTCCTTATTATTTGATATATAATTTTTTTCCATCTTTATTTTTATATTTTTATTTTAATTAAGGACTTATTTATACATGTTTTATTTTAGGTTCATGTGAAGCACAACTAAACATTGTGGTCTACATTCAAGACTATTCTTTATATGTAAATTCAGGTATATGTCTTTTCCTTTTACTCTAGTAATTTTGTTTTGTTTCATTACTATAGTAAAATGGGGATAAATTTAGATGCATAAATTAACATTTAATTTGAAATAATGCACTAGTGACCATTCCTTATACACACTTAGCTCATGCCTCATTCCTTGGAATTTTAATTGCCATTCCTTCACTTCTATATGGATGACATATACTCTTCAAGTATAATGATCATAGATGTCCCTATTTATCATTCTAACTAGCTCAAGCTTATCCCCTAATTGATCCACACTTCTAAATCAGTTATCCTTACTCTTTAGATAAGGCCACAACATTAGGACTATCCCATTCGTCGGTAGTATGTTATTTCAACGACCACATCCTTCATCCAAATAGCAGAGAGTTTCTCAAATTCAAATTTGTTATATCACATTTTTTACAAGCCCCATCCAAAGTAATTATATAATGATCACTATAAATTCATATTTTCAAGCCATTATTCACTGAAGACTTATATGATTGAAAATCACCAAAATATCTAACTACATATTGAGAAAAAAATATCTATTCTTCCCAATTTAGAGTTCACACAACCCTAGTAACCCTGAGTTAAATCTACATACACCTCTAAGGTCACAATACATTTTCAAAATCACTTTATGACATCGACATTTCACTAGAATTTAGCATTTTTCACCAATCTTTTACACACACTAGGGTTAATTTTGGCAATGAATATTCATTAATTCATGAATATTCCATTTTTAGAATTTTGGTTTTGGAAATTTTTTAAGATCAAAATATGGGACTGGATCACCAAAATTTTAGGGATATATTTTTTTTGGGTCAGCTCGCCAACCCTTTATAGTAATATATAAGATTACACTTAAATCTACCAGATATATATATAATAGATCCTCTGAGATACCAGCCAAAGAAACAAGCAGAACTGAAATCAAAGAAGCATAGAACTAAATGACAATAGAGAATGAAGAAAATGAATGATAGCACTGAATAATAAGCTATATGTGGACTACATCATTGAATGACAAATCTAAACGATAGTGTCAGATACCAAAGTTGAATGATAGGCTTGAATGATAGAGATGAATGATAGTTCTGAATTATAGAGCTAAATGATAGATTCAAATGACATAGATGAATGATATAACCAAATAACATAGATGAATGATATAGTTGAATGACACAACTGAATGACTTTGTCAAATAATAGATCCAAATAGTAGATCCGAATGGTAGAGCCAAACGATAACATTAGGTGATAGATTTAATTGTCAGATCTAGAAGCTAGGGATGAATGACAAGTTGGGTGACATCATCAAATGGTAGAATCAGATGATAGCTTTGGGTAGGATAATTGGTAAAATAGAGCCAAAACCCTTCTATTAGATGACAATACTGAATACATTACGAGAGTATCAAATGATAGAGCCAAAAAGCACAAGCCATTATGGCATCTAGCGGGAATGGTAAAAATTAGGCCAATCATTAGGGAAATCATCCATATTATCTTATTTTAAAGATCCAACCAAAAATTCCACACAATCACAATGCACTCAAAATCTAGGTATTTATTTTTTAGTTTGTCATAAATTTGACTTCAACTATTCAATAATATTTATAAAAAAATTACATGCATAAATCCACACTATTATCTCATAAGAAAGAATCAACCAAAATAACATATCACCCCCTAAATATTTTTTTGATGATGTCATGCCACCACTCGAAGATGCTCCTCTAATTTTTGATGAAAATGATAATGACACTCAAGTGTCAGAAGACATTGGTGGTTCTTTTCAAACACAAAGTTTAGGTGAAACCTCCACTCAAAAATCTTCCCGAAGGAAGAGAAGTAGATGGATAATTGGAAGGTCCTTTAAGGTGGATTGGACAACAAAATTTTCCTTCATAGAACCTATAGAGCCTGAAAAAGCTGATGATACCCCAAAAGAATGAAAATGTATAATATGTAGATGGAAACTAGGAAAAGAACATAGAATGTAATTGAAATTGGGCACGATTGAGAAATATTGTAGTAAATTATATGAGATAGTGAAGCACCCAAATGGATTGATAACAAAAACACATAGGTGGAAAATTGTAAAACAATGCATGCATGTAAGATATGCATGAGATCATGAAAATGATAAGAAACATCAAAAACATCTTATTGAGAAAGGGGGAACAATTGAAGCAATTTTTGGAAAAGTCAAGTAGTCCCATCTAAAGGCAAAATACATATAATTCTCTACTATAAACCATATTCTAAAAAAAAGGCAGAACTATTTCTGACTTTTTAGATTATAAGATTTTGTTTCAACATAATGGATTTTTGGATATTCCACAATCATATTGGTCAAATATCAGTGCTTGGGAAATGGAAAAATGTCTAGTAAAGGTTGAGATTGAAGATTTGAAAGAAAGTGTTAAGAGATCACTATTTATCTCATTGTTCATCGATGAGATCACAACAGTTGATAACACAGTCTGGGTTTGCATTCATGTCTATACTTTTCAACCTCATCTACTAGTAGTTTATAAAATGGTATAAAATTACAATGCAAATAATCTTCATAAATTGGTGTTATCTAATTTGAAAGATAAAGCTGGAATGGATGATTATGCAATAGCTATGATGCTAGTGTGTGTTGGGGCTAATGGTGAATTAGTTATGTAGGGGAATAGAAATGGTTTGTGTGTTCAGATGTAAATAATAGTTACCCCATTTATGATTCCAATTTACTGCATGGCTCATAGGATGAATCTTGCATACATAATGGTTAGCAAATTTGCTAATGTGACCAAAGTGGAGGAGCTCATTTGTGACTACATGTTTATATGTCAAGCAACCCAATCAAAATTTAAGAGTTAAAAAAATTTACAATAGGAGTGACTGATGGTAAGAAACTATTGAAATATGTTGATACAAGGTGTATTTCTATGTATGAACCTTCATGCCAAATTTTTGAAGAATATCCATCATTAATAGGTTTTATGTATAAATATCATAGAGAAATTGATAAGGCAAAATATTTGTTGTACCATTTAATTGATTTAGAAACACTGCTAACTTTATGTGGAATTCTTCCAATGCTAAAGGAAATGAATTGTATAATGAAAGATGCTCAAGAGAGGTCCATTTATATTGTGGACTTCATACAACTGATAAAATAAGTATGTCAGTCTTTAGACATACTATACACTTCAAATGAAATGTTTCAAGGCCTTATTTTTATTAGTTAGAAATGTTTGACCAATTTAAATAACCCTAACAGTTATTTCAAGTTGAATATCAATGATCATATTTATGTCATTATTAATGGAAAGGAGATTCGAATGCACACTTTCTATAAAAGACCTGATCTTGTGAGAGTTGAATCTGAAGAACTACCTATAACATGTATTCTGTATGACACTATTCTATTTGAAACCCAGATGAAACTAAGTAGAGTTTCCTGAAACTTATCTGTGAAGATCAAAGATCATTTTCAAAGGGATGATTTGTTGGATGCTATGGCAGTTATGAATCCTATTTTCTGGAATAGTAATAATAGTTAAACGATGGTTAGCAATTTATTTCACAAATATATGCATTGTCATGTAATGCATTTTGGTAAATCTGTAAAGGTGAATGGAGTAAAAATTAAAGGTATTTTTGGAAATAATTTACTAGCATCCCAGTCGACCCATTTTGGAATTATAATGTTTGAGCAACATCGTCTTCTAAGCGAACCAACAGAGAATGGGGCAATTATAAGATTGGAAAAAAAATTATCCTAGTAGTATACTAAAGAAAATTCTAAGTATATGAGCTCTATCAAACAATGATTTTGGGCTTAGTGGAAGATGGAAGAGTATTCAGTTCATCATCGTTCATAAATTCAAAACTTTGAAATAGATTGGATAGAAATTTAGAAACCTATTTGAGATTATATGTTTCATGTTATGTAGTGGATATGTTTCCTTATAAAAGAGCTATGGCAACATGGAGTTCTCTAACTAAAATAATAGGCATCAGCAATAAAATGACAAATAAAGAGGATGTAAATAATGGCATTGACATGATAGATGCAAATGTCACTATCGATGATCAGGTTTGTGTAGGATTGTTTCAACTACCAGACTATTAGTTTTGAGTTTCTAAATTTCAATTTCATATAACTTTATAATTTTTTATATAGAGACTACTATTCAATGTATTCATGTTTTTCCTTATCTAATTGTTTAAGCACTTGTCAATTTGTCACATGTTTATCATAAGATGCAATAATTATTATACGTTTTCTAAAAATCATTTCCTTATTTTTTGTTAAATGTTGAATGTAAAATATTAATATATTGTGATTGTGTTAGGGGGAACACTATAAGTTAATATGGTTCTTTTATTTTTATGTCTTTGATACATATTTTTATATATCTATTTTTTTCCTACATATGTGATGTATTTATTGTGCCTTCATAGTCCATCATATGTGTCTGTAATGTGCTTGATGTTCTTATTATGTGTTTTATTTGGATTGTTTGCAGTCTGTTATGTGCCTTCAATGTACTCATGTTTTACTTTATCTAATTGTTTGTAAGTAATTTTCACATGTTTATCATAAGATGCAAAAATTATTATACATTTTTAATTATTCAAAAACTATAATAACTATGTCAATGCCAAATCACTTTCATGAGGATATTTAAAACCCTATCCAATTGTTTAGAGTCCTTATAACTGATTCTTCATTTAGAGTCCTTAAAACTAATTCTTCTCAAAATAAATGTGATCAATCAAAATATAACTTTTGAGTCACATATCAATGAGTACGAATGACACTCATGTCGTATAGGATACATGTTCATAGATTTATAAAGACCTTACCTCTTGTTTATACCAATTTTCATATGAATAAAATTGATTTCATGAGTCCTTATCTATCTAAAGATCCTCATAACATTAAACAATCCATTAACCTATTTTATAGTTCATTATCACAATCAATCATACATATTTTTGACTTTGATGAATCCTCATTATTACTGACTATCACAAATTACAATACTATCTTCAACACAGACCTCTACCAAACATGAATGTGATTTTCTAATGGCCTCAAATGCATCTAAAATCATGATTTACTCAAGAAACAATCCAAATATAATAAAGAAGGGATCTTCCACACAAATAAACTCACTCTTTTATCATAACATGCAATAACTATTATACATTTTTTGAAATGCATTTCTATGTTTATTGCTAAGTGATGACTGTAAAATATTAATATATTATGATCGTGTTAGGGGGAATACTTTATAAAGGAATATGTTGACATTAATCTATTTATATTAAGATGTGAGTTTAAAAAGTGCATCACAAATATCAAAAGGGGGCCTAACACCATACAAGTTTACAACATCTTCAAATTAAAATTGAAATTGCAATATATGTGGCTCATCTAGTAATTAAAACTTAATAAATTGATCAACGCATCTACAAACTTGAAATTATCATTCATAATATATATTTTAAAATTAAACATTGTTTTTAAATATTTATGAGTTATCTTGAGATTGAATTTTTTTGGGGGAGGAGCGGAGGAGTGGAGGAGCAGAGTGTGTGGACAATATTTGAAACTGGTTTTTTTCCCACCTAGTTGGGCCCACTGAGTGCGACAGGCGGGACCACAAATCCAATGGAGGTCACTGCGGGTAGAATTACCCCTAGGGATCTGTCCAAGAATCTATTAGTGGATAGTCCATCCAATGGATGGAAGAAGACACTCATAGGTGAAAAGACGTGCCCATCAAAAGGCATGTCGAGCCTCCTTGTTCTCTCAGAGGGCAAGGCATTGAGTATCCCAGACAATCTGGTGGAGGAAATAGTGGCATCCATGGACCTTACACTGGTTGGTAAGTTTTATTATTTCCATCCTAAAAATACTGAAATGCTTAGAAAATGGATTATGTCTAGGTGGAAAGTCAAAGGTAGTGTTTCAATCACAACCATGGCTAGAGGACTATTCCTTTTTAGATTTACGAATAGGGAGGACATGATCGCTACCCTTGCTGGAGGTCCTTGGCTGTATGGACCACATTCTCTAGCCTTATGCTCGTGGAAACTAGGATTTGATCCTAACTCAGACCTCAATAAGACAGCACCTGCTTGGGTAAGATTACCAAGATTCCCTTTGGAATTCTGGGATGAAAAAAATTTCACAGCCATTGGCAATTCTATTGGTCAATATGTCACCTCAGATCATATAACCAAAACTAAGTCTAGATGTGTGTATGCTAGACTCTGTGTAAATGTTGAAATAAATAAGACCCTCCCTACGTCCATTGAGCTAAACTCTAACTATGGAACCTGGACTCAGCCAATTACTTATGAGAATGCTACCACTTTCTGTCAAATATGTAAGAGGAAGGGACATCTAATGACACAATGCAAAGTGAAGCAAAGGGGGATGAAAGAGGATTCCTAGAATGTAGAGGAGGAGCAAGCGAACAGCAAGCAGGAAATAGAGAATAATGTGGAAATTCCTGACAATATAGGAAAAGGAGAGGAGGGGAAGGGAAAGGAGGCTACCCCTAGCAGTGAAGGTGAAGTTGTCCCAAAGGAAAATATAGGATTAGATGATAGTCAGAAGGCTATAGAAGAAGGAGAGGAGGAGAAGAGAAAGGAGGATATCATCAGTTGTGAGGGAAAAGAGGTCCCAAAGGAGAATATAGTATCTGACAACAGTCACAAGGCCACATTTAACACAGTCTAAACTTTAGAAAAATAGACTAATATGTTTAAGGAAGGGGTAGGAGGGGACCTTTTGCTAAAGGAAGTCAATGAAGATGACAAAGTTTCAAGGATTGGATAGGAAGAATTAATACCTAAAAGTCACACTCAATGAGTACCAGATCCACAGTCAAATACAGACATTTTCTGTGCTCTGGAAGATGGAGGCTAGTTAGGAAACTACTTGGCAATAGGGGTAGTAGGACAAGATGGCAGAAATGAATAGGAAGAATGGGTTACCCCAAATAAAAAGATCTAGAAAGGTAAAAAATATGTAGATGTTGGTTCTGAGCCCAAACAAGGGAGACCAACCCTAAGGGAAACAAGACAAAGAGAGATTGCTAGGGAGATTGCTAGTGGAAAATAGAAAACATTGGAGTCCCAACCCTCCAAACTCTCTAAATGAGAATATTATCATGGAATTTGAGGGGATTTAACAGTCCCTCAAATTAGTTTGAGGTTAAAAACTACATTTTATATTATAAACTAGATATTCTATTACTCCAAGAAGTCAAAATGAAAGAGGAGAATTTTGCAAAAATTGTTGACTATATATGGCCTAAGGTGGCTTTTTGTATTAGTCCTGCTAAAGGGGCTTTAGGAGGGATTGTCACTATGTGGAATAGTGCTAAAATCCAAGGATCTCTTATGGCCCATAATAAGCACTTTTTTATTACCAATTTTTCCATGAATTCCTTGAACTAGACGTTGGTAAATGTTTATGCACCAAATAACAGAGCTTTGAGACAGAAATTATGGATTGATTTGAGTAGCTATAGGAATAATCCTCAAGATTATAAATGGATGTGTTAAGTTGTGGAGCTAAAAGCTTCACTGATGCAAATGGAGGAGGTTGCTGAGTGTCAGAGCAACTGACGTCGATCTGATCAACTGACGTCAGTCATATTCAGCTACGCAGTAACTGACATCGGTTATGGGTCGGCCGACATTGATCAGATAGGAACCGACATCGGTAACCTATGTGTGTGTGCATTTGCATGCACTTCCAGAACTGGTCTAATTTTAGACAGACAGTTAGTTTGCATGTAAAAGACTAATTTTAGTCTTGAGTCTGCGTTTCTAATTATTGTAATTAGGAAGTCTAATTATTGTTTGTATGGGATCTATTTAAGAGACCCATGGGGCTGTATTGTAAAGGGTGCAGGATCATAAGGACTTGCAAAGGCAAGGACAAGGGTTCTTCTAAAAGAGTGAAGGATCAAAAGGACTTGTCAAGGACAAGGACAAGGGTTCTTCCAAGTGTAAGGTCAGTTGATCTATGGGTGTGCAAGATCAGGGGAGATCTACATGCTAAGTAAGGTTAGTTGATCTACAGGTGTGTGTGTGTGTGTGCAAGGTCAAAGGATATCTATGGGGTAGTAAGATCAAGGAGATTTGCAACACAATAACGAGCAAGATCAGGGAGATCTACTTGGAGTACTTGGAGTACTTGGTAGACTGGAAGTAGGCAACAACGATTGAGTTGATTGTCACTTACTGGTGGAGGGAACAACTCTATGTTTGAGTTGGTTTGTAATTGAGAGAGAGAACTCTTGAGGGAGAATTACTGTATGCCTAAGAGGTGTGGGAAGAGTGTGATTTATTCATTGTATTTCCTTCTGGAAGAGTGTCAATACAAGATTGTATTGTCTCTCATATTCTGTGATGTTTCTGAATTCTAGTTACATATTACTTCTGGTTTAATTCTGTGTTTAGTTGCTTATACAAAGGTAATCAAGTGTACTCTTAAGGAATAGGATCCTGACAAGATGTTAGCCAGAGATTTTAACACACCTTTATATCCTTTTGAAAAATAGGGTGGAATTATTGATTACTCGGATAGCATGTTCGACTTTGCTGAATTCATCAATGATTGGGGATTATTGGATATAGAGCTACAGAACCAAAATTTTACTTGGACCAATAGAAGAAGAGGAGATCAAATGATTCAAGTTAAATTTGATAGATTTTTGATATCAAGCAACTAGAATGATTATCAGAATATGCAGGTGCAGGCTCTACCTAGAACCATGTCTGACCACTCCCCGATTATCCTCAATTGGAGAGATCAAGGACATCACGGACCTCCTCCATTCCATTTTGAAGCTATGTGGATTAAACACAAAGATTTTAGACAAATGGTGGCTCAATGGTGGAATATTCCCATTCAAGGTACTCCCATGTTTAGAATAGTCAAAAAACTCTAGCACATTAAACAAGAAGTTTATGGCTGGAATAGATACAATTTTGGGCAAGTTTTCCAGCAGAAGAAAAATATAATGCGAAAACTTAAGGCTATTCAGCAACTAATTGATCAAGGGGATGACTCTGAGGGCACCTTAGATGAAGAGAATAGCCTATCTTCAGAATGGAAGAATCTGATGGAAAGGGAAGAGGTTTTCAGGAAACAAAAATCCCGTGTTCAATGGCTTAAAGAGGGTGATAGGAACACTGCTTTTTTTCATCTCTCAGCTATGAAACATAGAAAAGCCAACTCAATAACTAAGCTTGTCCTGGATAATGGAGACATTATTATTGAGGATAACAAATTAGGGGAGCAAGCCAGGGTGTTCTTTCAGAATCTACTTATGGAAGAAAACAATAATGATAGAATTGATAGATCTGAGTCAATTCATTGATAAAATCCCCTATTTGATAACAAAAGAAGACAATCTGGAAATGTTAAATCTTGTATCTGATGAAGAAGTGCATGCTATTTTATTCTCCATGGGCACTTTTAAAGCCCTAGGTCCTGATGGATTTCCTCCTATATTCTTTCAAGAATATTGGGAGATTGTTGGAGTGGACCTCACGGCTACAGTTCGTGTTTTTTTTAGATCTAGAAAACTTTTGAAACAAGTTAATACCTTCATTTTACTTGTTCCTAAAAAATCTCAACCTTTACACCTTGCTGATTTCAGGCCCATTAGCTTATGAAACACTGTGTATAAGATATGTACTAAACTGATGGTTATGAGAATTCAACCCTTGCTTGACAAAATTATTTCTCCTACTCAAAAAGGTTTCATCCTAGGCAGACAGATTCTTGATGCTGTGATCACCACACATGAGACTATCCACTCCATGGATAAGAGCAGAATCCCTGGCATGGCCCTTAAGCTTGATACATCCAAAGCTTATGATAGAGTCTCATGGACTTTTCTATTCCAAGTGATTAGAAAAATTGGGTTTAATGATAAATTGTCTTGCTTATTATGGAATGTGGTCTCTTCTGCTAAATTCTCAGTGCTGGTTAATGGTGTTCCTAGAGGGTTTTTCTCCTCCTCGAGAGAAATTCATTAGGGAGACTCTCTCTCCCCATAACTATTCATCATTATGGCTGAGGCACTAGGAAGATACATACAAGCTTATATAGTTTCAAAAAATCTTGTAGGCATCAAACCTACCTCTTCCCTTCATCCTATGGTTAAATAGTAGTTTGTGGATGATACCATCTTATTTGGCATCTCATTAGTGATTGAAGCGAGAAGATAGAAGAATATACTTAATGATTATGCCAGAGACTCGGGACAAAGAATAAATTTCCAGAAAAGCAATGTGTACTTCTTTAACACTCCTAATGAACTTAGACATATAATCATTGATATCTTAGATTGTGTTGAGGCTGGACTACCAACTACCTACCTAGGTCTCCCACTCTCGATCAAAGAGGTATCTTCAGGTTTTTGGAATGGTATTGTGGAACGTACATAGAGGAAACTTCTTGGGTGGAAGGGGAAACTACTCAGCAGTGCTCGTAAGCTGCAACTTCTTTAGCCATCCTTGCAAGGTATTCCTACTTATTTCATGTCTCTTTTTAAAATTCCTACGTATTTTGCTAAAAAGCTGGAATAGATCCAAAGGAAATTTTTATGGATGGGAGTGGAAGACAAATAGAGAATGTATTTAGTCAGATGGGAAAAAGTGTGTCTCCCAAAATCTCATGGTGGACTTAATATAAGATCCATCAGGAAAATGAATAAAGCCCTCCTCTCAAAAGTTAGTTGGAATCTAATTTACAATAACAGTGAGTGGGAGGAAATAATGTATGCCAAATACATGCATAGCATTCATGATTCCAACTTTCTTCAATAGGTGGGATTACCCCAGGGGTCTGTGATATGGAATAAAATGCTAAAAAGTAGAAATCTTCTCAACAGGGAATTAGGTGGAAGCTTGGAAATGGCCAGCAGATTAAATTATGGGAGGATAATTGGTTAAGGGATAAGCCTCTCATCTCCCAAGGAAACTATGGAGAAATTATAGACCTGACTACTCAGTTCTTTGGTGATAGGGTTAGTGATTATATGGATAATGACAATGGGATAAGGAGTTGGAAAAACCTTTTGGATTGTTGTGTGCACAGGCCTGAGCTTATCCCAAGAATTTGGGAGATCTAGCAATGTGTTCAGGAGATCAGAATCCTGATCTTCCCTCAAGAGGATGAACAATATTGGTGGCTGGATAAGAATGGATCGTTCTCTGTCAAATCTGCCTATCATTTGCTTACACCTGAAGCTCAGAATAAGGAGGTAAGGAAAAAGGTTTGGAATCATAAACTCATTCCAAAGATTAACTTGTTTTGGTGGGTTGTTGCCCATAACAAAATCCTTACTTAGGACAACCTTCAAAAGAGGGGGTTTACTTTGGTCAACAGATGTTTTATGTGTGGTTCTAGAGAGGAATTAGTTTCACACCTATTCATACACTATGAGTTTACCTGGGATTTATGGGGCACAATACTTAACAACTTTGGCATTTATTTGTTGGTTTTGTTCTTGTTCAGGTCCTTATTGCTGGTTGTTGTAACTAGTTCTTATTTTTGGTCCTATTTTTTGGTTCTTGGTCTAAAACTTTATTTGAGGTTCCAGGTCCTTGTAAAACCTGGGTACTTTTATTGGACTATGTTTGTGGTTTCAGGTCCCTGTAAAACTTGATTTTGATGCTGCTCTTCAGTAGGTTTCAAGACTGCTTTTTCTGGTGGTTGTTAATGCTTTATCTTTTTTGATTCTATTATAGGGTTTTAGGGTCCCTTCAAAACCTGCTTTTATCGTAATCTAAAACTTTGGCATTGAATGGGTTTGCAATTCTGAACTTAAAGAAGTAATTCTCAGCTGGAACTCAACCTTCACACATCCCTGGATTAAGGAATTATGGAAGCAAGCTCTGCCATGCTTGAGCTAGACTTTATGGAAAGAGTGAAATCACAAAATTTTCAGGGACACTGCTAGAAATGATGCTCATGTGTTTAACTCCTTTGCCAGGACCATCTTGGAAAGTGTTACAACAGCTCATATTAGTGTTGCAGAGAAACCCCTATCTCAATTTGAAATTCAAATTGCTGCCAAATGGAAGGTTTTAAACCTTATCCCTGAGCATGATAATTCCAAAATTCTTCAGAGACTTCATACTAAATGGATACCACCTAAACCCAATTGGATGAAACTCAATTTTGATGGGGCATCCAAGTTGAGTGGTAAAGCAAGTGGAGGAGGAATAATAAGGAATGAAAAAGGAGGGATGTCTGTTGTCTATGCTAGTGGCATTGGTTGCCAGAGCAATAACTATGCTGAAGCTATGGCTTTACTTTGGGGATTAAAGTTAGCTATATCCCTAGGAATTAGAGATTTGAATATTCAGGGAGATTCTAAGTTGGCCATAGATGCCGTTAATAAAGAATCTAACATTGGTATCCATCTAAAAGACATCATTATAGACATCCAGTTTCTTTTACAAAAATTTTTTGAAGTTGAGATTACCCACACCTACAAAGAAGATAACAGGGTCGTTGATGCTTGTGCCAACCTTGGTCAACAATTCTCAGGATGGAGGGTATGGCGACAAGGGGCTCATATACCCCTAAACATTAGAGAGATCATTTAGAAGGAGATCACAAAGCACAAATGATGCACATTGATGATGAAGATAGCTTTCGAAGGCGGTCCACATGGAGAAGGCCATTGCGGATCATGGAAAATGATAACCTTAGTACTTCCTTGATTTTTATGATTAATTCTTTGTCTCATGAGGTGGAGGTGCGAGAGTCACATCATGAAAACCAAGGGGGAATTATTTTCAAGCATGAGAGTAGACATCACCACAGTGGGCCATTTTGTAAAATGAGCCTTCACATCTGCATTCAGTGCAAACAGAACCGAGGGCTTGTTACTTGTTCAAAGCTCAAGGCAGTAATTGGGAATTTCATCGACTGGGTCTACAATTACAGAATAGGGGGAGATCATATTCATACTAAACTGATCTCCTGCTATGAATTTAAGGACAACCCATTAGTCTGGCATTACTGTAAAGAAGGAGGTATTAGCTTGTACTTGGAAAGGCTAAATGGTTATGACAAAAATTTATCTGAGCAGTTCACAAGATCTTGGTTGAATAAGCGGGTCACTATGGGGGGTATTAGCTTTGAAATCTTTGAAAAGGTGATTTTAATGGCCACAAGAATGACCATGCAGGGTTTAAAGCTCCAAAGGAAAACCAAAATCATGGATTTGGCCAGTCACAAACTATTTCTAGGTGAAGGAGAAGAACTCATCCCGTATCAAGGAGGGTTTGAGCGCATCAAACTGCCAGAGCCATGGGATGGTGTCTGTTTCATTCTTATGAAATACTTCACTCTCGAGGGGTGATATACCAGGTTTTATAACTATCACCTTCCTTTGTTAAATCATTTTAGACGTAATGTTATTATCAACTTTCCTTTCTACCTATTGTCCTCATTGGAACACTCTATCCTAAGGGTGAGAGACAAAATGGCCAAGAAGCTGGACTTAAAACCTATTCCCCTACACCAGGGGCTTATTTTTTGTCTCTACAATTTCCACCATTCCTTTGAGCCAAACATGAATATCAGAGGTGTCAATGAAGACATTCCCTCAAATCCAGTTTCTAGTGAAGCAATTGATGAATCTTGGGTTTCCCCTACTCCTACCAAGACCAATGACACCCCTCTCTCCACCCCTATTATGACCCCTGCTAATACTCCGAGCTCCCTTGAGAGCAAAAAGGGAAGGAAGAGGAGGTTGATGGAGAAAAAGGAAATTTTGAAGAGACTAAGGAAGGGACCCACAAAAATCCAAATGGGGCCACGGGGGGCCAACGTGGCAAACCCCATAGGCCCTCCAAAATTAGTAAGGATGGTTTCCCTTCGGGAGTGCACAGGTAGGGGTGGATCGCTGAAAAACCAGCCCCAAAGATAAGGTTGATTGAGTATTCTGAAACTGCTTCTGACGATGAAACCCAAGATGTAGAGTATGAAGAGCCAAAAATTCAAGAAATTTCAGAGGACACTAGTGGGAAATAGGCTTCTCGAGTTTTTGAGGTCACTGAAGAGCAGGGTGTTGATTCTAGGGGAACTGTTGATAATAAGGAGAAGATGCATGTAGAAGAAGTTGGTGAGGGTTTAGGGAATGAGAATGATTGGAAAATAGAAATTAGGGCCTTGAAGGACCGCATTCAAAAGCTGGAAAAGGTCTTCACCAAAGACCTTCGAAATAATATTCTACTGAATATGACTATGTTGGAAGCGATGGGTAATCCAGGGAATGCTGACAATGCGGACAATGAGAATCTTAAGGATCTTGTTAATTCTATAGTTATGTAGTTTCATCCTTTTTGGCTCTGGTCTTTCCAATGTTTTGTTTTGCTTCTAACTTTGTTTCTCAGCTGTGCCATTGGTTTGGTGCTGGCATCTTTTGTTTGCCAGCCTTCCTATCTTTTTTGACTGTATAGGGTTCGGCCCCTGGTTTGCCACCTTAATTAATCAAAAATAGATTGTCAACTACTAAGCTAGTTTTTCAACCACTTTCTTAGCTACTTTCTCAACCACAACATCCTCTATGCCACTTTTGCCCTTTAATATCCCTACCTTTTCAAGATCCAAAGTTGTAACATTAAGATGATAAAGATTTTCCCTATCTTCTTTTCCAGCATCTCTTGCAGAAAGTAGACTTGGATCGACAAATATCTTCTACTTAAATAAGGTATTAGGGTCCCATCCTTGCTCCTTAATGATTTTTTGTAGTGTGTTGTTCTATTTATTCAACAAAACAAGCTTCTCCTTGAATTGAATGATAGATAATAAAAAAATTCATGCATTTTTCAAATGCACATTGAGGACCTCGGCTTCTTTTTTCAAGTTCTCATATTTTGCTTGCATTTTAAAATGTAATGTAATTAGATGTGAACAAAAATAAGAATGACATGAAATTTGATTAAAATGAATATACATTACCAAAGATTTTTCCTTCTTCACATTCACAATCACAATAAGGTTGGTGTCTTTCACCCATTTATTATAATATACTTGGGCTTCTGCATTCAAATTATCCAACCTATTAAGTATGATAGTCAACAAATTATCATTATAACTATTATCAACAGTAATTGACCTAGATTTAGCTTTGGTAAACAAAACATTAATCTTTTTAAGTTCCTATTGTACCAATGCAAATAATTTTTTTCATTTGGAGTGGTTGTGATAATGGGCATTTATTTATTTTACCAATACATTCACCCGTATCTCCCACACACATAATTTCTTTAATTCATCAATTACTCTCTCTTGAAGATTAATAGTAATACTATCTATTGCCAAATTGTTTAGTGAAAAAGATGCAATGGCATCATTAGACATGACAACAATCTCTATTAGGGTTAGACTATTTGGTGAACTACGTGAAGGTTCTTGTTGAGCAATCATATGAACATGTGTTGCTTCTTCTTGGATAAAATAATGTGGATTGAAAGTAGTTCCAACATCAATGCCACTTTCAAACCCTAGATATTCCTTAACAAGTTTAATTTTTGTCAAAGAAGTCAATCCCTATATAGTCGATAAACCTCTAACAAAAAAAAAGGGGAATTGGGAACCTAATAATTTTAGAGTTACATTTCGTGTGGGGTTTTAATGGAAGATCCTTCCCCCTTCCACAAAATGAGTTCAGGGGCGGAGGTAGTGGCATAATATTCCTCATAGATAGAGGATGGCCTATAAAATGTAAATTATTTTAGAAAGTCAATAAATTAGGAAAATAAAGTTATATGCTAAAGTTTAGTGCTTGTATTTGGAGATAGTATATCCTCCAATCTATGTGGTTTATTATGAGTGACAAGGGTGTTTTGAGCTAGTATATTACACAAAATTTTAGTCTAAAAACTATAATAAAAAACCAACAAACAAAAAAAAACAAAATATGCAACATAAAATGCCTTCTATAGAGGGTCGAGAAGGCACAGGAGATGTTATTTTTTGTTTCAATGGTGGTTGTTCCACCATTTGAATTCTTGTCGAGTTCACTACAAGAATAAAACAAATAACTAAAAATAATGCACTTGAGTCTTGAAAATTCAAAGCTCATTTGAAATTTTTAAATAGCAAACCTGCATATAGAGATGACACCAAAGAAACTTGTGGATGTTTCGCAAGGTGATAAGATTGCAAGGATGATTTTTTAGACTCTGAATCTATAGATTCTTCAACTATACATTGTCCTTTTTTGAGGTAGATTATTTTGTGAGGCATGCATTCTTACCTGTAAGTTGTGACAAACAAATTTTAAACATTTATTAATATTTACCTTGGTAACCATTTAACAAATAAATATTAAACCCTAGATCAACAAATAAACAAATAAATAAACCTCCTACTCATCAACAGACAAAGAGTTTGTCATTATTTTTGGATCAAGCACAGTTAGACCCTATGCTTTTTGGAGGTCAAAGTAGGCCTCATAGTATAATGATATAATAAAATTTGAATAAGAAATAGTAGAACTGAGATTGGTAGAAGCACAATTTAATTCAATTATTATTTGAGCAAAAATAAAAGAGCACCAATCAAATTTCTATTTGAAAAGAATATGGATAATGTCAAATAGTGCCCAATAAAAAATATGTGTTGGTCTTCCCTGCAATACTAATCTAGCTTAGAAAAATTGAACCATTGCTTTAAAAAAAGGGTGAGTAACGGATTTGAAGTGGAGCCCCTCTTCTGACTTAACTAAAATGAAATACAAAATGAGGATTTTAGATCATAAAATTTGAATTTTGAAAATACAAACAAACTTATAAGTACATTAATATAATAATTCGAGCGATGTGCAAATCAAAATTTGTTAACAAAAAATTCTTGTCTTCATCTGTCAATATTTATTTGGAATTGAGTGGGGTTGTAATGTGAAATGGAAGACCTATTAGATGGTGAATATCCTCTAGTGACGTACCAAAGGTAAACATTTTGGAATCCATTTTCACTATGAATATTTTCTCGTTAGGGTCGTAAGAGTACATGAGCATTGTCAATAGAGCTATGTCTATGTCATACTAGGGCATATAGAGTAGGCCAGTAAAGATGTATTCCTAAATCCAATCGTTATACACATTTCGTTGTTGCATGAGCCTCAAAATGTCTAGACATAGTAGGTTCTTAAAAATAAATTTTCTCTCCATGGCTGCAAAGGGGGACGAGAAATTAGTTCAATAAAATGTTAAAAATAAGGGTAGGTGTGAGTATTTATAGAGTAGGGGAGGTGACCCGGCAATCGAACAATAGACCAACCACACAAGTTACCCACCAGTGTGTTTCAGTCATCCAATTATGTTGTTCAGTTATGTCATCCATTCTAGATATTTGGCTCCACCATTTGGCTTGGTCATTTAGCTAGGTCATTGGGCTGTGTCATTTGGTGGTGTCATTTGATTGTGTTTTTTAGCTATCATTCAGTTCTACCATTCATCTGTGCCATTTCACTATGTCATTTGTGTGTATCATTTAGCTCTATCATTCATCTATGTCATTCAATTATGGCATTCAAATGTGTCATTCATCTCTACTATTCGATTAGGTTATTTAGATTTGTCATTCGGCTAGGTTGCTTGACTGTGTCTTTCATCTGTATTGTTCTATTATGTCATTCATGATTTGGCTTTGTTGTTCAACTTGGTCATTCGGTTATGTCATTCAGTTTGGTCATTCAGATCCATCATTCAGTTTGGTTGTTTAGATCTATTGTTTTGCTCAGGCGTTGTATGGGGAAAAACATCAACAAAAAAATTTGCCATCACCCACAGATGATTTGTCATACCAAAAAACCAAATTTCTCTAGATTCACCAAATATTTCCAATAGGTTTTCTACTAGGGCCTCTTAAAATAAACCTTAACACACAGCAATGTAGTATGGAAGAACTACATAGAGTTTGATCCCTCTTCAAAGTAATGGTATGTAGGCAGCACTCAATATAGGGGGTGTTAAGGTCGAGCATAAATTCAACTATTAACGATTTTTCCTATTTATTCCATTTTCCCTCATAAATTATTGAGCTAGGGATTTAATTGAAGAATAAGGTATATAAGAGCTTCTAAAGCGAATTGCATATATATGATCACACAGAGAGAATCAACAAATA
This sequence comes from Torreya grandis, assembly GCA_037957365.1. Taxonomy (NCBI): domain Eukaryota; kingdom Viridiplantae; phylum Streptophyta; class Pinopsida; order Cupressales; family Taxaceae; genus Torreya; species Torreya grandis. Next base: position 85,409 of record JARHVA010006600.1, read on the forward strand.
AAGACACACAGGTCCAAACATTCATAAATTATAAAAACCCTATTAGACATCGGCATGCACTAAGGACGCCAATGTAAGTTGCCCTTATCGATTATATCCACCTTGTCCTAGATTCAAGTGAAACCATGTTCCCGATTTACATTGTCATCATATAATCATATAGACAGTTTCATAGTTGCATTTCCAATCCTGAACATTTAATTTCTAGTTAAGTTATATTTCTTTGACACTTTTCTTTTTTAGTATATGTATAAATTTAGCAAGTTTCAAATTAATTTGTATAGTTTATTACATATTTATAGCATTCTGATTTTATGCAACAATTTATCATAATTAAGATTATCATCTCTCTATTTCCTAATTTTTTATAAAATAGATGTTAAAAGTCATCTTTATCTTATCTAAACAATCTCATCTAAACTTACTATTTTATTTTTAAAAAATACTTTTAATATCTTCTATTCATTTTTTATAAAATTATAAATAAAATTATTTTTCCAATTATTTTAAACCCATTTATAGAATTTTTTTTTTAAAGTTCATCACCAAGAAAAAAATAATTGTTATTTATAAACATTCAACAATATCATCTAGAATTTTGTCTACAAGTTAAAATTAAAGAACCTTAACTTTTGTGAAATGAGATGATTTGTCAAATAACAACCATGTGTTTGTTTGTAATCTTGATGAGATGAAACACTCATCATTGTCATAAGTAGTAACATGAATGACAAGGGCAACTATACCAAAAGAGGTTTTAGTTTGAGGTGAAAAGGTGTGGCACCTACTTTTAAGATTTATGCTCGAAAGGACTATCACTAACAATCTTAATCTTAACATCAACCTTCAAAAAATAATTATGTGAATCAAAGACAACGATTGAGCAAGGTTTTAATATGCAAAAGTAAAAATTAGATCACAGAGAAACAACACAAATTACACATGGCCAATTATCGGTTTGGTATTGAATTAAACCCTCTTTTAATCTCATTTCATAAATCCAACTTATAAATGTACATATCTCCAAGATTACTAAATCACTTTGATAATATTATAATAATTATTGAGAGGTTTTTATTGAAAGTTATACAAATTAATATAACTAAGAATGTATTATAACAATTTATGAGAGGTTTTTATGGAAAGTTTTGATACAAATTAATATAACTAAAAAAACTCAAAATATATGGTTGAGCCTTATTTTTTCCTCTCATAAACTTATCAAACTCAATATACATTTTCATTTATACAAGAGTATTCTTCACAACATATTAAATTTTATTATTTAATATTTATCATTTAAATATATAATTCTAAAAAGCTTTTAAATTCATAAAATCTTAATTCACTTCTCTTACAAAGACTAATTGCTATATAACTTTATTTTATTCTATTTTTTTATAAAAATAAATATATAAGATACACATTAATTTATTAATTTAATGATCAAGTAAATATGAAAATATATTTGATTTTAAAAAATAAAAATAAAAATTTATTATTATCGAAATGATTGTAGTTCGATTGGTGACGATAATAGTTGTTTATATCCATCTTTTAAAATATAAATTTCTTTAGATACTTGATACGAAGAATCAAGTAATTAAGATCAAAGTCATATAAAAAATAATTTTAATAGCGTGAACACCCTTTGTTCGTGACTGTTTAACCAAAAAAATTCATTGATATAAATATATACTTACTATTATAAATCTATTATATATTTATTTCAAAAATATAGACAGAAATATTGACATTCTATATAATTCAATAATTCCATATAATACCTTCAAACATATCCCAAAAAAAATCATCATTAGAATTGATATATTTGTTATTTACATATTCTATCAATAAAAATAATTACTTGGAGCATGTTTTTTTTTTAAGTGTATATATCATAAATAAATTCATTCAACGATAAATATTAATTTTATTTAATTATTTTTTTATAATTTTTTATTTATTTGTGATAAAAAAATTTAATTTAATTATATTATTATATTTGATTTGTAAAAGAAAAAAAAGATTACAAATTCTACCATATATTTGTTACAAAAATTTAAAGTGAAAATGTAAACATCAAATATTTGATATCAAAATTTTATGAATAATTTTTTATAATAATTATATAAACATCAAATTTAAATTTTTTAATTTTTATACATTAATAAACATTATAACCAATCATCAATTCTCGATTAATATTTAATTTTTTAAAATATTAAAAAAACCTCCAAAATACGTAAAAGGTGTAGAAAAAATAATAAAAAGGTGAATAAAAACGTAAAATATATTGAAATTTAAGAAAACATGCTAGCCCTGAATTCGTAAAGAAAATGATTTTTTTATTGTGGGAGGAGTCATTATCCTCTTGGCATTGAGTGGTTGCAGAAAGAAAATGATTTTTTTTGGGCATTTTTTTAAAGATTACATTGTCATCACCAACACCTTTTTATGTAATCAACACTTTTTATATATCATATTGTATTAAATTGGGTTAGTATTCTTTTCACATAATTTTTTCAATTGATGTATCAAATATATTTTAAAAAGGAGATAATAAAAATATCAAAGATGAGATTCTCTTTAGTCTAAATGATTATAATTTTATGAATTTTATTTTTTGAAGTTTTGATATTATCATACATAATATTATTTAATTTTAAAAATATTATCCGAAAAAATATTACATTAGAATTTAAGTTTTAATGTGTTTAGATATAATGATTTTAATGAGATTCTTTTTAGTATATATTTTCATTTTGAGGATGGGCTCATCCAATTTCAAAAATAGTACCCGAATCTAATTATCTTGTAGTTTTAAAGTTCTATTAACACAATTTAAAGTTTGTTCACGTCATTTTTATATAGAAACATATCATCATATTTTTTAAATACATTGTATTCGTTAGATTTATTATTTAGACTTTGACACTGAGGATCACCTTTACTATAAGATCAAGGGTTGATTTTTCAGCCTCTTCAGAAACTCATATAACTCTTTCTAGATCTTTGCAATTTATGAGGATTAGAGATGTTTGGCTCATTTTTTTAAAAAAATATTGATTTTCACCAATATTTGAAGAGAGACTTCTACAATTATCTATACCTTGAAAATTGCTTCTTTTATTCACCTTATTTCTTCGTCAAAATTGAATAAGAAGAAACCTAGTAACGAGATTGTAGATATAGTGAGATCAATAAAACATAAAAGATATAATTTGTTTTCATATATTTTTTTAATTACATGTTATATTTACTTTTTAAATTTATTAAAATTGCTTTTATACTCTACTTTATTTATTTTGTAATTTTCTAATTTTATAAATTTATTTTAATTTTTCGTAAATATTAATATTATTATCATTATAATTATATTCATATTTTAAAAAATATGTCCACAATCATTGAACCTCTTTTGCATGTCCACAATAATTATACTCTACTAGTATGTACATAAGTTAATCATTTGAGAAAAACTTTAATTTCTAAATTTTATATTTCGTGAATTGACTTACCTAAATTTCTGTACCAAAATATCACAGATCCCAAATAATGTTTATATATTCATAAATTTCTGTGCCCAAATGGAGAACATGAAAAGATGAATGAATGTGCCCATCATCTTATCATCTTTTGTGATAAGAATCCAAAACAATGATCAAAAGTTGCTTACTTAATTGTGACACACTTTCAAAAAAGTGGTGCTATTTTGGAGGTACTTCTATAAATATGGAAAAAAAGACAGTTTATTCATTCATTCATTATAACTTGAGTGGAGGGTGAGCTAGCTTTATTCTACCTAACAAATATTACTTTATCTTTTTTATTCTAACATTGATCAGCCCCATCATAACCGTATATGGGTAGGTTGGATTTTAACACTTGGTTTGGACTGTACACTTTGTGTTCTAGATAATTTAGTCTATGTATTATTACAGTGGGTAGTTTGAGTTATATATTGTTATTTAAGAAAAAATATGAATATAATTAAAACAATTTGACGATTATATTTACTTAATTTGATTATTAAAAGTTTCGTTTAGTTTTTTAAGCTTTGTTTTTGATTATCTGTAAAATATAGTTCTTTTTCTTTTTTTAATTGAACAATAATATCTAAAAACTTAAAGAAAATAAAATATGTTTTAAAATTTGTTTTAGATCAAAAGATGGTTGAACTATCTTGATATTTGTCAGGACTCTAAATAATGACGATCCCAAAAATAACAAATCTTAATCATCAACAACATTCAAACCAGTGTAATTTGATGCATATAACATAAAATTATGTGTTTCGATGAATTCTACAATAATTGCTTTATTTAGTATAGAATATTGTAAGTACTCAATTGATGCATGTGAAATGATCCATCGATTTTGTATATCTTTTTAGATGAAAGGGAACTATAATGCTTGTGTATTTATAGATAAATTGAAATCAAATTAACACCCTTTTGGTACAAAATTTGGCATCAAACAATCACAAAGAGAAAAGATAAAATAAATAAAGTAAGTACACTATAGCTACAAAGGACCAATAAAGTTTTCTAAAAACATACACTAACATTTCAAACTATTTGAAACACTAGTGCATGTTACGTACAAGTGATCAAAATGGTTAGAAATCAAGGGGAGAAGTAATGACAACTTGAGGAGATTGGGAAAAGGGTAAAAAACCATTAGTCAAAGTCAACAAAACACACTAATAATGCTTAATTTGGACCAATAATAGACAAATACAAAAACATGCATATCACCATACAATCTAATGGATTTAATAAAATGACTAGGGACTATTTTTAGGTGTCTACAATTTTTCCTACTATGATGTGTAAATATAGATACATATCAAAGTAAAAGAGACATATAGATTAAAAAAATTATGTTCCCAGAGATCCAAAGAAAAATGTAATGTACCTATGACCATACCAAAAAAATCTCCCTTGTAATACCCACGCATGACAGATGCTAAAAAATAATGATCTACTAAAATATGAAAAACTAAAAATAATATCCCTAATTCTAGAGAGAGTAAGTTATAGTACCACATGGAGCTAAACATCTTTCAATCTATGTGAAACCCTAAACACAATTTTGAATTAATCAAAATCGCAAGAAATTAGGGGAGAGATAATATGACAATTGCAAGAGGCTAGGAGAAGGGTCATAAAATATTGAAAGTCAACAAAACAAGTCAATAATATCTATTGTGTACCAATAATCAACAAGTATACAAACATCCTTGAATCATGTATTCTGATGGTTAATGAATGTCCATGGTTCGTTTCTAGGCTTCTACATTTTCTCCTGCTATGTGTATACACCGAAATCGTGTCTACCCCCTAGGTCGTCCTCCCTCCTTGGCGCACTTGGTCTATTTCCTAACACTTGTCCTAAGTCCCCTCCATTTTTAAATTAAAATAAACAAATATTTTAATTTATTGGCCCCTTTCCACCTCACCCATGCCACCTTGGATCCCCTCCTTGGATGCCCCCACCTCTCTCTTAGCCTTTATTACCCAAATCCTCTCTTAATCCTTCCTCCCGCATCCATTTATGCCCTCCTTGACCGTTTGCCCACGGCCTTTTGACCCGACAGCGTGCAAGAACAGATAGAGGCTAATTTTAGCCTCTGTCCCCATTCTTCTGCCACCGACGTCGATCATTATTCGGCTGACGTCGACGGTTCTGCCAGCGTCGGTTGCCTTCAAAACCATTTTCTGCAACTGTTCTCCCCCCAGTGAACATGAACTCTTTTGGCACTTGGCATTCGTGTTCTCTCTCTCTCTCCTTCTCGCACAGCAGGCATCAACAGCTACAGGCACTCTGCAGAGATAGCTTTAGGTTCTTGGCATCTGCAGGTTCGTTAACAGCTTCAACAACAGGTTTTCTCCATTCTTCCTTCAGCAAGCAGGAGGTAAGTACTGTCTGGTTTTCTATTTCATTTCTTATTTGATTTCATTTGTTAATCCAGCCCACTGCCCACAACCTTCCCTGTCCTTCCCTGAGAGGCTGAAAGGCCTTCTCAAATCCCTATCTCTGTCTTCCCCTTTTTGCCTCTGTCACCCACTCAGTCCATTTCCAGACAACACCCTCAGTTCAATCAGTCCCTCAGATCCCCAAACAGTCCTTTTGATCCCCAAATAGTCCTTCTGACCCCCCAAACAATCTTCCTGACCCTCAGACGAGACCTCAGACCACTCTGCAGACTGAAAACTAGACTTGAAACTCGTCCCTGGCCGACCGACCTCGACCATTTCCCATACCAACGTCGGCAGCCTAACCGACATCGATGACCTTCCTTGACTGACGCCGACAGAACCACCAATGTCAGCAACTGTGCAAAGTAGATTGCTACATACCAGGTACGCATTTGCTTTTTATCTTCTTCATTCTGTCCTTCATTATTTATGTTTCTATTAAATATTCTATTTTTAACAGTGGACTGTCGTCCTCCAAGAAGCCTTTGCGCTTCTAGGACCAAGCCTTCGCTTGGCAGTCCACTTTCTTGTCATCTAACATTTTTCGTGTTTTAGTCTCTTTCTCTTTCAGGTGTCATCCTCCACAACCAAAGAGGAGTTCCCGCTATCGTCTGAATCTGGTGCACAAGTCCACAATCTGGGTACGTACAAACCCTCGTCCATTCTTCTTAGTTTCTCATTTTTCCTTTCTTGAATGTGAAAAGCGAAATCTCGTATAGAAACATTATGGCACGCCTGGTGGGACCTTAGGGTCTTCCTTGGGTTCTTTTCTTTCTTTTCATATAGGGTGCATTAGGTTTCTCCTTTTCATCTCTTTCTTCTATCTTCCAAAAGACATCATAAGCAGGATTAAAAAGAACTCTTCTTTCTTTTCTTGCATCATAGACTAGTCAAAAGTCATACTCTTCAACCCTTTCTCCATTTGTCTTAATACGAACTAACATTTTGACTTGGGCTTAAAACACATTGCATTTCATTTCTGCTTGCTTGCATTTCTTAGTCCACATCTAGTAATTAACAACCGCATCATAAATTAATCATAGATCACTTTATGTTACACAACCAAATCACTTGCACAAATCAAACATCAAAACTCACCTGAGACAAGGCCCGACTGGGATTTCATCACCCAGCGGATACCTTACCCGTCTCAGCAATCCCATTTGGATTTCATCACCAAGGGGAAAGCCCACTCTGTTCTCTGGCAGAGGATAATCTCTAGGGAAAGTATATTTTGGCTAAGCGAGACCAGCTTATCACTGGGCTCGTGAAGTGAGGGGAGCTTGCTCCTTAGCACCAGGCCATGTACGGAACCTAACCCAAACTCTTGAGCGCCTAAACAAACCTGAAACCATCCATAGACTACTTCTTCTAGGACCCGTCTCAAAATCCAATCTTCCTAAACACATTCTAAGGCATAAGCCACCACGAGCTTAATAATTTATTCCTAGGGATTTAACGCTTAGGATCTGCTTGTGTTCTTCATCTTTTCTGTTCTTATCTGCTTGTTTGAGCTAGTGAGGATTTTCTTCTTCCCTTTTTTTCAAAAACTCTCAAATCTTTTGGGTTTCTGTAAAACACAGTCACCGGCATCGATTTTACCACCGACATCGGCAACCTTCCCTTGCCGGCATCGATTATCTGACCGACGTCGGCCATCTTTCCTCACCGGCATCAGTTTTTCAACTGACATCGATCATTTTCACAGTCCTTTTTCCCAAAACAACAGCCTTAAAACCCGACCCTTTTTCTGCCAAAACCACATTCTCAGTTTTTGAAACTAAAAAAACACAGTTTCTAAAACCTGACCCTTCTTGCCTTGAATGGTTTTGACACGCAGTCAAACCAAGGCTCTTCTTGACCAAGCGAGGCATCAACCACTTCCACCTTCCCCATCCATAACCAGTCCTATAATGGAGTTCCACTCGGAGACCGAAAGAACTCCTACCCGACCGACCCCAACTCAGTCTCCCATTGTCCCTGAAGGGGACCAAGACTTCGAAAGATTCTTGGACCTCAATGGCAGAGCTCTTCAACATTATCTTGCGCGAAGCTGAATTCAAGACTCCTTAGGCAACCCAATTTATGGGATGCTAACTTCCTTAGTCGAGATAATGATCACATCAACAGCGTCCACAATTCAACCTATAGACAATCAAGCCAACACCTCGACTAATAACCCGACCGTGTCCTACCTTCAAAATTTAGCCTCTCCTTCTAGACCTACCTCCACGGAGGTTCCGACACCCCCTCAACCTCAACCTACTCAACCAAATCCTACACCTTTCCAAAATCTAGTGGTCTCTATCCCCCCTACTCTTGCCCCTATCAACACAAGAGTAACTATCTACCCTTCAAGAAGTGGGGCCACCCTTCAACCATCTTTGACGGCCCCTATCCAATTTGTGCCTACCAACCCCATAACACAAGTGTCCTTGGCTTCAACATCCGCCCCAATGACTAGCTACCCATATGTTGCATGTACACAAGCGCAACCGACCACGTCATATGCCCCTCTCAATACCTTCCAATCGCCTTATAACCTAGGGGGAACTCCACCTACCAATCTGTCAGCTGACATAATAAAAATGCTGATGGACAAAATGTCCAGTCTCGAGACCTCTATTTCTGGTTCACGCAATGCCCTCTCATATGAGCAAATTTGCAACGAACCCATCCATCCTTCCGTCCTGATCAGACCATATCCCAACCAGTGGGGGCTTCCTAAATTTTCTCATTTCCAAAGCAAGGAAGACCTGCAACAACACCTACAGGCATTCAGACATGCCTGTTATCTCATTGCCCATGATGATGTGTTACTTCTACGCACGTTCCCCATGTCACTCTCTGGTGTTGCTCTTGACTGGTACAGCTCTCTTGCCAGCCATTCTCTCTTCACATTCACCCAGTTAGCCCAACTCTTCCTCGATCACTTCTCTATCAACATCACCAAAAAGGTCTCAATCACAAACCTCTATTCTATCTGACAGTTTGAGGACGAATCCATAGCCAATTTCGTTACTCACTGGAGAGGCCTCATCAATCAGCTTTCATTTTCTTTACCCCAACCCAAACTTATCAAACTTTTCTCCCAAGCCTGTGCCAAGCATATTTCCTCCACCTTGCAGGTTCAGACTTTCCGCACCTTCGACGAAGCCTTCACGATGGCCTGCAAGCTTGAATTACGTGCCATCGAGGAGAACAAAGTCAAGTTGCGGAGCAAGGATCCCAACTCCAAGACCAATGACTCCTCTTCTTCTAAACCTTCTTCATCTAATCCTAAGTCTAAGGCATCAGCAAACGTTGTATTCGTTAGACCTTCATCCTCTTCGCCTTCAACCAACCAACCTGGGCCATCCATGTCCCAAAGCATCACCTGCCAATTCCAGCAAAGGTACGTGTAATGACAGTATACTCCACTCAGAGATTCATACATGTTTGTGCTAGAAAAACTTGTCAAACAGGGGGTTATCAATCTCCCCCAAATCTGACCACCTCCACAATTTGATCCCTCACGCGCCATCCCTGCGTGGTATAGGGAAAATGACTTTTGTAACTACCACCGTGTTAAAGGCCATGACACGGGAAACTGCAAGACCCTTAAAAACATCATCCAAGATTTGCTGGAAAAGGGTGACCTCGTCCTTGACAATCCCAATGCGCCACCCAATCAAGGTATCGACATCTTCAAGCAACCATTTCCCAATCATCCTCTGACCCAAAACAATGTCCAGACCATGACTGATGACACTCACGAACATAACATATAAACAGTCAATACGGTCTCGCCCTTCATCCCCGACCAACTTCTCTCACAAACTCAAGAGGTTAGTCCATCCATTAGTCCATCACATGTGGATGAACCTTCTTCTCTAGTTAGTTCTCCATCAACCTCTCTCATATTGGAGGACGCCTCGACCATACCGGCACCGCCGGTCTCACCATCCTCCTTCTTGCTACCTATGGAGGACCCGACCCTTCATACTCCTCAACCACAAGTAGAGGGCGCAATCATCCTTGCCCTTTACCCTCTTGAGGAGCCTCATTCTCTGGTTTCTTCTCCACCCAGGGAAGAACCTGTCTCTCCTCCGTCTCCAACCAAAGATGAACCTGTCACGACTTCATCATGCCTTGGGTCTGAGACTGCTACATCAATCTCATCTTCAGCCCCACAACCGTCAACATCTTCTCAAGGACCCAAATCTCATCCAACGTCTTCTCAGCCATTTTCTCGATTAGCAGAGAAACTCAGACTTCTCCCTTCAAGGAAAGTGGAACATCAGGTATTGTGGGAACGACTTAAAGCTCTTTAGCATGCCCGTGTCATCTCGTCTCATGCTGCCAATCCTCCCATGGCAGAATCTCCCAAGACTCTCAACAAAAACCAGACTTCCACTTCTAGACCTTCTAAACCTCAACCAACCGCATCAGGACCAAAACCCACATCTACCCCATCAAAACCAATCAAGTCACTCAGCATTCACCCTGTCCCTAACCTCACTCATCCGCAAGTGAAGGTAGACCTGGACCAGACCTCGACCAATAGTAGTCTTCAACCCAAACCAAAGAAGACTGCTAAACCACAGTGATGAACTCCTCCTCCGTCACCATTGCCTTCCATCCTGGGGCCTCATCCTTCATCCATAATCAGAATCCTCCCCACTCCAACCTCTAGTCAAAACCAGTTGCCTCCTTTGCTTCTTTTGCCTACCACCAGCCTACCCTCTCTAAAAAAGTTGGCACCTCTCACGAAGAAAGTGTTGTCTCCTCATGTGGCTGCACCATTGACCCACAAGGTGGTACAGAAGCCTCCTTCAACCCCGCCCAAGCAAAAGTCACCAGCATCTCACACATCAACAAGCACAGACCCTTTAGTGGGTTCCTATGCCTTGATATTGCATCGACTTTTGCAAACCTCTAGCATAACCCTTCCACCCATCAGGCCCTTCCAACCTCTCGGGTCTAAGCCCTCCTGGTTCAACGATACGAATATTTGCCTATACCATCATACGCCAGGACATGACACCGAGACTTGTTGTGCCCTCAAGGCCGTCATTCACCGCTATATGGAGAAAGACACTCTTCTCCTTGAGGACATTGTCGACCGACCCCCGATACCTTCTCATATCATTCCAACCTCTTCAACCACGTCAACATCTCATCAGCAGGCCATGACCCCTTCATCTCCTTCACCCCCTATCTTTGAAATCAATGCTATCCATATAACCACTAGGTCACAAAAGGATAAGGCAAAAGAAAAAGTGCCATTTGCTTGGAACCCCTGACCTATCAACCAGGTGGGGTACCCAGGTCTCTCCTTCCCATCTCATTTATCTAACCCATTAATTATCCGCACTAGGTGTTAGACATTCTTCCTACCACAAAATGACTGGGGGGAGTTCAACTTTCTACCGACTATCTTAACCTCGACCCGACCTCGACCAAGCCTCGACCTAACCTCGATCAAACCTCGACCCGACCTCGACCAAACATTCAACCCAACCATTGACCAAACCTCGATCAAATATCCATCGACCCGACCTCAACCAAACATTTAACCCAACCATTGACCAAACCTCGATCAAATATCCATCGACCCGACCTCGACCAAACATTCAACCCAACCATTGACCAAACCTTGACCAAATATCCATCGACCTGACCCTTGACCAAATATTCAACCAGTCTCGACCAATCAGTGACCATATCAACCAACCACGCATCAATCAGCACGTGACCAATTTGGAGCAAAGTAAACGAGGCAAATTTGCTCCTAATTGGCTCAAACCTTTCGTCATCATGCACAAGTATGGGTCAGGGACTTATCATCTATCCTCTCTCGATGGACAGCCAAAACTTGAGCCTCTTAATGTGTTGCATCTGTGACCATTCTACTGTTAGTCGAGTACTCGTTCACTTGACAGTTAACTTGAGCTCGTCCCTTGAGCAATCTCCATCCTCTTAATCCTCATTCCTTTCAACCCTATTCCCCTAAACAAATCCTCTATAACCCTTTTATGAAGTATGGATGCTTTGTCCTAATAAAAGGGAGCCCTTAAACTTCTATAGTCTTGTCCATGACTCAAATTTCTGTCAAAAAAAAAATCAAGATGTCAAAACATACAAGGTCATAAAACTCTAAATGTAGACTGCTCCCTCGAAGGACAGCTACATAATTGCTATATTACTAGATTGCTCCCTTGAAGGACAGCTAGGCCAAGACATATAAAGCAAAATATAGACCACTCCCTCGAAGGATGGTTATGACTAAATCTTGTTATAAGCAGCACTCTTTTCTTAGAAGCTTCCCGTATCGATCAGCTTCACAAATGACCACAAAGCAAAATGACATCTCTATGTAGACTTCCCGCATCGATCAGTTTGCTCAAAAAAAAAAAAAATGGGTCATGGACTTGGCTTATACTTGTCTCAGGGTCTCCTATAAAAAAGGGCAAGGTTATCTCTGCTCTAAAACAGGTTACCCTATCCTCACCTATCATAACACCTGCTCAAGGGACTTTGAGCTCACTTTAATGTCAAAGTGATTTGATTACCGTTCTAACACAACCATGGTCAACGACGCAATGCATGAATGGGGCTCTTGGTTCTAACAACCCCTATCTATGCTATCATTCTGGTCCTTGTCAATGAAAGGGCGATTATGCCTTTCACTTCCTTTACACTTTGGTCACATTCAATCATTTGTCATTTATCAAATCCACTCAACCCAATCATTTTTCAGACCACTCACATAGCCTATTCACACTAGTTTCTATGGACACCAATACACATAGAGACTATGGACTAAACAATTTATGTTAAGCATAAACCAATACTTGCTGAAGCATAAATAGACCTCAATTCATTTTTAGCATACATCCATCACGAATATGGAAAATTGCTAGGGATGAAAGACCCCTCAACCAATGTTATAGCATACACCATTTGGGAAAGGCTGTAACATCTTTTTCTCCTCATCATTTTGACACATGACCAAACCAATCTATCAACCTCTTTGACTCTTTATCTGAACTACATTGGTCTGAGGCCCTAAGACCGGGGCTATGTAGGTAGCACTCAGATGACACGACGTCCTCTGAGGTTAGCTCGACCACCTTCGTTTGTTCATCTCTCTGATGGACAAACCTTCTTTCTTCCTTTGACCATGACTTAACCTCGACCAAGACCAATCCATAACTTTAACCTTTCCTCCCTTTGGGGAGAACTACATTGGCCTGAGGCCCTAACAACAGGGGCTATGTAGGCAGCACTCAGTTAACATGGGGTCTTTTGGGGTTAGCTCGGCCATTCCTTCATCACATTAGTCATCATAATCACAAACATAGCCTTCAAACCTCCTCATTTCTTCACCATGACCAAAATCATGCCCCCAATCAGTCAGCTCTCCAGTATAAGTCATCTTAGCCTCCTGGGGCACCATTAAGATCACTTTTGCCCCCGTCCCTCGACCACCCGACCTTAGAGATCACACCTATCTCCTCAGACTCCAACCACTTCCAAGACAAACGTTGCCTTGGTTGTTTTTGCATGTATTCTACCTCACGAATGGTTAGCAAAATTGTGCGCAGACTTTTATGACCTTCACAAGTATAAGATCACAAGCCGGTTGATCCCCACCACTTGTGACATTTTTGTGTTTCTAGGAGCACTTCCTGAGCCCGAGATACCTGGAACACGATGACCATTAGAGCTTCAGCTTAGATTGAATAACCCGATCAGCTACGACCAAATGTTGGGGCCTGATTATTTCAATTTTGGCACTCTTTGACCTTGACCTGTGACAATTTGACCTGACCTATCGCGTGGTGTGGTACACGTGCAATCCCAACCTTTGCAATGTTCACACTCGCTTTTCACCCTCTCTATCCATCTCTCTGTCAAATCGACACTCGCTCTCAGGTTCCCTTCCCTCGACTCCTGCTTTGAGGGGGGAACACCTCATCCCATACCTGGGGCAACCAACTCCTATTTTTGTCTTGCAGTTTGTCAAGAACAACCAACAAGACAAAAAGGGGCAAATGTAGACACCGAAATTGTGTCTACCCCTAGGTCATCCTCCCTCCTTGACGCACTTGGTCTATTTCCTAACACTTGTCCTAAGTCCCCTCCATTTTTAAATTAAAATAAACAAATATTTTAATTTATTGGCCCCTTTCCACCTCACCCATGCCACCTTGGTTCCCCTCCTTGGATGCCCCCACCTCTCTCTTAGCCTTTATTACCCAAATCCTCTCTTAATCCTTCCTCCCACGTCCATTTATGCCCTCCTCGACCGTTTGCCCACGGCCTTTTGACCCGGCAGTGTGCAAGAACGGACAGAGGCTAATTTTAGCCTCTATCCCCATTCTTCTGCTGCCGATGTCGGTCATTATTCGACCGACATCGATGGTTTTACCGGCATCGATTGCCTTCAAAACCATTTTTTGCAACTGTTCTCCCCCCCCGGTGAATGTGAACCCTTTTGGCGCTTGGCATTCGTGTTCTCTCTCTCTCCTTCTCGCACAGCAAGCATCAACAGCTACAGGCACTCTACAGAGATAGCTCCAGGTTCTTGGCATCTGCAGGTCCATTAACAGCTTTAACAACAGGTTTTCTCCATTCTTCCTTCAGCAAGTAGGAGGTAAGTACTATCTGGTTTTCTATTTCATTTCTTATTTGATTTCATTTGCTAATCCAGCCCACTGCCCACAACCTTCCCTGTCCTTCCCTGAGAGGCTGAAAGGCCTTCTCAAATCCCTGTCTCTGTCTTCCCCTTTTTGCCTCTGTCACCCACTCAGTCCATTTCCAGACAACACCCTCAGTTCAATCAGTCCCTCAGATCCCCAAACAGTCCTTTTGACCCCCCAAGCAGTCTTCTTGACCCTCAAACGAGACCTCAAACCACTCTGCAGACTGAAAACTAGACTTGAAACTCGTCCCTAGCCATTACCCCAACCGACCTCAACCATTTCCCATACCGACATCGACAGCCTAACCGACGTCGGTGACCTTCCCTGACTGACGCCAGCAGAACCACCGACGTCAGCGACTGTGCAAAGCAGATTGCTGCATACCAGGTACGCATTTGCTTTTTATCTTCTTCATTCTGTCGTTCATTATTTCTATTTTTGTTAAATATTCTATTTTTAACAGTGGACTGTCATCCTCCGAGAAGCCTTTGCGCTTCTAGGACCAAGCCTTCGCTTGGCAGTCCACTTTCTTGTCATCTAACGTTTTTCGTGTTTTAGTCTCTTTCTCTTTCAGGTGTCATCCTCCACAACCAAAGAGGAGTTCCCACTATCGTCTGAATTTGGTGTGCAAGTCCACAATCTGGGTACGTACAAACCCTCGTCCATTCTTCTTAGTTTCTCATTTTTCCTTTCGTGAATGTGAAAAGCGAAATCTCGTATAGAAACACTATGATATGCACGTGTGGATACATATAAAAGTAAAGGAAGCCATGTGAATACAAAATTATGTATTCATGGAGATCCAAATAAAAATCCAATGTACTTATGACTACAAAAATAATATTTTTTTTACCTACACATGAGAGAGTGCCAAATAATAATAATATGATGAAATCTAAAAAACTAAAAAATTGCTATATTTGATTATAGTGAGATTAAGGTAGAATATCATGTGGAACTAAGCGCCTCCAGATCTATGTGAAATCTTGAATGTATTTTTTAACATAATATTTAGCAATAAAAATAAATATAAATAAATTATAAGTATTATCTAAATCAATCCTAAATAATTACCTTAATACATATCCCTTTTGGGGAATATGCACCATGTCCTAAGTACATCACTTTATATGAGTGAGTGAAATATGAATGCCTCCCTTTATAGAAGTAAATATTGTTATGAGTGCATCCTCTTATATGAGTGATCGGTGTTTGATAAATACGAGTGGGATATATGCATTCCTTTTCAAGTTTAAGAAAAAAATATGAGAATCATATTTAAAAAGAAAGAGATTAGATGCACCGTGTGTGATATAGGATATAAACCAGTGATGTGTAGCATATAAATATGTTTTTATGAAAATGTATGTTGATAAAAAAAATCCCATTTGGGATTATGATATAAGAAATATAATAAATTAATATCATTGATGTTTAACATATAAATATAACCTCAACAAAATATGCATATAATATAATTTTCTTTATATGGGTCCCTAATGTAAAGAGTATAACATCTTTGGTAATCATGTATAAAGATACAACACTAGTGTAATGCATAGGTATAACATCTTTTCCCAAATAAAGAAATGATAGGAATCATGGGAACATAGAAAAAACGCATGATATGGATCATATAAAATACATAAGACATTGTGACACATACTAACATATTATAAGAGAAAGAGTAAGCTAAGAAATCCCAAAACAAAAGGGTGTTTTATAAAATCAGTTTTTATGCAAACACATTATAGGTATAAACTTGATTGAAATAATGTGAAACTCAGTCTAGGTAATATACCATAGTATTTGAAATTAATTCATTTTACCATGTGCAATGAATATAACTATAATTGTATGATTAATGGTAGGAGAAGCCATGGTAAATTTTAGTGGTGAATATTCTTAATTCATGAATATTCCAATTTTCAAATTTTATGTTTGGTGATTTTTTAGGTTCAACAGATGGGTCTGGATTACTGAAAATTTAGGAATATAAATTATTTGGGATTACCCTTTAATTTTCCACATGTATATACCCCAACTTTCAATATCAAACAAGGCAACCAGTAGAACCCAAACTAAGGAATCAGATGGTGATATCGAATAGTGAACACCAATAGTGTCGATCAGAGGAGCTAAATGATAGTGCCGAATGGAAGTGAAAAAAGATAGACCTAATGAAAGTGCCAAACAAAACTACAAGAACATTCATAGGAGTTAAAACTTAAGGGCATGGGAAGAAGAAAGGAAAACAAAAAAATCAAGGACTAAATTCCCAAACCCTACTAGTACAAGGGGCAAAAAAAAGAGGAAACCAAGGTTGAAACCTTGAAAGATAGAAAACCATTAAATGTACCTCACCTGTTGAAGGATACCGAAGTGACTTTAAATGGAATTAGGGATAACAACCAAAACACTGCATGTACACCTTTACTTTTACCTAGATATGCTATAAAAATAGGAAGTTCACATTCTATTAAAGGAGAGCTTTCTGATTATGAAGAGAAATCAAATTTACAAGGGATTTATAAGGGGAATTTAGATTCTATGTGTCAGGAGTTAGCAAAAATGATGGTGATTCTTTTGAAAGTATTGTCTTTGTTTTAAAAACAAGTTAATAAGAAAAATATTAAATCAGGTATTGGTTAAGCTGCCTCTGGTAACCATGTCATGGATCCATTGGATATCACTAGAATTCATCCAGAATCATGAGTTAGCCAAAAAAATGGTTGAGAATGTCTATTGTGAAGATGTGGGGCATGATTTAGATGACAGGGATAATGAATAACAAGAGAAAGAAATTGAACAATGATCAGTCAATAAAAAATATGAAACCCTTGGTGACATAAAGATTAAACTATTACATGTAATTCAAGATTAACGACCACCATATAGAGAGCCAAACCAAGATGAGGAATTCAGAAAGAACTCTCAATATGTAGTAATATTTAATCAATGGATATTTATGTTGATGCATCGATCATCAAAAATGATCTTGGGAGAGCACTTTATAAAGGAAATCGATCTCATCCTCACAAATTTAATACCAAATGCACTAGTGTTATGGAAAGCCTCGAGTCAACAAATCCATTCCATAATTATTGTGGATAGTTTGCACATCACATATATAGTCTGTAATGGATTTATTGACTTGAGACTTGCCAAAAAACTAGTGCATTTAGTATTAAATTTGTTAGGATGAGATTGATTTCCTATATAAAATGATCTCCTAGGATCATTTGTGATGATTGACGCATCAACGTAAATATCCATTGACTAAATATTACCACGTACTGAGAGTTCTCTCTGAATTCATCATCTTGGTTTGCTCTCTATATGGTGGTTGCTAATCATATATTCCATGCAATAGTTCAATCCTTATGTCACCAAGGATTTCATCTTTTTTATTGATTGATCATTATTTAATTTCCATCTTTTGTTGTTCGTTATCCCTATCATCTAAATCTTGCCCCACATCTTCACAATAGACATTCTCAACCATTTTTTTGGCTATCTCATATGATTTTGGATGAATTATGGAGTTATCCAATGGATCCATGACATTGGTTACTAGAGGCACCTTGACCAGTTCTTGATTTAATCTTTTTCATACTAGCTTATCTAAAACAATGGCAATACTTACAGAAATGACACCATCATTTTTGCTAACACTTGACACATGGAGTCTGAATTCCCATTATAAACCCCTTGTAAATTTGATTTATCTTCATATTCAAAAAGTTTTCCTTGAATAATGTGAACTTCCTATTTCTCTAGGATATAGCTAGGCAGAGCTACAGTAGGGTGTCAAATTTTCATTTCTAAATCTAATCATTATACCATGTATGCATCTGGTAGTGGCTATTGTACAATCTTTAAAATGTACGGGCTTGGCAAGTTCTTCAAAACAATTTTTCTTACCATGGCAAATTGTTGTGGGTGGGGCCAAAGGGGGACAAGAAATCTAATGTGTAAAATGTTTAAAATGAGGGTTGAAGGTGTATTTATAGGACTAAAGAGGTGACCAGGCAACCAAATAGCAGATTGGCCATACTGGTAACTTGGAAGCATGGCCCAACTTCATTGTTTGACATAGCCATCTAGTGTAACCATTTTATGGAGCCGTCTGATGTATCCATCTAGCACAGTCATTCGACATAACTATTTGACACAACCATTTAGTGGATTCATTCAGTGCAACCTTATGGTGTATCATTTCAATGGTTCCATTCAGTGTCTGCTTTTCGATGCATTTGAATGGTTATATGGAAAAAAGGAAAATGTTTATCTTCGTTCCTTTGGGATCATCATAGATTTGCCATTGCCCATGGAGGATTCACCAAATTTGTGATTCAAATTTCTTGAGATTTACCAAATATTCCAATAGCTTATCCAGTAGGGCCTCTTAAAATTAGCCCTAGCAAAATCATATATTATTTTTTATTCTATTTTGGATTGTTACTATTGACCTGCTTCATCTCAGTCCTGTAATTTAGCTCTATGTTATGTTTATTCTAGGTTTTGCTACTTTTTCTATCCTGGATACTAATGTCAAGTTTGGGACATTAACATCGATGTTAGTGTCTTGATTTCAACTTTTATATGTCCCTACACTATAACCAACTCTAATTTTTATGAATCTATGCCTACACTTGTATTTCTTATTTTTGCTTGAATTTTTAATCAAATTGCTAGTGATGTACCTATAATAGTAAAACCCTAGTTCCTTGCCTCTTAAACCCATGTGACTCAATAAAAAAGGGTTAGGACATGACTCAAGCTAACCCTAATAACCCTGATGTTGATAAGTGTTACCTACATAGCCATATATGTTGAAGAGGCCCTCAAAATCGTATGTAGTTATTCCTCCTAAGTGTATTGTGTAATGGTGATTAAAAAACTAAATGATCTTTCTCTTATTGTAACCCTTGGTAAAAGAAATGCAAGTGTAAATTGAATCTTTATAATACTTTAAACTTCAACTCTATAAATTCAGTATAAGGCATGATTTAGTAGCTCTTGAATAAAACAATGTGTATGCTAATTAAGAAACTTACTTGATAATAAAATATTGTGCCCTATCTTTTTATATAGAGGGGACTTTTTAATCTGAATTAAGACCTAGTGCCATGTAGAAGCTGACAATAGAACAAACATATGGGCCCTTAAAAATAGTCTCAAAGTGAAAAACATAGAAATAGAGAAGAGAATAAGGTGGGACACTACCTTTGACTTTGGGACACTAGCATGGATGCTAGTGTCCTAAAGTGAATGATAGTGTCCAAGGACTCAGAAGATAGAACAAACTATAGAAACTTAGGGATCCTTGTAACATGACTGCTAGAGTATGGAATAGTGAACATAAATACATAGAAGGTAAGACATTACAATAAAAAATGAATGAATCCAAAGATGTAAATGTAAGTTTACGCCACTAAGTATTCAACTCTCTATCAAAAGGTCTATACATCCAAAGCTATGCAAATGACATCATGAAATGAGGCTTGTACTAAATATGGGTATTTGCAAAGGATAGAATCAAATGTGAAATAAATACTAAGACAAAAAACATAAATAAACTCCGAGTAAAAATGTCAAAACATAACTATCAATTATTGGGAAATACAAAAAAAATAAAAATAAAATTTAATCAAGAGTTGATTGCACCAACTAAACCAACCCCCATAGGGAAAATGGTCATGGTGACATTATAGGTTCTAACTCTTGGAAAGGAATGTATTGAGCTTGAAATGGGGCTTCTACAATAAAGTAATCCTCTAAATGGGTAAAAGGTAAAAGATGATTCTAAATCAAATACATTCAATACTTCAATCCACAAAGCCTAGTTTAAGGCCATAGACAAGGGCTTTGTGCAAAAAATATTATAATAGATTTATAAGGGGAACCTGAACATACAATCTTTAAAGAGATAGAGGGTTAATAACATTTCTAGTTATGGGGTGTCTTAGACATTAAAGCATTAACTATGTAAACTAAGGGTGATAAAGAAAGAGATATAAATACTAATATACCATTAGGCAGTAAACAAGAGCTATGAAAAGGATAAATTAAAACTATGTGGAAAATAAGATTCACGAGTAACAATAATGTAAAAGATAAGAGTAAAATAACAAGCATGCACTAAACTATACTATCTAATACATAAGATAAACAAAATCTACAATATCAAATAATAGACAAAAAAAATAACTATTATGGGATGAGATGCTTAACTTTGATTGATTGGTTGTAGGTGAAGTCAAGATGGATACCTAAAACTCTATGTGGACCAAATTAGGGACTTCAAAAACTTGTTAAACCTTATAGGTTCAAATCCTATTCTTGATATCTTCAAGGCAAATTTTCTAACTTGTCTTCTTTGGTGTAAGTTCCTCTTAGCCCTAAATCCTCTTATGATTCATAAAGTAGATTTGTTTGTGAAATCAAAGTGGAATTTTCATGTCTATGTTGAGAAATGGCAAAAGAAAAACCTATAAATAATAATTAGATCCATAAAATCCAAAACTTATTTTTAATCTTCATCATTAGAGCCATTGATGACATGCAAATAATTCCATAGAAAATAGTATGTTATCGACCCAATTGATGACATCATCCAAATTAGGGGTACTATAAGATGGCATTAATGGGGCCAATGACATTGGATATGTGCAAGTAATAGATAAAAATAGGTTAGAGGAATGGTATAGACACCAAGGAGGACAAATAATCTAATGTGATGGTAATATGAGGGTGGTATTAGGAAGGATAGTCTATGACATGTCTCTCACAAAGTACTCCAAGCCGACTCACCCTGATATTGGTGCATACGTGAACATACACTGATAGAGATTAATATGTTGACAAATATTGACAATAAAAATGGCAATGAAGTGAAAATAATGAATAGATGTATATCTCCTTTCCCCTCCGCCCCGCACCCCACCCCCCCTTCCCCCTCGCCCCCACCCCCCCAAGAGGTCATCACTAATCAAATTATTGTAGCAAATGATTGTGCTTTGGGAAAAAAATATAGTAACAAAAGAACAGTTAATGGCAATGATAGATGTTTGTAAATATGATATAAATGAAATTAAATAAAGAAACATATATGCCTTCACTAAATGTGGCTAGTTGAAATAATCTTACCATCTTCAATCATTAGTTTTGGGTCAAGTTTGGCGAATAGGTGCCAAGGTGGGTCCAGTAGGTTAGTGATAGAATGGGTCTAGTATACTTACAAAGTAGCTATTTTTACAAAAATAATTATAAAAATAATTTGTTAGTACCATAAAATTATTTGCAATGTTCAGATTCTATCACTTATTCTAGTTCATTGATAAGATTTATAGCTACAAAGATGTGGCAATTTTATGAAATATGAGGAATAATTTTTGAAAGTTTGAATTTTTAGTTTGAAGGCTATATAAAAGGGGTCAAAGCCCTTCATTTTTCATATTGTGATTTAGAGATTTTGGAGCTTTGGGCGAACCATTTTTGGCATGATGAGAAACTTCAGCAAGAGGATAGATAGGTGGACGAAGGGGATAACCTATGGGCCCAACAACAACGATCATGCATGTAGGTTTTGAAATTGAAAATGAGATGGGTAAATAGGTTAGATTTAGAAATGTGTGTCCCAAAGTCGGCCAAAATAACGGTAATGATTCAAAGTGTAATGTGTTTTGGGTAGAAATTTTTTTCACAAGATGTCTAAATAATAGGGAAAAACATGAGTTTGTATGATTGTACCATGTCATCAACTTGGATGATGACACTCTACAGGATTAAGATTGCAACAAGGTTGATGTTTTGCTAATTGGTTGATGTAGTAGAAAATGGTAAGTTGGTTGATGACATTTTTCAATCAATCGATGTAGTAGAAAGTTGATATTTGGACAATAAAATTTTGTCAATTGGCCAATGTAGTAGAAGGTTATAGGGTGTCCGATGACATTTTTTCAATTAGATGATCTAGTTGGAAAAGATAAGCATGGTTGACAATGTTTTCTCAGTTAGTTGATGTAGTTGAAAAAGTGTAGTTTAGTTTAATTTTTTAGGTTTACCTTTTTTGTTTGATTTCTTTATTCAAAGATTGATTATGTTTTGTTGTTTAATTTTTATAGGAGTAGAGAAGATTCTAATAGTGGTAGACTGTTGATTCCTTATGGTTACTTGATTTTCTTAGAAGGGTATTAGATGTGGACATCCCTAATTGATTAGTTTGGGTTTCAAAGACATCATGGAGATGTGTCAGGGTCTATTAGATGTAAATTTATTGATGATGTTCAATAAAATTTTGTTAATTGGTCAATGTAGTAGAAGGTTATAAGATGTCCGATGACATTTTGTCAAATGGATGATTTAGTTGGAAAAGATAAACATGGTTGACAACATTTTGTCAGTTAACTAATATAATTGAAAAAACGTCATTTCATTTAATTTTTTAAGTTTACCTTCTTTGTTCGATTTTTTTCAAAAATTGATTATATTCTTTATTTAATTTTTTTAAGCACAAAAAAGATTGTAACAGTGACAGATAATTCATTCCTTATAATTACTTGATTTTCTCAACAAAATATTCGATGTGAACATACCTAATTGATTAATTTGAATTTCAAAAAATTAAATATAAATTTATTAATGATATTCATAAAAATATATTACGTATCATTAAATACATAATTTTAGTAGACCTATAATCACATATACATCCTCCAAATATAAAATTAATCTCAATAATATCACCATCCACAACCCATCTAAAAATATTAATCATGAACTCTCAAATCTCTATAAACATACTAAATAATTCTATATCTAAAGGCATCCTACCCATCTCAATGATGCCCCCAACCCCAAAGTATTCAACGATATCCTATTTTCATGAAACACTCTAAATTAGAGTCGCCTCTAACAAAATTTAGAGAAATCTAAGTAAAATAAGCAAAAATTGAGGAAAAATCTACCACTTCATTGCGTCATCGGCCATCCGGGCTGACGTCATCGGCCAAGGAGATAAAGGTCTCCATTGAAAAATTGCTTATTATGGCCAATAAGGCATGAAGTACATGTTTTAATACGTGGTCAAAATATAAAGATTTTTTTTTGAAAATACGCCAAAATCATTTAAGAAGATACACCACATATTATCATGTATATAATCATTGAAGCATTAAAAAATATTAGTCTATTTAATCATTGAAGGATTAAAAAATGTTATAGTTGATCAACTATAGATTTTCTCTCCATAGTGATGTTTGGAACATTAGCACACGGTTTTCTAGAGTTTTTGATATCATTTTTATATTATGAACAATTCTATTTTAATATATATATATTATAATTATAAAATAAGGGAATGTTTTATATTTTATAACTTAAATTCTGCTATCAAAAAAGTTGTCCTTTCGAAAAGATTTAAAACATTTAACTATAAACAAAATTTACAACTATTTCTAAATTCAATGAATTGCTATTTTGTTTTAACCGTGTTTTAAAGATATCGCCTTGTCACTTTCTAGATAAGCAGAAATTGTTTAATGTTCTAGAACAGTTTTGATTATATATTATGATTGCATCTTTTTTAATTGTTGCTTATATTATGTATTCTATAAATTCACAACTCAATTTAATTATAAATTTTATGATAAGATTAATATATTATTAATGTTAATATATTATATATTTTTAAGTAAAGAGGGGAAAAAAGAAAATGAGAAGTTTGAGCTTGGTTAAGGTTCCATATGATTTTGTTATTTTTTATGTATCAATTTACGTTATCAAAATATATTTATATAATGTTTAAGGTTTTTATTGTATTAGTTTCAGTATTAACTCCAACTCTTTAGGTTAGTTTAGGCATTATTTATGGCTCTAAAACAGATAGGTTCAATTATTGTTGTAGTCATGTTGGCTGAAAATTTTATCAGGAAGATAAATATGGGCTTTCAGTGAATAGCGTGAAGACAAAATCCTCACATCAGTCAACAATATGGAGACAAAGTCCCTCCCTTATTAGCAGGGGGAGCTATCTTGATTGAAAACTAAAAAGGGAAAGCAAAGAAAGAGCTATTCACATCTATTTACAATTAAAAAAAAATCTATACGGGCTTCGTACTTTTAATTAGAAAGTAAGAAAGAAGATAGAAAGGGAATGAATGGAATGATGGGAAGAAAGGGAAAGGAGAAAGGAAGAATGAGATTATTCTAGCCAATTAAACACAGAAACTACTACGATAACCTCAAAAAAAATGAAGGATAATCCCTGGTAGTTATACACAGAGACTCACTAGATTAGCCCAAGAATTAAGATTGTAACATAGAAGCCTTTATCATAGAAATGGGATGGGAAAGACATATCCTAGACATAAGAACAAAGTATACACACCAAAGAGATTAGATAGTTCTACAAAGAAAGATATTCAACAACTTTGTATTTTCCAATAAAAATAAGTATAAAATCTTATTCTTAATCCCACCAAGGCTTCACAATAGTAAGAATTTCTAATGCAGATTCAACAGAACTTTTTACACTAAAAATTTTGCATTAATTGACTATTTAACAATAACATTTTAGCAAAATGAAAGGAGAATAAAAATAGATTGACATGCTCATGCATATCATTCATCCATAAAAACTTGTGGCACAAAGTCCTATAAATCATTTTTGTATCAATCCTTCATAAGGTTGCACATAAAAACTCCTTCCTTCCATATTGCCAAAATTTCTCATACTATCAAAAAAGCCAACTAGAAAAAAGTCAATCTGAGTTCAGTTGAAGCTCCTTTTATAAAGGAGTCTTGAAGTCCTATTTATAGGTTAAAATGGGTGGTTACACTGCATAACCACATTTTTTATATTTTTAAGAGCTTTCAAAATCACGTTAGTGAATATGCACAACTTAAAATTTGTAAAAATACGTTGAGTAATTTGCACAACTTATAAAAGTGCAATGACCAAGTTGCACGACTTGCAAAAGTGCATTGATGTTTTTGCATGACATAAATATTGAAAAAGTGTGTTGACATATTTTCATAACTTACAATAGTGTAATGACCAATTTGCATGACTTGTAAAAGTGATTTGATAGTTCTGTACAACTTGAAAACTGTGAACTTCACCTTGTTTCTATAATTGTGATTATCCCCTTGATTTTAGAAGTTAAAAATGCAATATTTTCACCATGGATCATTGAGAAAAAAATTCTTCATCAAATTATATTTTCAACACATTGAACAAGATCCAAATCAGAGTTCGCATGCAAAAGTTATGGCTCGAGGGAGATTGGACCCTGCTTGGACACATTTAGAAATCTATCTTGCTTGAAAAATTGTTATTTTCCCCTTGATTTTATAAGTTCAAGATGAACTTTTTTCATCATGTGTCCTTAAGTAAAAATGTTCTTCATCAAATTACCTTTTTGATGCATCAAACAAGAGCCAAAATGGAGTTCAAATGTGAAAGTTATGTCCCAAGAGAGACCGGACCCTATTTTGGCAATTTCTGCTTATCAAGGTGTCAAATTCCAACTCCTATGCTTATAGGAGTGTCAGATTTTGACCCCTCTGCTTGCAAAGGTGTAATTCTCCTTGGTTTTATAAGTTCAAGATGAAGTTTTTAGTCTTAAGTGTTTATAGTCAAATTTCATCTCTCAGACTTGGTCTCTGTGTTAGGACAAAAATCAAGAAATTTTTGAGAAGTTTGATTTTAACTTAAATTTTCACTTTGGTACTGATAAAGTCAAATGAATTTCTCACTTCTCTCTTCTCTACATCATAGTACTTAACCATTATCAAGACTAGCTCTAGACATCACATTAAAGTTGGAAAGTTAATTCCCTGAATTAGTCCACTATCATGAATGCTCTTATTATAATTTGTTTTATGCACTGCATTTATTTTTTTACTAGAAAATTGCAAGATCTATGAGCCCAAAGTTTTTATGTGCCTTCTTATGTTGGGGGACCTGAACTTGACATATGATTCAATCTAACTGCTTGTGTGGAGAACATGATAGTTGAGTTGATATTTGATTAAATCCTCATGTTTGGATGAAGAACCTGCATTACACTCTCCTTGATGAAGATGGAATAATGAAGGAATTCAATCAAAAATCTTATTTTTCTAAAAAAAATCACTTGAAGATATTGGAGTCTAACATGGTTGTTTATAGGGGCATCAGACTCTAAGGTTATTGCCATAAAGACTATTGGGTTTCAATGGTTATGAAATCACACCTATCAAAGTTTGAGGGTTGCACTTGCACATCTATTGGGTTCTAATAGGTCTACAATAAAATGTGTTAGTGTCTGATCAGGATGCCAATAGAGGAGCTAGGTTCTGAGGCTCATGCATGCAAATAGGTCAAGAA
The DNA here is from genome assembly GCA_037957365.1 of Torreya grandis. Taxonomy (NCBI): domain Eukaryota; kingdom Viridiplantae; phylum Streptophyta; class Pinopsida; order Cupressales; family Taxaceae; genus Torreya; species Torreya grandis. Next base: position 112,459 of record JARHVA010006600.1, read on the forward strand.
CTAGGTATGTTTCTATTAATAACATCAGAGTCTAAAGATGTTTTTAGTAGTATCACTAGACTCCAAAGGTATTGATAGTAGTGACATCAGAATCTACATGTGCTACTAACACACCTATCAAGTTTTGAGGGTGTTGCTAGTAGGCCACTCAAACTCTGACTAGGTGCTTAGCAAATTTTGAGTTTTGCAAAATAAAGACACCAAGTCTTAGAAAATTTTCAATCTTTTTACATAATTTAAACTTGTAAAAATGAATTTAATTGAAAATAGGGATTTTAATCTTTACCAACTTTACCCTGATCATCTTTGACCTATTTTGACTTGTTTACCATTGCTTGAAAACTAGTACAATTGTTGCATAACATACCTTATATGATTCCTCATGGACTTCCTTTCTATCCAAATTTAAAAGACAAATAATTAAATAATGATATCAAAGCCTCTATTCTCTTTGATCCTCAAAATATCACTTGATCCCATATGCAAGAATAATCTTCATGCCCTATGCTTACTCTATTGAAAGAGAAATTATTTAGTTATTTTCAACACCCCCAACTTTGTGACTCAAAACTCTTGAATTAGGGTTGACCAAGTTATTCTCCTCAAATTCATATCAATTCATAATGCTACTTATAATATCACTCAATGGCTCACCATTTGGAAGATTGGAGGATAAGCATATCTTAGTATGCAACATAAGCCTTGTCCATTGGGTTATGGAGTTGATGTCCTATTTTTTTTTTGTAAATTACCGTCCCTATCATTAAAACACCTCTGATTTCCTATAAGAACATAATAAGGGATGTTGTTACAATATGTAAAATTTCACAATAATAATTGGTTCTATGGGACTGCATTTCCCAAGGGAATGAAGGAGAACTCTAGAATCTCATATTACTAGTGCCTTATTACCACATATTCCTAAAAACTTTTGTGTAACTCACATTTTCACATCTTAATTTGATCAACTGATATCCAATTTACCTATCTCAATTATATGATAAATGAACATATATTTCCAAGCCATATCCCCTATTCTAAAAATTTGTATATTCTAATCCAACCAACTAACATTCAGTTCACCTATCTCAATCGTATGAAAAATGAACATTCACTAATGGGCCAGATCCCCTACTCAAATTTTTTTTACATGTTTACCACTTGTTCACTTGAAGATATCCATGAAAAAACTATTTATTTTGTTGCTTTAGAAATAACCATTTATATCACCATTTTCAATACTGTAAAAACTATCTTTTGAGTACACTGTCAAATGTTTGCCCTGAACATTCACTTAACTAAAATATTTCAAAGGTTCTATTTTGTATGCCATTATAGAAATTGAAGAATTTTTACACTATATAATTGACATGGGGTTATACAGGTTCAATTCATTTGGATTCAAATTTAGTATTCAAATAAATACGAGTGTAAGTACTGAATCATCAAATAATGATCATATATCTCCTTGAAATGCTATCTCTTCATACACGCTCAAGCAAAGGCTACTTTGACATCTTTGAAAACAATGTGATTATCCACTAAGAACTTTAAGCTAAGGAACATAGCTATAAAAATATGTAGGTGAAAGGACCAAAGCATGGAAAGGAAGGAAAAATAGACACACAGTTGCATTTATTGAAAAACAACACACACACACTAAAATAGAAATGATAAAAAGAAACAAGCCAAAATAGAGAAATCAAAACTATTTACGGGGAGCAAAGGAAAATGAAAAGACTATACAAAACCATTTATTGGATGGGATAAATACCTGTCATTTTTTAAAAATGTATTTGACTTATGAGGCTCAAATACATACAATAACAATGAGTAAGCATGTAGGAGTATGAACTTACAAGTATCATTCACACCAAGATGATCATGAATAGATAGATCAATAGTGTCTTAGGTTTTGAAATGGAATCATTATGAACTTTTCAATATTTTGTTAGCATCCTTGAGTAATATTGAACATCTTTAATATCTTCTTGAATGACTTCAAATGCATTGATGCTAGATACATGATTTGAATCAAAGAGAAGTGTGTTTTGTGTTTCTTTCTGAGTTAGGAATATCCTTCACAATGAATTGAATGTAGATATTCTTTTCCACATTTTTTCCTACTACAAAAATTAATTCATCATTGAATGAGTCATCATAATCATCTTCATCAACTTCTTTTGCCTTAGCACTTTCCATTTCATGTGAGATGAAAATCGAGCACCATTCATTTTGATCTACTTTCAAATCTTTGTTGATTTCGATCTTGGCATGACTATGGTCTCTAATCTATTTAGGTTTGATCACATTGGATTCAAATCCTATGGATAACTCTTCTATAGTAGAACATGAAAAGAAAGTGCTAGGAAAATCTTCCCTTTTAACCATTGAATATTCCAATCGGATACATGAAGAATCTTCTTCTTTACAAAAAATTGTTTTCATATTATCTTCACTTTAAGAAATTATAAAATCACATTTTGCATTATTGCTTCCCTCTATTTGTGATTCAATCAATTGTTCTTTAGATAACCCATTTTTTCCTAGGATTTTGAGGTTTGAGCAATCTTTTGACATAGGTAAATCTTTCTCTTTTTCACCAAGCAAGAAGCCAAATTTTTCATCTATTCTCTAAACAATCATTAGTTCTTCCAACTGTTCACCTTTTTCCATAATTGTGAAATAGAAATAGTCATATGTGACATGAATCACCTTTTCTTTTTCTTTATTAGAATCCCAACATGTTTGATAAGGAATTTGCATTCAAAATCTCTTTTCTGAGTGTTGAGGGATTTTGATTATATCAGGTCCCCCTTCATCACCACTAATGGGAGTTATAACATGTTTTGAAGTTTATTTCTTCAACATTTTAGACAAAATCACATCATCTTCAGTTTTGATAGTTTCCTATTGCATGGATTCCAAGTTATTTACTTTGTTCCTCATCAAGATGAATTTGATCTCTAGGTGTAGAGAACCAATGAAGACACAAAGTTGGTTTTGGGGACTTGGTTGATCTGTTTGAGGAATTAGTCTCAATAATGTGTTGAATCATGCCACAAACTCGCTCATCTACTCATTATCTTGCTTCTAAATTTTGAATAAATATGACAACAATGCACTCTACATTTGATTTGAATATTTTTAGGAACTTATTCTTCAAGGAGTCCTAATTCATAATGCATCCATCTTACAGGTGCCAAAACCACTAAGAAACAGGTCCAGTGAAATTTCCAACAAAAAGTATCACAGTGACATCCTCAAGCATAACTCCCAAGATGTTACAAGAAGTTATGAAAGCCAAGATATGGTTATCTGCATCTTAACCATTTTCACTAAAAAAATTTAGAAATATCTTCCTTGAGTCTAAAGGTAACTCATTATATTGGCCAAAACTAATGGTCCAAAAAAATTTCCCCATGGGACATAAAGAAAATTAGGGTTGGGGTGGACCAATGCCACTTCATCAATAAAAAATATACAAGCACTAGATACTATATCTCAATAGAGTTACCAACCTTCATTCTAAGGAAGGTTCCTTGAAATATCTAAAAATAACTTGCATAAATCACCTTGATCCCTAATGGAGTAGCTAAAAACTGTTGGCTAAAAAATTTATCAGGGGAATAAACATGGACTTATAGTAAATAATGTGGAGATATAATCATCACACTAGTCAACAACATGGGGACAAAATCCCTCTCCTATTAGTAGGTGGAGATACCTTTATTGAAAACTAAAAATGAAAAGCAAGAAAAGAATTATTCACATCTATTTATAACAAAAATGTTTTATGTGGAGGTTTCACCCTTTTAACCAGAAAGTATAGAAAGGAAATAGAAATTAAATGAAGGAAATGATGGGAAGAAGGGGGAAATGAGAAATGAAAGGAGAAAGGAAGAATGGGATTATTCTAACTAGTTAAACACAAAAGTTTCTATAATAACCCCTAGAAAAAATAAAGGAAAACCTTAGGTTTTTAAACATGGAGAATCACTAGATTAGCCCATGATTTAAGATTGTAACAAAGAAGCCTTTATCATAGAAGTGGGACGGAAAAGACATATCTTGAACATAAGAGCAGAGTACATACACTAATGAAATTAGATAGTTTTATAAAGAAGGATATTCAACAACCCTTTATTTCTCAATAAAAATAATCATGAAATCTTATTCTTAATCCCACCAAGGCTTCACAATAGAAATAATTCCTAATGCAAATTCAAGGTAACTTTTTACACTATAATTTTTGCATTCATTGACTATCTAACAATACCATTTTTAAAATGAAATAACAATAATCAAAATGGATTGACATAATCATGCATATCATTCATCCATAAAAACTTTTGGCATAAATTATTATAAATCATTTATGTATTGATCCTTCATAGGGTTGTACATTCAATCTCCTTCTTTCCATATTGCCAAAAATTCTCATACTATCAAAAAAGCCAATCTGAGTTCAGTTGAAGCTCCATTTATAAAGGAGTCCCAAACTCCTATTTATAGGTTAAAATGGATGGTTATACTACATAACCACCCTTTCTAAAATTTTAAGATATTTTAAAAGCACATTATTAAAAATGCACAACTTAAAACTTGTAAAAATGTGTTGAGTGATTTGCATAACTTGAAAAAGTGTAATGACCAATTTTCATGACTTTAAAAATTAAATTGGTGTTTTTTCATGATTTAAATATTGAAAAATTGCATTGACATATTTTCGCAACTTGAAAATTTTCAATGACCAATTTACACAACTTATAAAAGTGACTTGAAAGTTTCACACAACTTGAAATGTACAAACTCTACCTTGTTTAACAACTGTGATTATTTCCTTGATTTTAGAAGTTAAAAATGAAATCTTTTCACCATGGATCTTTGAGGGAAAACTTTATTCATCAAATTATCTTTCCAACACATTGAATGAGATCCAAATTAGATTTTGGATGAGATTGGACTCTACTTAGACACATCTAGAATTCTATCTTACTTGAATAACTGTGATTCCCCCCTTTGATTTTACAAGTTCAAGATGAAATTTTTTCATCGTATGTCTTTAAGTAAAAATATTATTCATCAAATTACCTTTCCAACACATGGAATGAGAGCCAAAACAAAGTTCAGATGTGAAATTTATGGCCTAGGGAAGATTGGGCCCTGTTTTGTTAATTTTTGCTTGACGGGGTGTTAGATTCCAACCCCAACGCTTATAGAGGTGTAATTCTCTCTCTTGATTTTAGAAGGTCAAGATGAATTTTTTATGCCAAGTGTTTATAGTTAAAATTCATCTCTCAGGCCTAGTCTCTGCATTGGGACATAAATTAAAAAAATTATAAGAAGTTTGTTTTTACCTTAAATTTTCACTTTGCTATTGATAAGGTCAAATGAATTTTTGACTTCTCTCTTCTTTGCATCATAGTATTTAACTATTGTCAAGACTATCTCTAGACACCACATTAAAGTTGAAAAGGTAACTACTTGAATTAGTCCACTATCATAAATGCTATGACTATAATTTTTTTTATGCACAACATTTATTCTTTACCAAAAAACTTCAAGATATATGAACCCAATGTTTTTATTTGTGCCTTCTTTTATTTGGGGACCTGAAGTTGACATTTGATGTGATCTAACTATATGTGTGGAGAATAAGATGCTTAAGTTGATATTTGATGAAATGCTCATGTTTGAATGAAGAACCTGCACTGAATTTCCCCTAATGAAGATGAAATTCTGAAGGAATTTAATCAAAAATATTATTTTTCTTAAAAATTGCACTTGAAGCTGTCAAAATTCAACATGGTTGTCTATAGGGGTATTATAATCTGAGGGTATTATTGGAAATATTATCAGGTTATGTGGGTTGTGCAATCACACCCATTGGAGTGTGATTGTTTTGCTTCTTATACCTATTAGGTTCTGATATGTCTACTAGAAAAAGTGTTAGGGTCCAACAAGGATGTGAACATAGGAGCCATATTTCAAGGGTCATGCATGCAGATATGTTAGGATTCAGTTATGTTATTGTAAATAATGTTGGGGTCTAAAGATGTTTTTGGTAGTAGCATCAGACTCATAGGTATTTCTAGCATTGACATCAGACTTTGTAGGTGCTACTAGCATGCCTATTAGGTTTCGAGGGTATTGCTAGTAGGCCACTCAGACTTTGACTAAGTGCTTACCAAATTTTGAGTTTTACAAAATAAAAACACTAAAACTTGTAAAATTTTAAATCATTTTACATAATTTGAACTTTTGAAAATGATTTTTCTCAAAAATAGGGATTTTAATCTTGACCAATTTGACCTTGATCATCTTTGACCTATTTTTTTTTTCTACCATTACTAAAAAATTGGTATAACTATTGCACAACATACCTTATATGATTCCTCATGGACTTCCTTTCTATCCAAATGAAAAATATGAAGAATCCAATAGTGATATCAAAGCTTCTATTCTCTTTGACCCTTAAAATATCACTTGATCCCATATGCAAGAATAATCTCCATGCCCTATGCTTATTCTTACCAAAAGAGAAATTATTGAGATATTCTCAACACCCCCACATTTGTGACTCAAAACTCTTGAATAAATCTGACCAAGGTATTCTCCTCAAATGCATATCAATGCACAATGCTACAATGAATTTCACTCGATGGCTCACCATTTGGAAGATTGAAGGATAAGTAGATCTCAATATGCAACCTAAGCCTCGTCCATTGGGATATGGAGTCAATGTCCCATTTTATAGAATTTTTAGCATCTTTGTCATTAAAAACCTTAGATTGCCTATAAGAACATAATAAGGGGATTTTTCATGAAATGTAAAATTTCATGATAATAAGTCAGTCAAAAGCGTAGAACTAAACCAAGCTCAAAATGTTATTCTAAAGGTCTATAATGAGGTAATGATTTTTTTAATCCTTTTCATCCTGTAGACTTGCTCTTAGTTATTGATATTGTTGAATATGTGTTTAATTGGTATGAAAATCCTAGTATTATATATTATTATGGTAATATTCCTTTTAAACATACTCTCCAATCCTATATTAAACAAGTATGTAAGCTTATAATGGTCAACAATATGATGATCCTATAAAATAGAAAATTATAGAAGACCATACTAGATACAATATAGATATAAGACTTCAGTCCACAACTCGGTCTAAGTCTATATATAAGGGTCATGAATAAGGAGCTTGTAAGGGATCTAAAAGGGGAATCTACACAAAAAATAACAAACATAGAACTTAACTAAATCCAAGGTGACATTAAACACTAAAGCAAGAACTATAGGGATAATCAAAGAAAGTAAAATACCATTAGGCAGTAACCATGAGGAATCTAATCTAAGTATTATATGTGTCATCAGATAATAAACATGAGATATAAATAAAAAGCATGCAAAGATAATAATGTACTAACAAACATGTACTTATATATTTTTAAAATTGTTATGATAATCTCTAGCTTGGGCTGCTAAGCCTACTTCTCTTCTTGTTTTTTAGTAACACAAATTTAGCCTTTAATGATGGTAAAGGCTTTCAAATTCCTTGGGAGTGCATGGGTTTTTCCTAGGTCCTCTATCTTTTTGGCTCTAATACCAGATTTTATGAATGAACTAAGTGTTTTTTTATTCAATCAACTTCCATCAGGTTACATAGTTTTATTTATACACAAATATATGCCAAAAATATTCCATATATACTAAGGATGGCATTATCCTATTATCCCTATGAATTAGGGTGGCTAAAAATAAACCTCTAGATTTACAATATGCCTAAATAAATTTTGGATAATCTAAAAAACCTATTTAAACATTAATAATTAAAATCTATTTACTAATGGTGAATTAATCTCCCTAATAAAAGATACTCCATAAGCTTACACTAATACCAATATAAAATATATAGATTAGCATATGACTAAATAAAATATTATCCTAGCCACACATATCCCAATACATGTTAGAGGTTAAGGGCATCTCAAGATTTGACACATATATCTCATTTTTCATGCCTCTTAACTTTTAGTTTATGTGTTGCATGGTAAGATCTTGAGGAATATAACCATGTCCTCCTCACAAACATGCATCTCCTTCACATCCACATCATCTTCATCATATTAATTTTGGATTTAAATGGCTATGTTAGCCCATGATAAATTATAGTGCAAGCATTGATTTGTTTCTTACTCATCTCTCAGCTTCCATTTTTACACATCTTATTTTTAATGTTTTTGTAACCATTTCACATATTTACACTTAATATGTTTGTCTTGTATTATATTTATCTACTTAAATTTGATTGTTTGTAATCATTATTCTTCATATATACACATCTTATGTTTGTCTTAGTTTATTTTTATCTACTCACATTTGATGTTTTACAACCATTTACATTTTTACTCATCTTATGATTGCTTTAGATTCTTTTTCTTTGCTTGCATTCGATGTCTTTTACAACTAGTGTTCTGATATTCTTTTCACAAGTAAGAAACATTATAATAATATTATCTAGATAAGACTACATATAGATTTTGAATTATGAGGTTTCGAATCATGTAATAAAACCATCATTAGGGAGAAGAAACATATGTTTGATGTAAGGTTAGAGAGACCCAAACTATCTTAAATGTGCCAAAAATAAAATAAAAAGGTGAATGTAATATAAATCGGTTAAGAGAAACAAAAGATATACAAATAAAAATAAAATAAACAAATAAATGAAATTTTACAAACGAGGGGGAAATATAAGGTGAAAATAAAATAAAAAGATAATTTTTTCATCTTTGTTTTCTTTTCACCTTTTATTTTCCTTTATTTTGTAAAATTTTATTTTGTTTTTGTTTTTTATCTCTTTTGTTTCTCTTGGCTAACTTATATTACATTTAACTTTTTTTTTTTTTAGCATATTTAAGTTAGTTTGGGTGAAGCATAAGCTTTTTATCCTTGATGATGGGTCCAATATAGGACTTGAAACGTCAAAATTCAAAGTATATACATAGTCTTATCTAGAAAATATTATTATAATGTCTTTTAAAACCTTTTTCACATATTACACATCTTTTATTTTTCATATTATTATATCTACTTGTTTTATATGTCAATGTTACACTTTTAATTTCATTCTTTTACATATACATGCTCACATATGAAGGAATGCAACATACTAGACAAAATCATAAAACCATGCTACAATGTTATATCTACTCAACATTAATATACAATATTAAGTATAAACATATACATGTAGAGAAAAAATATAGAAATCAATGTCATATACACATACACACACACACGTGTGTGTGTGTGTGTGTGCGTGCATGTGTGTGTGTGTGTGTGTGTGTGTGTGTGTGTGTGTGTGTGTGTGTGTGTGTGTGTGTGTGTGTGTGTGTGTGTGTGTGTGTGTGTGTGTGTGTGTGTGTGTGTGTGTGTACATACATACATACATACATACATACATACATATATATATATATATATATATATATATATGTATATATATATATATATGTATGTATGTGTGTGTGTATATATATATATATGTATATATATATATATGCATATATATATATGTATATATATATATATATATATATATATATATATATATATATATATATATATATACATATACATATACATATACATATACATATATATATATACACACACACATACATACATATATATATATATATATACATACATACATATATATATGTATATATACATTTATACATACATATATATATATATATATATATATATATATATATATATATATATATATGTATGTATGTATATACATACATATATATACATATATATATGTATGTATGTATGTATATATATATATATATATACACATCAAGTTATACACCACCTTCATCCCTAATAATGTGGAAGAGGGGATACATTATGTTTTGATCCAACCTCTTTAAGATATCGATCCAAGGATTCACTCCTAGAATGAAAACCTCGGGCCTCTCCCTCTGCCACAACTAACTACCTCTATAGTTTTGTGACGTGTTGTAAGATTACAATCCCTTTCTATGCATGCTATTGTGGTAGCTAGATGAGTTGCCCACTCCCTCAAAATCTGTTAATGTGTCTCTATCACCTATTGTACTAATATAACATCTCCTCCCATAGGTAGTACATTGGATTTATAATAACATGGGACATGTCTTCATCATTATATTACTCATACAACCTCTCCAATGAGCCTAAAATATCTAATGTACTCCCCCACATATCATCTAATTGGATCCAACATAGTTGTGTCCTTATCATACCTAGATATGTGTCCTCCTTATGGAAGGTCTTTCCATCTTAACAACTATTGAGGATAACATCACCATCCTCATCCTTTGCATTTGCATCTTTCTTTCATGTCCTAAAGCCCATCTCCCATCCCAATTTCTATATCAAAAAAATAGGTGTGCTCAACCTCCTATATATAGCATGTATCACATGGTCCTTCTCCAAAATATGTATAATATGGAGTCCTTGGGGTAAAAAATAGCCTATACCCAACCACTATAATCTCCACTCTCTCCCTCAAATTTTGGGTCTCTCATTTTCCTACCCCACATGAACTGGGGTTATTATCTATGCCTTAGGGATGTCCTACATTGTAATCCTTACATTTCTTCCTCTTACTGCTATTGTGACCTCTACTTGAAAATTTTGTTTCCTTCTTTAAGGCCAAATAACATGTTGTGGTCTCAAAATTGGTACCTATAGTCATGACCCCTGACCTCTAACTCCATACAGCTCTTTCGTATGCCTTCCCCTATATAGGGGAAAGGCCACATGTTATGTTGTTATGTTATATTCTTTGTTTTTTCTCATATGAGTTTGGATGAAGTACCTTTTCAACAAGATAAACCTTGATCCCACACTGTAGATGGCCATATCATCCACATGTCTATTATCCCTTTATATGAAGTCCACATGATAGTATCCCAGTGCATTATCTCTAATCCTAAATATCTTGTTTTCGATCTCACCAAAGGTCCTCGAGCCCATATCATGACTTGAGGAAAATGATCATATATTTATATCAGTGTCTATTTCGATCTATACATGGGAAACCACTCATACATTTATGCAAAAAAATAATGATTGGATTTATTTCCATATGCTCACAAGCCAAGATGTTATATAAATAATGCACTAGTATTACACAAATCCCCACACATAGAATATATTTTTACCTACTCTAAATCTACTTGAGAGATCATAATCACAAAAAAAGGCACCCCTCCATCAAAATTTTGATAGAAGACCATGACACCATGATGCTAAAAATTGCCTTTAATATTTTTAGAATCAACATTATGTATACATCCACATTTTGAATGTGCACAAGTGGTATCTCCCTTACCTTGTGGCCCATAGAGATAATATGTGCCTCTATTCCACTATCTATATAATTTCACAAATCATATGAATTCCCTCTATATATCATCCCAATATGGTATACACATCCTCTAGTATAATGGTCACCTCCATTGCATCCCTCTACACCTCCCATATGAATGTGTATTTGTGGATCTGCCATACATGGCCAATAGGTCAGCATTAAATGGCACTTAACACATATTTATCATACATATTAACCCTATACTAATTAAACCCATCATATACACATTTGACAATATGGAAAATAAATAAATAAGCTAGGTTACATTTGTAGTCTATGATAATTAAACTTTTCATTGCACCTATAAAATACTAGATAACAAATTACAATCAGTTTCCCATCAAACACAAATTATAAAAACATAAGAAATTTTCAAAAAATTATTAGTATGCATAAAAATAACATGTTCTACTTTTAAATTGCATTAGTGGTCATGTGATACTTTTGTACTTCATTAAACATTTGATCATTTTCTACTTCACTAAAAACTACAACATATTTCATTGGCCTATGATAAATTTCATACTACATTAGCTATTTCTTTCTCCTAGTTTATAATCCATCCTTGAAATTCTACTACATTGACCATTTAATTAGATGGAATTATCCATGATTTGACTTTCAAGCTACAAAATCTCCTCTGCCAATTTTGTCTTTGTGCCAAAAATGATGGTTCAGGGCTCTATAAATCTTAAAATATTAAAAAACAACAATGAATACAACTATACCCTATTTAATAGGTTTTTAATTTAAAAAAATCAATTTTTCAAAAACTCTTTCTTATATTTTGTATTTTGGGCATATCTTTGGTTCAATGGCTTCAATCGATGAATCGAAATAAGTGCTAGAATCTCATTGTTGCAAACAAGTTTTTGGTACCAATAGAATATTTTTGCAAAATTTACATTATTATTTAGGCCTACCATACCCATTTCAATACTTATTTATCACCTTACATCATCATATTATACACTAGACCTACTAGATCTATCTCAGCATTATTTTGGCACCGTATATCATTCTTTTTTTTACAATCCAACTAGGTAAGTGAAGGTACATATGTTTGTTTATTTACTTTAATTTTTATCATATTTACCTTACATTTATTAAAGTGTTTGATTTTCTTCCATGTTTTTATTTTATTTTCATAAGCACCATCTTGCATTACACTATTGTAACACATGATGAGCTTTGGGTGGGGCATATGCATACACCCTATTTTTCACTTACTAACAATTTCTATTGTAGGACTTTACGACACATAAGTCTCCCTCAGAGCACATCCTAAGGAGTGTACTATGATCAAGGTGGGATAGTTCAAGGTGCTTCATCCATATGATTATCTATTATAGATTTGCCTTCATCCATATCCTATCATTTTCTTACTTATCCTCCAGTTTTTCATGTTGCCCCATCTTTCATATTATTATTTTTTACATGTTTCTAAATGATTTCATCATCCTAGTTGATGATGTCTTGTAGTGATTTTCCCTTTGGATAATTTCATTAGTTATTTTGATGTAGTACTATGTGTACCATGAATTTTTATACACCTTTAGCTAGGTTGATAACATCAACTAAGTTTGAGTAGTGTTTTTTTTTGGTTTTGACCTATATTTATACATATATTTTTTGTTATTTATCATAAGAAATAAATTCAATCCACTCTACTCTACTCATTCATGAAAATACACCTTATTAATAAGAAGAGGAATTAGGATTAAATTTATTACACTTAAGGAATACTTGTTTGCATAACTTCATTAAATATATCAAGAAGAAAAGTTGAACTAGAAAGGTACACCTAGTCTTTGGTGTCCCCAACTAAGGATACTTAGGTATTATTCTTTCCATATTGAGTTTCACTTATAACATATTTCATAAAGTGCCACTTGATCTAAGGGGGAGATTGATGTGTCAACAAATTAACCTAAGGTAAGTATTCCTAAACATATACTCTTTATTTCTTTACTTTATTGGATTTGTTCTTTTATTTACACCTCATAGTTATCACTAAATATCATCCTTACAAACCCTTAGATTAAATACCTCTTGGTTACCGCCTAATGCCATTATCTTTCCTTTGATTAATATAGTTTACCCTTGTTACAACTTGGATTTAGGTAGGTCCATGCTCATCAGTTCTTTGTATATATTTCCTAGCATAATCCTTGTGATTTTCATTGCGATACTTATCTATAGATATATATTGCTTTATAAAATGGCAACTTATATGTGTGTTAGATCTAGTATGGTTTTCTATATTTTATTATATTATAATATATTTATATTATTTATTGTATTTATTCCACATACACAACACACATACAAGATGTTGGTCCACCAAGTGATATGGTGCTATAGACAAGATTCATGAACAAAATAGGTTGTAAGGGATATAAAATAGAAATCCATACACACAATGTTAATAGTAGAGCTTAGCTAGATCCAAGGTGTAATTTTATAATAAGTAAGATCTATATGTAATCAAAATGTGATTAGTTAGTAAGAAAGCTATATCTAATCTATAATGTTATAATTTGCCATTAGAAAATATCTATGAGTAAATTAATATCATTCAAGCATAATAATGTACTAACAAGCATGTGCTAATCTAATCATGGATAGATATAAAATGAACCAATATTAAATACTAACTAATCAATATATTAATATTCCTCCTTGGCTTGTATAAATTTTTGAGAGATGGATGTAGGTGAAGTCAAACTAAGAAGAATAATATTTAAGAATACATAAGTTGGGGACTCCAAGGAATAGGTGTATCTCATTGGATCAACTTATATCTTTGATATCATCACGTCTTTATGTTAAATTATCTTCCCTCGGTGTATGTTCCTTAATCTTAATTCCTTGTGTTCTTCATAAGGTGTATTTATGTGTGTGAGTAGAGAATATTGGATGTCAATATTTTAATAAATGATAATTAGGAACCTTATAAATACAAATCTAAACCCTAAAATTAAAAATTCACACCCAGTTAATTTCATTGACGCAACCAATGGCATACAGAGAGTTTTAAAAAAAATACTACTTTATTAGCTTGGAATATGTCATCGATCAGGTTGATGATGATGAGGAAATGAGCACAAAGGAAAAAATAAAGGCAAAAGATAATAAGGGAACCTCTAGGGATAATCAAAGGATATACCATGGGGAATGAAGGTGGTATTAATAATTAATAATCATGAAAAAATATTCCAAAGAGATGACCCTCACTGATCCCAGTGTATTTAATAAGACATACACTCAAGGATGTCAGAGTGGGCCACAATCAAGGATCAAGACTTAATAGACATGAATACACAAATATCTATAACATACAAATGGAAATATGCAGAAGAGATAGTCTATTGTAGAAGTGAAATCAAGCATGAGAAAAAAGAAGTTGTATAATGATTCATTATCCAAATAGCTTTAGGAAAGGTACATTATATATAAAAGCAAAAACCAACTCAAAATTAGAAAATAGGGTTAATCCATATATTTTATAATGACCTAAAATGACACCCAAGCAAGATAACCAACACATGTAGGGAAAAACTATTAAATGGAATAAAAACCTACACTAATACCCCCCTTAAGCATAGCTTAATTGGGTAGTAGAATTGGGTCCCAACAATAAAGCCTGATGAGGTACTCAAGTACAAGAAATTTTGTCCATAAGAATAGAAAGAATCCCCTCCAGAAGTAGAGAGAGAGAGAAGAAAGGAACTAAAAATCCCCCAAAATATGATGTTGGAGCTACTCAAACTCGAAGAAGAGCCCACAAATGAATATACTTACTCTTAATATAAGGTTTGGTGAATATATCAACAATTTGATTTGAAGTTTGATAGTAGTAGAGATCAATGACTTGCTCATGAATAAAATCTTGAATGAAATGCATGTGAATTTCAATATAATTTATCTATTGATGGAGGACCATATTATTAAAAATCTGAATTGTGCTTTGGTTGTCATAAAAGACTACTTTAGGTTGTCAAAACTAGATATGAAACTTAGTGAGAATACCTTGAATCCAAATAGCCTCAGTGGCAACATCAAAAACTCCTCTATATTTTACCTTTGTATAAGATGAATCAATATAATTATGCTTCTTACTTAACCAATTAATTGGCCTAGAACCAAGTGAGAAATTATAGCCTAAAGTAGACTTATGACTCTAAATATTACTAGTTCAATCAGAATCTGTATACCCAATCAAGTCAACATCAATGCCTACTTCATAGTTAATCTGAAAACTATGAGTCCCCTGAATGTAGTGAATAATCTTCTTATCTAATTTTCAATGTAACTCATGTGATTCATGCATAAATATAGAGACCATGTCCATTTCATAGGAAATGCCAGGTCTACTATGAATAATATAGATGAGACTACCAACAAGTTATCGATACAAGGTAGCATCAACCAAAGGAGAAGGACAATCAGTCTCAAGCTTCACACAAGATAGAAAGGGAGTTGGAGTTGGCTTACAATCAATCATGTTAAATCATGCATGCAAATCAAGAGCATACTTGGATTATGCAATAGTGATTCTAAAGTTAGACTAATAAATTTTAATCCCAAGGAAATAATGCAACATGTTTGATTCAATCATTGCGAACCTATTAAATAAATAAGTTTTCAATGTTATAATGAAGGATGGAGAACTCTCAGTGATCAATAGGTCATCCACATAGAGAACTAGAATAAATAGTGAATCATCCTGTAGTAAAATGTATACATTGAGATCGGAATGGCATCAATTAGAGGAGATTTATAGGCAAATTATAGAGTATAGGGAGAGAAGGTGAAGAAAATGTGATAGCATCAATGATTCAAGAAAATCACACTTACATTTTAGACTTAGTCGATTTAAGAATAACACACTCATATACATGCATTGTAGCTAAGTAATAGCACACTCATATAGATGCACTATAGCTAAGTCTAAACCACTAAATAAGTCGATGCAATTTATTTTTGCAAAGCTGCATACACATATATCAGCTCAAATTAGAAAGATAATATATATACTCTTGTAAACTATCATTAATGCGATTGATTTAGGAATAGACTTATACATGTACCTATCTTCCTGCACATCTTTTCACCCAAGACATAATGCATCGATCTATTCAAATAATTTTCTATTATAAAAGCATCAACCAAAATATGCAACCCAATTATATTAATGATATGTGGGTGATATATAATTGTTTATCAATATTTTAATTAGAATAATTGCAATTGATTATAATTTAAAGAAAATAACAATGAATGATACTACCTAAATCGATATATAGATTTATGTTTGACTGAGTATGTCATCTTATGATGTTACCTAATAGGGATGTATATACCACAATTCAATGGATATACACTCAATAGTTTGTTACACTGGAAATTAGGCATATTTACATACATAAATGGTGCACAGATCTCTCTTATTTAACTAATTACACAGTCCAATTAACATACATAATTTTAATGCTTTGCCTACTTGACAGACTGTGCCTATGATCTTCTTGGTTTAGCTTCTCCCCAAAATGTCCTCTAATGCCTCCTCTCTATATATCTTCTATGTAAATTTGCATTTGTTTCCCTTCCTTCTAGTGATATGCCTCACTCGCTTAGACCAACTCCATCTCCTCCTTCTTTTTCCCCTTCTCCAAATATATGGGGTAGTTTTTTATTAATACATTTCCTCTTGCTTTAATGTCATCTAAATATAATCTCCTTTTTCAAGATTAAATTTCCATGCAAAATATGTATTCTTTCCTCTTTAATTTTCAATCAACCCCATCGACTTAAATTGAGCTTTATCTCTTTTCTTAAATCATGCATGTTTAACTTTGCATTCAAGGCCAAGTTAATTACCAACTTAGGTCCACTTAAGTCATTGTAAAATGATTAATTTCCATTCAAATCCTAATGTGATCCATGCATTAGACTTAGATCTTAAGTTAACATTATTATTATAGTTAAATTTTCTTAACTTAAAAGTAAAAGATAATTATCTCTTTAAAAGATAAATCAAACCAATTAATAAGCCAATTATTACAAGATAACTATATTAATTATATATATATATATATATATATATATATATATATAATTTAATCATAGATTTATATTAATGTCTTGACTAATTATTATATGTAAAGACATTAAATCAAGACAATGATATTTATCGAATATCATTTGAACCAATCATTATGTTAGACAACTAGAATAGTGTAAGCATCGACAACATGATCATAACAAAAGTATATTATCACTCAAACACAAACTAAATATCTAAATCTTATAGAGAGCTAAACAAATTATTCTATTATGGTGTGTGTTGGGTTACTAGCAGTTCTCCTGTCATCCCCCGACATCTCCATCTATATCACCCTCTCTAATGATGCTCTCCCTCTATCACACTCTAAGGGATGAGTTTTCCTACATCAACCTCACAACAAGCAAGTAATTATATCATATCAACATGATATACATACATCATAAAATATAACTTAAATAATATATCAACATGTTCATAATGTAAACACATACACTACAACTAACTCACAACAATGCAGACATGTAGCCTAAGCAATATCGTACTATCCCATAACAACATATATATCAAAGCTTAGTAAAAATTAACCAAAAAAAATGTGTCGACTATAAATATCCATAGATAATTAAATAGTTTGCTTAGTGAGGAATCAGGATGTAACAAATAGACCCGGGGTCTTAACTATCTCACCTTTGTTCTATTGGCATATCAAACATTCTGATACAAAATTTTATACATCTCTCTTGATTCCTTATAAAATACTTCTCACTTTATTCTGTGATAATTTTTCAAGAACCCAGAGTGTCATCCAATTGGAGAAGCATGCAACTCTGCAAGAATATTATGCTTTAATTGTGAATCTTTGCACAAGTATAACATATCTTTATACCATAGGTTATTATCTTTCCATTCAAATTTGTTAAAGGCTATAGAACCTTGTTGGATATTCTAAATAAGAAATTATGTATCCTTGTCTTGCCCCCACTCTAACCTAGCTTCATTTACCCAATCTACTTGTAATATGGACATTACACAAAGTAATGGTTCTATGAATGTATCCCATCTAGATAGTGCATCTGTTACTAG
The DNA here is from genome assembly GCA_037957365.1 of Torreya grandis. NCBI lineage: Eukaryota > Viridiplantae > Streptophyta > Pinopsida > Cupressales > Taxaceae > Torreya > Torreya grandis. The sequence goes on from JARHVA010006600.1 coordinate 131,053, forward strand.
CTTATATTTACCTTTTTTGCATATGATTTCAAAATCATAATCCAACATTTTTTATACCCACTTTTTTTTTGTTCTTTAGATGATAATCTTTGCTCCAAATTTTTTTTTAGACTATCATGATCTATTTTCACCTTAAAATGTGTACCCATCAAATATAACCTCCATTATATAATTACCTGAAGAATAACCATCATTTTTTTTCTCATAGATAGGTTTTTGAAGATTCTTAACTTTGAATTGATGACTCTCAAATGCAAGGGGTCTTAATTTTTGCATTAGTACTACTCTCAACCCTGATCCAGAAGCATCACATTCAACAATGAACGTCTTTGAGAAGTCTAGAGTAGCCAAAACTGGGGTGGTGCACATAGTTGCTTTCAGTTGCTCAAATTATTTATTGGTTTCATCATTCCAATGGAAGGCATCCTTATTTAACAATGCAGTGAGTGAAGTTGCTATGATGTCATAACCTTTCACAAATCTTTGGTAGTAACCTATTAGTCCTAGGAATGCTCAAAGGTTTTTGAGAGTTTTGGGTATTGGCCAATCCACCATAGCTTTGATCTTATGAGGATCAACTTTGACACCTTCATGAGATACAATGTGACCCAAGTACTCTACCTCCTATACTCCAAAAGCACATTTGGATGGCTTCGCATAAAGTTAATGTTGTTTCAAAACTATCAACACCTACTTCACATGTTGTAAGTGTACTTCCCATGTCTTCTTGTAAATCAATATGTTATCAAAGAAACCTAGCATAAACTTCGTTTAAAAAGGCATAAAAATAGTGTTCATCAAGCTTTAAAAAGTAGATGGTGTATTTTTAATACCAAAAGGCATTACCAAAAACTCATAATGGCCCTCATGAGTTCTAAAAGTGGTTTTATGAACATCTTCATCTGTGATTTTAATTTGATGGTAACCTGAATGAGATCTAATTCATGAAATAAACAACACCATGTAACTCATCAAGTAAATCATAAATTACTAGAATAAGAAACTTATCTTTAATGGTGTACTTGTTGAGTTCCCTATAATATAGGCACATCATCCATGTGTCATCCTTCTTATGCACCATGACCACTGGTGATGAATATGCACTCTGGTTGTTCCTGATGATCTTTGCCTCAAGCATCTCATGGATCATATTTTTTATTTCACTTTTTTATTCATATGGATATCTATATGGTATTATATTTGGTGGTTAACTCCCTGAAAGTAGTTTAATGGCATGATCATGTTCTCTTTTTGGTGGTAGTCCTTTTAGCATAGCCTCAAAAATAGATGGGTAGTCATCAAGAATCATCTATAGATCAGGATGTCGATATGCCTTTATGGGTTAAACTTCTATGGAACATAATCATGTTATAAATCCTTTTTCCCCCTTTTTTAGTATTTTTGTCATATGATGTGAACTAACCAATTGTGGAGATTTTGCCTATAATCCCTTTAGTTCAATTTTTCTACCTTCAAAATGAAAGTGCATGAATAGTTCTTGGAAGTTCATCTCAATTTTACCCAAGGTTATGAGCCATTGGACTCCAGAAACAATGTCTATACCACCCATGGGAATAGAAAACATAAGATAATCTAGATTTTACTCACCCATAGGAATCTTAATACTATGACATTTCCTTGAATAATTGATTTTGCCACAATATGTAATCATGACTTGAAATTATGGTGTTAGGTAAATGAAGAAATTCAATCGGGTGGCCAACTTATGGTTGATGAAATTATGTGTGCTCCCTGAGTCAATCAACATTCTCACCTTTTGTTTATTAAGGAAACCCACCACCTTAAGTGTTTTGGGAGTGCTAATACAAAAGTGCATGATAAGAGACTGTAAGTTTAGAATCTTCAAGTACCTCCTCTATCTCTTCCTCATCATCATTAGAGGCATCATCCTCTTCATCATCTTCATTGGACCCCTTAATGTAGAATAACTTATTCTCAACATCTTTATGTCCTTTTCTCCACTTGTTGTCATAATTGAAACATAATCCTTTTACATGCTTCTCTTCAATTTGTTGAGGGGTCAATCTGGTAGGTAAAATATATGATGGTATCAATATGATACGACCTCTAAAATGAGTGAATGGTTGCTTCTTGTTGGCTATGAATTATTTCTCAACCCTATGTGCCATGATAATAGAATTAGAAACCTTAAGTGGATTAAACATGCATACCTCATATTGAATGTGGTCCTTGAGGACTCCAAAAAATAGGTTATTCAGGTTATCATCATAAATTATATCCACATATAAAGATAGGTTCTAGAAATTATGAATATAATCCTTGATTGAACTAGTCTATTGTAATTTTTCCAGTTGGCTGAAGTAATTCTCTGTCACACTATTGCTATAGTGTAATTATAGCTCCTTTATAAAAACTAACTAGGTGACACTGAGAGTCATCTTTTTATTTTGAGCACACAACCATCGATAACAAATTAATTATTCAGGTTATAGATATAATTATGCCATGATAACCTTATATCTACATGAGATCCAATGCAGATTAAAAAATTCACCCTTTGGTTGATCTAATTGAATGGATCCTTTCCATCAAATTTATGCATATCTACCTTTGGTAATAGGGTCCATTATGGCAAGGTACTTGGATTTGGATTAGGTTGGTTGGGAGATCCACCTTAGTGGGGTTGTGTAATAGTGATAGCTGGTTGATTTGATTGATTATTTTTTAAATCCATCATGATATTTTCTAGACTAGATTATATGGATTTCATATCAGATAGTATTCCTTACATCTCACTTTGAATGCCTTGCACATTGTAGTCAAGTTGGCTCACTTTATGATCTATCTTAGATAACCCTAGAATAAAATATATAGTGACTCCCCCTTCTAACTCCATCTCTTCCTTCTAAGGAGTTTTAATTGGGGTTTTGACACCCTTTCCTCGGCCCTGGTTTGTGGTCCTACCATAAAAGGGCTTAACAATGTCGACCCTGATTGGCACTTTTGACCTAACTTTGACCAAGTGATTTTTTACTTATGTCAGCCTCAAATCAAAAACTAAAAATAACATACCCCATCTATATTTTTCTAATATTTATAAAAATGTAATTAAATCTAAAAAATTCTTTGAATTGTGCACTATAGAGCAAATTTATGAATAACCTTAAAATGGTGATAACTTTTGCAAACCACATCTAATTGAGCTAAAATTTGAATAGAAGCTTACTTGAATTATTTATCACCTATAGTAAAATAACTAAAGATAAATTCATAACCATTTGTGAGATATATCCAAATTATAAGATCTAGGGTTTTTGATATGATTATGACCCAAATTGAAACTTTGATACCACTTGTAAAGATATTACTTCACTAAATAAGTAGAATAACATCAATAGATCACAATTATATGTAAATATAGTAGTAAGTCACTTCAAGGGGTATATCTCCCAAATACTTGTAATAAGAAATGAATACTATGATATGATGATAAAAAACTACCCACTACCTTCTATATATAGTCTACCTAGGTTATGGTTATTCCATAGGCTGACATACTAACCCAATGAAATCATATAAAAATATGATATAACATCAAAGAGGGATAAGTAATCCATAAGTCAGTTATTCCTATCCTGATACATGTAATAGTTAGGGGCATAACATTTCATGCTTCCCAAATATTTTTTCCAAAATGGGTCCAAATGTCATTAGGAGAAGTTTTATATTCAATATAAAAGATCAACTCAAAATAAATTGATAGGGACTATAGACCGTAGGCCTCATCACATATTTTAAACCACTTCACCTTATCTACAAAGGGTGTTGGTTCCATTTTTGTACCCATTGTGATTCGGTGTAAACCTTTACTCTGCAAGTAGATTTATACTTTTATTTTCCACTCATGATAGTTGAAGGGTGTAAGAAGTAGAACCAAATTTTGGTCCATAGTGCAGAAAGGAAGTATGTGTTGAATTAATAGTGAGAAATAAATAAGGATATGCAACCCCCACTAATATTATAGAGGATAAATTTTACAATGCTTGAAGTTTAAAGTTCTTTCTCGTAAAGGAAATATCCACTTTACAGAATTTTTTGGGTGTGCAAAAGTTTGACTCAACTTTATAAACAAAAGTTAAGCCCCCTTAGGTTGGTTGTGACCAAGAGCTAAAATTCCATATGACCAAGGGTTAAGCTTTGGGATAATTACAAGTCTAAATTTTTTCTAAGTGCACAACAAGGTGTCAAATTCAACATGACCAAAAATAATTTGCATAATGATTCACTATCCAAATAGCTTCAAGAAAGGTACATTATATAGAGAAGCAAAAAACATCTCAAAATTATAAAATATGGTTAAGCCATATTTTCCTTAATGACTTAAAATGACACCTAAGCAAGCTAAACAACATGTGTAGGTAAAAACCATTAAATGAAATAAAAACATACACTAAAAACATACACTAATAAATGATTTCAATGCATTGATGAGTCTTGTAAAATAAAGTGTTAGTAAGTAAAAATAAGGTGTATACATATGTCCACACTTGGAATCTTTATATGACTTGTCATTAATATTTTTATAATTGATTCATTATTTATATTTATGAGCAGATAGAAGAATAAAATCTATTATGCATTGATATATTTTTTGAGTCTTTACCACTATATCATATATTTTGAGAACACTTGAGTCCAAAAACTTATGTATTTTAAGTTTTTTGAATAAGATTAACATATTTATTATTTTTATTTTTGACACAACAAACATCCTTCATTGGTCGTTTCCCCTTATCGTCACTTGTTATTTCCTCTACACTTGTTAATGTAAAATGTAGCATTATATAATCTTGAGGGGTGATATAAAGATCTCCAATATCAAACACGCTTATGTCATCTCTATATTCTCTAGGGCCTACTAGTGTAAAACTTAGCTTTACCAATTTCCCATCTATGCTATCAAATTTGTAATCATTTTCTTTATTATCTTCCTCAACATTACTAAATTCACCAAATTCAAATGTTTCCACTTGGTACATTAGAATAATTTATTAAGATGCCACTATAGTTGGTTGACTCTTATTCAAATGAGGCACAATAATATTTTGAGGATCAATCATTTTACAAATATAAATAACACCCCATCTATAGGGCATGTATAAATAACTCCCTCATATATAAACTTCAAGATTTTGTGTAATGTGGATGGGATAGCTCCCATATCAAAGATTCAAGGTCAACTAAGTTGTTATAGCTCAAATCATTAAGTATGACTTGACATTTTATGGCTACAAGTTTTGGTCCAAATGATATATTCAAAATGTTTTTTCTAAGAAATTTTTTTGGTTGATTGTCAAAACCCTTAATGTTCATATATGAGTTAGTGAGGGCTTGTCTTCCAATTCCTAGTTGTGAAGAAATGACTCATTACAAATGTTTAATTTCACACTATTATCAACAATTACTCTTTTGATCCCGAGGTTATTGATTATAATTTTAATGTGCAAGGATAAATTTTGATCAATAATATCTTTTGATGGCATCTCATCATTCTTAAAGGTAATAATTTCTCACTATCTTTCAAAAAATGACCAATAAAGGCAAAGTTAGAAGTTTGAGTATCAATTGGGAAAGTAGTTTATTCTTCTAAGGCCTTCTAAAGAAATCCTTGTAAACATTTGATTTAGTAAGAAATTTTAGAATATATCTATTTGCTTGAGTATTCTTAAGTTGATCTACAATAACATAATGTTTGGCTACTTATAATCAAAGTTTCAGAGCTTGAGGAAGATTAGTAGGAATTTTTAATGTTTCCCACCTTGAGATTGAGAAGGATTAGGAGGGAATATTTCATTCTTAGATTTAGTCCTCCTTTGTATGGTATAGTCAACCTCATACTAAGTCAACATATTTTTGGAAATGCTTAAATAAGTACAAGATATGTCTATGTAGAGCACTAGGGCTAGTCTATCATTAGAAAGGGAAACAACACGTGAAATAAGGTTAATTTTAAGAGGTCCTACTGAAAAACCTATTATAAATTTTTAGAGAATCTAGGAAATTTTGATTCGTGGTTGTATCAAATCCTCTATGGATGATGTAAAATCTATAGGTTGGATCGAATGGTTAAACTAAATGGCTTTAAATCTTAACTGTACCAAATAAGAAATCCAAGATTCCCAAAACCTAAATATTATTGCATATTTGGATTCCTCTTGAAGAGCTATGCAATTTTTAAAAAAAAAACATCACAATCTGAGTCTATATGCAAAAGTTATGGCCTCCAAAAGTTGTCATTCAATTGCATCGTTCGATTGTGTCGTACGACACAATTGAACAACACAACCAAAAAACAACTTTTAGAGGCTGTAATTTTAGCATACAGACTCGGATTACGATGACTTTTTTAAAAATTGCATAACTCTTTGAGAGGAATCCAAATATGCAATAATATTTAGTTTTTGGGATTTTTTTCTACTTTTCAGCTCTATTGTTTGGCACTGTCATTCGACACTATTGTTTAGCACTGTCGTTCAGTTCCTTTGTTTGACACTATCATTCTTTTCCTCCATTTGGCACTGTAATTCAGTATTGTAGTCCTCTAATTTTGGTTCTGCTTATTAGCTTGTTTGATATCAGGGGGTGGTTGTACTATATATATATATATATATATATATATATATATATATATATATATATATATATGTGTGGTAAATTGAAGTGTAATCTTATAGATTATTGTAAAGGGTTCGCAAGCTGACCTTTCAAATTATTTATATCCCTAAAATTTTGGCGATCTGGTCCCATCCATCGACCCTAAAAAATTGCCAAAATCAAAATCCAAAAAATAAAATATTCGTGAATTAATGAATATTCACTGCTAAAATTTACCCTGACGTGAACATAAAGTATTATTATAATCAATTGAAACCTTAACATATAAATTACTATCATAATTGTATGCCACTATAACTTGTCCTAGAAAATATTCTAACATTCTATGATATACATTTGGAAATAGAAATTTGAACTTAAAAGAACATTTGTACACTAATAAAAACATGATATAAAATAGTATACACAAGCTAAGAATATTACATGTAGATTAAACATTGGATATTATGCTATAATTGAATCACATTTAGGATTGTTTTTATCCATAAGAAAAGCTAAAATACACATATATAAGATTTTCAATGAAATAAATAACTAGAGATAAAAGAGATACAACACTAAGCAAAACCCTAAGAAAGAGCAAGCAATAGAACAATAAGGGATAGGGAAGGCTAGACGTGAAATAGTACAAGCCTTATGTAAATACGATACAAATATTTAACCATGAAGAGGGTACAACACAACGGTTTATGAAACCTTAGGAAAAAAGCACATCCACCACAAAGCATGCAACATTTAAGTGTAAAGGTGTGTAAGAGAGCATAAGTTCACTAAAATATCGTACGAGAAAGTGATTTTACATTTAAAAAAATGTAATACATCTATCCATACACCTTGCATCTAGGTCTAATTTGTCAAGGAACCCACGAACAATAAACATGCTCCAATCCCTACTGAGTCAAGATCTTGCTCTACCAATTAGAACACATGTGATTACTTCTTGTATTAGCAACTAAACGCAGAATTATACCAGAATCAATAAGTAACTAGAAATATGAAACAACACAGGAATTAAGAGACAATACACAATTGTATTATATACATAGAAGAATATACAATAAGGAAGATGCCACTTCTTCCTCCACCTCAAAGGTTCGCCACACCTCAAGACCTTCTTCCCTCTCTCTCTCGGTCCCAACAATCAACTCCAATACAAAATTGATGTTCACCTCTCCAACCAGTCAGTAACACGCTGCCAATTCACCAAGTACACAACCGTACTCCAAGTAGATCCCCTGCTCTCTGCTACCTGCAAATCACTAGACCTTACTCACCATGTAGACATCTCTACACCCCTGAAGAACCCTTGTCCTTGCCTCACCAAGTCCTTATGATTCTTCAACCAGTACCCCGGTGGATCAACTCCTTGACCTTGTAGACCTTGCAACTCTCCCTAATCATACACACTCAGCACCCCTTTGGAACTAGGAGGAGCTACACTAGCTTCTCTAAAAGCTCTATGGCTTTCTGGCACACTTTTACAATACAGCCCATGAGTCCATATATAGATCTCATGTTTACAATAATTAGACTAACCTAATTACAATAATTAGACTCGCAACTCAAGACTACGACTAGCCTTCAACATGCAAACTAACAGTCTCAAAATAGACTCTCCCGGATTCGTCATGCAAACTGCCTATTCTCGCACAGGCTGCCGACATCGGCTCCTCCATGACCGATGTCGGCCGACTGGTAACCGATGCCAGTTGCTTCCTCTTGCTATCTGACCGACGTCGGCTGATCAGACTGACGCTATTTTTTTTGCAACTGATTCTGCAACTCTGCATCCTCCGTAACTTCTCCTGTTTACATCCTGGTGAAGCTTTTAGCTCCACAACATAACAATCTCCCACTTGGAGATAAATAGCTGCACTTGTACCTGTACGCCATCTAAATTATTCCCTGGCTTGTATCCCTCTTCAAGATCCATCCTGAAGACCAACCACCACGCAACTGTGATGCTATCCCTGTCATTCAAGTAACCTGCCATATCCGAACCTACACATCCATGTAGAGAAGAACTTGACCCTGTGTAACAAGAATCCCTGCTGCTAGTCCCACTGAACTGCCCTCCAGTACTCCTTCCCCGAATTGGCTCCATACTTTCCGACAACCCCCACTGATTGGGAAAATTCAGGCCTACACTAGACCTCATGTGATTTCGAACCCTGTCTCAAGCTAAGCTTGAACTGTCCAGCCCTTGGTGTGCTTTCTGATTCTGCATCCTGCGTAATGAACCTCGCCAACACCGTCTTCACATCAGCTCCCACTGGAGATAAAATCTCCATGTCTCTTATGCCAAAGAATTTTGCCGCTCCAAATTCTTCATGACACACCTTTGAACTAACCTTACCCTTAGCTCAGCAAATACCTGTATGTACAAACCTACTAGTAAATCACCCACATACAGTAACAAAATGATGTTGTGACCATCATCTACCTGGTAAGATAAACATAATAGTTACACTGACATTGACTGAAGCCATGCTTAGTCATCCACCTGTCAAACCCTGTACCACTGTTCTACAGCTTTCTCAAGACCATATGCCTTGGCCTTCTGTTTCTTGTGTCCATCCACTCTCTTCTCTAAGACGGGAATCCATCTCTCTCAGTGCTTTCTTCCAGCTGACAACTCTACCAACAATACCTGTTTGGTTCTTCTCCAAGGACTCACACTCCTCATCCATGTCAAGCTCCCACTGTATCTAGACTCTACCTGCATTGCCTCTTCCATTTTCCTGGTTCTTGACCATCAATAGGCAATATAAAGAAGGTGAACAACAAATATGAGGTTCACTTACCCTTTCTGACCTCCACATGAGCGTTTGAGACTTGATGTCCGCCCAATATCCGTTCCAGTGACCAATCTCAGCCATCTCCCAGTCTGCTTCCGACCGATGTCGGTTCCCTGCACTGACCCTAACTACCGACGTCGTCTCCCTGGCCGACGCCGGTATCCTTTCTACCGACGTCAGTTCCCTCATGACCGACATCGGTCTTCCTGTTGCCGACGTCGGTTACTGTATGACCGATGCCGGTACCTGTGTTCGTCTGTGAGTGATAACTTTTTACCCACGAGCTCTCCATGGATCAAAATCCTAATCAAATCAAACCTGCTCTGCTCAGAATAATTTAGTTCTCTCACCTGATCTCTGTCCGTCATCTCCTCCATGAACACCAAGGCTTTCCAATTCTTTAGCTTGTCAAAAACATCTGTCTTCCGCTTCAGAAACTGCATTCTCCTTCTACATATGTGACTAAGCCTATGAAGCCACATCTCTGCAACAGAAATTGAATCAGTAATATAAGTAGATAGATAAAGGATACCTACTTTCTTACCACCATCTAATTCAAGTATATTCGCTGTGAGAGTTACAGTACATCTCCCATCACCAAAATTTCTTGAAAAAATTAGACTCATCTCTAAGACCGGTACCTGCATGACTTCCTTCAACCACTGTGTGTCGTCCATCTGCAATTTTAGCTTCACTTCCCCTTTGCCAATTCTTTGGCAAGGCTCACCAGCTCCTCTCCCTGGGGCTGCATGGAAAGAGGCAACATAATCTGTTATCCAAGATTCAACTTTATCCAAGAAACCTTCCAAAGCACCCTGTGCAATAACACCTGCAACATCTGCATCTTCAGTTCTTTCATGCTGATCTGCTACCAACCAACAATATCTTTTTCTCTGCTCTTTCTTTCCATCAATCAGACCATTCGTGCTATTCAGTTTCTCCATTCGTAGCTTACTACCTTCTGCCATTGCTATACTCCCACTCAATCAGAAACCCCTGTGAGCAACCTTTAATCAACAAACACTACCAGATCTGAAACCACCTGTTAGTAACCCAACCAAAATCTCTGATACCACTTGTCAGGGAACCCACGAACAATAAACATGCTCCAATCCCTACTGAGTCAGGATCTTGCTCTACCAATTAGAACACATGTGATTACTTCTTGTATTAGCAACTAAACGCGAAATTATACCAAAATCAATAAGTAACTAGAAATATGAAACAACACAGGAATTAAGAGACAATACACAATTGTATTATATACATAGAAGAATATACAATAAGGAAGATGCCACTTCTTCCTCCACCTCAAAGGTTCGCCACACCTCAAGACCTTCTTCCCTCTCTCTCTCGGTCCCAACAATCAACTCCAATACAAAATTGATGTTCACCTCTCCAACCAGTCAGTAACACGCTGCCAGTTCACCAAGTACACAACCGTACTCCAAGTAGATCCCCTGCTCTCTGCTACCTGCAAATCACTAGACCTTACTCACCATGTAGACATCTCTACACCCCTGAAGAACCCTTGTCCTTGCCTCACCAAGTCCTTATGATTCTTCAACCAGTACCCCGGTGGATCAGCTCCTTGACCTTGCAGACCTTGCAACTCTCCCTGATCATACACACTCAGCACCCCTTTGGAACTAGGAGGAGCTACACTAGCTCTCTCTAAAAGCTCTATGGCTTTCTAGCACACTTTTACAATACAGCCCATGAGTCCATATATAGATCTCATGTTTACAATAATTAGACTAACCTAATTACAATAATTAGACTCGCAACTCAAGACTATGACTAGCCTTCAATATGCAAACTAACAGTCTCAAAATAGACTCTCCCGGATTCGTCATGCAAACTGCCTGTTCTCGCACAGGCTGCCGACGTCGGCTCCTCCATGACCGATGTCGGCCGATTGGTAACCGACGCCGGTTGCTTCCTCTTGCTATCTGACCGACGTCGGCTGATCAGACCGACGCCATTTTTCCTGCAACTGATTCTGCAACTCTGCATCCTCCGTAACTTCCCCTGTTTGCATCCTGGTGAAGCTTTTAGCTCCACAACATAACATAATCAAAGCTAAAAAATATATCAAACCTAATTGCATAATTTGTTTTAGAACTAGTAATAAAAGACAAAGGAGGTTCAAGAAGAATATTTGATTTGTTACAAACCTAAAGCCAATTATCAGAAACAAATAGCACAACACAAAACATTTACGGATAACAAGATGAACAAAACATATAAGCATGAAAGCGAACAACTCAATTGTTTTTCTAGTGCACTTTTTTTTAAATGTTAGTGTACTGTTTTGAATTATTTTGTACGTGTGAAATCCGCTTTAACGATCTTATTTGTGTGCTTGAAGGGCTTTCAAAACCTTATTGAATTTTTTGAAAATTTTTTGCATATCTCTGGGAAATTAATCTCCTTATCTAAAACCTTAACAAATCATTGCAAATCAAAAAAATAGAGGATGTGTTATCCCTCAATTACTACAGACCCCTAGGTGAAGAATAATTCGACAATCAACATTCAATGCTTGTCAGCAAGCAGTTTGTAAATGAAAGGCCTAATCTTATGTGACTTTTTGCGCTAGAATGAATGCAAGGTAGTGGATAAAAAATGTTTTATATTTTACTTGAATTAACACCGCATACACTTCGATAATTGATTTAGAAAATAGAATTTGTATCTTCCTTAATCACTTTATTACCTTTCCTACTTTATATATATTAATGTATTTGTATATTTATAAACTTCTCAAATTCAAATTTAGAACTTGTTCACATACAGACTAATAATCATAAGAAAGAGTGACAAATACAAGACACAACGCATGGGAGATATCAGACATGGGTTATAATATCTCGCCACATACGGGAACACAGCTTTCAACTTTCTCGTTTTGTTCTCCGACACATATGGCATAATACGTACTAAAACAGCCAAAATACGTACGACGTAGAGAGCTTCCGTATACTCTCCGTACTCAGAACACCAGAATTCCGACAACCAAAAAATTCAAATTGAAAGAGAGAAATACTCGTCCAATGTAAGAGTGAAATACGAAGTACAGCTGGTTGCCGGAAAGTGGAAAATGGTATTATACGGTGGGCCCGGGTCTGACACCGGAAACCACCATCCAGCTGGACGAGTAGCTGCTTTTTGTCAGGGCTCCCGTTTGGACACTCACATCGAGACGTGACGTCACTTGAACGGAATGATTCAATGAAACGGGGAAATTTTAAACGGCCGTCTTCTCGTGCGATGTGTTTATTGGAAATTTGGAACCGTCTAACTCCGAATCCTAAGTTACCACGTGGCAATCTGACTTATTCAAAGTAAGATTTTAAAAATAAATGGTCGCTGATAATATTATATTTCTCTCTTGTTAAATGAAATAAAGAATTTATTAACATATTTGTTGATGCTTACTTGCGGCGGATAATAATTTTTATCTCTTGTTAAATGAAATAAAGAATTTATCAATTTTATAAATATATTTGTTGATGCTTAATGGTCATTTATTTCTTTTAATTTTTTAAGCCTTTTTTCTTTTTTCGATATGTTTATTAGTTTTATACAAGAAGTATTGGTGTTTTTGGTTTTTTGATTTTCGACCTCCTCTTAGATAAGGTGTATCGATTTCTTTTATCCCTTTTTTCATTTTTAATTGTTTGATATCAATTTGTATGCACTAATAAGGTTCTAATTTGAATTCAATTGTCTATACACATACAAACATTGTAGTTCATTTCACATGCACAAGTAAATTAAGCATTTATAGAGAAATCATAATACACACGAAAGATCAATAAATCATTAGAGTATTTATCATTCTTTAAGGATAATAGTTTTCTCGTCGAGCACTTTTAGAGTACAACTTAAGGTATTAATTTTTTTGAGCTAAGTCATTTCTTTCATGCAATTTACTATTTAACGAACGATTGTTTTGTGGATTAAACCATGTATAAGATTTATTCGAAAAAATTATGCACCATTTAACCCAGAAAACAATCGTTCATTACTTAATGGATCGTGGAAATACCATCTCTCTCATAAAATTTACTATTTTTTAATATTAATTATATCACAATTCCCACCCTTAGTACCTGATAATTAATTGGTGATTTAGTCATGCTTAACCCCTCCCACATGAGGCCCCTCAAACCAATTTGTTTTCTTTTGTAGGCACCTAATTTTTGTACAACACTATTTATTTGGTATGGTATTAGTGTGTTTATATATATATGGATCATTAGTTTAGATTACTCTCATATTGGTATGTTTTTGCTTTGTGTTGGGCCCCATTTCCCTTCCCTCGCTTTGTGTTGTTCTTACAACTTTACTTTCATTTCATTTTTGGTATATAATAATATCACCATTCAATCCAAAAAGCTTGAAAAGCTATAGATCAACTATTGGTTTACCTTGCCATGACTCCCAATGCTCCATGAAGGTAAAAACACTATTTTATGGGGTTTTAGGTTCCTTAATCAAGATCAATCATACCATTTTAATCACTTGTGCCTTATGGGTCCTTTGACTATTCTTTTTTGGTTGATAGGCTGGATAATATATTCAAAATGACAATGAAATTTAGATTTCACAATTCAAGTTGGAATGAGAGCAAACATTACAATATAAAAGTAAAAAAAGGTTGTTCATTTCACATTCCTAATGCGACTCTTCCTGTTCTTACGGGAATGGATAACTTATTGAATAAGATAAAAACAAGACACTAAGCTAGACATCTAGGATGAATAACAACTATATACAATATTGTTACGTCCCCCCTTAATCTATAGGGGTCTTTGTCAGACCAAGCATTCCTTTGAACTTTTCAAAATTTTCTCATCCAAGTATTTTTGTCAGGTTGTTTGTTGATTGCTCTGCTATTTGGAAATGTTTTAACTTGTCATTGCCATCTTTCACATAGTGCCAAATCAGATGAAATTTGGTATTGATATGCTTGGTTAGGTTGTGAAAGATTGGATTCTTTGTCATCTGGATTGCAGAAGTGTTGTCAACCATGAGAGGTGTTGAAACCTATTGCTCCTACAAATCTAAAAGAACCCTTCTAAGCCACAAGATCTCTCTATTTGCCTTTGAAGCATCCATATATTATATTTATATTGAATAAATTGCCAACATTGATTGCTTCTTGGATTTCCAATTGACAACTATTGTTCCCAAATTATCAAAAAATCTGAGGTGGACTTTCCATTTTCATCATCACCAACATAGTCAAAATTTGAATACCCAATCGGTTTGAAGTTTCCTACCCTAGAGTATGTGAGCCCAAAATTATGTGTTCCTTTAATATATTTGAGTACCCTTTTTATTGCTATCCAATTACTATTCCTAGGTTATTGCATGAATTTTGAGAGGACACCAACTGCAAATGATATATTTGGTCAAGTTATAGTCACATAAATCATACTTCCAATGAGTTGTCTATATTTAGTGGCATCAACCAAATCTGTTGAATCTTTGGATGTCAATTTGAGATTCTATTTCATAGGTGTGCTAAGAGGTTTAAAATCTTCCATTCCAAACTTGCTCAGAATGTCATCAACATACTTTTGTTGAGTGATGAAGAAATACTTTGGTTTTTGAATTACTTCAATATTCAAATAGAAATGAAGTTAACTCAAATCAATTATTTCAAAACTTTTCATCAACACTAATTTGAATTTTGCAGTTTATCATTTATTATTTCCTGTGATGATCAGATTGTCATGCATTCATTAGAAGCATTTGAACATTTTATACATTTTGAATTAATCATATCTAAATTTTTGTTGAGCTTATTGTCACTTCTATTTATGTATTTTTAAGTTGAAACTTAGGTTTAGTTTCAAGATTATCATCAAATCTTGTTATTAAAAGTCAAGTATTGAAACATTATATGAATAACTAGTTAAATAATTAATTAGACCTTGTTATAATATTTATTTAACATGCCTAATTAAATATTTTACTCTTAGCGGTGTCAGAATTATTTGTGATCCATTTATTTGTAAAACATCTATAAATAAAAAATGATCATAATTGTTGAAAGGGTTACTATTCATGCATTTTATTACTATAGATACTAAAATATGGTATTAGACACTTGGCATTATGAGTTTTGACCTACCTCACCTTACATGACTTGTGCATACATGCATAACTATTATTTTCTATTCTCTCACCTGTACATACTTTTCATGGGTTTGATCTTCTCTAGTTGATATTAGTCACCTACAAGAATTCTCCTAGTTTATGTCAAATTATTTAATTATCATACTTAGACATCTCCAAATCATCATATCAGTGTTATTGTCTCCCAAACAATATCATCAAACTCAAGCAATACCATAATTTTAGTACCATCCAAACCTAATGGTTTTGTCTCATGCCAAGAAACAATCATAATTCAAATTCAAATCAATATTATGGGTCGACCCAACTGTTTCACATGTCAATGGTGTGAAAAAGTACCTAAAGAGTCCCATATAAATATAAATTAGGTTGAAGTGTATTCTAGATCTAACAAACATTTATCAATCCCATGCAAACACTTGCACATTGAAAGGGACTATCATGTTCTTTCAAATTTACCAATTAATCACAAGGAATAACTCTTAGCCAACTTTGAAGCACCTCACGACCAAGAAAAATGTGTTGTTTTCCAAGTATCGAAAGCTAGCTTATATGTTGAATACATTGAATGAGTAATATTGTACACACTCATATAATGGAGAGAACTACATGCGGTTTGACTTCCCTCTTTGTAGTATTATATATGTAAGCAACACTCAACTATTTAACGAGAAGTAGTTAGGATTAGATCAACCCATCTTTTTTCCTCTTTTTCAGGGCTAACCTAGTGTTGAAAGTGGATATAGGTTTGTAAGAGAAGGAAACAATTTTTGGGTATTACGCATATAATCAGACTTTGGGATGGCACACATAAACATATGAGTAGTAGTCGCAGTGGCTTGTACTAGAGTAAAAGAGAAACTTTTGCATAAGTAAAATCATTATGTCCAGTCACTAGCATCAGAAGGTATTGACTAGAGACTAAAGTTACCATCCAAACATACCTAAAACTCTAGTCCCTGATTTGAACAACTCATAATCTAATTTTCTACTTTTTATATTTAATTTCAAACTTACACACATAAATAATATGTTAAGTATCTTATTTTTCTAAATATAATTATCAAAACAAATTCTATTTTTAGATTTAAATTTATGCTTCATTATAACACACAACAAATATAAATTAATACACAATTTTTATCTTATTAAAATCTATAAAAAATAAAATAAAACAACCACGACGAGAAATTATAGCATACGACAACTTGAAAGCTTCAAAACTTGTGTGTTGAATGTTAAGTAGCTATCCCTGTCAAAAACATGATAATGCTCTAATTATTTAGAGCACATGTCCCCAACCATTGTACCTCTTTTTGTCTATGGAAAGATATATTGCTTTGATAATGATTTTAAAAAACTTCATTTGCTTGAATTGATGTACCATACATTGTATCATTGTGGAGGTTGAAAGGAAATGTTCAACAATGTCTTTTTTAACAATATATATATATATATATATGATCAACAAACGAGTAGGTCTAAATTTATTTAACAAATAATGTTAAACAATGGAGAATGTCATCGGTAATATATTATTGTCTCATATCATTGTACAAGTGGCACCTTCGTCTTTTGGAGAGTCACGGGTAACATATTAATTATAGAAAAAACATGACGTAGGAGTTTTTAATGGGGGAATGGTTGGTATTTACTTTAATATCCGTTTCATTACAATCAATGTATTTATGTAGGTTTTTAAATAAGTAATGCATTTAAAAAAAAAAATTAAAACTCGATTATAGTTGATGTCATAAGCATGTATGATGATGATGTATAAAGAAATAAAAAGAGATTATAATGTGATTGAACTATTCGATGACATCGATTAAAATAAGGGTGTATTGGGATGTTATTGGATAGGTCAAGTTTGTCACTTGTGAGGAGGAAATACAGGGATAAGGGTTCGAGGAAGGAAAAAATCTTTATGTGAAGATGGAATGAGGGTTCGTGGAAGGAAAAACTCTTTATGGGAAGATGATATTAAAGTGATAATAAGAAGGACAACTCATTATACATTTCTCATAAAGTGTTAGAAATCGACCCGTATCAAATGGGTGGTATATACGAATGTATACGTTTAGGGATTGACACATCGATAAGATATGGACAAGAAAAATGTTAATAATTTTTTTTTAATGTGTATACACACTTTGGAATCTATAATGATAACATTTATTAAAGGATATTTTAACTCTCAAAATCAATTCCAAGTTTAATATAATTTTTTAATTTTCTATTCTAATTATCTCATGTTTTGTGTATGTTCATTTTGCGAACTAATATATCCTAGCCATCACACTTGTTATAATTTTATATGATTAAGAGTTATGAAGTTTCTAATTTTTGTATGAGCTTAAGTGGAATATGGTAAGTTATACGTAGTCAACCTTTTAATCACTTATATAAATAGTATAATGAAAGAAATGAGCATTACAACACAATCAATCACCTTAGTAACCAATATGAACAATTAAACATCTTGTCAGTCTTCTACGCCCCTAACCTATCACATGTATCGGGATAAGAATAGCCAACTTGTGGCTTACTTATCCCTCTTTGATTTTATATCACATTTATCTATGCTTTCAAGTTGGCCTATGGAGTAACCATGGCCTAGGTAGACTATATATATGAGGTAGTGGGTAGTTGTTTATCATCATATCAAAGTATTCATTTCTCATTGCAAGTATTTGGGAGGTTGTCCCCTCTAAGTGGCTTATCTATTATTCATATTTTATGTTATATTTCTATATCATTTTGATATATTGTTGTTATTCTTCTTATTTGGTGAAGTAATATCATTACAAGTGGTATTAGAGCATCAATTTGGGCCATAATCAGGTTAAAAACTCTAGATCTTATAATTTGACTATATATCCCAAACAGTTCTATTTTTTTTTGAAATTGTCTTACTGGAGGTGTAGACTCATTCAAATAAGATTCAATTCAAATTTCAGCTTAATTGGATATGGTTTGTAAAAGTTATTTCCATTTTAGGTTTTTTAATAAATTCGCTCTAGAGTGCGCAATTCAAGGAATTTTTTAGATTTATTTATATTTTTAGAAATCTTAGAAAAATATAGTTGGGGTATGTTCTTTATAGTTTTTGATTTGAGGCCTACATAAGTATAAAATCACTTGGTCAAAGTTAGGTCAAAAGTGTCAATTGGGGCCGACATTGTCAAGCCCTTTTATGGCAAGACCACAAACTAGGGGCCGAGGAAAGGGTGCCAAAACCTTGAGTAAAACTCCTCAAAAGGAAGAGATGGAGTCAAAAGGGGGAGTTACTGGATCCTTTATACCAGGGTTTTCTGAGATAGATCACAAAGTGAGTTAGGTTGACTACAATGTGCAAGGCATTCAAAGTGAGATGCAAGGTATACAACCTGATATGAATTCTATACAACATAATTTAGAAAATATCATGATGGATTTACACAATAATCAATCAAATTAGCCAACTATTGCTGTTACACAACCCCACTAAGGTGGATCTCCCAACCAACCTAATCCAAATCCAAGTACCTTGTCACAATGAAACTTGTTAGCAAAGGTAGATATGCATAAATTTGATGGAAATGATCCACTCAATTGGATAAGCCAAATGGATAATTTTTTTGATCTGCATTAGATCCCATGTGGATAAAAGGTTAACATGGCATCCTTGTATCTAGAACCTAAACAATTCATTTGGTATCAATGGTTGTGTGCTTAAAAGAAAAAAATGACTCTCAGTGTCACCTGGTTAGTTTTTATAGAGGAGTTGCAATTACACTATAACAATAGTGTGATAGAGAATTACTTTAGACAACTAGAAAAATTATGATAGACCGGTTCATTTAAGGATTATATTCATAATTTTCATAACCTATCTTTACGTGTGGAGATAATTTATAATGAGACCTTGAATGACCTATTTTTGGGAGGCCTCAAGGACCACATTCAACATGGGGTACACATGTTTAATCCACTTAAGGTTTCTGATTCTATTATCATTGCATGTAGGGATGAGGAAAAATTCATAGCCAACAAGAAGCATCCATTTGCTCACTTTAGAGATTGTAGCATATTGACACTATCATTTCTTCCACCTACCAGTTTGACCCCTCAAAAAATTGAAGAAAAGTGTGCAAAAGGATTATGTTTCAACTATGATAGCAAGTGGAGAAAATGACATAGATGTGTTGAAAAGAAGTTCTTTGACATTGAGGGATCTAACTAAGATGATGAAGAGGATGATGCCTCCAATGATGATGAGGAAGAGATAGAGGAGGTACTGTTAGCTATCCAGATAACACCCAATAGAGGTCAGATTTGTTCAAGTCTAACCCATACTTGGACTAACATGGGAATGGTCTAAGGCTGTGAGATGCCTATAACTAGACCAGACCTTTAGGATTTTTTATGAGTCTAGCTCCTCAAATTTTATAATTTGGCCTTTGCTTTTACAATCTAAAATTGGTTGGGGTGAAAAGAGTCAAGAGATTTGCACAAAGTAAAACCTAGTCTAGCATATGGTGATGCACCAAGAATTTATCAGATCCACTCTTAAGCTTTGATTCCTTAACACACTAATGAATTATGAAAGAAGCTAATGCAATGCTTATTATAGTTTCTATGCAACAATATTCTTATAGAGGTCAGTTTGATACACTCAGATTAGGGAGAAATGAAAATAAGGTCTGGTTGAAGACACTTAAATTTGGCTACCCACTATATCTTTGAGATGTCAACGCTGAGACACACTATATGACCTGCAAAGAAAGTTTGTAGCACTTAGTTTGAGTTTGGTCATACAAAAAAAAGATAATAATCACATTTGCATATTAAACAAACACAAAACACTAACTACAAATTAGCAAATGACTATAAAAATACTCTATTCACTACTCCAAGAGGTGTTGAATATAATTCTCGTAGAGTCTAATCATACTATCCTGAGGGATGTAAAATAATAGCTCAAAGGCTATATTTATAGAATAAAAGAAGCAAGAGAGAGGGAGTTTTTGGGGTCTCAAAATGGAATCAAACAAGCCCAAATCCATTTGAAAAGTTCATACAATTGCCTTCATAAATCAAGCTCACTCAAACCCTTCCTGATTGATCCAAGTCATTCCATTCTGTTACGTCACTACATTATTCTCTCGGTGATGCTCTGTGGTAGCTATAATGATAGGATCAAGATGTTTTTACTTTGTCTTGATGCAAAACCACTCATGACCATTCTTTTGATGTGTGCCAAAGTGGAGAAAGGAGTCATTTTCATGCATCTAGCTTTGGCAATGAAGCCGTTGAAGTATGCCCACCTTCATTTTCCATACCATCTACTACTTGTTACTCATTATGAAGACCATTTCCTCATACCTTGAAATTGATAGAGCTACATAATCTGATCCTAAAATATCCAATGCTAGCCTAATCTGGATCATGCTCAACCTCAGTCCCATTCATGCTTTTTTGCCTTGGTAAAAAATTGACCCTTTAACCTTAATTTAAATCATTTGGGCTTGCCTTTGTTTTGATTGGTTGTCAAAATTTGGCTTGGCTTATTGACATATTGACTCATCTCACTCCATCAATTTTGATCTGCATAATCAAAAACCAACCATTGATCCTCTACCAGTTCAATGTGTTGTTGACAATTGTCATGCATGCATTTCCTCTTGATATTCACTTAACCTTTTGATTTTTGATCATTTTTAGATCTGGATGCTAGATCAAATGCTAATCATTGATCTATCAAGACCCATTGTTTGAAAGTTAATGACTAGTTCATGATCTTAAAAATGACATCCTCACTCCCATCAAATGACATTCATGTGACCATCAAATTTACGCTGAATTTTTTTTCCTTTTCTCTGTCTAAAACTTGACATCTACGTGAATGTCTTATGATTTTTTACCAACTTTGAAGGCTTCAATCTTGAAGTGCAAGAATCATGGAAGCACCAAATTTTTAGGAGATGTTCTTGAGGCTAAAAGGAACGAACCCATTTGATCCACTAGTCCTAGGAGATTTTTAAGTGAAGATATTAAATACATAAGTTGGATGGTCCATTTGCTCTTACATGACGTCCTAGTTCATTTGGCTAAGTCTGGGAAACTTAGCGAAATCTAATTGAGGAGCCAACTTTGAGCCTCCATAACTTCTTTTGTGCTTTAGAAGATGACTCAAAAATTAGTACGTAGCAACTAGGGACCAAGTTGAATAAACCCATATGATCATTTCCTCCTGTAACTAACAAATGTGTGAGATATGTCCTTATCAATAGGCTCACTTGGCTCTATATGAGCTTCTTCAAAAATGGCTCAGTATGGACTCTTAGCAGATTTTGCTTGAGAGGCCAAATTTGGATCTTCATATGTTTGATTGCACCTTGGAGGATGACTTAAAAATTAACACATATGTTCTTGAGACTAAACTATACAAACCCATATGATCAATTCTCCCTAACTCGTCTGCACGTGGCAATGACAATGTCAAAAAAGTGCCTACTCAAAATTTTGGCCATTAGACCCAAGTGTCCCAATGAACACAATAAAGAACCAAATAGATCCCATGTGTTTTCACACTCATTCCAAGCACTTTGAAACCCACAGAGGTCCCTATAACTCTAATCTTATCCCAAAGCCCTTTTGGTCCACTACTTTATCAAACCATGCAAGAGCTTCATATGTGGGCCAAAATTGGCCAACATCTTTGGCGACTCAGCTGGTTTGACCATCCTTCTAGTCATAGAACCCAGACATTGCTGACTAATCAAATGAAAAGTTACTTACTAATAGACTTTGCTTGACTTTTGGAAACACTTTTTTGAGTAGTGGGGGGGGGGGGACAAACAATAAAGGAACAACTTAAACAAAAAATAGAACAAATACAAATAGCAATGTGCAAAAGCACTTGGAGGAAAAATGGACCTATCTAATTATGTACAAGGGTCAATATATGGAACTAGTAGTAGAACTTGAGATACCTCCCATTGAGAGGGACGGGAATGATCTCTCCATTCAATCTAGGAAGCTCAAAGGCATTGCTCTCATTGTAATTGGTGATGACATGGGGTCCACTCCAAAGGTTATCAAACTTTGAGTGTTTTTTTGGTTTTGCATGGTCCTCATCCCATTTGAGGACTATGTCACCTTGTTGAAATGTATTTTATGAAGCTCTTTTATCAAAATTCATCGTGACTTGGTATTGGTTGGACCACATGGTATGCATGGCATCATCCATTATTTTCTCTAATTCTATTAGTTCATTCATTTTGACCTTCATTATATCACTTTCTAGAAGCTCTAGTTGGTGTGCAAGATCCAAAAAAATTGGTAGCATTGCTTCTCTTTCATAGACTAAGAGATAAGGTGAATTACCAATGGCCTTCTTTGGGGTGATTCTATCAGCCCATAAAGTGGTCTTCATCTTTATATGCCAAGACCTGTGATTATCTTCCAGTGTTCTTTTGATGATCTAAATCAAATTCTTGTTAGTGGACTCAACTATTCCATTACCCTATAGATAGTAATTTTATGAAGATGTTAGATACATACCTTGATCAAGATCCCATTTAAATACCTTTGTATTGCTAAATGCCAAAGCATTGTCTAATATTATGGTGGAAGGTGCTCCAAAATGGGTAACTAGAAACTCATAGAACTTAAGTACAAATTTCTCATTTTCTTCCTTCAAGGGAATTGCTTCCACCCACCTGGTGAAGTAGTTTGTAGCTATCAAGACCCACTTATGGCCAACACTATATGGAGGATTAATCAAGCTAATAAAGTCTAAACCTCATTACATGAAAGGTTGTTCAACTTGAATAGGCTTTAGTGGCATAACAACTAATTTTTATTTCCATGTAAACATTGCACATTTTGCACACTTTCTCACTCATGCATGTGCATATCTAAATAAATTGGGCCAAAATTAACCAACTCTAATGATTTTTGTAGCTATGATCCTAACTAAAAAGTGCCCCCCTAAAGGAATATCATAAAATTATTTGAGAATCTTATCAAATTGGTTAGTTTGAATACATCTTAAGAGCATACCTCCAATGTCTTTTTTGAACAACACTCCATCAATCAAAAAGTATGGCATTGATTTTAGCTTGAAGTGTCTCCTTTGTGATGCATTGAAACCCATTGGACACTCTCCTATTTGGAAAAATCTAGAAATATCCTATGTCTAGCTAGATGGAAGAGTAGCTTCATCTTCCTATTGAGTGTCTTGATTTACCAAAACTATCTCCTTTTCTTCTCTCACATTTTCTGCAAGATGTTCACACAATCCCTTACCTTGGACTAGATTTGTGACCCTGACTTCAATGTCATACTCCTTACACTTAGTGACCCATCCAACTCTCTTTTCATTTAAGTCTCTGTTGAGGATAAAATCATTCACACTTGGATGAGCCACCATTGGTATAATCTTATTGTTTGAAATCAAATGCCTGAATTTCTTCAAACTTCTTACAATAAGAAGTACATGTTTCTCAAAAAACCTATAACTTTCTTCATAACCTTCCAATGATTGACTAAAGAAAGCAACAGGTTTCTCTAGACCTTCATCATTTTGCTACATAAGCATAGCTAAAATTACATCTAATGTAGAGAAGGCATACAAATAGAATTCCTTATTGAAATCTAGATTTAGAAGTGTGGGGGCATGAGATATGGCCTCATTAATGGCCTCAAAGCTCCTCTTACCTTATATTGTCCATTGAACTCTTTGCTTTTCTCAACATATGATTGAGAGGCTTGACCATCTCTACAAATCCTAGAATGAACCTCCCGATGAAGTTGATCTTTCCCAAGAAGTTCTACAACCCTTTCTTGTGTTTAGGCAGTGATAGAGCAAGGATTTATTCTATCCTCTTTGGATCAGTGGAAAGACTAGCTTCAGACACCACATGTCCAAGAAGTCTTCCTTCATGCACTAAAAGAATGCATTTCTTTGGATTCAGAGAAACTCCAAATTGTTTGAATCTATCAAAAATAATTCTTAAGTACGTTAGATGATCATCAGGATTATTTGAAAAAAATGTTATATCATTGAGGTAAACTAAAACTATATCATTCAAAATACCATGAAAATCAAGATCCATTACTCTTTGGAAGGTGGATCCAACATTGGAGATCCTAAAGGGCATTCTAGAATATGCATAGGTGCCCCATTTTGTAGTGAAGGCAGTCTTATGCTTATCTTCCTCTTTAACCATGATCTAATTATAGACAGAATAGCCATCAAGCAATGAGAACCTTTGAGAACCTACCACCTTTTGTGAAATTTGATCCATGGAGGGTAGTGGGTAATTGACCTTTAGGGACACCTTATTGGGGTACCTAAAGTTAACACATAAACGAATCTCTCCATTCTTTTTCCTCACTGGCACAAGGTTTATCACCCAAGAAGAATGCTTAATTAGAAATATTATCCCTGATTCAATCAATTTATAGAGTTCTCTTCTCATGAGGTCCTCCACTCTTGGATTGATAGGCCTCTATTTCTACTTGACTGGTGTGGCATTGCTTTCTAATTAGATGGTGTGTTGTACAAGTTTGGGGTCAAACCCTTTCAATATTTTGTATTCCCAATCAAATATATCAAAAAATTCTTGGCACAAAGCAATAAATGTAGCTCTTTCCTCTATTGTATTGACCTTTCCTAGCTTTAACAACTTGCCCTTAAATATCTCTGTCTTTTCATAGTGTTCATCTTTAGTTGAGATGCATGTTTTCCCTTTTATTACTTGTTCATCTTCATTAAAGATGATTTCTAATGTCACAAGCCCATTGGGAAACTTGTTAGATCTCAACTGTACTCTTTGATCATCATATTGATTTTGAACTTGTCTTGATTCTTATAGCAGAATTTTGCCTCTTACATTAGAAAACATATGATTTGATCATCATTGTTAAAGACTTACCAATTCACCTCATTATCTATACAATTGGTCTACATATAATTTTGACCTTATCTTGTATTTGGTTGCCTTTGACTCCTTCTGCTATCTCATATTGGGCACCAATGGAAACAAGCCTATTGACATGCTAGTTTACTTCTCTTGGTATAGATTGGATGTTAAATGCCAAGAAATCTTCCATGAGGTCACATAATTGGTGATTATAGGCTTTCAAATGTTGATTCTTAACTACACTTATGCCTTTTAATTTTTCACTATGATCTCACTGTCACCCTTGACATTGAGGAGCTATATACCTCTCTTTCTTGCTTCTTGCAAACCATGCAAAAGAGCTTCATATTCAACTATATTTGAGGTGAAACTGAATTGGAGTCTTGTAGCAGAATGATAATTTTTACCTAAGTGTGAAACCAACATGTCTCCCACTCCACTTCCATTCTTTGACCTTGAGCCATCAAAGAACAAATTCCATATACCATCCTCTTCTTGGGTAGTGTTATTCAAATAAGGTATAGCAACACCCTCCTCATATATACAATATACTCATAAATCTATCTCTTTAATGTTGTTATATGGGTCAAATCCATGACTCTTAGCTACCCATTAATCTAAGTACAAATTTGAGATGCCTTCAACATGATCATGGGGTTTTTGTTCATTAACCCCTTCAACCTCTTTAGATATGGCACAGATGGCATTTGCAAGATTGGGCATATAGGGTTCTAGGTGGAACTTGGAGATAGGCTCAAATATTATGGTGGCTTTGGGTCCACATCTAGTTCTAAAAACCATGTATAACTAATTATATGCCAAATATCCTCCAATCTTAGCATTAAAGTCCCTAGACAAGCATAGGGCAAAATATGGAGGTAGGTTTACCACCATTACATCTTGATTAATGACATAATTTGGATAGGCTACTAATATGATTTATAGATCTTTCAAGATGCCTAATATCTTAGTTGGGGAGCCATCTAATTGAAGAACACCTTTTTTATTAGGCACATATTTGAGCCCAAGCTTATCTGCTATGGCTTTAGGCATCACTGAGGTTGAAGTAACTAGATCTATCATGCAATTATGTACTAAACAATCTCTTATGATGGCTAACAGATAAAATGGGGGGGGGGGGGGGGGGGCTTAACAACCTTAGAAGGATGAACAACATTTTGAGATTGTCTTTCACTTGGAATTTGATTGGGAACTTGGCTAAGGGCTTGGTTAGACTAACTATTATTGACGAAAATATTGTTCACTTTATCAACTATCTTTTCTACATGAGAAAGTTTGGAGAGCTCTTGCTGGAGAATATCCTTCTACCCTAAGATAGATAGAGCATCATACATGGACATAGTTACATTAGCCTTCTTGAAATTATCCACAATATTAAAGGGAAGACTAGTACCTTTGGACTGCACCTTGGAAGTGGAAGCATCACTTGGAATTTGAGTAACATGAGGAAAAAAGGGGGACTTTTGTTTCTATCCATGAGGTTGGGGCACTTGTTGATTTGCAAGAGCTTTAGTAACTACTTATGAAGAAGTAGGTTTCTAACTAGTCTATGGAAATGATAAAGAAATCTTAGATTGTCCCAAGTTGTCCTCCAACATCCTCTTCTTATCCCTTGTCTAATCTAAAATTGGTTCATTTATCCTTTGTGAAGCTTGCCCCATATTAGCTTCTATATGTTCAAACACATATTACCTTTCTTGAAAATTCATGCATGTGGTATCAACTGGTGCTTTACCCATACTCCCTTATTGTTGGCTTTGAGATTTTGATAGTGGCATGGCCAACATGTTATCTTGACATGTTTAGGGGGATTGTGGTAGAGGAGGCATCATATCATGACCTTGAAATGAAGGAACATGCTGCCAACTAGTGTATAGATACATGTCTCTAGTGGTGGTCATCACCATCTCGTTGGACTATCTCTCTAACTACCATTGACCTTCTTGAGCATAGTTGTTTTGAGTTGGCACACTAACTCTAGAATTAATTAGAGTATTAGGATTGTATTTCCTTGACTAAGATTTTTGACCTTGCCCTTGCTGATTGGATTGATAGGGTGGCCTATTGTATTGATAATTCTAATTAGTATTTTGGTATGGCATGTATGGTAGATCTATTTGCCTCTCCATTGTAACCAACTTGTTGTTCTGGGCTTTAATATGACTCTCTATCTTCCTCAGTCTATTACTTTTCTCACTTTTTGTTTGATAAAATTTTGTTGAATCTAGAATTGGAGCAATGGTTGGGGTAGGAGGATGTATATCTAGAAAGAGAGGCATTGTGGCCTTGGATCGAGCTTGTCTGCTTGTATAAGGTAATTTCCAACCTTAATTACTACTTCAAAATATCTAGGTGGGGTGTTCCCTCCCATGGATTAAATCATCATAACTACATCTAAATTGAGAGCCTTTAAATAGTATAGAAAAACATAGTTGGGCATAGGCTTGATCATTGTAGAAATTCTGTCCTAGGTCTTCTAGAATCTAGAGTTGAAATCCACTATGAACTCATGATCAAATCTCTTGATTATTGTAAGTTGTTCCACAAGTGAAAGATGATCACTCTTGTCCTCAAAGTGATTGCACAGGACCTCTCCAAACTCATCCTATCTATTAATGGATGTAGGGCCCAATCCTCTATACCATTGAAGTGCTTTCCCTTTGAAATAAGTTGCTAACAACCTCATTGCTACATTTCCCTGAGTCACATGATGTATTTAATAAAGGTTAGCAATATCTATAATATGTTCTATAGGAGAAACTATATTTTCTCATTTATAATAGGTAAAAGCCTTCAAAGACAAGATAGAAATATCATCCCATTGAGTAAGATTTAGGGGACTACCACCATTGAATGGCACAAAGGCTTGCCTTCTAGGAACAACCATCTGAGGTATGGGATTTATAACAATGTTTAGCTAAACAATATTGGATTGAATAGGAGGATTTTGGGAAACAACAAGGGGAATAAGAGGGGTAGGTATAGGCTTTAACTAAGAGGATTTATTCTTCTTTGTTGATTGGATAGATAGCTTAGAGAAAATTGTCCCTTTCTCTTTTGTAGAAGATCTTATGAAAACATTGAGGCCATGAAAAATATTCAAATTTGGAAATGAAACTCTGGGATTTGCTACTCTACTCATATATGTAAAATGATGCAAAATATGGGTCTCATTAGGTGTACTAGAACTATTAGCTATCCATATAGCACCCAATAGAGGTCAAATTCATTCGAGTCTGACCCATACCTGGACTAACATGGGAATGGTCTAAGGCTATAAGATGCGTATAACTAGACCAGACCTTTAGAATTTTTTATAAGTCTAGCTCCTTAGATTTTATAATTTGGAACTTTGCCTCTACAATCTAAAACTGGTTGGGGTGAAAAGAGTTAAGAGATTTGCACAAAGTAAAACCTAGTCTAGCATATGGTGATGTACCAAGAATTTATCAGATCCACTCTTAAGCTTTAACTCCTTAACACACTAATGAACTACGAAAGAAGTTATTGCAATGATTAATATAGTTTTTATGCAATAGTATTTCTTATAGAGGCCAATTTGATACACTCAAACTATGGAGCAATGAAAATAAGGTTTGGTTGAAGACACTTAAATTCGACTGTCCACTATATCTTTGAGATGTCAATGCTGAGACACTGTATATGACTTGCAAAGAAAGTTTTTAGCACTTAGGTTGAGTTTTTCATACAAAAAGAATATAACAATCACATTTTCATATTAAACAAACACAAAACACTAAATACATATTAGTAAATGAATTCAAAAATACTTTATTCACTACTCCAAGAGGTGTTGAATATAATTCTCACAGAGTCTAATCATACTAGCCTGAGGGATGCAAAATAATATCTCAAAGGTTATACTTATAGAATACTAGAAGCATGAGAGAGGGAATTTTTGGGCACTCAAAAGGGAATCAAATGAGCTCAAATCCATTTGAAAATTTATTACAACTGCCTTCACAAATCAATCTCACTCAAAACCTTCCTAATTGATCTAAGTCATTCCAATTTGTTGCATCATTACATTATTCTCTCTGTGATGCTCCATGGTGATTACAATGATGGGATCAAGATGTTTTTACTTTGTCTTGATGTGAAACCACTCATGACTGGTTTGTTGATGCATGCCAAAGTGGAGAAAGAAGTCATTTTCATGTAGATGGCTTTGGCAATGAAGCTATTGAAGTGTGCTTACCTTCACTTTATATACCATCTACCACTTATTACTCATTAAGAGGACCATGTCCTCATACTTGAAACTAATAGAGATACACCATTTGATCCCAAAATATATGCTCATGGCCCAATCTGGATCATGCTCAAGCTAAGTCCCATTCATGCTTGTTCACCTTGGTAAAAAACTGACCCTTTGACCTCTATCTAAGTCATTTGGGCTCACCTTTATTTTGATTGGCTATCAAAATCTGACTTAGCTCATTGACATATTGACTCATCTCACTCCATCAATTTTGATTTGCATGATCAATTGCTAGCCATTGGTCCTCTACCAATTGAATGTATTGTTGGCACTTGTCATGCACACATTTGCTCTTGAGATTCACTGACCCCTTTGACCTTCACTCACTATTAGATATGAATACTTAATTAAATGCCAATCATTGATCTATTGGGACCCACTGTTTGAAAGCCAATGGATAGTTCATGATCTTTTAAATGACATCCTCACTCCCATCAAATGATGTTTGCATGATCATAAAATTTAAGCTAAAAATTATTTCCTTTGCTTTGTCTAAAACTTGATGTATGTGCGAATGTTTTATACTTTTTGAATAACTTTTAAGGCTTGGATCTTGAAGCATAAGAATCATAGAGGCACCAAATTTTTAGGATATGTTCTTGAGGCCAAAATGAATGAACCCATTTGATCCATTGGTCCTGGGAGATTTATAAGTAAAGATATTAAATGCACAAGTTGGTTGATCTATTTTCTCCTGTGTGAAATCCTGGTTCATTTGGCTAAGTATGGGAAACTTAGAAAAATTTGATTGAGGAGCCAACTTTGAGCCTCTATAACTTTTTTTGTGCTTCAATGGATGACCTCAAACTTAGCACATAGTAACTAGGGACCAATCTAAACAAAACCATTTGATCATTTCCACATGTAACTATCACATGTATGAGATATGGACTCATCAATATGCTCACTTGACTCTATTTGAGATTTTTCAAAAATGGATAAGGATGGAAACTTAGCAGATTTTGCTTGAGAGGCCAAGTTTGGATCTTTATATGTTTAATTACACATTAGCAGATGATCTAAAAATTGGCACATATGTTCTTGGGACTAAACTGAACAAACCCATATGATAAATTATCCCTAACTCATTTGCACATGGCAATGATAATGTTAGCAAAGTGCCTACTCATAATTTTTGCCATTAGACCCAAGTGTCCCAATGAACACAATGAAGAACCAAATAGATCCTATGCATTTCCATACTCATTCCAAGTACTTTGACACCCAATGAGGTCCTTGTAATTCTAGTCCTATCCCAAAGCCCTTTTGATCCAATGCTTTATCAAACCATGCAAGAGCTTCATATGTGGGCCAAAATTGGCCAATAGGTACCTAAAGATTCCAAACCTACAATCTCTTGTCATGCACTTTTGAGTATTATCACTCCTCAAAAACTTAAGGTGGTGGGTTTCCTTAAGAAATAAAAGGTGATAGTGTTGATTAAATTAGGGAGTACACATTAATAATCAACCATAAGTTGGTCACTCGATTGAATTGTTTCATTTACCCAACACCAAAATTTCAAGTCATGATTGTAGATGGTGGCATAGTTAATTGTTTAGGGAAATGCCATAGTATTAAGATTGATATGGGCAATTATAATCTAGATTCACCTATGTTTGTTATTCCCATGGGTGGTGCAACATTAATTTGGGATTCCAATGGATCACAACCTTGGGTACAATTGAGATGAAATTCCAATAACTATTCATGTGCTTTCATTCTGAAGGTAGAAAAAATTAACTATAGGTACTACGAGAAAAAATCTCCATAATTGGTTAGTTCACATTAGATGACAAAAATGCTAAAAATGGGGGCAAAAGGATTTATAACATGATGATGTTCCATCAAATTTCAACCCATAAAGGCATCTCCACATCCTGATCTATAGATGATTCTTGATGACCACCCATATGTTTTTGAGGCTATGCCAAAAGGACTACCACCAAAAAGAAAACATGATCATGCCATTCAACTAATTTCAAGGTGTCAACCACCAAATATCAGACCATATAGATATCCATATGTGCAAAAGAGTGTAATAAAAAAGATGGTCCATGAGATTATGAAGGTAGGGATCATCAAGGACAATCAAAATGCATATTCATAAATAGTGGTCATGGTGTGTAAGAAGGATGACACATGGAGGATGTGCCCAGATTACATATAACTCAACAAGTTCACCATCAAAGATAAGTTTCCTATTCTAGTAATTGATGATTTATTTGATGAGTTTCATGGTGTTATTTATTTCAAAAAATTAGATCTTCATTCAGGGTATTATCAAATTATAATTAGGGATGAAGATGTTCATAAAACTACTTTTAGAACTCATGAGGGACATTATGAGTTTTTGGTAATGCCTTTTGGTATTACAAATACACCATCTGCTTTTTAAAGCTTGATGAACACTATTTTAAGGTCTTTTTTAAGGAATTTTGTGTTGGATTTCTTTGATGACATATTGATTTACAATAAGACATGGGAAGAACACTCTTAACATGTGAAACAAGCATTGATAGTTTTAGAACAACATTAACTTTATGCAAATCCATCCAAATGTGCTTTTGGAGTACATGAAGTAGATTACTTGGGTCAAATTTTATCCCATGGAGGTGTCAAAGTTGATCCTCATAAGATTAAAGATATGGTGGATTGGCCAATGTCCAAAGCTCTCAAAACCCTTTGAGGGTTCCTAAGACTAACATGTTACTACCCAATATTTGTGAAAGGTTATGGCAGCATAGTATCTCTACTCACTACATTGCTAAAGAAGGATGCCTTCCACTATAATGATGTAGATACTAAATCATTTGAGCAACTAAAAGCAACTATGTACACCACCCTATTTTTGGCTACTCTAAACTTATCAAAGACATTCATTATTGAATGTGATGGTTTTGGATTAGGGTTGGGAGTAATACTAATGCAATAAGCAATACCCCTTGCATTTGAGAGTCATCAATTCAAAGGTAATAATCTTTAAAAACTTGTATATGAGAAAGAAATGATAGTTATTCTTCAAAATAATGGAGGCCCTATCTGATGGGTAGACATTTTAAGGTGAAAATAGATCATGGTAATCTCAAATACTTTTTGGAGCAAAGATTATCATCTAAGGAACAACAAAAGTGGGTAACAAAAATGTTGGGTTATGATTTTGAAATCATATATAAGAATGGTAAAGATAATGTAGTAGTAGATGCACTATCCATATGGCATACATCCATAGAAGCATTACCTTGTGCAATGTTCATGTTGTAGATAAATTAGGTATATGAAGCTAGCTTAGAGTATGAGCAAGACAAGGATACATAGGTTCTGATTTAGAATATCCAACAAGGTTATATAGCCTCTAAAATTTTTTAATGTAAATTTAATTCCCTATGGTATAAGGATAGGTTATACTTGTGTAAAGATTTAGAGTTGAAGCATAAGATTCTTGTAGAGTTGCATGCATCTCCAATTGGGGGACACTATGGGTTCTTGAAAAATTTTCATAGAATCAAGCAAGAATTATTATGGTAAGGAATCAAGGGAGATGTACAAAATTTTGTGGTAGAATGCTTGATATGCCAATAGAACAAAGGTGAGACATTTAAGACCCAAGGTATGTTACAACCTTTTAGCAATTCCTAGTCAAAGGTGAGATGAGGTTTCAATGAATTTCATCACAAGGTTGCCTTGTTCTGAAGGTAAGAATGTTATATTGGTAATTATGGCTAGGCTTACAAAATATGCCCATTTTTATGCCCTCTCACACCCGTTTACAACAAATAAAGTAGTGGCTATTTTTCTGGAGGTAGTTCTAAAATTACATAGAACCCCAAAAATAATTGTAAGTGACAATGATCATATTTTACTAGTAATTTTTGGACTCAATTATTTTTCTATTTGGGTACTTAGCTAGCTCATAACTCATCTTACCACCCCTAATATGATGGATAAATATAAGTGGTCAACAAAAGTTTAGAGAGGTATATTTTTTGTTTTGTATTAGATAAGCAAGAACATTAGGTTAAATGGATACCACTTGTAGAATGGTGGTATAGCATATATTTCCATGCCTCTTTTAAAATGTCCTCAATTTTATCAATATACGATTACAAACCACCTTCCATCACTTTTTCCTTAAGGGTGCAAACCAAGGTTCAAGATGTGGAGGAGCACATTTAGCATCAACAAGATCTTTTGGTTGCTTTGAGAGAGAATTTGTAATTATCACAAAATAGGATGAAGCAATAAGCAGCTAAACACTGCAGTTAGAGACATTTTGATGTGGGTGATTGGGTCTTTGTACATTTTCAACCTTAAAAGCAATGTCCTTGAAGCAACAAAAAAGGATAACAAACTTGCTCCTAAGTATTATGACCCTTATTAGGTTCTAAAAAAAATTAGAAGTGTCGCTTACAAGCTATAATTGCCTCATTCATCTCGTATACACCCAATATTTCATGTTTCTTGCTTGAAGAAGGTCATTAGATAGAATTTTTTAGCCTAGATAGAGCTACCATAATTAGATGAATAAGGATGAGTCATTTTATAACTAGAGAATATCTTACAAACACGCACTAATAGGTTGAGAACCAAAGAGATTAAGGAATATTTGATCAAGTGGAAGACCCTAAGTAGTGAGGATGTAATTTAGGAGGGTGAAAATTTTGTAAAACATCCAGAGTTATTCAATGTTGAGGACAATGTTGGTTTAAATTATAAGGGCATGCTACATCCCTAACCTATCACATGTATAGGGATAAGAATAGCTGAATTATAGCTTATTTATCCCTCTTTGATGTTATATTACATTTCTCTACACTTTCATTGGGTTAGTAGGTCAGCCTATGGAGTAACCATGGCCTAGGTAGACTATATATAGGAAGTAGTGGGTAGTTAATTATCATCATATTGGAGTATTCATTTATTATTGCAAGCATTTGGGAGGTTTTCCCCTCAAAGTGGTTTATCTATTATTCATATTTTTTTCTATATTTCCATATCATTATGATATATTGTTATTATTCTTCTTATTTAGTGAAGTAATATTATTACAGAGTCCCATTGCAACCTATAAACTATAACAATAACATGTCATAATGAGAAATTCTAGGGACCACTAATATTAATGGTTCTATTTGTAGAATCTACAAAATGTTAAAATGGTTAACGAGTCAAAGAGACCTAGAGAGATGCCCAAAATTGAGGATACAAGTGTTCACATAAGAAGAATCTATTAGGTTAGGAGTGCATGCCCATGAAATAATATCTACTCAATATATGGAGATATTTATGAAATATTCTTGTTTAAGTTACCTCAACTTTTAGTAACTTAGTTATAAATGTTGGAACACTACTACTTTAGACTCTAGTTTGGAATGAAGAGTAGTTAGATTTGTTGTGGAACCTAGACATTTAGTGAGAACTACCATTGACAAATACAACTCTAAATTTCAATGTGATGGGGTATGTTTTGTTTGAGACTACATACAATTTATTTTTAAGATGGATATGAGGGATATTATTCAAGATAATTCCAATATTAATGAATATGTTAAATCTATGAAAAAGACCATGTTTTCAATTCTAGATGATATGCATTAGTTGGACAAGGAAATATGGGGATGTAAATTGGGGGAAGATGAATGAAGGATAAATGAAATAAATACACTAGATGAGATGAATCCTAAAAGGAAAGCTATACCAATGGACAAGAAGGAAGTAGAGTATGCCAAGAATATTATGACGATTCAACGAGAATTGTGACAATACAAAAGGTGGAATAAACAAAACCCTGTGGAAGATAGAAGGCTAAAGGTAGCTGTGAATATGAGTAGTAGAGGAAATACATGGAGAATAGGAGGAAGTAGACCTCCACCAAAAGTGACCAAGTTTTAATTTCAAAGGGAGGCAATAGAGACTGAGGATATTGACTAGAAAAAAGATATCAACTTGGAATGGTAATGGGGCTAAAAATAGAGAGTCTATATAGAGGACATAAAAGAGCAAATAGAGAAGCTTATAAGTATATTTAGTAAGAAGATAAAACATCAGTGTATGTATTGGAATGGGAAGGGTATTCTTTCTATAATGAATTATTTGAATAAGAGTCTAGGTCAACTTTAGGGGTTGTTATCCTTAATACCTAGGGTTAGTTAATTCACTCTATAGGGATGCATCCCATATGCCAACACTAATTGAATAATTCAATAAGCCAAATGCATTTAAGGAGCTAATAGTCAAAACGGTTCAAAGAAGTTTCAGATATTCTAAATAGACACAAAAGGTAAATTGACATTCAAAATAACACAATATCTACATTTGTTGCACTGAACATACCTATGAGTATTTTAGTAATTCCACATGTAGTAGTGCAATCACCTAACAATTCAAATGCAAGTAGTCTTCCTCCAAGAATAATGGCACTCCATGTTGGATATTTTTTAACATTACAGCCATATGATGGGTCTATGGAGCTAGAATAATATTTGTTGACCTGTGAGATAAAGTTGCAAGGCAAGGGTGTCATGACTGATGAGGCCAATCATTGTACGATTATAGGACCATTGACTAGTCAAGCCTTGGAATTTATTTTCAATAATAATGGAATTAATTTGTCATTCAATGATGTTAAAACTAATCTGATTATGGAATTTGAAATGCATAATTGTGTTAACCAAACCATTTAGGATCTCAAATAACTCAAATAAAATCCTAAAGCATCTATGTGGGATTATGATCATAAATTATATGATGTAATAAAAAAGGTGACCTTCCATTTCCATAATATTGATAATGCCCCATGTTTTTTTTGAGGGACTGTGAAGCAATATTCATTTTGATATAGCTCAATCACAATTATAAACTAATGGTAAGGCCATAATAGATATGATATGGGTGGAACAAATAGAAGATTGTGGAGAGTTTCTCATAAGTAGTACAAAAATGGATTTCAAATTAGATGTTGTCTTCTATAGAATGGATGAAATTCAAGGGAAAAAGAAGCAAAATATTGTGATCTAGTGGATTTAGTGTGGTTAGGAATGACACCATTACAATGAGTATTATTGAATCAAAATATACTTTTGAAAGATGTGTTTCACATGGGATCATGCCATCTTTGATTTTCATCTCTTATAAGTGAATATGCATTAGCCACATGGTGTGTGTTATGAATTTTTTAATTTACATAATCACAATGAAGATATCTACAAGGCTTTATAATATTTAAAATATGATATTACCAAAAATGTCTTTGTGTTCAATTTATAGTAGCCTCATGTGCCAAAACCAAGCCTAGAAGTTCAAGACACTAAGATGGCACAACAAGGAGGATGGGTTCCACTAGCACCACAACCTCAACCAAGGTGGGTCCCTCCCTCACCAAAATATCAATAAGGATTGACTCCACTATTTACATAGCATCGACAAGATGGGCATCATCATCACTTCAACATTAGTAACAAGAATGGGATCTAATGACACCTAAATAGAAACTGGGTTGGGCACACTGTATACTTCAATATCAATCTAATTAGACACCTCCATACCCTCAAAGATAATATGGGGGATATTATAACCATCCATAGGGTTGGGGATCACTGCAGAGGTAGGGAGACTATC
The DNA here is from genome assembly GCA_037957365.1 of Torreya grandis. Taxonomy (NCBI): domain Eukaryota; kingdom Viridiplantae; phylum Streptophyta; class Pinopsida; order Cupressales; family Taxaceae; genus Torreya; species Torreya grandis. The sequence continues at coordinate 168,495 of JARHVA010006600.1, forward strand.
AAGGTAGCTAAAAAGATCACATATAGGGGAGTCAATATAGGCAAAAATATATCACTTGATGTTTTTGTGGTGTGATGAGGCATATCACACAAAATTACCAATGCAACCCCAAACAAGAAACTTGTTTCACTTATTTTAAAGTCACAATGAAACATAACATATAATATTTACCATCACTAGTGATACAATTGAATACAAAATAATTTACAATGTTAATATAGTGAATACCATACCCAAGGATCAGGCCTTCATACATGTTGTCACAATAAATCAACACAAATAACAAGGCCTTTCTCCTCTAGGTATGCATACATAGAAACCTATTAGGAAGGCATGAGAAGACATGTAACATAAATTGTGAAGGAAAAGGTCCTAATAAATGAATATCCCCAATTATTAAGGTTAATAAATAATAAATATGTAAACAAAGGATATCATGTGGAGATAAAGGCCCAAATACATGGGCAGATTGTGTGAATCTTGTGACAAGATGAAATGATCATGACATTGATAGAAATATGGAAATTGGTAAGCATCTTGTGAAGGGGTAAATTTCATTTGAGACTTTATATGATTTTTTTATGAGGGAAGGGAAATGTTTGAAGTGAATTATAGTATTATTGAATCAATTAGTTGTAGAAAAGGAAATGGTGTTGATTCCATTTGATGTGGATTTGTTGGACAAGGAAGCACATGGATGTGAAATGGGGGAATGAATGAAGTATAGATGAACCAAAGTCACTTGATCATATGAATCCTAAAAACAAAGTTGGATCAACGGACAATAAGAAAGAATAATATTCCAAGAAGATTAGGAGGCTTAATTGAAAACTACAATAACACATAAGATGGAGTAAATAGAACCCTGTGGAAGATGGAAGGTTGAAAGTAGCTGAAAATAGTAGTATAAGAACTAAGAAGAGAATGGGAGGAAGTAGACCTATGCAAAAAATTATTGATTCCAAAGCTCAAATGGAATTAGGTGAGACTAAGGATAATATAGAGAGTAACTAGGAAAAAAAGGACCAACATGGAATGGGAATGGGACTGCAAAAGGAGAGTCCATATAAAAGACATAAAAGAGTAGATAGAGAAACTTAGTAGTAGATTCAGTGAGTAGCTTTAATGTTAGCATATGTAAGTGGAATGGGAAGGGAATTATTTCCAAAATTCATTATTTGAAGAAAGGTTTAGGCTAGGTTAAGGGGTGGTTATCATCAACTCCATAGGGATAGTTCATGCACCCCCTATACCAATAATAATTACAGAAATTAGTAAGCCATAAGAATTTAAGGAGATTTCATTATTGAGAAATTATTTTGGAGAAGTCACAGAGATTATAGATAGACACGAGATGGAAATTAATAGTTAAAACTATGTCGTACCTACTTCTATTGCACCAAACATACCTGTGAGTATCATAACAATTTCACATGTAATAGTGCAATCACCAAAAAATCCAAAGGCAAGTAGTCCACCTATATGGATAATATAACTCCATGTTGTATATTTTATAAAATTACAACTCTATGATGGGTCTTATAGAAATATTTATTGACTTATGAAATGAAGTGGCAAGCCAAGGGCATCATGAAAGATGAGGCCAAATATTGGAAGCTTATAAGAGCACTGACTAGCTGAGCTTTTGAATTTATTTTCAAGAAGAATAGTACTAGTTTATTATTCAATTATGATAAAGATAAATTGATTGTGTAATCTAAAATGTAGAAGTGTGTTAGCTAAAACATTCAGGATCTCAAAGAAATTAAACAAAATCTTAAAGATTCTATGCAAGACTACTTTACAAATTTTATGATGCAATAAACAAGGTGACCTTATACTTACACATTGATAAGGCCTTTTAGTTCATCAAGGAACTAAAAAATCAATATTTAATTTGTGATAAATCAAACAAAATTCCAAACTAACTATGAGGCCAAAGTAATTGTGATAAGGGGTGGAATAGATAGAGGACTATAGAGACTCTCCTGCCAGAAGTATTAAATGGATGCCAATTTAGATGTATTACGTAGAATAGATGAAATTTAAGGGGAAAATAAAAATAATATTTATCATTTTAATGAGTGTCCTTAAATCAAAATAGAATTCTATGAGTTGTGTCAAACATGGGATCACACCAACTTTAATTTTCATATCTTATAATAATATTTGTCTCACATGTGAAGCATGTGCTAAAGCTTATTCTAATCCCATAACCATAATGAAAATATTTTTAGGGATATATAGAAGTTAAAAGATGATATTACCATAAATGAATTTATAGTCACTACACAACATCTTCCTATGCCAAAACCAAGTGAAAAAAAAAAATACATTGAGATGGTGCAACAAGGATAATAGGGTCCACAACATCACATAGAATGGGAACCACTATAACATAAATACTATAAAGGATGGTCTCAAAAATCACCTCAAAAATAATGAGGTTGGGAACCATCTACATAACAACATCATTCCAATTAGACACATCCATTCTATCAAATGTAGTATGGGGGATATTCTAGTCAATTACATGGTTGGGGATCACCGTAAAGGTAGAGAGGCTATGTGGTTTGTCAATTGAATATAAATAAATATATGATCTATGATATATAAAACATAATTTGAAACTAATGTTGAGCCAGATCAGTGGTTATAAGGGTGGCATAAATAAAGGAATATGGAAAGTCTCTTGCCAACAACACGGAAAGGATGCTAAATTAGATGTCATGCCATGTATAATGCATGAAATTTAATGGGGAAAGAAATAAAATATATATATTTGGTGTATTTATGTTTACATGAAGGGAAAAATTGTAATGAGTTTTATCTAATCATAAGAGACTTATACAAGATGTGTCACACATGGGATCACACCAACTCCAATTTTCATCTCCTACAATAGTATGTGTGTAAGTTATAAAGTTTGTGTTATAGATTATGAAAATACCCTAATCATGATGACAATATGTTCAAGGATATACAAGACCTGAAATATAATATTACCATAAATGTCTTCATAATCACCACACAACAACTTCATATGCTAAAATGAAGCACAATAATTCAACACACAAAAATGACACAATAAGAAGGATGGGTTTCCACTAGCATTGCAACCTCAACTAGGATGGGCCCCTCTCTCACTATCATATCAAAATATTTGGACTCCACAATCTCCACAATGTTAGGCAAGATGGACTCCACCATAACCTCATTTCTAGTAAGGATGGACTCTAATGTTACCTCGACAACAACTGGGTTAGGCATTGCCTATACAAAAATATCAATCCAATTAGACTCATCCATCCCATCAAATGTATTATGGGGCATATTCTAGTCAATCTCATGGATGTAGATAACTATAGAGGTAAGGATATTACAAAGGCAGATACCAAAATCATTGACAGGGGAACAAACAAACACGACCACTAATCGTTTGCTATTTTTATGGGGAGATGAGCCATACTGCATGAAATTTCCCATATAACCCCAAACATGAAACTTATTATGCTTATAATAGAGTCTTAATGCAAAATATAATTTAATATTACCCATGATTGGATAAAAGAGGAAATAAAAATAATAATTTGAAACATTAATATGGTGAGTACCCACCCCAAGGAGCAATCCTTCATACAATTTTTTCAACAAAAAACAACACAAAGAACATGACCTTCCCCTCTAGGCATGCCTATAGAGAGCCCTATTGGAAATGTATGAGATGAAATATACACTAATCCTATGATGGAAAAGGTCCTAATGAATGAGGAAACCTAGATACTAAGGTTAATACATAATAATGATGCAAATGAAGGAGATCTTAAAATAAAATATGCCCAGATGTATGTGCAAAATGTGTGAATCCTATGACAAGAGAGAGTGGTCATGACTTTGAAAAACTTATTTAAATTGGTGAACACCCTATGTAATGAAGACATTTCTCAAAATACTTTGAATTTATTACATAATTGATTAGAATGCACAAAGAAAGGGTAATAAATAGTGTATATAATGGTTTGTTATGTTAAGATAAGGAAACTGTGGGATATGTATGTGAGGATAGATATTAAGCTCATAGGTTATGGGGTACCAAACTCTATATTTGGCATCGAAATAACTATGAACATAATTCTTTGATATACTTGGGAAGATATCAAAAGGCCAACATTAAGCTACAACCATGTTACTTTAAGTCTAGTATACTATGGCCTTGTTGAGACTATTGGAAAGTTTGAGGATGTGAAAATAAAGGTGTATGATTAGTGAGGATATTTTGATATAATTGACATGAAAACAAAAAAACTTACTATCTTAAATTGATTGGAAATAAGTGGGCCGTTTATGGTCACATGGCCATTAACATAGTGGATAACTAGCTAGAAGCACATAAGGATGATTTTATTATCATCAGTCCAATGAATAAAGTAGAAAACAAGCCACATATGATACCAAAAAAACCATCTTCCCCATATGCACATGGGGTAAAAATTTGGTTTAAGGTAGATATAGAGACTAAAAGGGAAGTTGTGTGGGACAAAAATTTCCCTTATTTATTGTAGTCTATAAATTAGGTACACATGTTTTGAGAGCTAGGTCAACCATGGAGATAACAATTTTAGATGCCATAGGCACTCCCATGTCTCTAAATATTAGGTAAAAATCATCTTCCATGCAATCATCAATACAGTCAAAAACTGGTTACATTTGTTAGTTGGCCCTAGCTAACTAAGACTATATTGAACCTTGTAGGGAAGATGGAATATCATGGAATTCACATAATCTATTAGTGGATATTTCTATGTTGACATGATAAATTAGATTTGAAGAGATCATAAAGTTAGACCTATAAAAATGATGTTCACACCATAATGACATATTCTTACTTAATATGGTTCATTCACAGATTGGAAGATCATGTTACACTCATAGAGACACATGTAATAAAATTCAATCATTCACTAAATGGGGTCACATCCAGTTGGTGGGTTTTTCATATATACACTAAGCTCAATTGGGAGGAAGCATGCAAAATGTTATGTGAGATTTCACATTGTACCTTTTCACTTAGAAAGTTGGCCATAATTACTAGTGAGATAATGTATTTATATGCATGTACATTCGTGTGTCAATATGTGAAAATCATAGAATAGCGAGAAACATTATTGGGTGCATATTTTGTATGAAACCTTATCTCCTTTATCGAGGGCTTGTTATACCCTTAAAGAGTGCAGAAGAGGGACCAAGGCATGGCCCCATATTTAGTAGGATTTCATTCAATCCTTTGTTTTTAAAGATAAGAACCCAATGGTATACAAATCATAATATAATATGAAAACATTTTTGTGCTATGGTGGAGTAGATGATACAGCTTCCATGACTGATAAAATTCCTAAGCTAACATTGATATAAGTATCCATGAGAATGTATAAAAGTCCAGGTACATTTGGGATTGAAATGGATTCATTCTTAAGTCCTTTAATAGAATTTGGAATAGTTAAAGTAGCCCCATACACATATAAAGTGAGGAGGACATGGAATTAAAGGGAATTATTGAACCAAAAAGAAGCAAGAAGCTACCAAAAAAGAAGGATGCAAACAAGGCCAAAGAAGATAAATTGCACAATCTCAACATCATAGATAAACTAGGACAAAGAGAAATGGTGGACTCTATTAAGTCTAAATGGAGTAAAATTTATAAATAACCAATGAAAAATAAGATGGAAAACATAATATGGAAGCATTACCCAAGATGGCACCCATTGGGCATTGGTAGACACATCAACAAGTTTTAGAGGTTGTACAAATACTATGAGACTATAAACATGTGTTTCCCACAAATTTCAGTGAAGTCAAGGGTGTATACTCTTCATTCAAGGAAATGTACATTGAGCTTAAGGAGTGTGCATGCCCATTAATAAATGACCATATAGGGTGAAATTTAACATGAAAATGAGGGTGAATGAGGAACTTGACTACATGTTTTAATATGGAATCATTTATCCCATTGAAAATTAGATTGGGTAAGTCGTATAGTGGTACAACCTAAGAAGACAATGGAGATCCTAGTGTGTGGGGAATATTGTGAACTCAATGTTGAATTTATCAATAACCCATTTAGAATACCTTTCACTAATGAGGTGTTAGAATCCATTACATGACATCAAGTTTTTTCATTCATATATGAGTTTAGTGGATATCATAAAATTTTCATTGCAATGGAGGATTAAGCAAATAAAACCTTCACAATAGAGTGGGGATAGTTTCTTATAGAGTAGTGCCTTTTGGGTTGAAAAAATCACAAGCTAACTTCTCTAGAGTTGTGGTCACTACTTATTCATCTTGATTATTAGAAGTGTATATGGATGATTGGGTCGTATTCTCCTTGTTCAAATAATATTTATCCAAGCTATGATTAATGTTGGAAAGGTACCAAGCACTATGAATCACTTTGAACATGAACAAGTACTTGTTCTTCACACCATTTTGTGTGTTACTTGGACATGTGGTATGCATAAAATTAATTTTGGTCTATTAGGCAAAAATTAGTCATAGAATGTCTCAAACCACCAAACAATCCATCTAAGGTGTGATCATTCTTAGGCCACACAATTATTATTGAAATTTCATTCATGGATACACAACCATCATAGTACCTCTGAAGTTGTTTCTCCATAAGGACAACAAATTTGAATGGAATCTATAATGCTAAACTACATTTATAGAGCTTAGGCAATGATTGATCACAACTCTAATTTTGGTCTTTCTAGATTAGATAAAAAACATCCCACATGCATGTGGATGTATCTGGTTAGTTTTTAGATCCATACTTGTGCATCTAGGAAAAGGAGAATTAGACCATCCCATCCAATTTAGAAATTTTGAGCTATCTCCTTCCAAAAAAAACTTTACCATAATAGAAATAAAAACCATGGCCACAGTATTTGCACTGTAAAAAATGTAGCATTACTTGCTAGCTACACCCTTTGAGTTTTTCACTTATCACTAGGCATTGAGATACTTAGTGAACAAACCACTCTTATGAGTTAGGATTTCATTATGGTTAATGATTTTTTAGGAGTATAAATTTAAAATTAATTTGAAGATAGGAAAGTATAATGTAAGGCCAAATCTTCTCAATTTCATACAAACAAGTGATGAGCTATAAGACTTGTTGGATGTTTCCCCAAATGCACATCTATTCAAGGTAAGTGTGATTCATGAGCAACTAGAACAAACCATAAACATTTTTTATCATTGTGCATTTTTGGATCACTCTACACAATTGGGATAACAAATATTTATTCATATGGTCCTTACCCTTAAGCATCATCAATGGATTCCTATGTAAGTTTGGTAAAGATGATGTCCTTCATAGATTTGTTTTGGAGCATGAGAAAATCTTGTTATTAGATGAAGATAATCAAGGGGTAATAGGAGGAAAATGCATAGGTGATTTAACTATGAAAAATATTATAAAGATTGGGTTATGGTGGCCTATGGTGTATGCATCTAAATTTGCTTGCTTCCCTATGTCACTAATTTCATCCAATAATATTATATCTTACCTTATTTCATCTAATTCATCTTATTAATCCCCTTGTAGTCATTTGGTATAATACCCCTATTCATTCTTCATGTCACATAATAACCTTATGTCACCCCACAAACTAACTAATCCACATAAGTACCCATTATCTCTAATTCCACTTGTCTAATATTTAGGAATTTAAAATTCCCATAACCCACCTACCTACCTACTCCTAGGCTTTCCTGCAAGCCTACACCCTAGACTCTCTAGAACCCTTTAGTCATTTGACTAATCACCCACTAACCATGATTAAAAATCCACAAAGACTCTAGAGGCTTAGACCTCTAGAACATTCCCTCCTCTAGAATCATCCATGAATAATTCTCCACCATTGATCTTACTAAACCCAACCTTGAATTTTATCCATTGATTTCCCCTCCTTCCTCTATTTAAATTACCCACCCCTCTATTGCCAAACTTTCTAGAAAACACATAGGCCTTCATGTTAAAAATATTATATCAACTAAATATATCAAACTATAAACTTAGTCCATCATCAAGCCAATATAATGCTATCATAAAATATGAATATAAAAAGGTAATCCAAAATATATAATCACATAGTCTTTTTTCTTGTTTTATCTCAATTTAGAGCACTTAGCTTTAGGATTGAAATGGTAGTTTTGAATGATCATTTATCCTTGCTTTTTTTATCCTATTGGATCTAGATTTTACTTGTAGCTTGGTATTTTGAGTAGATTTTGATATAAATTACATAATCAATTCCATTGCTCAAATTTATCATCTCACATATGGTGTTTTAGGATTCACACTAGTTTGTGAAGCACTACAATGTTATCCATGGACCATTAAACCAAACCAAAGGGATGAGATTAGACTAATTTAAATTATTTATGTGTAACCATTTGAGCCATGGGGGATTGAATTTGTAGGGCCTATCACTCCATCATCTAAACACTCAATGCTAAATCATTATAGCTATGATAGACTATTTCACCAAGATGCTATAAAGTTTCTATATGATAATATCATAACAAGGTTCAAGTTCTTGTAGAAACTAATAAGTCATAGCGGCACCTAATTTATGAATAATACCTTAAAGATATTGATATAATAATTTATGATATCACACCAAAAGAACACAACTTATCATCATCATGTTAATGACTAATTAGAATCATCCAATAAAGTACTAGATAGATTGTTGACAAAGATATGCAATGTTAATCAAGATGAGTGGGAATATCACATCTCTGTGATAGTGTGGGCATGCAAAACTACCTAAATATATGCAATAGGGTACAATCCATTCTGATTAGTCTATGTAATGGGAGACACCATGCTTATGTATTATTTTGTACCTAGATTTTAAATTTTGATGATCACATGTATTGGAGAAAAATATTCCTTGTGGAATTAGCTCTTTGAATTAACTCACATGGAAGAAATAAGACATATGGAAACATGAATTAATAAGTGCATAATTGTAGTAAGAAGGAATGGAATGATCGTAACTTGTGATCCAAATAATTTTAGCTAGAACAGATGGTCCTATTATATCAAAGAGGGTTCAAAGTTCACCTAGGAAAGCTATGAAATAGGTGGAAGGGCCCTTATATAACCCACCATCTAATAGGGCAAGTCATAATAATTTTTTAATATCTCCAGGGAAACATTATTCCAAGAAGGATAAATGATAATAGGCTCAAAATCTACCATAAACAAGTTCACAATGAGGAAACTGCACAAATAAGTGCCATATAACACAATTACATTAGGATTTTACTTTTCTTTTTCTTTTTCATAGGTGTGATAGTGTACCATAGCATTAAAAAATACAAAAATGAGAATGAGACATCAAAATAATAACAATGGAAATAATGTTAATGAATAGATAAGTTATCGGTATCATAATCAATAACAAGGATGGATTATGTTCACGAGAGTAATCTAAGGAAGCGTAGGAAGTCATTTAAGTCTGGGAATGACATGTGAGAATTGAATAAAATAACATGATAAAAGATTTAAAGGATAACTAGTAGAAAAAAATAAAAAATGTTGCTCAAGAAGATAAAAATAATTCCATGCAAATTTTTAAAAGATAGATAATTTGATCTATCAATCAATGTACAAAAGAGGAAAATTTTTTAAAAGAAAATTGCAATGTGTCACATCACACAAATCAAGAATAAACAAATTGTAAAATTGGCCATGTGCTAAGTCAACAATGGCTAAAAACTTTAAGGCACACATGAGTTTGCTCGTAAAGTAGTTTTATGGATCTTCACAAGCTAACACAAACTTTTCTATAAGGGGGTGAGGGTCAAACTTTACTTACATCGTAAATTCTAATTGTGTCCTTTGGGCTAAGCATAAATTATGTGCAAGAGATTAATATTGTGTATAATCACCTAATAATGTGCATGTAAATGGTCACCAATTAAGTCATTACTTCTCTTGATGCTGAGAAGAAGGATATGGGATTTGGGTTGTCATTACAAAAAGCCCAATGGAATGATAAAAAACCATTCGAGTTCATTGACACTATAAGTAGAGGGTGGTTTGCACAACCAAAAATTGTAAGGGATAGTTATATTGGCACAAGGAGTTATTGCCCTACCTCATCCACTGTGAGGGTTTGATGAAGAGCAACTTGTGAAGCTGCCTACATTTGGGTAGAATGACGAATTGATGATGATGATCCTAAGTCTCTATAATGAATATCCATTCAAATCTCTCCACAAATCATCATTAATATTTTATTTTACATAATTGTTTTCTATGCTACAAAACTACTAGTAAGGGGGACAACACTTTAACTTTATAATCAACGAATCCACCTTTTTTCAAGAGACTAAGTAGAGATACATGCGGTCAATAAGAGGCATCCCCATTGAGCAAGTCACAGATACTCTTATGTGCATTTTGGCATAATGCATCATGACTAGATAATGTTAGACCACTAAATTGACTACACAAGTAATAAAAGTGATAATTAATATCACCCATATGATGGTGCAATTAGGTGAACAATAGAAGATAGAATAATGGGTCCTTTTTTTATCAGTGAGGGAGGATTCATTCCAATGGCAACCATTAAAGTATAAATTTAAAAAAAAACAAAACAGATCTATATCTAAACCATAGCGCATCAATGCATGCACAATATCAATACTTAAAGACAACAACATATTTCCCATCAATACCATAATCCATTCATAATGAAGTTGAATCTACGTCAAAATCCATAGTGTTCATAGCTTCCATAGCTTAGAGAATACATCACATACTTCTCTATAACAATAATAACAACTTTATAATAATAACAAGAACAACCCCCATTGCAATGAAAATGCGACATATATAGTTAACCTCTAATACCCTACATACAAGTTATTCCCTATCCTAAGAATATGATAAGTGTAACAACTTCAAGGGATGGTCTAAGATTTATGCTTTTGGAGCATCTTACTTTCTGGTTGAGATTCTTATCATGATTCATCAATATGTACCCATCAACTAATAATTTTGTCTTTTGCACATGACATGCACACCACTTCTTGCTCTAATATTCCTCTTGTGCAAATGTTCATTCTTGTCTGTGCCCTGACTTAACCAAAATTTACTTGTTTTCCTTACCATTCCCCTGCATAATTATACTTGCACACAATTGTAGTTAACCAAAATAGAGAACTCTCCTAACTCACAACATTGTGCATAATAATATTTTTATACATACTTATATTTAATAAAAATTAGAGTTGGTAGTTACTATTTAATAATAAAATTGAGGGAAAAGTAATGAAATTGTTAAATGATATAAAACTCTCTAATAAGAAAAATTATATAACAAATCTAAAATAAATATTAAAAATTAATACATCTCTATATTTTTCAAATAAATATATCTAAAATATTTATATTAATTATAAATTTATTACGCAACATAATTTTGGAACATTAACAAAACGATTTTTAAAAATGATCTCTTGACGTTTTCTTTTAAAACTTAACTGAAATTCACATTCCTTATTTATCGCTTGACCATCATAGTACTAGCATTTTTTATTTCCCAATGATGGCTGGCAGTTGTTTCTAATGAGATGGGGCGTCACATCAACAAATGAGTTGTAAATGTTTATGACCAAATCATTGGATTCTTTAACCACGAAAATAGGCATCCAATGGTCTGTCTCCAAAATACAAAATTGCCACCTCCACAAAGCCCTTTACTTTGGTTTAGTTACATAATTAATATTCAATCTTTCCACAATTTAAAAATATCAATTGATATTGATGAAATTAAATATATTTTTTATTATATATTTTCAAGGAATTTAAAAAACACGAACCCATATATTTACATGGGCTTCGAGTGATCTAATAAATATACTTTTTATTATATATTTTCAAAGAATTTAAAAAACACGAACTCATATATTTACATGGGCTTCGAGTGATCTAAGCTTCTTACAACTGCTAATGGGTTTGACATATATAATATTACTTAGATGTTATCAAAATCATTTTAAAAATATCACTCGAATGTCACTAAAACTCAAAATCTTTTCTTTGTTAAAAATGAGAAGGGTTACTTTTTATTTTAATCATTTTTAATATAATTAAAATTATATTATAGTTATAAATGGGTACATAAAATTTTAAATCAGAGCAATTAACAAAACTTAAAGACTTACATGATATTAAAATTCATCTAAAACTTGTTATTTTATAAGAAAAATATATTAATGTTTTTTATTCATTTCTTTTATAAAATTATAAATAAAATTATTTTTTCAATTCTTTTCAGTTTATTTATAGAAATTCTATACAGAGGGTATACCGTGGAGGAAAAAATAATAACAATTATTTTTCGACATTCAAAAATAACATCAAGAATTTCATCTAGAAGTTGAAATTCAATAATCTTACTTTTTTAGAATGAGAAGATTTATTAAACGACAAATGCATGTTTGGTTGTACTACTAATGATCTAAAGCCCTTGTCATTGTCATGATCAACTTATTTGACAAGAGAGGTTTCAATTTGGGCAGGTGGTTCCTTCATTAGCCAAAAAAGGATAACCCCTGGCTCAAAGAGTTGTACCCTAAAGAACTACCTTAATAGTCTTAAACCTAACAACAAAAAACCTTAAAAAAAATTGTCGATTAAAAATGGTGTAAGAATAAGTTTTTGATATACAAAAATAAAAATTAGATCATAGAAAAACAACACAAATTACACATAGCCAAATATCGATTTATTCTTAGATTAAATTCTCTTTAAATCTTATATCATAAATCTAAATTATATATAATTGAAAGTGTGGACACGTTTAAAATTGTAAATCATTTTAATAATAATAAAATAATTTTCAAGAAATTTTTAATAAAAGCTTTAATATAAATTAACATAACAAAAAAAATCAAAATATAACATTGAATCTTATTTTTCCCTCTTAAGAACTTATCAAATTCAATATACATTTTCATATATGCAAAAGTATTTTTAACAACATATTTAATTTTATACACAAATATTATTTAATATTCATCATTTAAACATATAATATTAAAAACTTTCAAATATAAAAAACTTAATTCATTTCTCATATATATATTTATTTAGATATAACTTTATTTTATTTTATAATTGATAGAAATTAATTTTAAAAATAAAAATATACAAGACACACGTGAATCTATATTAACTTGGTGACCAAGTAAATGTGAAAAAGAACATTTGACCCCTTTTGGAGTTAATTCTATAGATATGATTCATAACGGAGGAGTTTATTATAACTCAAGCGAGGATAAGTTAGTTTTATTATTTTAATGTTATGATTAGTAATTATTTTAAAAGTGTAATTTGTATTAAAAAAGATTTAATTGTAAAATGAAAGAGTGTAAATTTGTAGTTGTATTTTACTTGAAATTTATGACCGTTGATTTTATTTTATCTTTGGTACAAGTAATTTTAAATTACAATAATTTGATATTTATTTTAATAATCCTTCCAAAACATATTTTTCTTAACTAATGCTCCCTGAAATTTTATAATTTTTTGTTGATAAAGATAAATAAAATACTTAGAAAGATAGGATCCAAATGTGACCACCTTTTCTTCCATAGGTCTGAGTATGGTGTTTCTGTTTGTTCTTAAGTCTCATGTAAATTATATAGATGTCAACATATTGACAACATGGATGAACAAAAGCTAGATGAACAAAAGCTACAAGACAAACTCCTAAAACTCAATTTCTTACCCATATGTTAACAACGTTATAACATTTATTTGAGTTGCACATTGAACGTGGAACCCTGTCACAATCAAATCAACACTCATGATGTCCTCGTCCACCCTTGATAATATAAAATGGCCAATCAAAGATGTCGCACTTGCAAGTTGTAGACCCATTTGTAATTGGTGTGGATCATGTAAATCCAACATATGTGTTGAATTTTGGTTTGGTGTATGATATGGGCCCTCAAGACTACATCAACTTTATGTGTGGTCATAATGTATACAACAAAAATCAAATTACCCTCCTTGACTTAAGTCTGAGTCAACTACAAATCTCAAATATACATCATTTTCTATGGTGCCCAAATATGGTGAACATGTTCAGATAAAATGAAGAACTCTAACCAAAGTGGTAGGGAGAATGTGGTGTGCAAAGCCTAGGTAAATAGCACTCCTAATGTGAAATTAACCATGGAGCCAAAGATGCTCTTGTTCAAGAAACAATATGATAAAACAAGCTTTAATGTGACATTCAAAATAAAAATGGGTGCAAGTGTTGGAGTTGAATTTAGACACATAACATGGAATGCATCTAAGGTGGAACCCGCAACCTTTTAATCCCACTTATCATACTATGAACACTTTAAAGTGGAATATTTATAATAAATATACATTTTATAATTCTTTATAGTATTTGAGGTTTTGCCAAAAAAATTATTATACATCCTATATATTCTACCAAAAAATGTTATTATCATATATTATATATCATACACACATGTTGGGCTTCTTAGATATTAAATGAAAGTAAAGGCACAAGAGGTAGAAAAATATGAACATCAACATATATCCAAAGCTAAAACGTAGAACCCCTAGCCCACCTACTGTTCCTCATTGAGGAAAATATCACAGACCAGAGCATGGAGTATGAAGATAAATGTAATGGATGTGGAACATAGATGATGGAGGGCAATGTAGGTATGCATTGGCACAACATTGAGACAAGGTGACGAAGAGGCAAATACATGAGAATGCAAGTGGTTGTGTAAACACATGGGGGTTGAAAGATTGTTAGATCCATGCAAATGTTGGAAAATTAGCATTTGATACATTAGATCCCCATTTCAAACAAACTAACTTGTATTTCAAAGATTACAATATACATAGAAGGTAATGATACAAGTGCATGGGATCAATACTAGGTACAGTATGTTGTGTTGCTTGTTGTTGCACTCATCTCTTGGTATAGTCTTGAGTATGTAACTATGTCAGGGTAAATAACAAGAATAAGAAGAGATAAGCATCTATTCCATATCCCATAGGTTGGCCCATCCGTTTTATCAAATTTTGGGAATAAGAGAGTTTTAATCTTAATTGGGGAAATTACTAGGTAAAATTAGAAATCATAAAATGTGTAATAAATCACACAAACTGATTTAGAACTTGCTATTTTTAGAAATATACTAAAAGGGATGATTTGGCTAGAAATCAGATGATGTAGGATTATGATCATGATTGTGTAATAGGTTGGGTCACTGATTAAGGTCATTGAGAATCAAGAATAGGGATTCACTTTATCTTTGGATAATACCATACATTCTAGATTGGGTTGTGTCATGCTAGTGTTTGTAGGGCACATTGGTGTCTAATATGGTTTTTAACCTTTGAGTGAAATCTAGTAGGTGTGTCATCATCTGTTAGTCCTGTGTATGTATTTTGTGTTGTTTGATCTATCAAAAAAGCTATTATGTACCTTATTATTCATTTATAACCCTAGCTCAATAGATAATGAGGAATAAACAAGATAAATGGGAAAAGGGGGTTAGTGGCTAAAGTTGTGCTTGACCTAAACACCCCTTGTGTTGAGTGTTGCCTACATGCCAATACTCTAAAGAGTGATCAAACTTCATGTAATTCTCCCATGTTATGATGATGTGTGTGAAATATTGGTATAATGATATATGTTGGTGCAATACTAGTGTAATTATGTGCTTCAAAAATGGCTTGTGACCTTAGAGCTATATTTAGACTTAAATCAAGGCTACTAGGGTTGTGTAGACTCAAAATTGGGAAGAATAGATGTTTACCTCTCAATTTGCAATTAGATGTTCTAGTGGTTTTCAATCATATGAGCTTTTTAGTGAGAAAATAGTTAGAAAATGTGACTTTATAGTTATATTTTTGGAAATTCCTTGAATGTGACTTGAGAAATATGTGAGACAACCTGTTAGGTGATTTTGTATTTGAGAAATTAACTATTATTTGGTGGGAGGATATGGTCAAGAGATTCAAACACTACTAACGAGCATGATAGTCATGAAGGAATGGCCTTGTCTAAGGAGTAAAGATGGATAAACTAGAAGTTTGGATCGATATAATAATGAGTTTAAGCTATTTTGAGTGAGGAATATGAATGTTTTATATTAGAGTTGCTCAAGGGTAAAGGGCATCCACATGAGGTAGAGGAATAACAGTTTAGAGTCATGGAATTTGGCATGAACTAAGTGTGTATAAGAGGGTGGTAACAAGTAAATTATTTTAGTAATAAATGTTAATTTATGTGTTTACATTTGGCCCCCTTTTATTCTAGTAATGTAGTGAAATTGAAAGTAATAGAGTAAAACTAAAATGAGTTATATCTAAACTTACCTATGAAGAACAACCTTCAATGTATGCCACGCGTTGAATTATGTTTCATGAAAACCTGTAATGAAACATTTATATATCAATCCTTAGAATAAAAATAAAAAATTAAAGATAAGAAAATTATAGATTAAATAACAAGGAATGAATACACCTATTTACATATGTGAACTATTATGTTTTTTGGTGCAAAACTAGTGACTGTAGAAGGTTAGATCCTTGGATATTTCTTCATTGAAACACTTGTATTGGATTGTGCATGCCCCAATCCTCACTAGAATGAGAGTGTGCTTAAGAAATCAAGGCGTGCTTGACTCCATATTTGCACAACCAAGGTAGTAGAGTAGATTGAAATCCACTTAAATATGGATACATTATCGTACCACTCAATAACCTACATAGATCACACCACTTTCATGCCTCAAGATATGTTAGAACACTACTTGTAAAATTACATAGATCTCTCTTTCATATTTTATCTTTTTTATTATTCTCTACCTACCTACGTAATATGAAGAACACTTCTATGCATCTTATACCTAGTGTTTATTTAATGGATGATGTATCTGAAGTTATCTACCCATCTATACAAGATGGATAGTAAATCAAAATATATTTCACCTTGATTGTTGCAATTTATCTCGCTCCCCTCTATCCACTTTCCTTTTTTGTGGAGGACAATCCAATATAATAACACCTTTTATCCAACCCTTGTTCTAAGTTGGAAGATGTCATTACACAATCTAAATCTTTCATTTTTTTATACCTGTTGTTCCCAAAATCTCACTTGTTTTTGTGGACAACTTGTCGACCATTTCGATCCTGCAGGCCAAAATGGTCTCTTTCTTTCTCAAAATGTTATGAGCAGTCAAGTTATTCAATCGCACAAGCCTTTTTAGCTAAGGAAATCGCAGGTTCAAAAGGTGGATTTTCGCAAAGAAAATCACTCAAGGCATTTCCTAAAATATTGTAAGAATGGTTCAACGCTGAGGTTCAAATCAAAAAGGTGCAATGGCGGGGTTCAAAGAGTTGGAATGAACCATCGAACTGTTGAACCGATTGATCCATTGAACTCCATAAAGTTCACCGGTTCAAAGGTTCAACAAGTTCAAAGCTTTAACGTGTTCAAAGGGTTCAAAATTCAAATTTCAAAGTTTGAGCAAATGGTTCAAATGAAAGATTCCAGAAAAAGGTTCAACCAGACGGTTCAACCAAATGGTTCAAAAAATTGGTTCAACAATACATTGAACTCCTAAATAAGACTAAGTGAGCACGGCTCTTTACAAAACATTGAATCACTGAACTACCGAACTATTGAACTTTGAACTGTTGAACTCCAAAAGGTTCAAGGTTCAAGGTTAAAAATGGTTCAAGTGACCGGTGACATCCCTGCGAACGTCAAATTCAGGATTATGGAATAACTATTGATTTTCAAATAACGTAGACTCGAGGACAAACTCAGTGATCCAATGAGAAAGGCGCTGAAGGAGTTAGCAAAAAGCGAAAAGATAGCCCTGAGAGCTCATATCACCAAGAAGAGACAAAATGTAGCAAGGAAAGAGGGAATGATATAAAGAATCTAGAAATATTTTTAGAAGAGTTATTTTAGTAGGTGGAGCAGTCCACCAGGTAGACCTCAGAAAGTGGAAGCATTCAATGGCATGGCCTATTTTTCTTCATTGAGTAAAGGTGAATGGATAGCTGTGTAAACATCATAAAGAAGACTAGCAACCCATGCTTCGAAGGAGACATTTGAGATGATTTAGAATGCCAAAGTTAAGGCTGATAACCTATTCCATCATGGCCCCTTCACATAATTTCTAATGCATTCAATGTGGCATGGGCCATTTCGTGAAAACAAGCGCCCAAGTCTTTCTTTGGATGCTATATATTGTAATTTCTCATTTTGAATAAGGGAGATCTCTCTATTATTAGAAGCAAAACTCTGCCCAGATTAAAAGGCATTCCTGAGACTTTGAGCTCAGACTGTTAATCATATTTTATCAAGTGAATGAGAAAGCAAGTGGCCTTTCAGACTTTGTGTTGAAATAGCTTATGTTATCTAGGAAATCATTCTTATGTGTTTTTCCTAAATACAATCTTGTCCATTTAATCATATAAGCAGAACAAGTGGAAATAATCTAGAAGATGTCCTGAAGTTGATTGTGGGAGACTTTGTGTTGCCATAATTGTCTTTAGTCTATGTGTTTTATGTTCCAAGATATTGGAGAGACTTTGAGCTCCCCTTATCTTTCGTAATATTTCATCTGTTGTAGTTTTTGGTGGAGACTTTGTGCTGCACTTCATACTACTATGTTACTTCATCCTAAATCAGTAGGAGAAACAATGAAAGGCTTTGTGCTTTCATGAGTTTCTTGTGGATCCAATTACTACCCAGGAAGAATTCTTGCTATTTATTGAACATCATTTCTGAAAGAAGAGAAATGCCTTCAGTAATTACACAAGAATTCTCCTTTATTTTGTGAACATCATCTCTGAAAAAAGAGAGATGGATGGTATGATTTTACCTCTGAGTTTATTTTTAGTTTATATTAGTATATTATAGTTTATAGGGAACCTCCCCTTGCTAAGAGGAGAGATTTATCTCATTATGTTGTGGTAACCACACCCATTTTGCCATATAAATCTCATTGTGTTGTGGTTGATATACCCATTTTGTTGTCAATTAGTTGATGACAAAATATTCACCCAACAATTTTTGGTGACTCAGTTGGGGAAGAATGTGTAATTTGAAGCCTCAAGCTTCAAATTGAAGCATTTCTAATTTTTTTCCATTCTACACTCTGGCAGATCCATGGTATACATGAAGCTAGAGAGCTCAAGGTATTGTTGATCCTGTGTACGAATTTGTGCAGCAAAATCATTTTGATCTTTCTCCTCCATGAGCTCACCTCCAGTGAACCAGGAGTTTTCCTCCTACCAACGTCAGGTCCCCAATATCTGATAAAGCTTCTCTTTCCTCTGCTAGCAGAGCTTTATCTATACATACTCCACAAAGGCTTGTTATCCCTCCTTTCAATTGTCATATCATGGCAGCCCAAGGCCCTTGGAGTAACACCTTTGGCCCCCTAAATCTAACCCCACCTTTACACGAACTACCCCATAGTTCAAGAAAGAATTTTTCCAAGTTTTGTGGTGATGGGAGAGTTCATCTTGATAAGCATATTACAGCTTTTTGCATAGCCTGTGGTGTGATAGGCGTTGAAGTTGAAGATATAGCAGTCAGGCTATTTGTGGAAACATTGTAAGGAACTATTGCAGATTGGTTTTATCATCTGTAAGCACAAATAGTAACTGATTGGAACACTCTCAAGGCTAAGTTTGAGGCTAGGTTCAAACCCACAGAAGATGCACATGCCTTGTTAGCCCAGCTTATGTAAATGAAGAAGGAGCCTCTTGAATCCATGCAAGAATTCATTGCTAAATTTGACAAGCTAAGGAATAGGATTCCTACAATTGCAAAGTTGACACCAAAAAATCTTAAGTGCTTCTTCATCAATTCTCAACTTCCTAAAGTGAGTTTCCTATTGAGGCAGGCTAGCCACATAGATCTTGTTGCAGCTCAAATTTTGGCCACTGAGGTTGAAGATGATCTTATCTTGGTAGGAAAGATAAGAAGAGATCCTAATAGAAATAAATCTTCTTCATCTTCTGAAAATTTCTCTACAGGCACCATTGATCCTATGGTGCAAAAGCTAGCAAATGAATTGCTAGTTATGAAAAAGCAAATGGCACAAGGGATGTCTGTCCCTCCTTATCGAGATATACCAACGAGGATGTTTCCCAACCAGTCATATCAAGGTAATGCTACCAAGAATCAAGGGCAACTAAATCATCTCCCTCCCCCATAAGGTAAGCTTTCCATTGAAGCATCACCAACTAACTCAACAGTTGGTTATCATGAAGCTGAACATGATTTCTCTTTACAACCTGAGTTGGACCAAGAAGATGATGTTGATATCTTTAAAGAAGGCAAAGAAGAATTAGCTGGTGAATCCAACATTGGTTTCTTGAATTACTAGGATGAAGCTAGAAGTAAGAGAGAAATGTTTGATGGATCATACACTATTTTTACTAGGTCTCAGAACCTGTCAACTCAACAAGCTGATAAGGGAAAAATAGGGGAAGATTCTCGATCAATAATTTCAATTGCTAAATGAGGGACTTCACTGCCTTTCCACTCAAAGGACCCAGTGATCAATAAAAAAGTAAGTACCTCAAACAACCCTGCACCTTCTGCTTTAATTTCTCAGACCAATACCACACCCAAGAAAACTCAAAATGATGGAATTCCTTCCTCTATTTCTAGTTCATTTTAGTTATTTGACATAATTGATCATATTAGGAAGACCAAGATCCAAATGTCTAAGTTTGAATACTTACAAGCCAACCCTGAGTAGTTGGATAGGCTAGTTGAATGCATCAAAAACAAAACTATCCCTACGGGACAAGATGTTTTAAAGGTAACTCAGGATCCTTAAAAAAACACATCCACCTGAAATAATATTGTCATTACTCCTCTTGTTGCTTCTAGAAAGATAGAACCTTTCTATGTTTCCCTATTGATAAATGGTCATAAGCTGAACAATTGCATAATAGACTCTGGCACCTCTGACAATGTGATGCCTGCCAAGGTGGTAGACTCTCTCGGTCTCACTCTGACTAAAACTTTTGGGAGATGTTTCTCCATAGAAAAAAAGCAAGTGCCACTTTTGGGATAGATCAAAGATGCCCAATTTGCATTCATGGCCTTTCCAAAAAAAAAGGATTAAAATGATAGTCTTGGTGGTCAACGTTCTAGCTTCCTATGACATTCTACTTGGATGAAATTTTTGCAAGGATTTTGGTGGAGAATTGAACATGGACTTGTCTGAGGTGAGGATAATTGTCAAGGGCATTATACAAAGGCTACTTCCTAAGAAGGAGTCAAAATACATTGTCACCCAAACATCAACTCCTGAAGCTCAAATTCTATTTGAATCCTCAAGAATGGGTAACTATTTTCTGTCCACAGAAGATGTTTCTATTTCATCAGATGAAAGCTATATAAGTGACAATCCAAAAAATTTAGATAAGACGTCAAAAGAATTGGTGGAGCAAAGTTCAGATAAAAAATAACCTTCCCTCTCTAATGAAGAGAAGTCTGAAAGGAGATCAGATTCTAATGATGTCTGGATTATGGAATTTGATGGCAGCTATTCTTCTACCAATTCTAGAGCTGGAATTGTTTTGATATCTCTACAAGGAGATATTTTCCCCTATTTGTATAAGTTACAGTTCAAAAATATCAATAACACCACTGAGTATGAATCTTTGTTGCTCAAATTGAAATCTGCTCAAGCTAAAGATGTTAAGCTCCTTCACGCTCGAGAAGATGATGAACTGGTGGTTTGTCAAGTGAGGAACCTGTATCAAACCAAGAATAAAAGATTGTGACATTATCAAAATCTGGTATGGGACTTCCTTGAAAGTTTTGAGGCTTTCAATATTTTTGTAGTGCCTAGAGAATTTAATAATCAAGCAGATTCCTTGGCCATCTCTGCAACTCTCATGGTTCCTCATAAAGATTTTGAAGGGCATAAGTACACTATTGAGTTGGTCTTTCGACCAAGTGTACCTGATAATGCTAACCATTGGTAGGTGTTTACTGGTGACAATCAAATCATGTGCTTAGCTGAAATAGAAGGGCAAGGAATTATGGTAATGGATCGTATTGCTACACATCAAAATTAGGTAAATAAACTCTTCAACAAAATAGCAAAGATTCATGGTTTTTAGATTGAAGATCAAGTCTTGTTAAGGGGCAAGAGGAGAGAACCAAAATGAATGTACAAAAAATTTGATTCTTGGTGGAGAGGTCCATTTTCCAATCATCTATTCTGGGGTGAAAATAGTTTATTACTAATATATCAAGATAGAACGCCATTTTCACTGCCTCACAATGGGTAGCATCTAAAGCACTTCAATCCTTGAAGTATTAGATAAGTCCAGTTGTACATTTGTATAGTCTTTGTTTGTTTTATGTTGTTTGTTTAGTTTTTGGCATCTTTCTCTTTTTGGATGGCATGATTTCGTAGCCCAATGGCATAGATGAAGGTAGTTAGAGTCTATATTCTACTCCCTTTGATTATTTTAGAGTACAATCAATGGAAGTTGCCCAACTAGAGCTAGCTATTGTTCCCAAAATATGTCACTTGTTTTTGTGGACAACATGTCGACCATTTCAGTCCTGCAGGCCAAAATGGTCTTTTTCTTTCTCAAAATGTTCTAAGAAGTCAAGTTATTCAATCACACTAGCCTTTTCAACTAAGGAAATCATAGGTTCAAAAGGTGGGCTTTCGTAAAGAAAAACACTTAAGGAATTTCCTAAAAAATTGTAAGGATGGTTCAACGCCGAGGTTCAAATCAAAAAGTTACAATGATAGGGTTCAAAGAGTTGGAATGAACCATCGAACCGTTGAACCGATTGATCCATTGAACTCCAAAAATTTCACTGGTTCAAAGGTTCAATGAGTTTAAAGCTTCAACATGTTCAAAGGGTTCAAAATTCAAAGTTTAAAGTTCAAGCAAATGGTTCAAATTGAAGATTCTAGAAAAAGGTTCAACTAGATGATTCAAACAAATGGTTCAAACAATTGGTTCAATAATACATTGAACTCCTAAATAAGACTAAGTGAACGCAACTCTTTACAAAACATTGAATCACCAAACTGCCGAACCATTGAACTTTGAACCATTGAACCGGTGAACTCCAAAAGGTTCAAGGTTCAAGGTTCAAAATGGTTCAAGTGACTGGTGACGTCCCCATGGACATCAAATAAAAGATTATGGAATAACCATTGATTTTCAAATAATGTAGACCCGAGGACAAACTTAGTGATCCATTGAGAAAGGAGATGAAGGAGCCAGCAGAAAGCGAGAAGATAGCCCCAAGAGCTCAGATCACCAGGAAGAGACAAAATGTAGCAAGGAAAGAGGGAACGATACAGAGAATCCAAAAATATCTATAGAAGATTTATTACAGTAGGTGGAGTAGTCCACCAGGTGGACCTCAGAGAGTGTAAGCATTCAATGGTGCGGCCTATTTTTCTTCATTGAGTAAAGGTGAATGGACAACCATGTAAACATCATAAAGAAGACCAGGCAACCTGTGCTTCAGAGGAGATATTTGAGATGATTTAGAATGCCAAATTTAAGGCTAATAACTTGTTCTAGCATGGCCCCTTCATATAATTTCCAATGCATTCAATGCATTCAATGCAACATGGGCCATTTCGTGAAAACAAGCATCCAAGTATTTTTTTGGATGCTATATGTTGTAATCTCTCATTTTGAATAAGGGAGATCTCTCTGTTATTAGAAGCAAAACTCTACCCAAATTGAAAGGCATTCTTGAGACTTTGAGCTCAAACTGTTAATCATATTTTATCAAGTGAATGAGAAAGCAAGTGGCTTTTCAGACTTTGTGTTGAAATAGCTTGTGTTATCTAGGAAATCATTCTTATGTCTTTTTCCTAAATGCAATCTTGTCTATTTAATCAAATAAGTAGAATAAGTGGAAATAATATAGAAGATGTCCTGAAGTCAACTATGGGAGAGTCTTTATTCTGTGTGTTTTATGTTCCAAGATATTGGAGAGACTTTGAGCTCCCCTTATCCTTCGTAATCTTTTCCTCTATTGTAGTTTTTGGTGGAGACTTTGTGCTGCACTTCATACTACTGTGTTACTTCATCCTAAATTAGTAGGAGAAACAATGAAATACTTTGTGCTTTCATGGGTTTCTTGTGGATCCAGTTACTACCCAGGAAGAATTCCTACTATTTGCAAAACATCATGATTGAAAGAAGAGAAATACCTTCAGTAATTACACAAGAATTCTCCTTTATTTTGTGAACATCATCTCTGAAAAAGGAGAGATGGATGGTATGATTTCATCCCTGAGTCTAATTTCAGTTTATATTAGTATATTATAGTTTATAGGGAACCTCCCCTTGCTGATAAGAGAGATTTATCTCATTATGTTGTGGTAACCACACCCATTTTGTTGTATAAATTTCATTGTGTTGTGGTTGATATACCCATTTTGCCGTCAATTAGTTGATGAAAAAATATTCACCCAACAATACCCACACTTTTTTTTATGGAAAATAGTCTCCTTATAATATCTCAACCTCCTTTGTATGTTAGTTTTTTTTTTGAATCAAAGAACAACTTTTACATATTCTATCTGACAATCTAGGTAGAATATGTATGCAGCTACTTTCTACCCACACTCATAAATGTGGAAAGATAAAAAAAAAATGTAATCTTACTTTGATACCAAATGATGTAGTCATGGTTAGGGGGACCAATGAAATACAACCGTAGACCATACAACCCATAAATTTTACACAACAAATGGATTGACTTGCAGTACTATGCATGAAAACAATATTCTTCATTGAAGTAACAATGTTTTTTATTGATTTAAATGAATAATTACAACTTGGATGCATGTTACAGTCTAATTACATACTTTCATAATTATTATGGTCTCAAAATGAGACATGTTGTATCTTTTACACTTTTATATATATCACTTGCACAAATATTTGATTGAATTGATCTAGATTTTTTATTTCTCTAAAATAATTCCAAGAAATAATAAGGAACTAACCAAAAATAACCTATTCTCAAAATTTTAGGGATGTGTTTACATAGATACATGTGTTTAAGTGAATTTTAGATTATATTTCGAAAAGGGAAGAAGAAAAAACTAAATATGGGTATTGTTGAAAAATCTATTTGATTGTACATGCATTGAATCATATATGATTGTGAAGAACTCCTCTTTGGATTAAGAGGATGACCTGAAAATAAGACAACACTTAAAGCAAATGATTGGTTAGATAGATCGCTGAGTGGATTGCCTAGCATTAGCTAGATCCCAAAAGCAAGAGCTTCCTCAGGGGCTATCAATCCACATGTTTTAAATAATTAAGTTTATAAATAGAAGATGAATTACTTACATCAGTAATCTAAAGGTACTAAAATTAAACAGGTGAAATGCTTGATAAATAATAGACTAAAGTGATTAATATAGCAATGAGAAAGTCGACACTAGTGCTAAATGGCTTGGGTCTACTTTATAAAATCAAGCAAGGGTTTGTGAATGGGTAGGGACATAAAAAATTGGATTTGGTTGAGGGTAAGAGAGTGAAAATAACTTGTTATTTTATACCACAATGACCATCGATGGTTGGGGTGATCATCAGTGGTTAAGGTGACCATCAGCGGTCAAGGTGACCATTGAAAGTTGGGATAACCATCGATGGTTACTGTGTATAGGTCTGAATTGGTAAATAACTGGTTAACAAGATCACAAATTTAGCTTCCAAGAGATGGGTTGGTGTTGGGTTATTTTAAAAATACAAATAAAGTAAATGAATATTAGAAAATAAGTACTTATCTTGTGGGAGGCTAATTAGATGAGTGGTTAAATTGGTTATCCTATTAGTGGATTATGGCATGGTTCTAATAGAGTAATGATACTTGATGCTTTGATAGAGTGACAACAATAAGTTGGCTCTCTGATGTGATGGTTGGATCATCATATCACTGATGATGATTGACCTACAAATAAAAAACTTTGGATGTATAAGATCTTACTAAAAATTATAGATAAATTTCACCTCCTTGCTCCTCTCTTTTTATAGGAATAGTAAGAGGTTCAAGTAAAGGATCAATTGGGTTGTCTAATTATAACTCGCTCATGTATGAATTTGCATGTGGATTTAGATGAGTTATTTTTAAAAAAACAATGAAAGTGATTTGCATGTTGTTGGTTAAAGAGGTGCACCTTGATCATCTACTATTGAAGGCTAAGACAAAGAGTGGGTAAAAAGGTAGGTTAAGTTAGTTGGTCAAACCGACCATAGTTGCGTTCGGTTGGGGTCAAAAGGTCAAATTAGTCCCAAGGGGGTCCTAAGGTGGTGTAGGGGTGTTTCAACATTTAGAATCATGGTGTGCATATTTTTGATGTCTACATTTTACCCCTTTTTATTATACATCTTTGAATCAATAAACTACAAAATAAAAACAAATTGCTAGTCGAAGGTCATGGTTGCCTCGAGTATGGGAGGAGTTGTTCCCCCTCAAACTAGGAGTCGATGAGGTAAAATAAAATTAGGTGTGGGTTTGATAAGGTAGAGGGTGATGATGACAGGTAAATGCCATGAAGGTGGGTGATAGGTTGGGCATTTAAACACAAATGAGCACACAAAGTGCGATAAAAAGTGTGATATCCAAGATCGTGCATTGACTAGGTTACCATAGTTTGAAAAAATAAAGGTCAGTGGTTAAAAGGATAAGTGATAAGTGGACCGTGTGATTGCATTTAAGTGTGGTAGCTAGGTACACTTGTAAATGCAAGTCTCTTAGGTGATGTCTATGTTTCCATGGGTATCTAAGGTAGAAATTGCTCTTAGTGAAAACATAAATGGATCAAGTGTCATGGGTATTTGAGGTAGGAAGTGATCTCAAAAATAAATAAGTGGGTCAGGTATGTGCTAGGTGGTATAGGTGAAAAAGGTAGTCAACATGGAAATGTTGTCACTATGGTCAAAGGACTAGGAAAAAGTCATCACAAAACATGTACCAGTTGGGCTAAAATGGACCAATGACAAGATGCCAAGGTGGCCAGGTTGGGTGGAGAAGGTAGTCTCTAGGGGTGAGTTGGTTTGATTTGGTTTTGCATGGCTGAGTTTGCTTTGAGGAAAGAGTGAAAGTGGGAGTAACCTAACTGTCAGTGGTCAGGGTCCCAAAGGGTCACTGTTGCTGATCACCTTGATCATTGATGGTGAAGGTTTGAACCCTAAAATGTTCAGTGGTCAAAAGTGAATTTGAATGTCATTTTTCTCATTTTCACTTTTGACTATGGAGCTTTGACATTTGGCATTTGTGGAAAAGTTTGTTGACCATGAGTGCTTGTTAATGAGATTGATTGGTGAGAGTGTTGAGGTGGGCAAGGTGGACTGATAGTGACTAAGTTAGGATGCAGGGTGGTCATAGTTGTGGATGAGGATAAGTGGGTTTATGGCTTACTCCTTGATGGTGGTCATAGAATGAGGTGGGGGGCATCCTTAAATTGGTAGTTTATCTTGAATTTGTAATGGCATTTGTATTTAAATGGTTAGGGTGGTCACATGATTGTGTGGGTGTAAAATTATGTGTTTTTGGTTATTCCATAGGGTTTTGGTTTGCTAGGTTTTTGATGAATTTGCTAGGTAAAAATGAAATTGGGAGGGTATGTAAATTAGGGGTGGGGTAGAGGACAAGGTTAGGGAAATTGTTATGTATATTTAGGGTGTTTGGGTAGGTTTTTAGGGTAGGTTAGGTGTCAGGGGTTTTCTATTGGTAACCACACACAGTGATCATCAGTGATCACCTTGACCATCAATGATCGACAATCATTAATAAAAGGGGTGCCTGACCATTGATGGTCATCATTACTATCAATGGTCAGATTGATTTGGGGATGTTTTTAAAGTAGGAAGGTAAGTGTTAGATTGGTAAAGTGGTTAGTTAATGGGTAGGCTGAGTGAAATGTTGTGAGAGGTGATGATCAATAATTAGTGCAAGGTAAAAGACTTTAGATTTTTGAGAAAATAATACTAGGAGGGTGATGGTGAAGAATGGGAAAGGGTAAGTAGGGTTGGTGAAGGAGCTAAGTCCATAGGCAAAATAATATAGGTGACTAAGGGTGTGTGCTATTAATTTTTCTATAGGCTTGAGATTAGATTCATATACACGATCGAGTGTCACATATCTTCACAAAAATATACTAGGGGATGACCCTAGCTAATTGGGCCCATATAGAAGAGGTTGGGATAGGAGAGATGAGGCACTACTAGCATGTGATGCATCTATGATTGTAGCGTTCATTGAGATATGGGATCCAACTAAAAATACCTTCTTACTATCGATCGATGAGATCATGATCCTACAGAAGGATGTGCACATAATTACTCAATTACCCCTATAGGGTGATATAATCTACCATATATATCAGGAGAAACATGAGGATCAAATTGATCTACTGTATGGTGATGACCATGATTAGGTTAGATGGCATACTAGGGGATTTAATTATAACACATTGTACAAGATGACACCAGGTGAGCGAATATTGATGACTATGCTTATGATTATCATTTCATACTTTGCCCTTCCTGAATCAAGTAGTGAGAGTATCTGATACTTACTATCGAGGGTGTTGGTTGAGCTGTTATTAGGGCAAACCATATTTAGATGGGCACCTATTCTCTTGGTGTAGATATATAGGGAGATGTGGGGATTCAAGGCCCATAAGAGGTAAAACATTAGTCTCAGTCTTGTTATACATTATTGGGTCTATGAGCACATTCAAGTATTGAGGCTGATGGGATTATCATGGATGGGATATAGCACGATTGAGTTCCTAGTTGGATTCATGGGTGGAGAGCTTTATCACTTTAGGTTTAGGGGTAGGTGCACATGATGTAGATTGGTTTAAGGTACACTCGATGCATTGGTGATCATGACATTATATGGAGACCTTATGTCTAGTTTCTAGTATGGCCAGGCTATAGGAGGCATAACCTATCTCTATAGAGTTATAGATGGATATTTAACAGGTAGGATGGGGAGGTAAAGATTATCCCCTTTGATAGGGTGTGTAGATAGTTCAGCCTGGTTCAAGGTATTTTAGGTGCATTCCTAATATATAGGCATGAGGACTCAGAGATTCTATTTCCTGAGCCACAACTAGTACTAACTTTTCTAGATCATGGGGAGTTACTGGCCAGGCCATAGATAAATGATGCTAGCTTTGCAGATGGGTACATGGCATGGTACCAAGTTTTATATGCAGTTACAAATTTTGGCGATGGTGATTATGGTAGGAGGATGATGGCCATAGACCTAATTAGGAGAGGGGGCCAGAGGGCATAGGTACAAGGGGCTAGCCCCAATGGATAGGTAAGAGTGGTGCTAGCTATTACATAGGCATAGGTCACAACATTACAGGGGAAAGTGGTTACATCATAGGGTCAGCTAGCCACTGTGACAAGTGAGAAGGACCAAGGTAGAGCTACACTAGCTTAGGTCATGTAGGAGTGAGATGCTTTGAGACAAGCCATAGGAGCAACATAACACCAATAGGTCCAGTAGGAACTATTGATCTATAGAGGTACATAGCCACCATTCAAGAGCTATGATACTATGAGGCTATAGTATTCATTCGCTTCGTAGTGGAGCCTTGAAGGGGTGAGTATAGAGTGAGTTTGGTAGGTGGTACCAATGTGGCAACTATAGGTCAGTGGGTCACATGTGCAATTGGACAAGCATGGAGCTTAGGATAGGCACTAGGAGGTAGTGGTGTTCCAAGAGATAGTGGTGCCCTAGAGGCATAGCCATGACATAATTTGAGTATAATTATATACTATTGTATATCATTTTTATTCTAGTCTACGAGTCTATGCAATGAGATGTACATTTTGAGAGAGAGAGACATGTATATCTATTTTTACACATTATGATGTTATTTGGCTCATGAGTTATATATATGACCCTTGTTTTTTGCTAATGCTTATGGTCTATGGTTTGCTTTGATGTTAATGCTTATGATGTGATGTTTATATTGATTATGGATTCTGTGTATGTTATGGATGCTAGTTATTGATGTATACTCAACTAGCTAGGCATGAAATGGGTTTCATTTATGGGTATGCTTTATGCCATGCTTGCTTATGACATGCAAAATTTTAATGAGTATATGCATCATTATTTAGATTTAGATATATGATGAAAATGGTTGATTACTTTATTTCTCATAGACACTATGATGTTATTATGCTTTTTATGGTTATGATCATGGTTATGCTTTTAATTATGACACATGTTCATATGCTTGTTGTTTAATTTTTAAGATAAAAAACATGAGGTAAGTTAATTAACACTAGATGGGAGAACCAAAAAAATAATCAAGAGATAAACGTCGTAATGAAAATACCAACTAGTCATGAGAGGATAAGGAGAGAGTAGGATGCTTCTTCTTTGATAAGGATTAAAACAAAACCAAAGTTAGATTGTCTTAATGAACATAATCCCTTTGAATGCTTTGCATTTGAGTTCGTTAGTTGGTAAAAAAATGTGTCTAGATCACATAATGTTAAGTAAGCTGAAATTCCCTTGCATATAGTGTATAGAGGGGGGATGGATGAAAATGGAACCTTCTTGTGAGACTATCATGCCTCTTCTATAGGTGTCTGAAGAGTCATTATAAAAAATTCTATGTCATACAAAGCGTAGAATGATTGATGCAGGAAGTCTACTCATGAGAGTCGATTGCAGCTTTCAAAAGTATTTTAATGTTGCTATTGCTTGATAATGGGTCTTTTAATTTTTTTCTTAGGAGGGTTAGGGAAGCTAATCAATGTGGGAAGCTTCCAAGAAATTGCTTGTTTTGAGAAATGCTTTACTCAACCATCCATCAAGGGAGTGGTCCAAGTTTGTGTGCTTTGTTTAATGCTTTTGATAGTTATCCCTTAAGGGAGCAATCCACCTTATGTTAAACAATTTCAAATATGTTTTCAAAAATTGCCCTTTAAGGGAGCAGTCTACAAATGCTTAAGAATGAAACATGATTACTATTGGTTTGGATTTTGCTTTTATTGCTTTATTTTATTTTAATTGACATATACTTGCTTAGGTTGGCTTAAGGGTTCACCTTTATGAAGGAAAAACAAAAAGTACAAGAAGGTTGAGTAGGTGTAAAGAGGTTTAGGTGACAACGATCATGGGAATCCACCTTGAAAAGGGGAGGAAAGTTATATGAGAATTATGCCATAGGTAGAGCAGTACCCATTGTTCAATATTAGGCTATGACTATGATGGATAATCACATGATTTATTTTTAATCAGTTGCCCCTAAAATAGGGAGATGATTGTGGTTGAAAGCAAGGGATGAGATTAATTTTAAAACAAAAGGTGAACTTGATCCTTCTTAATAAAAGAATAGACACAGATGTGAAGCATTAAGGGGCTTAAGGTCTGGGTTTCTTTCAAGAGAAGATAACTAGTAAGCTCCTTATCCATACTTGTGGGTTATGATATAGAGTCCAAGCCAATTGAAAGCAAACTTGCCTCGTTTGATTTTTTCCATATTGGTGACATGTTGATTTTCCTTTAGGATTAGGTCTCTGATGTTAAATTATCACACTCTAAGATATTTTTTATAGGCATGTTTGATGTTCTCTTGATAGACATGAAGATGGGTAAGGGATAATAAGCGATATTCATCAAGTAGCTCAAGTTGGGCTAAGCGGTGCTGACAATAATCATCATCATAAATGAGATCTTGCAAAGATGTGTGAAGAGAAGGTATTTGGACTTCAAGAGGCAAGATAGACTTTACTCTAAAGACAAGAAAGAAAGGGGTTGCACCCATAGGGGTTATAATGCTAGTATGATATACCCATAAGGCAAAGGGGATGTGTGAATGCCAATCCTAACCAAATGCATTGACCATTTTAGTTAGCATGTTGTTAAGATATTTTTTAGAGGCCTCAACCTATCCATTCACTTGAAGTTCATAGGACAAGGAGAAGTTTAACTTAATTTAAAATGAATCACATAGACCTTGAACTTGCTTGTTAATAAAATATTTACCATTGTCGGTGATAATGTTGTGTGGAACACTGAAGCAATAAATAATGTGATGGTTAATAAAGTCGATAATCCTCTCTGCTTTGGTCGAGACTAGAGGAATAACTTCTACTTATTTGGTAAAATATTCAGTTACAGTGATGATATAATGGTGTCATTATGAGGAATGGGGGTTAATTTCACCAATAAG
The DNA here is from genome assembly GCA_037957365.1 of Torreya grandis. NCBI lineage: Eukaryota > Viridiplantae > Streptophyta > Pinopsida > Cupressales > Taxaceae > Torreya > Torreya grandis. The sequence goes on from JARHVA010006600.1 coordinate 200,829, forward strand.
GTCAATACCCCATTATGAGAAGGGCCAAAAATCAATGGAAATATGAAGACTATAGCTTGGTGCACGGTGTATATTAGCATGGTGTTGACACTTAACACAAATTTTCACATAACCACAATAGTCTTGGCTAAGGGTAGGCCAGTAATAGCTAAGGAGAAGGATGTGTTAAGCTATAGCAAGGCCACTAAAGTGTCCCCCATAGATACCATCATGCATTTCCTTGATAGTGTGAGAGGCTTTGTGACTACATAGGCAATGAAAGAGGATTCCATCAAAGCTGTGATTGTAAATAATTCCCCCCATAATGGTATAACATGGGGTGCTCTAGAGAAATGCTCTTCAAGCATTCCTAGAGATCCCAAAAGGAATTATGGAAAGTTTGAGATAGTCTAAGGTCTATTGATACCAAAGGTTAGGTTGGGTCTCTTCCATATTGAAGATGGTGGAAAAATCTAGTTTTACATAAGAAGGCTAGGTAAGTCTATGGATAATGATAGATGGGTTATAGTCAGAGGATACAAATAGGATCTGAGAGGTGAGGGAAGCTATGGTGTAGGCAAACTTGTTGGTAGATCATATGGTTGACTAGATGTGGTAGTGTTCAAATGATGCTAAGATTTTGTCAACTAGTTGTCTATACTATTGCAAAACATCATTATTACACTGGTAAGAGCCATTGATCTAATTGACCACAAGTTGGGAATTACCAAAGATGTTGATCATTTTGACTCCTAGGGCTAACATAGTTTGAAGGACTATGACTAGGGATTTGTAATTAACCATATTATTATTACATTCAAAATCAATATTGAAGGACAAATGAAGAGGTTCACCACCAAAGGGAATAAGGATGAGACTAGCTCCTCCACCATGTTGACATTTTGATCCGTCAAAGAACATGGTGAATTGTTAAGTGAAGTCTGCCTAAGAGAGGGTTGTGATGGTATCATTAGGGAACTATTAGTGATTTGACCTATCAAGGTCAAATTACTACCCCTATCTTTCAAAACTTTCCTAAATCTCACCAATATCCCTTAATAAATGGTCAAATCGATGAATTATGGCCTAAAAATGTGAATTTTGGGCAAAAATGTCAAAAAATGGGGTAAAAATGTCATCATTGGTTTCAAAAGTCATTAAATTATTCCAATTTGCCTTTATTCATGTTCAAAACTTTAAAATATCCTAAGTCCAAAATTTCAAGTCATAAAAAGGTCATTTGATATGTCTTATAAGCCAAAAAGGGCCCTTTTCCACCCCACATGTGCCAATTTATAAGTTTAAAACATGAAAAAGGTTTAAAATGGTATAAAATTACATTAATGTCACGTGATTATTCTCAATACTTCCATTCCAAGTAGTGGAATGCTTTGTTAGTCCTTAAAAGGGGGAAAAAAGGCTTATTTCCTCTATTTGCAAGCAATTATATGGAATCCATACGGTTTTCATATAGAAGGGGTATGGGAGATAATTTTTAGGTCATTACCTATATTCAATAGGAGTTTTATGGATATTCATGACCATACAGGCCCTAAACTATCCTTCTTCTATTACTTCCTTTGTTGGCACAAACATACCCACCTATAGGTTTTCTAGTGGTACAAAGTGCTAAGGAGAGGTACAACTCTCAAATTTGGGGTGAAGAAAATAGACTAAAATGGATTCATTATGGTCTAAGTGGTTTCTCAATTGGATCATCCAGGCTCATGAACCATTTAGTTGAAAATAGGTCAATTTTTGTTACCTTGCAGTTAGGAAGGCAACAATTTTCTTCATTTTCTCCTCACTTGGGCAAAGATTCAAGGAAAATAAACTTGTTCCAAAATATTGATGACTTTTTCTACCTTTCCATGGTATCTTTTAGGCACTCTTCATCCAATTTAGGGTCAATAAGAGTTCTCAAACTCAGTTAGTCAATCTATAGTTGGCATGCTTGCAAGGAAGAGTTGTATGGTATGAAAGAATAGGTTAGCTTCAAGTTTTCAAGAAAATGGTGTTTTCATGGTTTTTCATCAATTTTTTCATGATTTTAAATCATTATTCTCAGAATGTTAAGGTTTCTTTGAAAATTTTGAGGATTTTGCAAAGTACTAGGTTTAGATTTTGCTATCTTGCTTTCCTCAAATGGATTATAATCTTAGGTGGTATTATGATGGTATGTTTATGATGGCAAATGAATCCTCACCTTGTTTTTTTCATGCCTTCCTCACCCTCCTTCCATTTCCATCTCATCCACTATCAATCACTATCAAACCACTATGTTTTCACTTCTTTTCCATCTCCAAATCTGCCTTTGAAACATATTTCATCCTCTATTCATGGTTTTGACACCCTCACACCACCTCCATTCCATGTTATCATCATTATGGAGCTGAGGTTAATAGGTGGAACCATTAAATTCATGATCAAGGAGTTTGTAGGCCAATCAAAGTATTGAAATATAGTCAAAAGGAGCACTGTCAACAGGTATTTACAGTCAAGGAAGTCTTTTGAGTTTCAAGGGAATTTATCTTGAAGAGATTGCATTCATGGTTGTAGTGATGCATAAGAATAGTCTCACTAAACAAATGAGAATATAAAATAGGGGTCATATGCATACATGATAGACTATCCAAGCACCTTACAGTCACTATCCATACAATGAGCTCATAGGAGGCATCAATACAAAGTAACAGTGAGTTCCTCTCTACAATGCAATGATATTCATTGTGTACACTTAAGGAGAGTACCAAAGATTAAATCAGGTGTATAGCCTTATTTAGTGTCACCTACATCTTATCTATACACATATTATCCATCAAACAGTACCTATAGTGTTCTAAAGCATCCTACAGGCACTCTTGGAGCCAAGGTTGAAGTTCAATACATGGATATGATAAGTAATAACCTTATGAAAGAAGGAAGACTTTCAAAGTAGATTATAAATTTCAATCAGGATTTTGAGGAAATAATGTGTATCTACAATCTTGTATAATATCCTACAATCCCTATAAATTCACCTATAGCCTGCCCTCAAAAGAAGCCAATTCATGGAACCCTACAGCTATGTTAGTAAATTTGGTGAGGGGGTAAAACCATTGATCAGGTTAGGTTACTTGAGATAGGGTTTTAAACATGTATTGAAGTTTTTAAGATTAAGGACATTGAAGTTTGGAGTTAAGGACAAGACCAAACACTCAAAAATCCCATTCTTTGTTTGTACAGGTTGCCCTCAAGAAGGAGGTTCAAGGCCTTTGATGTTTGGAGAATCAAGAAAGCAAGTGTCTTAGTGAGGGTGATCAGTTTAGGGTTTATATTGTTAATAAAATTATATTATGTCATTTTTTAGCAAGAAGGCATGATAAGTTTGAAAAAGGGTTTGGACAAAATGAACACTTACAACCATGGAGACAAGGTGAATACCTATAGTCTACTCTCATAAGAGGACCTACACTCAAGTATATATGTTGCTAAATACTAAATAATATCTTAAATATATATCCCTTTGTAAGAATAGGTGGTGTCTCCAAAGTACATCCCCTTATATGAGTGAGTGAAATATGTATGCTTTTGTCTATAGAATAAAATATTATTATGAGTGTATCTCCTTGTAGGAGCAACTAAAATCTTGATAAATATAATGTGTGGGAATATACCTTCCTTTTGAGATTTGAGAAAAGCATATGATAATTGCATATCAAAATAAATAGATTAAACATACCATGTGGAATATAAGAAATAAACCACTAATGTATAATATATAAAAATTTATCTATGAAAATATATGTTTGCAACAAAATTTTCCTCGTGTGGGGTCATGATATAATAAAGAAAATTTATGAATACATTGATGTTTAACATATAAAGATATAACCTCAAAAGCATATGCATATAATAGAATTTTCCCTTTATAGGCCTACGATGTAAATAATATATCATATATGGTAATCATCTAAAGATACAACACTAGTGTAAATCATAGCTATAATATATTTCTCCTAATAGATGCATGATAAGAATAATGGGAACATAGGTGAGAATTTTTTTTTTAACATTATATGGATAATGAAAAATACATAGTACTTTGTGATATATGACAAGACAAAGAATAAGTTGAGAAATCATAAAACACAAGGGATCAATATGAATGAAAATGTTCTAAAAGAAATACAGGAAAAAAACATAAATAAACTCCAAGGAATAAAAAGGATGGAAATAACTATAAATTACTAAGAAATATGAGAAAAGGAACAACTAGAGTCAAGTGAAAAAAGATAAAATAATAAAAAAGTATGTAATAAATTATAAATAAATGAACAACCAATAAATATAAATAAAGTAACAAATAAGCAAAGAAATAAAGAAACATGCCCCAATTGTGATATAGTGACATGTAATAAAATAATTCTCATATATAGAATCACTTAAGATGCATAATATTGATCAGATTATTCAAAGGTTTTCCTTGTAGTTTAGGAAGGTGATATACCCTAGATCCAAACTTCTCTATGATAATAAATAGGCCAAACTTCTTGGGCTTGAATTTTATTTTTTATTTTATTTCAGTTTTAGAGTTTTTCTAATTTTATTTCAATATTTTATCTCATACATTGAACTCTCTTGATATAGTTTTATTATTATAAACAATTTTGAGGCAATTTTAATAAGCTCTCAACTTTTGACAGAGTGCTATATTCACTTATGAGATCACATGATCTCTCTTGCACACCATTATCACAACATTAAGATAATTACACACAAAAATTAAAAAAAAAATTATGCACAAAAGGTCTCTCATTACTGTATCTCAGGTGAATATACAATCTATAGCTCTCTCTCCCTAATATCAAGGAGAAGCATAATGAGTGCCTAATAAATAGACTATTTAGTTGGTTTCCCAACAAGCACTTAGTTTTTGTGATCAACCCAAATATATATATTTTTAAAAATAAGTGTACAACAAAATATTATTCGTGTACACATAAAAATAATCCAAAAACTATAAAAAAACTCTAAATCAGTCTTAACTCTGTGATTGGGTGTGAACACAGCTAAAGATAAAAACTGGTTTGGAAATAACTCAAACCACTACCCAGTATGAACACAACCATTCCAACAAATTTTTAAATAGCATTAATCTTATTTTCATCTAACCTAAAGTCTAATTAGTGTAATCTTGTTTTTCTATAACTTACATCATCAATAATAACTTATAATAATACTCTCAAACATGGAATCTTAAGCTAAAGAGTAAATATGGTTTATACCCCATAAACTAGTGATTAAGAATTTTTCTTATTAGATGTTATAATACATGTTCTATATGCCCATGATACAAATTATATTTGATTGTGCCAATCACCACCATGTTTATTCATTGTTTTTGATAAAATATTGACTATTGTCTTGTTGCAAGCTTTGGGTTGGCCATTACCTTGTCAGTGATAAGGAGTAGATAATGTATGCTTGATTTTGTACTCATTGCAAAAAAATTTGGTTGTTTTATTCTTGAAAGGTGAACCCTTATCCAAAAGAATTGTAGAATGTAGGCCAAATCTAGAAATAATATTAGTCATGAGAATCTTGCAAACATATTCACTATTTGTTAAGACATTTAAGGGATCACTTCTACCCACTTTGTAAAATATTACATTGCAATAAAGATAAACCTATGACATTCAAATAATGAAGGATTAATCACACCAACTAAATCAAATGCCATAAGGAAAATTGTCATGGTGATAATAAAGGTTATAAATCTTGGGAAGGAGTGTATTGGGCCTAAAATAGGGCTTCTAAAATACATGAATCCTCTAAATGGGTAAAAGGTAGAAGATGTTTGTAAATCAAACACATATAAAATATTTATCCACAAAGCTTAGATTGGGGCGATAGACAAGGGATATTCAAATATAATGTTTTGATGGGTCGTTAAGAGGAACCCACACATACAATCTCTAAAGAGATAGAGAGTGACTAACTTTTCTAGATTTGAGTTGTCTTAGGCATTCATGTGAGAGGTATGTAAACTAAGGGTGATAAAGTAAGAGCTATAAAGATTAAATTGCCATTCAGCACTAATAAAGAACTATAAAAAGGTAAAAATACAACTATGTAGAAAGAAAGAATTATGAGTGACGATAATGTAAAAGATAGTAGTAAAGTAACAAGCATGCACTAACATATACTCTATAATACGTAAGACACAAAATACACAATATCGACCAAAGTACAAAAGAAAAAAATAAATATGGTTAGGGATACTTGATTTTTATTGACTTATTGGCACATTAATATCCCCCTTAGTTTGTATCGCTTTGTTTGAGATGGTTGTGGGTAAAGTTAATTAGATCAGAGGTGGACACCAAGGAGGATAAATAAACTAAATAAATAATGGGTTTATATAGGATGTCATATGTGGGCACGACGATGTTAGATATATGAAAGAAATGGAGAAAATAAGTTATATGAAGAACATGGACACCGAGGAGGATAAATAAACCAATGTGATGGTAATATGAAGGTGGTATTAGAAAGGATAGTCCATGACATGTATATCATAAAGCACTATACGCTGACTCACCTCGATCTTAGTGTAATAGTGAACTACACTCAGAAAAAATTAATACACTGACAAATCCTATACAAGAAAATTGGTAGTAATTAAAAATAATGAGTATACATATTCCCCTTGCACACTCTCTCTCTCCTCCTTCCCCTCAGAGCTAATCGTGTATCAAAATAATGTAACGAGTGATGGTGCTTTGGGAAATAATATAATACCAAAATCATAATTAATGGTGATGATAAATGGTTGTAAATATGATATAAATGAAAGTAAATAACTAAATATGTTTACCTTCACTTATGTGGTTGGTTGTAATAATCTTACTATTTTTTATCATTAGTGATAGGTTGGCTTCAATGAATAGGTGCTAAGGCAGGGCTCGTATATTGGTGGTAAGATGGGTCTGTGATGCTTATAAAATAGATAATTTAAAAAAATATATTAAAATAATTATTTAGCACCATGAAATTCCTTGTGCTATCAGGTCTTTATCTCTTCTTCCAGTTTGTTAATAGAGGCTAAAATTGCAAGGATGTGGAAATTCTATAGAATATGAGGAATATTTTTGGAAAGTTTGAATTTTTCAATTTGAAGGCTATATAAAGAGGTCAAATCCCTTCATTTGTCATATTACGATTTAGATGTTTTGTAGCTCAATGCAAACCATTTTTCAACATGGTAAGAGGCTACAATGAGATGACAGATAGGTCGACATAGGGGATAACCTTTATGCCCAACAATAAAGATCATGCATGTAGGTTTTCATTTGAATATGGGATGGGTAAACAGGGTAGATATAGAGAAGTATGCCGTAGGATAAATATTCTTAGGCAAAATTTTCTCCAAAGGCAACCAAAATTTAGGTAAAGATGCAAGGTGTAATGTGTTTTGAGTAAAATAATTTTTATTTGGCTTCTAATTAATAGAAAAGAAAGAGATTGCATGATTGTACATCATTGGCTTGGCCAATGACATTTTATCGGCATAAAGATTCTAATATCATCATTGATATTTTGTTAATTGGTTGATGTAGTAGAAAATGAATACCAAAATCATAATTAATGACGGTGATAAATGTTGGTAAATATGATATAAATGAAAGTAAATAACTAAATATGTTTACCTTCCCTTATGTTACTGGATGCAATAATCTTACTATTTTTTATCATTAGTGATAAATTGGCTTCAATGAATAAATGCTAAGGCAGGCTAGTATATTGATGCTAAGATGGGTTTGTGATGCTTACAAAATAGATAATTTTTTTTTTTTAAATATTAAAACAATTAACTAGCACCATGAAATTCCTTGTACTATCAGGGTTTTCTCTGTTCTTCTTGTTTGTAGGTGTGTGGGTGTGAGAGCATTAGTCATAATTTAGGGGCATCGTGCACTTCTCAATGATGCCTTTAAACTCCCTAAAATTGTCTTATTTGCATTAGCCAATCTCCCTTTGCATTAGTCAATCTCCCTTAAAAAACCGTTTGTATGAGACATCTCTTATCATTCGAATTTAGACTCACCTCTATAACTAAAACTAAATAAAACAACAAATCCCAATCATGAGAAGAAAATTGAGAGAAATCTAATTTATAAGATAATTTCTACAACTTCCTTGGTCATTGGCCATTATTAGAGTGAAGGTCTCCATTGAATTTTTGTTAGAAATTGCGTATAAACTACATGTTTTAATACGCCAAAATCATTTAAGAATAGACTCCAAGATACACCACATATTATCATGTATTTAATGATTGAAGTATTATTCTCTATATATTTAATCATTGAAGCATTAAAGAATATTATAATTGATCTTCTATAGATTCGCTCGAGAATGATGTTTTAAACATTAGCACACGGTGTTCTAGAGTTTTAGATATTATTGTGGCTGTTGATTTTGACTATCAATTGAAGTCATTTCACAATAACTTTTATGAATAGTTTTATTTTAATATCATTTTCATATATACAAAGTCGGCGAACACTCTTAATATACACATTGAAAATATCATAGAAGCCATAAATGTAATTTTTTATTTTAAATTAAAACATACAATTTTAAATAATATTAATTATATTTTAATTTGTGACGAGTTTTGTATTAAGTCTCGATGCCATAATTATTTATTCTTATTTTTTTGCATTGTAATAGTCTTAATTAGTTCAGACACTTCTTTTTATATAATATTGATTTAAATAATAAGAACAGTTAATAATTAACTCAAGTACCTTTATAAGCCCCGCATTTGAGAATAAAGGTTAGGTTGCAAAGATATTAAAGTTAAGGTTGGATTGCCAATATAAACTAATATTGTAAGGAAGGAAAAACATTGATCTATATTTTGTATATTGAATTTGGATTTTAAAGAGGTTGTCCACTTAAAAAGGCTTGGAATATCTAATTATTAGTAGTTATTCTAAAGGAATAAGTTACATCAGAAGGGATGACATAATTATTTTTGATTGAAATCCAAATTTTTACATAGATTAGGTGTACAAAATATTTCTTTGGCTTAGTGCCAAGGATTGAAAGGTATCCATTCTGTCAAATTCGATCACGGCATGATCTTAACGTCATCCCTTTTGGTATCTCCTAAGATTTGTACCTTGTTGGATGGCTAGGCAAAACTTTTTACACCATCATCCTCAACATTAGATTACAACCCATTTGATGGCATGGCATAATTTTTACTTTTGGTAAAGTGAGATTTTGTAAATTGAAAGAGTTTAAATTGGTAGTTGTACCTCATTTGAATCCCATGAATGCATACTCAGTATCATATGTTGAAAATAATTTCAAATGACAATAATCTGATATTTCTTGTGGAGGTGATAGTGAAAAATGAGATTGTGTGTTCCTTCATACGGTAATGCATTATTTGGGGAGGAGATGTTCGATTTCATAGTGAATATGAGAAATGACGAAGCGTTGGGAAAGGGCAAGGCCATATAAAGCATGAAAGTGATTAAATATTTCAATATGCACTATGCAGTGATGGTAAAGGACAATGACAAAGTATTTCAAAGGATGGACTTGAAGAAGCTCATGTAGATACATGTACAAACCTTGTAACATGTCACTATTAAAATATATAAGATATTTAAGCAAGGCGACCACTAAAAAGAATGGGTATTAATGGAGAGACCATTCCTAAAAACCTCGCCAATCCATGTAAGATGGGGTTTAAACTTCTCTCATGATTTTCATAGGCTTTGCACAAGAAACGTACCCTTAATTTTAATGGGCACTAGGGTGACAAGAAGGGAGTAAATTCCTATAGCCTTTCTGCCACATTAAGTATTTGCACAATATAGGGGTCAACTCCCTTACTCTTTGGTGGAAGGATTGGTATTGGCCTACAACCACTCCTTTCACTTGATATTCTCCTCGATTGGGTTATAATTTATTAGCCTCTCAGCACATTCTAGATGAATCACTCAACCTTAGATGAAATATTCATTTTAGTCATGGGGTTTGGGCTAAGTGATTTAGTATTATGTGGTCTGTTGTCATTGAGCCTAAAAAAACTCAGTTTTTATGGTGTCTCCTTTATCAGGGTTTTCCTGTGGGTGACCATCTCAAACATATAGGGGTCTCAAACCCCATCTGTCTGACTTGTCAGTAACTTGAGACTTAAGCACCTTTTTTGGTTTTGCTCTCATACACAATCTGTATGGCACTAGATTCATTCCCTCTTTCAACCTTTCTGACCTAAATTCTTTATATGAAAAAAGGCTCTCTTAGGGGACTCGACTCTACTTCTTGTAAAATGCAATAGATTTTGGAAGATCTTTCGAGTGGATATTTTATTTCAAATATAGAAAGCTAGAAATTATGCTTGCTTTAATCATGAAGGTCTGGGACACACTTTTTTTGTTACTAACAAAATTACTGTTTTATCTAATGCTACTCTTCAACTTTAAAGTAAGACTGATAAAGTTTACCTGAAACTTAACCACCTCCAAGGTTTTATCAACCACTAGATAAATGCCCTATGTGTGGTTAGCCGAGAACCTCCTGAGCCACTACGTTATCCTATGCCTCCTCAAGAGTGAGGCATGGTCCATGCCAGTAGCATTCCATAACCAGACATAGGAGTCATTCTCCTCATTGGTCACCACCTCAATGATCTTCCCCACGATGTTGTGGTCTGTATGGCTCTTTCAAAATGGGAGGTGATGGTAGGGGTGGGTCCCTCCTCTCCTAAATCATGATGGTGACAACAGGGGTTGGGGTGTTCACCCCTAAGATAAATTTTCACGATTGACTTTGGCAATTTCTTCTAAAAGATACAAAGATGATGAATTAGAAGCTCAACAAATTGATGGCTAGGAGCCCTTACCTGTGGATGAGGATCATCCTATTCTAGGAGGATGGGGTGATAAGCCTCAAGACCCACTGTCTCCACCACCTCCCTTGACTTCCATGTTTGTTGTGGTTTCTTAATTATCCTTTTTATTTCTTTCTGTTCCTTTGCTCTTTGTGTTTAGTTGTATTCTGTTGATGTGATGTTTTTTGTGTGGTCGTTTATTGACCACCTTTTGGACCTTTCCCAAGATGTTTTCTCCCTCGGTATGACTTTACTTGTGGGGTGTGACTTCTCCACCTATTTTTTTGTATGATTAGCATTGTACTATAATCTTTTTTTATTAATATATTGATACACTCTTCAATCAAAACAATATATAAGATATTGTATATTTTTATAATAAACTATAAAATATTATATTATGTATGTATAATATTTAATATAATACATGATTTTATATATATATATATATATATATATATATAATATTATTAATTTATAATTATACATTATTATGTAATATTATAATATATCATTAATAATATCAATCTATTTATAGTATGAATAATATATAATATTCACTTATGTATATTGCATTATGAGTAATATTAGTAATATATTATATTATACGCAATATAATATCTAATAGTTATTATTCTATTATAAAAAATAAATTATGTATACTACATATTATTATATTAAATAATTATATATTATAATATATAATTGCGTATTTATTAGAATATTTATTAAATTAATATATGTATTAATGGTATATTTTATCATTTATATTATAGATATTATTAAATACACACACACACACACAATGTATAATATAATTTTTAAAAATATACTAAAATAGTATATTTTAAAATATTATATATATATATATATATATATATATATATATATATATATATAATATTTTAAAATATACTATTTTAGTATATTTTTAAAAATTATATTATACATTGTGTATACACACACACACACACACACACTCATATTAGTTATTTTCTATTTTGGTAAAATGGGGTTTTGTAAAGAGAAAGAATATAAATCAACAAGTGTATATTAATTGAAACCTATCAACGTTGACCCTGTCTCACCTTTTCTACATAAAACATTAAGCCACAATAATCTAATATTCATTTTAATAATCTTTCCAAAGCATATTTTTCCCTGACTAGTGCTCCCTTAAATTTTATGTTTTAATTCCAACAAGAATAAATGAGATGCTTATGGAGATAAACTCCAATTGTCGCCACCTTTTCTTACAAAGGTTCGAGTATGATATTTTTGTATGTTCTTAAGCCTGACATAATTACTTCAAGTGTCAATATATTGGTAGCATTGACAAATGGAAGCTTAAGATAGACTTTGGAAGAAGTGTTATCCATATATCACCACATAGAAATATGCTTGTCTTATAATGGATAACATGTTTACATCGAAGATAATAATATATTATATACAATATCATATAACAATACCTTGTCATTATATTATATCATATTATATTATATTATTATCATACCTTGTCATTATATCATATTATATTATATTATATAACAATATAATGTCATTATATAATACAATGACATTTCAATATATTATATAATGACATTTCAATATATTATATAATGACATTTCAATATATTATATAATAACATTTCAATATAATATAATGCTATTATATTATATAATAATACTTTGTCATTATATCATATTATATTATATAACAATACCTTGTCATTATATCATATTATATTATATACAATACCTTGTCATTACCCCTCACCATCATCACACAGCTCACTTTGAATATTTCACTATTTGCATGTTTTGTATAATGACCTTTCCATTTCTTCCAGGTTTATGAGAATGGCATTTTGTATATTATTAATCCTAATGTAATTAATCTAAGCATCAATATATTTTTAACATGGATGAATGGAAACTAAAGTATTAACTCTGGAATATCAAAGCATTGATTCAAGATGCACATCAAATGTGGACTTATGTCGAAATCAAATCAACGGAAGAGATGTAATATATATTTTTTTGTAAAGTGGGGTTTTATAAAGTGAGGGAGTGTAAATCAATATGATTATCAAACCCATCTAAGTTTTTTTAATGAATGATTAAGTCATAATACTTTTATCTTATTCATTAATTGTGTTAGATAATAGAGAGTGGTGATTGTGTATAGTGTATGCACATGGTGATACCAACGGTAAAGGTGAAGGTTGTGAATCTATTAGTGAACAAAGTTAATCTGGTGAAAAATTATACTCAAGTGTCGACTGAGGATGGTCATGAGTTTTGGTTCATGAGATTTATTAAATACCACAAATCTCTCAACAACCTATAAATAGCTCTCAACATTTTTCTACCATCATCAGTCTACTTCGGGCTCAAAATAGGTTTAGGCATTACACAAAAAAGTGTTCGGGCTCTTCAAACTACACCAAAATGGATGTAATTTTTCATTTTGGTAAAGTGATATTTTGTAGAGTGAAAGAGTGTAATATGATAATCATATATCACTTGAAACCCATGCTTTCTGACCCCATCTCACCTTTTATACAATAAATGTTAAGAAACAATAATCTTATGGTGCATTAGGTGGTGATTTAAATGTGCATTGGGAGGTGATGGTGAGGTGAGGGGTAATGACATGGAATTTCATGTGATAGACTTGAAAAAATCCTTGGAATATACATGTGAAAATCTTCGTGACATGTCAAATATGTCAATTCAATTAGAGCTTATATTGAACTATTAAAATTACTAATAAATGTTTGAAACATGTGTCACCTAAATGAAAAAAGGGGTTGAATATCTAATGGATCCTCTAAAAATGTAGAGAATGTGGGTTCCATGTGTCAATTTAGATGAGTTTAAAATTAATAGATAAAAAATATGACTAATTAAATTATTTAAAACCTAATTAGATGACTCTAAAACTAATTAGATAAAAAATGGAAAAGGTTCCTTCAATGAAACCACAAGGTCTTCTAATTTTGGGTAGTCCATTGGACTTGGGTATGAATCCATGAGATTATCTACATACTCTCTACAAATTATTTAGTAGTATGATGTATCTCAAATTAGGAACCACCCCAATTGTTATAGCTTCATTTATAGAGGCTAGAACTATCATATAAAAGAGCATAAGTTAAACTGAAATGGATGTAAGTTTCTATTTTGGTAAGATGGGTTTTGTAAAGTGAAAGAGTGTAAATCAACAATTATACTCACTCGAAACCCATGACCATTGACCCTATCCCACCTTTTGTGAATGAATCATTAAGCAACAATAATATGATATTCATTTTAATAATCTTTCCAAAACATCTTTATCTTGACTAGTGATCTATTAGATTTTATGTTTTTTTCAACATGGCTAGATAAGATGATTACAAAGATAAGCTCTAATTAATCATGCTTGGTTTTTATTCTAGGGATTCGAGTATGGAATTTTTATAGGTTTTTATTCCTGATGTAATTTCTTTAGGTGCCAATATATTTGTAGCATGGATGAATGGAAGTTATAAGATAAACTCTAGGTCCTCTAATTCTTGTCTCAATGTCAGCAGTATTACAATCCTTAGTCAAGTTACAAATCAAACATGGACCCATATGCCATAATCAAATTAACTCTCATTATGTCCTTATCCGAATTTTATAACAGAAACATGTATTTAAATATGCCTTCACCCTATAGGATGTAAATCCCTTTGTAATGGGTACAAGGCATGCAAATTCTAATAGCTACCCTAAATCCTAGTTTGGTATACGATGTGGGCTCTTATGTATATATTATATATTTTTTGTATATATAATATAATTATATTATCATATGATACATATATATAGTGGTATACTATTTTTATATATTATAATAGTGAAAATTTAAAATAATATATAATGATAATTTAATAATAATATGTATTAAAATGTATGGAATTAGCTGCATGTATGATTTAGAATAACTACCCTATGTAATTACTATGTGTCAAATGCATTGGATGCATCTTTGGGTTTTTCTACTCATATCTACATCAATGGAGCTTGTGGGTTATGGGTTCCAATGGCTCACTATTACAAATTTTTTATCATCTAAGTATTGGCATGGTAGGGTTAGATGGAAAAAAGATAGACAAATGCATGGGAGATCTAAATGCAGATTTAGATAACCCTAAAAGAGAAAAAATATAATATTATTCATATAGATATGAAATAATACAATGGATAATATATATAGGCTAAGATATAGCCAAAACTACATCCTAAATAATAGGATGGAATGCTAACAAATAACCCGTAATTGGTCATGGGTAGTTATAACAATACAAATAAATTACTAAATATGAGTAATTTAATTATTAATTACTCATTTACATAAATTATATGGTGAATTAATCACCGTATAAATATTACCTAACATTCCCCCACTTAATTTAGCATAGCTTGAAGTGAACATGAGAGAAATTCTCTAAATGTGTCAAATTTGTCACGTGCAAGTGACTTGGTGAAGACATTTGCACGTTGTTTTTTTATCAAGTAATATTGGATCTAGATGTTGTGTTGTTTTACATGTGTTTATATATGAAATGGACTTGCACCTCAATGTATTTTGTGTGTTCATGAAACATTGGATTGTGAACAATTTTGAGAACACCCTCATTGTCATAGTACAGGATGGTAGATTTATTTTGTGGTAACTCTAATCCTTCTAGTACATTACATAACCATATCGCTTCAGAGATAGATCCTCCTATAGCATGATATTTTGATTTAGTGTAAGATCAATAAAAAAATTATTTCTTGTTCCCCTAGGATATAGGACCATATCCCAAAAAGAACACATCTAAAAGTGGATTTTTTGTCATCAATATTTATTGCATAATCTAAGTCTGAGTATCTTGTCAACAATAAAATATCATTCTTCTTATAGTCTAGGCCAAATTATATTTTACCCTTGATATATCTTATTATCCACTTTACATCTTTCCTATGAGACATCTTTGGCTCATGCATGAATCTTGAGAGATAGCTGATAACATAGCTGATGTCTAGCCTAGTGTATGTCCAGTAAATAAGAATCCCAATCAACTATCGAAAGAGAGTTATATTCACTTGCGATTATGGATCTGTATGAGACAACTGAAGACTTGTCTCCATAAGTGTAGCAATTATATTACTATCCATCATCTAAAAGTTATCAAGCAATGTCTTGGAATATCTCATTTAGGAGATAAATATTTGTTGTTACTTTTGACATACTTCTAATCCAAGATAATAGTTTAGAATCCTAAGATCTGTCATGTCAAATAATTGGCTATGATATTTCTTGGTTGCATCAATCATCTTCATTGAACTCCTAGTGATGACTAGATCATCAACATACACAACAATAATCATAATATCCCCCTTGTTATTTGAAGTAGATATTTGGATCATAGGAATTCCTCCTAAATCCATGTGAAATGAGATGCTCATTGATTTTTATGTACCATGCTTGAGGAGCCTCTTTGAGACCATACAAATATTTGATGAGTTTACATAATTTTCTTTCATTACTAGGTGTGACAAAACCTTCTGGTTGTGTCTTGTAAACTTCATCTTGTATAAATCAATTGATAAAGGAACTTTTTACATCCATTTGGTGAATCCTCCATCCAAAATAAGTAGCAAGAGAAAATACATTCTAATATCCTTTATCTTGGTCATAGGAGAAAATGTCTCCTCATAATCGATTCCTTCCTTTTGAGCATAGCCCTTTACAATGAGTCATGCCTTGTTCTCACCAATACTGCCATCTGATTTGTATTTAGTTTTGAAGACCCATTTATAGTTGATTAGCTTCTTTCTTGGTGAAATATCTTCAAGCTTCCATGTGTTATGCTTCATCAATGATTGAAATTATGCATTCATGGCATCCTTCTAAGGTTTAGACTCTAAGGATTCCTAAACCATAGAGGGCTATACTATTTCTGAATTGTGCTTATTAAGACTGTATTGACCTTGTTTTGAGTCATGATGTGAGTCCTTGGTCTACTAGTCGATGTGTTCAGAACTCTATCCAGTTTAGCATCTCTTAATGTACTTGTATACCATTTAGGCATATGTTTCATTATTCTTGTCAATGGATATGTATTATTTGACTGATCATCCCCATTATTAATGTCACCATTAGTGTTTTCATGATTTTTTGAATTATCTAGAGGTCTAATTATTGAATCAGGTGAGTTTGTGGAAGGAAAATTGGTTTTACCTTTCTTATCAAACTCTACATTTTTGCCTATGGATATTTTCCTTGTTTTAGGATACATAAGTCTATAGGCTAATGACTCTTCTTCTACCCTAATAATATGTAGTCATTGATTTATTATCTAGTTTCATCTATTATTTTCAAGAACATATGTATAAGCCTTACATTAAAAAACTCAAAGGTGAATAATGGAAGGTTTATTCCCTATCTAGGCTTCATGTGGAATCATATTTTCAAGAGATAAAGTGGGTGACCTATTCAAAAAATTTATAATGTTGTCTTAACTGCTTCTACCCAATATGTCCATGCTAAACCTAAATCTTCAATCATGCAACATATCATTTCCATGGTGGTACAATTTTGATATTCTAAAACACCATTCTATTGAGTGTATGGTAGATTCATTTGTTGATGAACTCCATGTTCTTTCAAATAGGAAAAAAATGCCTTAATGGTGTATTGTCCCCCTTGATCTAAATGGAGATCCTTGATTTTATCATTGGATTTAGTTCCCACCACTGCTTTGAAATCTTTAAAAGTACTGAAGGCTTGGTGTTTAGTCTTTAGATAATACACCCATATTTTTCATGAGTAGTCATCAATAAAGAGCATAACATACTAAAACCCATAGTGATTAGGTCTTATCAATCCACATAGATTGGTATGCACCAGATCTAACTATCTAGATGCTCTTGAGGAACTTTAACCAAAATATGTTTGATTTTGTTTCTCAATGAGATAACCAGGGTGCATGTCTATATTTTTATTCAACTGAGGAAGTTTATGGACCATGTTATGATTTCTTATTAGTTTCATGTATCCAAAAATGACATGACCATATATTAAATGCCATAAATTGGTTGAGTATAAATCCTTAACTATAAGTTCTTGATTGTTTAACTGAACAAAGTCAAGTTAGAACATTTTACCAACTCTCGAGGCTTGTGCAATAAATTTAGAGAGTTTTGACTTATCTTTTATTAGACACATATTTTTTTCCATCTTTTTAGTCAAATTCAACCTTTAGTGTATGCTAAAGTAATTGACTTATTGAGAGAACATTCTCTATGAGTCTTGGGACATACAGGACATCAAAAATCTTGCATGTTGCCCAAGTGGTAGGGAGATATTCCCAATTCCTTGAACATGATAGGATGAATCATCACCTAAATAGACATGATTTTTAGGAGAGGTCTCATTTATATTTTAAAACCAAAATTATCTACTAGTCATGTGTTAATTTGTACTTGAGTCAACATAATAGATAGAACTTTGTGATGTTGATTCTTCATGAGATTGAGAGGCATACAGGAAGTCCTCATCAGAGTGAGTATCTTATTATTCATTAATGTTGCCTTGATAATTTGATTTATTCTTCCAATTAAATTTCCTCTAACCTTGTCCTTTTTGTGGATGTGATGATTGTTTGTTATTGGGCTTTTTGTTGCTTGAGGAGCCCTATGTAAATGAAATATACCAACAATATTTCATGTCATGTCCTTTCTTTCCAAAAATGAGGTAAACTTTCTATTATTTATTCCATTTTGAATTGTGCATATGGATTTGATTTTGTTTAGAAGACTTGATCTATCTCTTCCATTTATGTTGATGAGAGGTGATAACATTTTTTTCTGATTCTTCTTCTCTAGGCATAGACTCTTCCTATTGAAACATGTCTACCAACTTGTCAAAAAATGGTTTTTATTCTGTGACATTCAAAGTGGTCATGAATATCATGTAAGAATTTAGTAGTTCTCTCAAGAATATTATTACAAGAGAGGTATCTGACACTTTCTCACCCAATGCTTGGAGTGAAGTCCTTAGATTTGTAAGACATCATAGAAAAGCTTCTACTTTCTCACTAGACTTCAATTTGAATGAATCAAGTTGACTCTACAAATGGAGAATGATGCATTCATTTTTGGACCCATAGATTGTTTGGAGCTTATCCTAAATTTATTTTATTGTTGTGGCATCATGGATATGAGTTTTTACTTCATCCAATACTCTAAACATTATTATTAGTTTTGCCTTATTGTTTGATTTATCAAACTTATGTTGTTGATTAGTGTTAGTGGCATGTCCAGTGAGGGTACCATTGACAATAAGAAAAATGTCTTAAAATTCCAAATGTGTCTTAATTTTTATTTTCCAAGTAGTATAGTTATCATAACATAGAAGCTTTGAGTTTGGAAAAAATAATTTAGGGCCATTTCTAGTCATTGTGTAAAATCTGACCAAAGGTGATGGATTGGTTCCTTATCACTCCAGGTATCAAGGTCTCCCTTCCTATATACTATTAGACTGATATACCAAAACTTTATATATATGCACCCTTTCTATATACCCTTCATTATGTGGAAGAATCTTGCCCTTTCTATATATTCAATGATACGTGAAAGAAGCGTAAACGCATGTGAAAGAGAATAGTATGTGGTACCTAGATAGTACTAAAAGAGGTTCAACAAATCAATATCACCTACTTAGATGGAATTTCCTATACGTGGGTGTAATTTACCTATATACTTAGAATTTTCACCTATCAAGATTTATGCCTTTAGATTGAATCAAATAGGTATTGGAGGGATGGCTAAATGAAAATGTTTAACCTTATTTCTCCTCGATGATTATATAGGGTCAATGCCTAGACATCATTGTTGCAAATATGTTAGGATATGTGTGTTGTAACTCAATCATGATTAATTTACATGTAAATGTGAATCAGAGGCATTGTTTGCACTGAACATTATGATCATGCAAAATACACTATTTTGTGTTTTCTCAAATACATTTGCCAAAAATAGAATAATTACAATTGTCTTTACAAATAAATGATTATAAATTATGGAAAACACTAATTTCATTTAAACAATAATATTCCCTCCCCTTTAGATTTTTTTGGGCTCTTTGGCTTCTTTTGAAAATAGAATTAAAATTTTAATGAGTTTTCTAGTGAGTTACAACTAGATTTGGTAGAATTATGAAATTTGAAGGAATGGATAAAGTAAAAAAAATTATTTAAATTTTTTTTCAGGGGATTTGAACCTCTCAACCATTGTTTAGTAAAAAATTAGTGTTCACATGTTATTTGGTGATTTAACATATGGTAAATTAGTATTTACATTGTTAGTTATTTACCATGTGGTAAATACTACTAGTTATTATTTATAAATTACTGTATAGTTAATATGGTAAGCTATTAATATTATTGGTTAGTCGTATATATTGTTATAACAACAATATATCACAAAATAGATTATAGGTCTAGGTTGGGTTGGTAAAATATTTGAGGGATATGATGCACCCTATTTAGAGGGAAGATGTGTCATATATATATTTATGTCACAAAGGATTTTGTAATAGAGTACAATATTATATTATATTATATGTTTGAATATTATCCTATGTGTTCAACTTCAATAATTTTTGCATGAGTTAAAACATTGAATAATCTCCTTAGATTATTAAGAGTGGTATCAGAGCGATAATAGTAATGGTCTATTAAATAATGAAGGGTCAAATCTATAATTTTAGTGATTTCCCCAAGCCATGAGATCTTGCAAAGAGACAATCCTCGTAGTTGTAAGATAGATAGGTGTGTGTAGATTTATACCTACTCATTCTATTAAAAGTGTGGATTATTACTAAATTGAGAGTATTTGTTTAAGAGCATTTGGTATAAAAGAAGAAAAACATCTTGTTTGAATATTCCTTTTGATAATCTACATTCTATGTTCACGATTATTAAAATCATTCATTGTGCATCATTTTAAGGAGTTTGCAGCAAGTATTTTGTCTCAAGATTAGAGATGTAGTGATTAGATACACAATTTTACCATCCAATTATGATTAGATCTATTTTATTATTACCATTGCTTATGCATCCTTAAGCTAGTCATTAATGCCATGTGGAGTTTATCTATTCGATCTTCATTTACACCAATCTAAGCATTTTATCCTGGCATTTTCCTATGATTGAATATTGTATACATGTGCACATCAATTAGATATAAATGCATATAAGATCAATTTTTTTTGTAATTTAAGCTTCTATTTAACCTATATACCTTTAGAATACATCATTTACATTAAATGACTAGCATTGTAGCTTGGCAATTTACGATTCAGGATCGACTACATAATCTTTGCACTTGGTAAACATCAATTGCATTGACTATTTCTAAGCTCATAGTTACATTCAGACCACTTTGAAGCCTACACTAGTCTCCACGCTCATCAAACCACTCAGCTAATTTATCCTCAACTACATTGGCCTACATGCATGCATCCAAATGTAAATGGTTACTGATAGTTCATCACTCTTGCATTGAAATATGCATTGCATTAATGTCTTAAATATTCAACTCAATCTCATAGAACGTGTCACCAAGCCCATAGTTTGGAGTATATGATTAGGTATTTAGATGTTTTTTATAGTTTGTGAATCAATGTTTAATAATGAGTCTTTAGTTCGGTAATGTTATTATATGACATTAGGTTTTACCTTTTAGGTATTAAAATCAAGTGTTTAGAATAATAGGTATCTTTTTTTATTAAGTCATATTGTCAAGTTGTTTTGTATAGTAGAGTTAAATTTGCCCTAAGTATTTTATCCCTAATCTTAATAAGTTTACTTAGTGGTTTATATTATCTATAAGTTTTAGTTTATGTCCTTAGTTAAATTTGTAATTATAGCTTTTAGCTATATTATAAATTTAATTATTTATAGTTTTAAATTGTCTTTTTTTTTATTAAAAGTCAAAAATCAAAACAACAATGATTCATTATCAAAATTTGTCATTGTATGTCGATATTATCTCATCAATATCAGTAATAGAGTCATCAATGTCAAATTTTGTTATTGTAATGGTTGCATTTTTAGTAGAAATTGACATCCATGTTGTTTCACATTATGGGTGGGAGTTATATAATAAGAACAATGTTGAAACTTTTGAGTTTCAATTATAAATCAACTCAGTAAGCAATGGGACAAAGGATGTCAGAGGCAATGGAGGAAGGAGGATTTATATGCCTCTTATTAGTCACCAATAGTAGGACCCATATGATTTGGTGGAATTTTTTTTAGTTGTGTGGTGTGGTAGTTGCATTTATTTTTTTGGTATGTGTGAAAATAAGAATAGATGTGTATTTTTATCTATGTGAATATTCCTAATGTAGTCTCCTAATGTAAATATATAGTGAAAAATGAAATCACAAAAGAAAATTAGCATCATGATACTTGTAGAGGTTGAACAGTTAGATGTGTTCCTGTTCATACCTAAGTTTGTGGTAAACCTTTGTAAAACCATTAAATATTATGCAGATGGTTCTTTATTGAATACCATATTGAGTAGGTCAAATATGTTCTATATAATGAATGGTTGATAAGCAGATAGTTCATGTATGTGTTCCAACACTAGTTCAATTAGATGTGTTTTTGGCAGTGCATGGTTGATAATAAGTTGATGTGTTCCTTATTCTGCCTTCATTTCAAGTTATGTGCCAAGATCATGAGCAAGCTATAGAAGAAGTGTGAAACTTTTTTCTTACCATGTAAACACTAAAGGGGGGAATGTTAGAAATATTAATGTTCACATGTTATTTGGTGATTTACCATATGGTAAATTAGTATTTACATTGTTAGTTATTTATTGTGTGGTAAATACTATTATGTTATTATTTATAAATTACTGTATGGTTAATATGATAAATAGGAATATTATTAGTTATTCATATATATTTTTATAACAATAATATATCATGAAAAGATTATAGGTTTGGGTTTGTGAGATATTTGATGGATATGATGAACACTATTTAGAGGGAAGACATGTCCTATGTATTTGTATGTCATGAAGGTTTTTGTTGTAGAGTATAATATAATATTATATTGTGTGTTTGAATATTATCCTGTGTGTTCAAATTCAAGAATTTTTTCATAAGTTAAAACACTTTTAATCTCCTTCGATTATTAACAAGAGTAAACTTATATTTAAAGGCTTAAAAACTAAAATTCATAAGCAAAACCATATCTTTTTTCAATAGCACATGTTTGTAAAAAAGTTAGTTTGAATAAATTTATAGCAAAGGAAGAATTAGTGGGGTGGTTTGGAGAATTAAAATGATGGTTTTCGGTCCAAAAATTTGTTTTTCACACCTTAAATCAAGTCTGAAGCTTATAAACTCATTTTTTTTTATTTGAAACTTTAGATTCAAAAACTAAAAAAAATACACCAGCCTTGCTTTATGCCAATGGTTTTGAGGATAAACTAAGTGATTTTGGATATCAATACATTATTTTAGTGCCTTAGCTCTTTTTTAGATCTTAGACTTGGAAGAACTACGAGCTTGTATGATTTAGATGTAGTTGTAAAACAAATGAAGGCCCTCCACATGTTTGAAATAACATCTACGTAGTCCTTTTTCAAGAATAATGATGCCAATTTAATCTTTATATTATTCAAAGGTAAAATGTGTGTGTGTGTGTGTGTGTGTGTGTGTATATAAATGCTCAGGTTGTAGATTTGATTTAACACCAAATTAGAATATTTTAGTGATAAGACTGACACGAGACTTAAAATTATAAGTATACTCTTCATACACAGGCCATTATAATGGGAGAACAAATGAAGGCCCTCCACATGCTTGAAATAAAATATACGAAGTCATTTTAAAAGAAGAATGATGACAATCTCAATCTTTATATATATATATATATCTGTGTGTGTTTGTGTGTATGTATATGTATATATGTACATATACATACATACATATTTATGTATCTATGTATATTTACATATATATACACACACACACACATACATACATACATACATACATACATACATACATACATACATACATACATACATACATACATGTGTGTGTGTGTATCCAATGCCAAACATATAGTCCACTCAATGTTCAGGTTGAATGTTTGATTTAACACCAAATTAAAATACTTTAGTGCCAAGACTAACATAAGAATAAAAATTAAAATTCTACTCTTACTAAATAGGACATTACAATGGGAGCATAGCTTTGGGGGTTCAAAATAGCTTCAAGACTCCAAATAATGTTGGTAGGTTGAATGTTAATGTAGGAAAAGTAAGAGCATGGACCTCCCATTTCTTCCTCCTAGATTCCATGCTCTGAAACCAAATGTGAGAGAATGAATATAATATTATTTAACTAGATATGAAATAATACAATGGATAATATATATAGACTAAGATATAGCCCAAGCTAAATCCTAAATAATGGGATGGAATACTAACAAATGACCCATAATTGGTCACAAGTGTTATAACAATATAAACAAGTTAAATAACGACTATGATTAATTTAATAATTAATTACTCCATATAAATATTACCTAATGAACCCTATCTTTAAATTTGAGTGCAAGGGTTTGCTTACATTTTATCTCTTTATGATGAGAAGTTCTATTCAATTCTAAAATTGAGCCCTCTGTATCATTTATTTCCTAATTATAAAAATGTGTTGGTCACTGTGTAAATTTATTTGATGTAGCCTTGGGTTCTTATTAACATTAGAGTGGGTAAGTTAGATTGGTTAATTAGATTATATATGATGCATATTTCATTTAAGCCTTTTCCATTTTTCATCTAACTCATTTTAGAGTCATCTATTTTGGTTTGTCTAATTATTTTTGGACTTGTCTAAATTGA
This sequence comes from Torreya grandis, assembly GCA_037957365.1. Classification (NCBI taxonomy): domain Eukaryota; kingdom Viridiplantae; phylum Streptophyta; class Pinopsida; order Cupressales; family Taxaceae; genus Torreya; species Torreya grandis. The sequence continues at coordinate 225,655 of JARHVA010006600.1, forward strand.
CACATGGTGCATTCTTTATGTTTTAATACGAGTCATTAGATATTTGACATCTATTTTTCATTAAGATTCCCCTTGTTTCAAGCATGTGTTGGGTACCTAAAATAGTTTGATGGAAGCTAAAAATTGTATTGACAGGTATGACATGTCATTGAAATTTGCACATGTATATGTTGGTGTAGGCTATTATCCCATTAGGTTTTATCTACACGTTCTAGTTAGCTTTCTTAGGTTTAATAAGGGTCCTTGGTGGAAAATAATTCCACATGCATAATGATGTTGGAACATGTCAATTTTACACCTATATAAGGAACCTCCCTATGTAATTTTTGGATAATGCTAATGCTTTTTATAATGCTTGAATGCTTAATGAGATAATGCTCTTTTACACATCTTTCTTTGTGTGATTTTTTTTTTCCAATTATGGGATTTCAATTTACAGGTTCTTCATGTATGCTTTATTATTTAATTTATTGTTTTACAATATGACATGGTATCAAATCCTCTGTGATAGTCATTTTCCTTTCAAATCTTTATGAGATCCTTACTATGAATTCTTGTTGTTTTCTTGATTTTGATTTTCAAGGGTTTAGTGGGGTTTCTTAAAAATCCATGTAGGTATTTATATCTAGTGTCTCTAAACAAAAACTAGATAGTGCCATTGGATTCATAAGGTGATAAAACCTTAGGATTGGCTATAAACATGAGCTAGTTTTATGATAGCTATTTTTGACCATTTTTAGAGGGTTTCAGTAGTTTTCTTGGCTTTTGCACATTTATGTACCAATGGAGTCTTCAATAAAAAATGGTTTCTAGGTTTTTATAATTTTTTTAGATTACCAAGTGGGTATTTGATTATTTTATAAAATTTTGAGCCAATTTTTCATAGATCTAGGTTCCTCTTGCAGGCTTTTTTTGCCACTTAGGTCATTTTAGCAAAAATTCTAGACTTAGAAATTTTCTAAAAAATATGTCCTTTGATCATACCCACATGTGATATATGCCTTCACATTTACCAAGGCCCAAAAGGCCAACTACCATTGATGTAAGGATGCATCACTTTACATCTACATGTCTACAACTTGATGGGCTAGCTGGTCTACCATCCTGACTCCTATCTATGTAACAATGTGGCTCATGACATGCATTCATTCATAAATTTATGGGGGACAAGGCCCATCAACCCAATCACCTATGACATGGTGATGCTAACTCCACATACCCATGCCTCTATGGGGCCCAAGGCCCACCATCATGGCCACCCAATATATAATGATGTGAACTCTACATGTTCATGCCTTCATAGGGCCCAAGGCCCACTGACTCAGATGCCCAATCCGTGATAATGTAAATCATTAAAGGCTAGTGTCATCCCTGTATGACAAACTAGCTATGCTTGTAAAAGGCCTTAGCCCCTGGTCATATGGTCAATTATCCCTTGGTCTCACCTAACCCATGGGGGCTTAAGTTTTCCTTGAAAAAATTCTCACAACTATTTTCACACCAAAATTTTCTCAAATTTTTGCATCTTATTTTTTCCAACCCTATTGCCACCAAATTTTTCATGCGAGTATATTTTCAAACATGCATAAATTTTGATCTATAACTTAGATTTGAGTGTCATCTTATTCAAAAGTTCTTATTTTTTCATGATTTATATATTCGTGATGTTTTTCAGACCTTGATCTATAAATAGTAAATGACCCCTAGGTATTTTTTTGCTTTTTTAAACAGATCTTAATAATGCTTCAGTTTATTTTTAAATTGGAAATGAAAAATTAAGATTTTATAATTATTATGCAAAATCAACTAAGATTTATCAATCATAACACAATAAATTAATAATGGAGTTCACCCTTATTGGGCTATGTCTTTGGGTTCACTGGGTAGAAGAATTAATATATTAATGTAAAAGTAAAATACATCAATAATATGTGAACACTAGAGCTGATGGGTAATGTAGTCTAAAATATCTGATCTTTTGATGAAACAACTCAGGAATAATACTGAGTCAAATATCTTATTTGAAAACTCAACCATAACCAACTACAAAACTCTCTGTCAAATTCTTTTCACAAGTTGCCTATGGCTTCAAAAACTTGCTTATGCTTCTACTCTATGTTTATACTAGATTTTGAACTCCAATTCCAATTCTAATGATTTCCAAATAACCCCTCACCCCTTTATATAATTATTGGGATGAACAAATAGTGGGCTTAATCATTATCTTTTACAATATTGGTGGGATTTAATATTATCCCCTCACCAATTAATATGGTGTTTTGATTTATCCCTTTTATTACAAATTTTCATGAGATTTTGAATTATCCCCAAAAGGTTTGTAACCTTTATGTTTATCCCTTTCATTTTTGGCATAAATCAAATTAGAATGGCATGAGAGTGTGGGACCAAGTCTACCCCACATGGTTCTCCACCTCATGTTGGGCATAGCCTTTGAATAAAGCTTAAATGCCTTTAACAAACTTTATCATGTTTGTTATTTTATTTTATCAATATTTGGTCAAATAAGATCATGAGGATTTTAGTGCTAAATTGATGTGTGTTTCATATGAAAATATTTGGAGGATGTCATGTGTCAAGCCCTAATTGGGCCACTTGTCAAATTTTGACTTGTCTTCCTCTACCATGTCCATGCCATGTGTTAGTCTTTTATTAGTCCACATCACTTTAACTATTTTGACCAAATTTGACCAACCATATCTTTTGCATATGGAATCCATATTTCAAACCATAAAATGTACCAAAAATCTCTCGAAGTCCTCTTTCATACTATTCTAGTTCATAGATAAATTGAAACCATTAATTTTTTGTCATTGTAGATGATCTACAAATCACACCTCCCCACTAAGAAGGATTTGGGTCTCCAAAATTTTGATCTCCACTGAAATGAAGGTCTATTTTACCCCTTAAAGGAGTTTCATTTCTCTTTTCTTTTCTAAAAAATCTTCCTGCATAGAATAAAACATACAGGAGTAAAAATAACATTGAAGGCAATATTATCTTTTCCTATCAATAACATCCTCCTATAACTAGCCCAAATATCAAGAGCACAATGATATGTTATATTTACAAAAATAATCCAATCATAATGATCAAATAGAGAAAATTAGCTACAAATTTATCAACTCCATCATAAAATAGATCAATTATAGAAATATATAATTATATACCTATGATTAAAGGAACTTGCCCAACTGAATCCTTGTGAAGCTAGAAAAATGAAGAGAACTATCAAATCTTTCCCTGTATACATTCCATCTTGATACTATAAACAATATTGAATGACTTTGTATAGAAAATGTTGAATTTCAAAATAGTGTGATAACCACTATATGCAACTATAAATAGGATATCGCCCATGTGTGGGTCTTAAACTGCATCCAAAACATTTATATAAAATAGATGCAATCCAAAAACAACAATATTAATTTGAGTGTAATGAAAACACCCAAAAATTTGATTTATCCACTTTGTCTCCTTCTAAGAAGATCATTTTAGAAAAATAGACACACTAAAAGTGATGTCAAATCAACTCACTCTAGTCTCAAATCTTCTAACTCAAAACATGAGTTAAATTCCTTTTCATAGAATGAAATCTCAAAATGCTTGCTAGGATATTTTAAAAAAGCATGTTAATCATCAATATCAATTGTTTCAACATAAAATTAAGGAACTTATTGACAACCCACTTTAATAGATGCTCCTTTGCAGATGGTCTCATTCTATTGAGTCCCACCTAGGATCCTTCATGGGTTGCCTATGTAATAGTTGGTTTCTTAATGCTTTCATTCTTAACAAATTTCCAATATTTTTTTGGATGAAGTTGTCAATAACTATCAATCTCATGACCTTTCTTGTTATAATGGGCACAAAAACATGTCCACCCTTTTAGAAAATAATCCCTTACTACCATTCTCTGAACATTGTCGAGGAGAGTGGTATTTTAAAATGTTTTTCAACAAATATTTTTGTTTCCAACATTTGGCTACATAGTGGCTAGATAGTCCACAAAAAGTGCATGGATAAACATACTATAAATTCTATGTATTAAAATTATTTTTCCCATAGAAAAAGGAAAAATTGGAATATTTATGTTGTCTAGCTTTCCCAGAATCAACATTATTGTAAGTGTGCACACTAGGAATTCATTTTAACTTATTTTTATGGTGGATTAGGATGTTCCTTATTAAAATTTAACTTGAAAAGATTCTCACAATTAATATGAGAAGTTTACCCATTACTGCAAGATATAAAAATATCATTAGAAAGTTTGACAAAATGAAAACTATCATTACCTTTCCTGGGTGGTAATGATGGCATAGGTTTCTATCCTATAGTACTTCTTATTTTAGTTATCTTATATCATTAACTTATTTCATTCTTACCACCAATGAATCCCAATCCTACTCAGTGAGGTTGATCATCTACCTATATTGGGTTAATCAAACCTTGGCCATTCTTACCAAGGCCTTTTCCATCACATCCCATTCTAAACAATAATTTTGAACCAATTCCCTTAGTATGTTGTTCAAATTTACCAAAGTTATTTTCATCTAAATTTGAATGGGAATAATAACCATGTGATGAACTACTTACCATGTATTTCATCATTATTTTTTCATCAGTGGTGGAAGGAAAATCCTTTACTTGTTCATCCTTTTGCAGCTTTACCAAGAGCTCATCCTTGGCCAATAAATCTGATTGTAATTTTTCAATCTCCTCTTCCAAAGAATGTAATATTTTCCTTAGAAAGGAATTTTATTCCTAAATATGATGATTCATTCCTTCTAAGTCTTACAATGTCTCACATTTCAAGGCTTTACCCATGGTTTCTTGAAAATAACTTGTACTTCCAACACTACTGCAAACTATAAATGAAAGATAAAAAAACAAGCCAAAAAGTCTAAAAATAACCCAATGGAATGGAATACTAAAACTAATTTCAAAACTCTATTCAATAGTATATCACATAATCAAAATTAAATCCAACATTCTAACTACTCTAATACCAAAATTGATCTGTAAATGGTAAGTGACCCCTAGGTATTTTTCTGATTTTTTAAATAGGTCTTAATAATGCTTTAGTTTCCTTTTGAATTGGAAATGAAAAATTAAAATTTTATAATTATCATGAAAAATCAACTAATATTTATCAATCATAACATAATAAATTGATAACAAAGTTCACCCTTATTGGGCTATATCTTCAGGTTTGCTAGGTAGCGAAACTGATATATTAATTTAAAAGTAAAACAAAACTCTTACATCAACAATATGAAAACACTAGAACTGATGGGAAATGTAGTTTGAAATATCCAATCTTTTGATGTAACAACTCAAGAATAATACTGAATTATATATCCCATTTGAAATTTCAATCAAAACTAACTACAAAACTCTTTGTCAAATGTTTTTCTCAAGTTACCTATGGATTCAAAAACTTACTTATGCTTCTCCTATATGTTTATGATAGCTTCTGGACTCCAATTCTAATTTCAATGATTTCCAAATAACCCCTCACCCCTTAATATACTTGTTGGGATGCACAAATAGTGGGATTAATCATTATCTTTTGCAATATTAGTGGGATTTAATATTATCCCCTCACCAATTAATATGGGGTTTTGATTTATCCCTTTTATTACAAATATTCATGGGATTTTGAATTATCCCCCAAAGGTTTGTAACCTTTAAGTTTATCATTTTCATTTTTGGCATAAAGCCAAGTAAAATGCTGTGGGATTTGGGGACCAAGTCCACCCCACGTGGATTTCCACCTCATGGTGGGCATAGCCTTTGAATAAGGCTTAAATACCTTTAACAAACTTTATCATGTTTCTTATTTTATTTTATTATTATTTGGTCAAATAAGATCGTGAGGATTTTGGAGCTAATTTGATATGTGCTCCATATGGAATTCTTTGTAGTATGCCATGTGTCAAGCCCTTATATGGCCACTTGTCAAATTTTGAGTTGTCTTTTTTTTCCATGTCCATGCCACATGTTAGTATTTTATTCATCCATGTCACTTTGACTGTTTTGACCAACTTTGACCAAAAATTTGACAAACTATATATTTCACATATGGACTCCATTTTCAAATTGTAAATGTGTCAAAAATCTCTCAGTGACCTCTTCTGTATTGTATTGGTTTAGAGAGGAATTAAGACCATTAATTGTGGTCCTTGTAGATGATCTCTGGATCATACCTCTAGAGCTCAAATCAAACCAACTATTGTACACTCTTGGATGTATTATTAATGAGTTTGACATCCCTCCAATTATTTCATACTTATGCACATTTACTCAAGATTCATTCTCGTATGAGTCTAATGTCTATATGAGTGTGCTTATACTTTCAACTTAACGGGGGGTCACTTTGATAGTTCTATGGGGGTACTGTGTGGTGTTGTGTGCTTTACTTTTATAAATTTCTTCTTTACCTTATACGACAACCTATTTTCTTGCATTATTAAAAATTATTGGTTGTTTCCTCCTCTTAAGGCATTCAATTATCTGAATGGAAAATCAATGTGCAACTTTCTCTAAGAAAACAAGGATTCTATAAGATTATAATGAATGAGGTAACTGAACCTATAGTAGATATATAGAAAAAAATGGTTTAATAGATATGATCAAGTACATGGTTGTCTTAGTTTGTCTATTTCTATTGACTTACATTTTCACAGTGGATCTGTTAAAACACCAAATGAAGTATGGACCACACTATGAAAAATCTTTGGGAAGTAGGATGTGATGAGAGATTATAAACTAGAGAATGAGCTCATCAGTTTGAGCCCAAGAGAATTTGACACACTACAATACTTATTTACTAAGTTCAAATATTTGAGGTTGTAGTTAAAAGAATGTGAAATAGATAACAAAGATGATCAACTTGTTTTATCTATACTCTCCAAATTGGGTCCAGACTATTCTATATTTGTATCCACTTTCCATGCCATAAAAAGTGATCTTGGTATCTTAGTATATATTTTTTCATTTTTATTAATAAATAAACTTACTAAAAATGGAAATTGTGATAGAAGGTTTTAAAGGAATACATGTGATGAAGGTTGCACACCATTGATCTAGCAAAGTGGGAACTCCTTTTTGGCTAGGAAGGATTACCTGCATAAAATATATGACTAGAAAAAGATTTGATTAATATGATAAAAAAGTGGGTTGCCTGGTACAAGACCAATCCTAAGAAGTGGTACACTTCTTTGCAAGGATGTTAGCCCACTATCTTAGCAATTAAGTGAATAAATATAATAATGATAAAAGAGATTTGTGGAATGCTATTTAAAAGATACAAATTATGAAAAAGATAACTTGATAAGATAAATGAATACATATTATTTAAAATAAATTGATATGGATTAATAAGATAAATAGATATAGATATATCAAATGTGATTTAAAACATATAGATCATGCAAAAGATGACTTCATAAGATAAATTAACACAAATTACTTAAGATAGATAGATATGAATTTTAAAAAGATAAAATATGCCTATTCAAAGATAAGAGATCATGCTTCAGAAAGCAAAAAATAAGACCAAATCAAATATTTGATTTGCCTATCCAATATTCTACTAAAACTGATTTGGATTTTGATAGATAATTTTTTGACAAGGATCAAGGTTGATTCATGAAAGATCGATGTCGATTCTATGAATCAACATCAATTTTGGTAGAATAAGCACTGTTTAGGAAATAGGTATTAAAGGTGGTTTAAATATGGTTTGAGAGATTCTAAAGACTTAATGATGCTTAACATAAAAACAAAATAGAACATAAAGTTGTAAATTATGATTAAATAATAAAACAAGCTTACCTTAAACACACTTTTAGTTCTCTAAATAAGTGACGTAAATTTTGGGCTTGTTGAGGGATTTTGAAAGCTTATTACTACAAGATATCCTGCTAAGAGAGAGATGAGTAACATCCTATAATTATCTAGGATAATTCCTACAACATTTGGGAATAAATTCACCATCCCATGCAATGAGCAAAATGCAAGTATATATAATTGATGTCGATCATACCAGATCGATACTGATCACAAGAATATTTGTCAATTCTATTATTTTTTACCAAAGTCCACTCTAAGTTGGTTTTAACCATGAAACAAATTAGCCAAATAGAAAGCTAATTTGTTTATATGGGTTTTGATTACAAGTAAGTTGAACTAAGGATATTAATTTAGTTATAATAGATTTTTTTAGATGTTTTATGATTATGGGTGGTTAAGAGAATTACAATGGTAATTAATATAATTAATTATCGTGAGTGAATCAGGTAGTATATACATAAAACAAACATTCAAGTATAAGTTGACATTTACATATAGACATTTACTTCTTTATACTTTAATTTATATTTTATGTATATACTTGCAAGATGTTTGAGAGGGACTTTAGACCTCTAGGAGTTACAATGCAAATTGTAGGTTTTGGAGGATTTTACCACATTTCAGACTTAACCTATTTTAAGGTTTTAGGATATCAAACTCAACCACAATGCACATGTCATAAAATAATTATGGTTCATAATTCTAGTGTCTACACTTGGAGCCACATGGAATATTCCTTCTTTAGATACCTTTGTTTTTTACTTGACGTGGGACAAGATAAGTTGATACATATGGGCATAGTGAAGTCCTCAAAATATCATGCACTTTTTTCTAAGAAAGAAAAGGCTTCAAACAATAGAGAGAAGAAATAGAACAAAAAATATCAAGAGAAGAATATAAATCCTCCCACCTAAAAATCCAACCATGAGACATCTTATTCTAGTTCTCATAAGAAATATTAGATCAAATGTTGGTTTTGCTCAGGAAATCATGATGAAAGAAAATTTTTGAAGAATAAAATTGACCAACTGAATAAGATGCTTGAGAATCACAACATCAGTGTTCCTAATTCTACCAATTAGAATTCATTAACTCATGAATCCTCTAAGGTAAATGAACATAATAAAGAAAAGACAAAGGATAATAGTAAGGGTAAATAAAATGGAAAGGCCTTAGTTATTATTGTATCTTAGACTCCTACATGGGTCAGTAACTCTAGTGCTTCACATCACATGGCCTCTTCATAGATTGAGTTCAGTTCCTTATAACCATGTGACATATATTATATATAACTAGGTGATGACACTTCTAAAAATGTTCTTAGGAGAGGATTTATTAAATGGATTGGTGGAACATTAAATAATGTTCTAAGTGTTCCCTAACTTTCAATTAATCTCCTATCAGTGTACCAGATCACTCACCTTGGTCTGGGCATGTGAGTTGAGTTCACTCCAGATTTAGTGTTTGTTAGAGATCTACATAGTGACACTATATTGGTAGTGGGAACTATCGATCATCTGAATCATCTATATAACTTCTCACACTTTTCTCTTGACTCTCCTTCAAACTTTTCTTCTTTTGACTCACTTGAACTTGATGACATTTCTGAGCATGAACACACTTTTGATACTAATGACTCTTCTTCTAATATAGATGACTACAACAATGATTGGGACACACCTCTACCATCTCCTTATCACCTTCCATATATTTAAGAGTTATTTATTAATAAACTTACCCCTATTTCACTTCATACATTATAGGTAATGGGTACATTGATCCATGATACATTAGACATCGGGTAATCTATTCCATAGTCTCAAGGCATTCTATATTCCTTATCCTCTACTTCTAATATACCATCTTGGCATAAATCATTTGGCCCTCCTACCTTGTATGAGGATAATAATTCCTTGTATAGGAATCACACCTTGGTTGAAGATTCATCGAGCACTTGGTGGACTCATTCATTGGCCAGGGTGATCCTCTCTTAATTGCATCTACTTTTGATCCATAGTCACTCTAAGGCACTCCATTGCAGGACATAAGATGGCTTCAATTAGTTGTAGATTCTAATGGGTATTTTTAGTCCTAGATTCTTATTTACTCTCTTTTGGAGAAGAGTTTTATTCCTATGGGTTTTCTCCTTTTCTCTATTTTATGGGAGTTATATTGTACTTGGGTACCTCATTAGGCCTCATTGTCATGACCTAGTTATTTTACCCACTTAAGTTACACTTAAGGGGGGTGTTGGTGTAGAATTTTATCCTACTAAGTTTTATCTACATGATCTATTCAAGTTTATTAGGTTTAATAAAGGTACTTAGTAGAAAATAATCCCACATGCATGACAATGTTGGGACATGTCTAATTTCCACTTATATAAGGAACCTTATTATGTACGTTTTGACTAATGCTAATGATTTTTTCAATGCTTGATGAGATAATGCTCTTTTACACAAATTTCCTTGTCTGAACTTTATTCTTTTAGGTTATGAGATTTCACTCTACAGGTTCTTCATGCATGCTTTATTGTTTAGTTGATTATGGTGCAATTTGATAGTATCTTCTTGGGTTACTTCAAGTCCATCCCCTGAAATACCCTATCATTGCCCTTTACCATCACAACCCAGATCAACTTGAAATATTTCACTGATTTCACATTATATATGGAATTTCCCTTCTAACCACTTCACCATTACTCAAGCTCATGTGAAAGGAAAGTATCCTCCCCACATAGCTCAATTTTGCTCAACAATTTGTGAACAAAAGGTAATACAAGTCGGTAGTCATGTTTTTTGAGTGAAGTACAATTACTGATTACACTCTTTACCTTTACAAAACCTTGATTTACCAAAATATAAAATTACATCCCTTATGAAGGAATGAAAAACCTCATTTTTTACTATTACTTCCACTAGAAATATTATATTATTTTTTCATACCACATCTTACATAAAAGGTGAGATGGGGTCATTGGTCATGGGTTTCTAGTGAGGTATGAATTCTGATTTACACTCTTTTATCTTTATAAAACCTCTTTTTACCAAAATATAAAATTACATCCATTTAAATGTAACTCTCACCAAACCCATATCATACGCCAAGCCCAGATTCAAGGCAATTAGTGGATTTACATGGCCTTCAACCATTGGAGTGGGGTATGCAGCATATAGGGAGACAACATCTTTGATTGATCATTTTTTATTGTCAAGAGTAGATAAGGATGTCATGTTGACTTGGAGGCAAGACATTGAAGTTCTAAAATTTGTATTTATATATACTAATTACAAATATAATATATTATAATAGTGTATAATATAATATATTATATATTTATAAGTATAATTATTATAAAATGTTATTCTAATATATTAAAAATATTAACACATACTAATAATATATATATGTATATAGATGTGTGTGTGTGTGTGTGTGTGTGTGTGTGTGTCGATGTATGTATGTATGTATATATGTGTTTGTATATATATACACACACACATACACACACACACACACACACACATATATATATATACATATACATATATATATATATGTATATATATATACATATATATATGTATATATATATACATATATATATGTATATATATATACATATATATATATATGTATATGTATATATATATATGTATATATATATATATATATATATATATATATATATATATATGTATATATATATATATATATATATATATATATATATATATATATATATATATATATATGTATGTGTGTATCACACACACACACATTATGTTTTATATATAATAATATATTATTAATAATATGTGTTATAAAATATATAATAAAAATATCATTTGTATTGTAATATCAATATATAATTTATAATAATATATATTATGTTTTATTACTATAATAATAATAACAATTATTTATAATTATAACATAATGTTCTATTATATAATAATTATTAATATTATATAATATATTTATAATTATTAATAATATAATATATTATTTTAATATTATACACTATTATAGTTGTATATAGTATTATTATGATTTAGGACACCTATCCTATGTAATTTTGAAGTGTCCAATGCACCAAATGCCTCTTTGGGTTGTTCTTCGCATATCTACATAAATGGTGCATGTGGGTTATGATTTCCAATGGCTCATTATTACACATATATTATCATCTAAGTATTGGTATTGTAGAGATAGATGGAAAAAAAAATAGACAAATGCATGGGAGATCGAATTGTAGATTCAGAGAACCCTATTTTTAAATTTGAGTGCACAGTTTAGCCTACACGTTATCTCTTTGTTATGACAAGTTTTGTTCTATTATTCTCACCAAAAATATCTCATACAATAGTGTGAATTTCTAGTTTGGATGTGTATTATTATACTATATCATTCCATGTGACCTATAAATGGTGTGGGGTGTAAACAGATAGCATTTGGTGGAGAAAAACGTGACCCTTGAACTTACCTCCACTATAAATCTTGTGTTGAATGATGTAGATGACACTCTAGTTTGGTCTATAAATACATCTACCAAATATTTTCAAAGGGTGAGTATCAAAGAATCTGGAAACTTGGTGCTTCTCAATATTTCTAATGGATCCCTATGGCAATATTTTGATTACACCATTGATTTGTTCTTATTAGGGTAGAATTTAAAGGTGGGATAAAATCTTGTTGTAAACAATTATTTAACTAATTCAATCCCAAGTAATTTTATGGTATCCTTCTTGTTGATGGTTTTTCCATGTTTATCATTATAGACACAATTTTTGAATTATATAGCACTTTAAACTCACACACTTGGAAAACATAGACTTTGGTTATTCCTCTCAGTTCTAGACCTTTTCCCACTTCTACTCTCTCTTGTGCCCTTTGGCCTATCTCTTAGTTTGAATAGTATTATGTTGATGACCCATGCCTTATATGTTTCCAAGAAAGCTTAAAACCTAATCATCTTATGCCTCTACAAGTTTTGAGTTATACCTGCTCCCTAGACACTTGCATCCTAGACAAACACCTACATCAATGCATGTGTTTACTCTAATGCAAGTGTTCAGTGCCCTAAAGTCATCTAATTTACAAATGAAACATATCCTAATGGTCAACCTAAGTGATTTAATGTGAGTTATTTATCTAAAAGGATTGGTATAAATAAAAGACCAACCCTCAATAATTTTGAACCTACACCTAGCATAGATCAAGGCAACCATTAAATCAAACACTCGATAAATAAAAGCTTCCCTATTTCTATATTAGTCATAGGAACATCACATACATAGGTCTAAAGTAATAAAGGATCAACCCAAGAGCTTGATTTGTTAAGTTACAAGCTAGGTCACTATTGTACTTACTTTACACATATTATATGATTCACACATAAGCCAACATGTAGGGGATAACTACGTAAGTTTGAGGCCCTCTTCAAAGTATTGGAAACTCAACACCATGTGCCCACTATAGAGTAGGAATCCAAATCAATTTATTCCATGCATTAGTAGATAAAACCCAAATAAACATAAATAACATAACATACTAAACCCACTCCTTCATGGGGTTTTGAAAATGAACTTTAAGAGTTATTGAAAGGAATAATACCATAAAACCTTACCAAGAGTGTTCCTCCTCCATGAGTAGCCCAAAAATATGATTTTTATCTAATTTGGTGTTCCAAGTCTTTGTCAATGATGAGTGGCTTACTCCTCCATCATCTCTCAATGCACCAATGGCTTAGGCTCATGAATTTGATCAATATGTGCAAATAGTTGAAGATTGTCTATTATAATTTTTTCATAATAAGTTTTCATGAATGAAGCTTGTGAAGATAATTTTGCATAATAACATTACACAAAAATGGATTAAAATAATGAGTAAGGACCCTTGTATTTATAAATTTTTGGAAATGATCAGAATCAATCATGACCATCCATCTTGAGATCAAGATGTGTGGCCATCAATCAATTTAATTTTGGAAGCTCAATCCATAAATATCCCCATTAATATTTGGAATAATGGGGCATTAATGAGGCATGAGAGGGCTTAAACCAAATATTTATCCCATTTATGGCTTATGGATGCCACCCCATTGATGATATCACTGGATGATGTAGATATTAGAAATGAATTTACAATTAATAGATCTTCAATAAATTCCATGGATTTTAAACTTAAGCTCTTGATTTGGTTTAATTTGCTTAAGTGGGTTTAATTAATTTTCTCAAATTCTTTGGAAATTGGTTGTTCACTTAATCAAACTGGTTGAAATGTCAAGTTATTTTGTTGTAATTTGAATGAAGTATAATTAGAAGAAGGTGTCAATTGTGTATGGAACAATTCCCCATTTAGAGTATGTGGACGCGAAATAACACATGCACATGATGTGTGATTCTAAATTATAAGAATTTAGTGGTAAAGAGCATCATTTTGTGTGATCATAATTTGACTCAAAGTGATTTGAGGAAAGTGAATAATTACATAAAATACATTGTCCCATTCAGGGATACATTAGCCTAATTGGTACCTGTACATGACAAGTTCGAATCATTTAGCATGTTGTAGTGATTTTGGCCAAAATTGTGCATTATCGTATAATATTGTTTAAATCGATAATTTTAGCATAATAGTGATAGGAATTGGATTTCTACATTTTCCCCCTGTTTGAAAAAGCATGGTGAGACATTCAAATGAAGCAACATCTTTTCAAAGAATGAAAGAGTTGTCAAGAATAAGTTGAAAGGTAATGATTGGATAAAAGGCCCATAATACCCCCTTGGGAGGGCATGTGAGGATGAAAGAGAGGGATGGACTCTTGAAAAGAGAGCAAGAGTTATATTAACCCATGGATGAGAGTATATCCATATGATTTAATGCTTGCATGCATTGATTCTTAATGATAAAAAATATAATAGGATATAATAGGCCCCAAGGTGGGGGGAAGTGGGAATAATGAAATCCCAAAATATAAGTGATACACTTTGACACACCTAAATGAGGAAGTTGTGGGCTTAGGGAATGATCAATCATGAGATAAGTTATACACCTTAAATTGATAAAACAAGGGCAAAATCATAAAAATGAGAGCATTTATCCAAAGAAAGGAGGTCAATGAAATAATAATGTGCCCCTATAGAGTGGATTTGATTGGTTGATAAATTTATTTTGCCTCAGTTTGGCTAATTTTGATCACCGATAATTAATTTTGTCCTAGTAGGGTTGATTAGATCGATGATTGATCTAAATATTATGCCTCAGTAGGGAAAACTGGTAAGCACAACTCAAGGATATAACCTAATGCATACATTAAATATGAGTAGGCAAAAATGTATATGTAAGGGTCTAATTACTGAAGCAACCAAAAAAAAATGGGCATATTAGGATGCACAAAGTGATAAAAGAGATGATTAGAAGGAGGGTGGCCAAACTAACCTGAGATATGTTATGTATCCAAGCTTTGCCTACATAGTCTAGATGAACCTTAGGCCAATGTATTTCACCCAAAAGTGGGAGAAAATGGAATGAGGAAAGAATAATAGAAGAAATATGGACCAATGTTCAATTATGAAATCATGTTAGGTAGCGGAGATGTAGGATAGTGCCTTTACTAGATGCTATAGTATAATTTAGGAGATGCATATCCCAAACTAATTAAAGAAATAGTCAATCAGACTAATAGTGTATGTCAAGAGAGGAACACCTTGTATAGAATCTCATGTTAGGTATGGTGCATTTGGAAATTATCTTTGAAGGTTCATTGACTTTTGGACTTAGAGCACTTAATGTTTACTTTAGAAAAAGTGAAATTGTGCATCATAAGTATGAGTAACTTATAATAACATTGTATTTCTATTGTGATTGGCTAGTTAAAATGTGAATACTTATAACTAAGGATAATGATAAAAACTACCAATACTAGAGTTACAACTATTTACATTTAAACAAAAAAAATAAAAAACAAAGAGAAAAAAAAATACATAAATGTAACTTAACTTAAAATCAAGATATGAACAATCGGGATTTAAGTAAGAACAAGAATTTATAAAATAAAGCAAGAATAACTTAATAAATAACATGAAATCAAGTATGAATAATCAAGATCCAGGTGTATTAACAAGATGTACTCAAAAAACAAAACAAAAGAATAAGTTAAATACAACTCTAAATAAATTAAGCCTAACTAAAAACTAGACTAAAATTGGTTATAAAATGTATTTCAACTCAAAAGAAAAAATAAGACAAAACAATTAACATAAAAGACCAAAATGCTAAGAATAAATAATAAAAGAATAAAAATGAACAAATAAAAAAATTATAAATAAATAAAATAACAACTCAACAAAAAAGAAAACATAATAAAGACATAACAAAATACAAATGAACGATCAATAAAATACTAACAAAATAAATGGAGAGACAAGAAAGAAAAACAAAACAATAATAAAAATCAAATAAACATACACAAAAAAGAGTTAGTCACAATGTTAGTGCAAGAAAATAAAAAGGTGAATAGATTGTGTAAGTGTAATAAAGGCATTACTCTCTGTGATAGGGTGACCCCTAAGCTAAGAAAGAATGAGACTAGCAGAATAGATCAAGAATAAAATAGACAAAGTTGCCCCTAAGTGGTAGGGAATAACACAGAGCAAAATGGGGGGAAAAAGAAGAAAAAGAATGGGTAGCTGAGTTGACTCTAGATGTACAAGACAAGTAGATGCTGCCTATATAGTTTCATAGATGCAAGATCCAACATGAACTTTTGGCCAAATATAATTCTCCTAGGAAACATGATAAAAGAAAAGTGATGACAAGGAAACATGATTTATGTGGTAGAGGAAATAAGGAAAATGGGCTCGTAAAATGGTGAGAGCATTCAAATGATTACTCACAAAATGATGAGAGTGTGGGATCAAAATAAATAAAAGTGAAAGATAATGTTTTTGTTTGTTTTTTCAATTGATTTCTAATGTTTTTGTGTTTTTGGAATAAGAAACAAAAACAAAATTTAACAAAAGGCCCAGGGAACTACCTAATTGAGGAGATATACTTCTTCAAGTAAGATTTTAAACAATAGCTAAATTGGCTACAATGGGGATCATGGATGTAAACAATGGCATAGGGAACCAACTAATCAAGGAGATATACATCTAAGATTAGAAGTTATAATAACAGGTAAATTTGGCTGCAATAACCCCTGTGATCTTGTTAAGGCAACAATGCCTAGTCAAAATCCATGTGATGATGTATCCATGTTCACTTATCTATAAGAAGAATATGTAAAATACTATTCAAGCTAAACTACTTTGTAGAATTGGTGTTGAGTGTGTTAGAATGCCTATGAGTCATAATCAGGATCATAAGTGGTTAAGGATTTTATAAGTCATTTACAAATGTTTTTTTGGAATTTTCTAAGTATCTCAACTTGATCAAGAATTATGAGACACTAAATGGTCCAACTTACAAAATGGTGAGAATGGTCAAACTTAAAATTGCTCATAAAATGGAAAGAGCATATGGAAAAGGGGGACTGAACTAACCTCAAAGTGAATTAAGCATAACCTACACAGTCCCATTAGGACCTCAAGCTATAGTAGTTCTACCAACATAAAAGGCGATGAGATCTAACTATGTAACAATAAATTCACAAATTGAGGCAAATGACAAGGCAAATGATAGTAGTAATGATAAGGAGAGGCAAACAATGCATGATAAAAGATGTTGTTCCTATTTTTTCCGTAGATAGTTATAATTAAGAAATAATGATATATATGTGGTACTAATTTTTCCATAGGTGGTTATAATTAGTAACACAATGTGGGATACTAATTTGTCCATAAGCAATTATAATCAGTAACACAAGGTAGAATGTTGATTTGCCCATAGGCAGTTATAATTAGTGCCACTAGTCAAAGGTAAATGAAATATAACTTTCCATATCGATTTTCATACTAATTACATAGACTTTTATTTAAATATGAAACTTTGAAATTGGATAGAAATCCCCTCACAGAAGGTGTGGGAAGAACTAATGGAACCAAGATCAAAAAGGGGTAGGTAGGGAGGCTAAAAACAATTTTTGGTCAATAGTAAAAGCATGGTATGATAAAATGGTATAAGGCATGGCCCAAAGAAAATGATAGGATGGAAATTGGATATAATGGTAATAGGGTTTCCCCCAAGTGATAAAATAAGGTAAAATGGCAAATCGAAAATGATTCTACTTTTCTTGTTGACTTAGAGATGGACATCCTAGTCAACATGTGAGACAAATAGAATAATCAATCATAAAAATTGCTAGCCAACACCCTTTTTGAATAATTTCTCTATCAATAACCTGTTGTAGATCTAGACTCCAAAAATGTTTTTATGATCACCATTGGTTATTGATTATGCTTCATTCAAATGTCAAGATAAGGTATCTTTGTAACCTCTATAAAGAAAAGTGCATCCAAACATGGTAAATAATGTTAGGAATAGGATAAATGGTATAAGCTAGCAATGGAAATTTGGATGCTAATGTAATGTATAATGGGTCGAAAATAAATGAAAATTGGGATTTTTCAGGACATATAATGTTGTTGATTTTAGATTAGACATAATTCTGGTTATGGCAGGGTTGAAGACTTCTGAATATGCTCTCAATAGGACCACAAAATTCTTCTATTATTTGGGCCTAAGAGTAGCTACCATCTGATTATGTTGTCTATTGAAAGCTATATTGATGTCATCTGTGATAATGTCTTCATCAAGCAGTGAAGAACTATTATGCTTAGTTATTGGCATCTTGATGAGGTTTTCACTAATGAATTTGTCTTGATTATCCCATAACACCTCCAAAAATGTTTTATTAAGGAATATTTATTGTTGAATTTTATTGTCTTCTAACAACTCCAAAAAGGTTTCACTAGAAGGTGTTGAGGAATATTTCCACCTAGCACCTCTGAAAAGGTTTCACTAGGAGACTATTCTTATTTTGTATGAATGTGCTTTTGGCCCCTGTGATATTATGCACTTTATATGTTGCCATGGATGTAGTTCAATAAAGTGTGATTCGGTCAGTCCCAATTGACACTTGTGGGAGGTAGAATGTTAATATAATGGCTATGTTGGGTGGTGATAATGGAATGATGAAAAGTAGCACAATCCTCATAGAAGATACTAAGATAATTTGTGTTGATGCTGATGTAATCATCCTAAAAAACTATTAAAGGATCACAAATATAATCAAATTGATCCACAAGGCAAGTGTAACCAATGTTATAATAACCATGATTGTATTTTGATTTTGAAGCTAAGTCCGAGTCAAGGGACTCTAAATCCAATGTTGAGACTGATATTGATTATGCTTCTCATGTAAAATATGATGTTGGCTCAAGAATAGAACCTAGCTTCAATGTTGATTCATCATCGATTGTGGATGCTTTTATAATAATGTCTTGTTGAATGTTTGGTATTAGATAAGTAATGGCTTATGATGGAATAATGGGTTATGTAAAAAAAGATTCATCTAGGAAGGGTTAAACATAGACTGGCTCATCTAGGTGAAGCCCCTCAAAGATAGGGAACAACTCAAGGGGTGACTCCATAGAGACTGGCTTGTCAAAGTGAGACTCCTCAATGAGGGGAAAAAGGTCAAGAGATAAATCCACAGAGACTGTGTCATCAAAGGGAGGCTCTTTAAAAATAGGATAATGGTTAAAATAATTATTTTCCCATATGCGGTTATAATCATTAAGAAGTGACTCAATAAAGACTGGCTTATCAGACTGAAACTCTTCGACAATAGGTATAGTACCAAAGGGTGATTCATCATAGGTTGACTCATCATAAATAGATGTTCCAACAAAAACATCATGGTCTTGGTCTATAATTGGTTTCAAAATATTTACTTTGAACACATTTTATTCCTCACAAGATGGTTCTTGAAGAGGTAATGGTTTGTTCTATTGTGGCTCGAAGACTGGCATGAAATTTCTAAAATGGGGAATAGTTTGCACATAATGAACAATGGTTCATGGTTCAATAATGGGCTCTCCAAAAATTATACTATCGAATAAGTGATCAATAAATACTAGCTCATCAAATTGATGTTCTTCAATGACGGGTTTAATAAATATCGGTGATGGCCTAGAATGGCAATGATTGGGTTTTGTGAAGTTTGGTTGATAGCACAAGCCAAAAGAGGAGGGTCTAAAATAGTGACCCTTGGGTGCTATGGATCTTGGTTGTGTTAGGAGACCCCTTATCCAACGAAAGCACAATTGATTACTTATATATGAGCAATTAAACATGGAATTATACTAGAATAATTAAGTAACTAGAAACATGAGACAACAAAGAATTTGAGAGACAATACACACACTTGTATTAGATAATACTAGAAGAAAATACAATAAGGAAGATGCCACTTCTCCCTCCACCTCAAAGGCTTTCCACACCTCAAGACCTTCTTTCCTCTCTCTCTTGCTCAACACAAAACCAACTCTACAACCTGAGTTGCTATCCCTCCTTGAATGCTTCAGCTGATCTCCTTGACCTTACACCTGTAGATCTCCTTGACCTTGCTCGCTTCAATGTACTTGATCAATTTGATAATTACAATACATGCCTCATGGGTCTTTAAATAGAATCCCATGATTACAAAAATAGAAATCTAACTAATAAAATTAGACACACAGCTCGCGACTTAAATTAGCCCCTTAACATGCAAACACTCGGTTCAACTAACTGACTATTCGTCAACAGCAATTTTGGACCGCACAGGTGACCGATGCCGGTCCCTGCTTGTCTGGTACTACCGACGTCAGCCGACTCTCTGCCGTCGCCGATTTCCTTCTCCACTGTCTGTGACCGATGTCGGTCATGCTGCCGATGCCGGTTCCTCTGGTTCTTCAGCATCCTCTTGTGTGTGCAAACAGTTGAAGCTTTTAGCTCCACACCCTAACAATCTCCCACTTGGAGATAAATAGTTGCTACTGTACCTGTACACCATCTATTTTGTTCCTTAGGCTCTGTATCCCTCTTCAAAGTCACTCTTGAAGACCAACCACCACGCAAACCTGTGATGCTATACCTGTCACTTATGCCACAAGAATTTTGTTGCTCCCAAATTCTTCATGACATACTTCTGAACCAACTCTACCCTTAGCTCAGAAAACTCCCTGTATATGCAACCCTGCAAAAAGTAACACAATACAGTAACAGGATAATGTAGCTAATATTATCCAACCTGGTAAAGACAAAATACAATGGTCAAACCTCCATTGTCTGCAGCCTAATCAAGACCATATACCATAGTCTTCTGTCTTAGATGTCCATCCACTCTCTTATCTAAAACGGGAATCCATCCCTCTATCCAACTGACAACTCTACCAGTAAATACCTGTTTGGCTCTACTCCAAGGACTCACATTCCTCATCCATGTCAAGCTCCCACTGTTTCTAGATTCTACCTGCATTGCTTCCTTCATCTTCCTAGTTCATGACTATTAGTAAGCAATATAAAGAAGGTGAACAATGAATATAAGGTTCACATACCTTTTCTGACCTCTGTATGGGTGTTTGAGACTCCTTGACAACTAACTATCCACCCATCATCCGTTCCAGTGACCGATCTTGGCCATCTCCCAATCTGCTCTCGATCGATGTCGGTTCCCTGCACTGACCCTGACTGCCGATGTCGTTTCCCTTGGCCGATGCCGGTGTCCTTCCTACCGACGTCGGTCCTGATGACTGACATCAGACTTCTCCTGCCTGACCTACCGACCTTGCTGGTCTACACATGACCGATGTCGGTGTCTAGATGACCGACGTCGGTTCCAAGTGACCGACATCAGTGCCTGTGTGTTCCTGTGAGTGATGAATTCTTCATCCACGAGCTCATCTTGGATCAAATCTCTGTCCATGCTGCCTTGCTCAGATTTATTCAGTGCCTGTAACTATTCTCTGGCCTTCATCTCCTCCAAAAACACCAAGACTTCCCTGTTCTTGTCAAAAGCCTGAAATTTCCTTTTCCTACAATGAACTCTATCTATGCCTTCTGAATTTTAACACATACCTTTTGAATCAAGAACTTCCATTCCCTTGTTATTCATGTGACCCAGCCTATTGGACCACATCTTTGAATCTACACCAGAAGTAGAATCAGTAATACAAGTAGATAGATAAAGAGTACCTACTTTCTTACCTCTAGCTAAAACAAGTGCTCCCTTGGTAACCTTCCAAGAGTCCGCTGTGAGGGTTATTGTGCATCCCTCATCACCCAACGTTCCTATAGAAATCAAACTCTGCTTCAGAATTGGAACATGCATGACCTCCTTCAACACCCATGTGTTGTCAATCTGCAATCTCAGCTGCACTTTCCCTTTGCCAACTATCTGACAAGGCGTACCATCCCCTAAATAGAGCACTCCAAAGTCTCCCTATTCATACTCATGAAACAAATCTCTGTTTTGGGATGCATGAAAAGATGAACTAGAATCTAAAATTCATGATCCTACCTAACTATCCAAAGAAAGTATGAGAGCATCCTGTACCATGATATTTGCATCTTTTGCTTCTTCTTTACCTTCAAGTTGATTCTCTTTATCTCGCAACCAACACTCCTTCTTTGTATGTCCTTTCTTTCCACAAAACTAGCAGGTAATACCTTTGGACTCGGATCTCCTTCCCGACCTTGATTTCCCTTGCTCAATCTTCTCCCTTTGCCTTCCTCTGCTTTCTGCACTTAGAGCATTCCCTGATGATTCACCTGTGCTTCTCCTGCGTATTTCCTCATTCAAGATCACACTCACAACATCATCAACTTTTAAGATTTTAGAAGCAGATGCATAATTACTTACTGCCATAACCAAACTGTCCCAACTTTCAGGCAAAGAACATAAAATCAAGAGAGCCTTTACCTCATCATCAAAAACAATATTGACTGAAGCTAATTGGTTTACCAAACCATGGAAATCACTGAGATGAGTATGTACTGATCCACCTTCTTGCATTTGCAAAGTAAATAGTTGCTTCATAAGGTATACCTTATTAGAAGCCGAGGGCTTTTCGTATAAATTTGCCAAGGACTTTATCAACTCTTCCGTTGTCTTGCACTGTGATAAGCTGGAAATCATAGACGATGCAAGGCTCAACCTTATGGAACCGAGAGCCTTCCGATCAAGAACGTTCCATTCTTCATCCTTCATATTTGTGGGCTTGCATGCAACCCCACCCAACGGTAAGTACAGATCCTTCTGATACAGATAGTCCTCAATCTGCATCCTCCAGTGTTGATAATTCTTGTCGTTAAACTTCTCCATTCGTAGCTTACTTTCTTCTGCCATTGCTGAACTCCCACTCAATCAAAAAACCCTGTGAATGACCTGTAATCAAAAACAATAACCTGCTTCCTACAAACTGTAGCTCTGATACCAACTGTTAGGAGACCCCTTATCCAACGGAAGCACAATTGATTACTTATATATGAGCAATTAAACACGGAATTATACCAGAATAATTAAGTAACTAGAAACATGAGACAGCAAAGAATTTGAGAGACAATACACACACTTGTATTAGATAATACTAGAATAAAATACAATAAGGAAGATGCCACTTCTCCCTCCACCTCAAAGGCTTGCCACACCTCAAGACCTTCTTCCCTCTCTCTCTTGCTCAACACAAAACCAACTCTACAACCTGAGTTGCTATCCCTCCTTGAATGCTTCAGCTGATCTCCTTGACCTTACACCTGTAGATCTCCTTGACCTTGCTCGCTTCAATGCTCTTACTTGATCAATTTGATAATTACAATACATGCCTCATGGGTCTTTAAATAGAATCCCATGGTTACAAAAATAGAAATCTAACTACTAAAATTAGACACACAACTCGCGACTTAAATTAGCCCCTTAACATGCAAACACTCAGTTCAACTAACTGACTGTTCGTCAATAGTAGTTCTGGACCGCACAGGCGACCGATGCCGGTCCCTGCTTGTCTGGTACTGCCGACATCGGCCGATTCTCTGCCGTCACCGGTTTCCTTCTCCACTATCTGTGACCGACGTCGATCATGCTGCCGACACCGGTTCCTTTGGTTCTTCAGCATCCTCTTCTTGTGTGTGCAAATAGTTGAAGCTTTTAGCTCCACACCCTAACAGGTTGCTCATGCATGTCGAAGGAGGGGAACATAGAATGGTAACCTTTGGGTGTTTTAGAGCTTGGTTGCTCACACAAGCTGAAAGAGGATAACCTAAAATGATAACTTTGAGCACTGTGGAACTTGGTGCTCGTGCAAGCTGAAGGAGGATAACTTAAAATGGTAACCTTTAAGCATTTTGGAGCTTGGTTGCTTGTGCAAGCCAAAGGAAGATAACCTAAAATAGTAACCTTTGAGTGTTATGGAACTTGGTTACTCATGCAAGCTGAAGGAGGATAACCTAAAATGGTAACATTCAAGCATGATCGAGCTTGGATACTCATACATGTTAAAGGAGGATAACGAGGTTGGTGTATGAAAATAAATATGTATTTGTTTAGTATTTAAAAATTAGGACCAAAGAGGGTGACATCTGCAAACATGATGGAGTGCTCATGTCCATCATAAAAATGCTCTTCCTTGTAACTAAGGCCATAGAAGACCCCACTATGAGTATACCTTTGTGTCATGCTTGGAAGGTTATTCTCTACATGTGCTAAGATGTAAAATGTGTTTTTCAAATGTTAAAAAGGTGTGTTTTGTATTTATTCAAACAAATAACAAGGTAAGATGAGACTATAATAAAATAAGTGGCATAGTAGCACACAATTAGAATAAATGGTCATGAATTTACTCAACTTTGGTGGGTTAAAATCATAAACTTATAAGAGATATGATAACTTTGAAACCTAAAGTGCAAGCTAGCACAACAAACTTAGGTCAAAGATACATTAATACCATAAAAGTTAGATACAACTATGATGAGTTGTGAATATAAAATTAGAAGAGGGTATTTCTGGTTAAGAAGATAACAATGCAAACCAAGAAGCTCAAAATGTGAATTAACACAAGAATTCCTAAGTATAAAGTTTAAACCAAATGGGTAGCACAACACCGCCACATGGTAATAGGATGTAGAATGCTCCAATAATTTAGAGCGTGAGTGAATGCAAGATAACCTAAGTCTATAATGAGAATAAAAAATGATGATGAGTCTATATAAGAGCCTTTAATCCAAACAAGAAATCATACCCAAGTTTAATCAAACCAAGTGCAAATGGTGAACCGATAGCACCTTGGTCTAGAACTTAAAAAGGTGAGAT
Organism: Torreya grandis; assembly: GCA_037957365.1. NCBI lineage: Eukaryota > Viridiplantae > Streptophyta > Pinopsida > Cupressales > Taxaceae > Torreya > Torreya grandis. Next base: position 250,826 of record JARHVA010006600.1, read on the forward strand.
TTTGAATTTAGATTAAAAAAGAAGGATTTTTAGATTTTAAAAAGTGGGAAAATGTTATAGACTCAAATGGGTAGCATAACAATGCTATTTATAAAATACAAACACAATGCTCTAAATGATGATTTGAACAAAGCAAAAATATGTTTTGATTTGATCAGTGTAATGCTTCCTTGTTCAAATAAAATGGTGCATAACAAAGGTGTTTGGTTGTATGATGTGTTTTGGTTTTCAAATATTTTTAAACTCAACAAGGCCAAGCAAGTAAAGGATAAAATGATAAAATACAACTAAGTATAACGTCCAAAATCCTAAAATTGACAAGGTTGCATTTTACCATCAAATTTTGTCTATATACATGCTCTTGAGAGGATTTTAAGTATTAATCTAAAAATAAAAGTGCATGAATAAGTAAGGTTTTTAGTGGTATGGAACTTTGAGCTACTTTCCCTACATCAATAGTATGTCTACGGCAAGTGGGGTTGTTCTAAAACTTATGTATTTCTAGATGGTCCCAAGTGTGGCTAACATAAAAGATGCTCAAATCATTTGGATCTATGTCAACCAAATTTTTATGAAAATATCTTGTCCTTTTCACGATCATTACATCCATAACTTTCTGAATGTAGTACGAAGTCCGAGTTACCCCTATGGTCCAAGGTAATATCTTACTAACATAGTTTATTTAACCAATCAAACAAATGTCCTAGTAAGTTGACCTCAATTTGTATACCCCACCATGGAGTGAGGTTGAAATTATGTTGATATATGAATTCCTAGTCAATGTTTACCTAGAAAACCCATGAGGAGGTTATGAACTCTCTCTCACAAGCCAAATTTCATTAAAAAAAAAGATAAGTGAAAAGAATTTAAGGTCACATTTGGATCACCCGATTCATATAGATTTGGGGAGGGCCTTGATGACTTCATTTTCACACATTTTGGAATAAAAGAAACCAAGGTAAAGAAAGATAAATTTTGGTCACTTGAGTTACCTAAAGGGGACAAGGGAAGAGCATACACGCCTCAATAATTTTGTGAAAGTAAACAACTTTGAAAGAATAAGCATAAAATAAAACGCTCTTAAGAGTATGTAATCTAAGTGTGAGTGTTTATTTTAATGCACCGAAGTAAAATGATTATGAAATTTTGGCCTCTTGGCCTTAGTTGAAAACTTCTAAATTTTTTCACAAATAACTAAGCATAAAATAAATAAATTCATTTTAGGCACCAAATAAAATGTTCAAGACCTAAACACTTTCAAATTTGTGCCTTTTTCCAGCTTGTGAGCTATAATTTTTAGAGGGTTTATGCTCGCTTAGAATCCCAAATATAAATGAGAAAATAAGATTTCAAAAGCAAGTTCTCAGGTCTTTATTTTTTTGTCTTGGAGACTGATGTCAGTCCATGCAAGGGTCGATGTCGGTTCACATTGATGTTTATTAGTTCACATAGGGTCGACATTGGTTGACTAAAATTGACATTGATTACTGTAAAAATGGAAAAAAACACAATGATTTTCACAAATAGGATGTTTAGTATAACAAGCATGAAAATAAAATAACTCTCTAGATCTTAGAATAAAAAGTCAAATAGAGAATATGCAAGTCTTAAAACACATAATAAAAACTAGAAGCTTTCAATAAAAGCCCATTAATCACATTGTTTTCCATATTATACCCTTCACACATTAATCAATGTTGGTTAATAAAGATATACATCAATCAAATAGAATCGGTGTCAGTCTCTATGTAAACTGTGTGTCGTTAAAAATTAAAAAAATACATGAAAAATAAAGATAAAACTTGAATTTTAAAGAATTATAAGCATTCATTAGAAGATCTAAGAGTTGAATATTTGTCTCCTTACTTATATGGGATGTGTGGTCCCACTGGGCATGCCAAAATGTAGAGTAGGAATCCAAAGTAAGTTAGTCCATACATTAGTAGAGGAAAACCCAAATAAGCATAAAGAACATAACGTACTAAGCCCACTCCCTCATGAGGTTTTGAAAATAAATTCTAAGAGTTATTGAAAGAAGGAATATTACCATCAAACCTTCCCAAGAGTGTCCCTTCTCCAAGAGCAGCCTAAAAATGTGATTTGCCCCTGATTTGGTGCTCCAAGTCTTTTTCAATGATGAGTGGATTGCTCATCCATCATCTCTCAATGCACTAATGACTTAGGCTCATGAATTTGATCAATGTGTGCAAATATTTGAAGCTTGTCTATAGTAATTTCTACATAATAAGTTTTCAATAATGAAGCTTATGAAGATAATTATACATAATAACATTACACAAAAATAGATAAAAGGAATGAGTGAGGACCCTTGTATTTATAAATTTTTGGAAATGATCAGAATCAACCATGACTATCCATCTTGAGATCAAGATGTGTAGCCATGAATCAATTCAATCTTAGAGGCTCAATCCATAAATATCTCCATTAATATTTGGAAGAATGGGGCATTAATGAGGCATGGGAGGGCTTAAACCATATATTTTTTCTATTTATGGCTTATAGATGCCACCCCATTGATGATGTCACTAGATAGTGTAGATATTAGAAATGAATTTTCAATTAATAAATCTTCAATAACTTCCATGGATTTTCCACTTAAGATCTTGATTTGGTTTAATTTGCTTAAGTGGATTTAATTAATTGCTTAAAATTCTTTGGAAATTAGTTGTTCACTTAATCAAACTGGTCGAAATGTCAAGTTACTGAGTTGTAATTTGACTAAAGTATAATTAGAAAGTGTCAGTTGTGTATGGAATAATTCCCCATTTAGAGTATTATGGGTGAGAAATGACGCATGCATACGATGTGTGATTATGAATTAGAAGAATTCAGTGGTCTAGAGCATCATTTTACGTGGTTACAATTTGACTCAAAGTGATTTGAGGAAAGTGAATATTCACATAAAATGCATCGCCCCATTTAGGGATATATTAGCCTAAATCAACACCTGTATGTGACAAGTTTGAACCATTTAGCATGTTTTAGTGATTTTGGCCCAAATTATGCATTTTTGTAGAATATTAATTAAATTGATAATTTCAACACAATAGTGATAGGAATTGGATGTCTACACCCACTAACCCATTTTTTCCACAACCACTATGAGGAGGAAGAACCAGATTTTTGTTATTTGACAAGGATCGATAGTCTATGACCTAGATCTGAATGAACCAAAGTAAAGGTGATGAAAAATACAGAAGCCTCTAGGAGGTCACATTTTATTCTATTAGGCGTTCATATAGGACACCTATATCTAACTCAAATTATATTTTCAATACAACCATCTAAGGTTGACATAAGTGTTCGAGGCTATAGAGGCACTAAATCTAGAATTTGGTGACTATTCTAGAATACTCTTTTGATTTGCTTTCTACTTGTTTTAGGTCCAAATTTGTATTAGCATAAAAACTAGCTAAGTACCTTGTTTTCATTATCATTATAATATCTAGCATAAATGTACTTTTTATCTTTATCAAATTTTAGCATATAAAATTTAGTATATGTTCTATTTGAGTTTTACAATTAATTAGCCTGATATAGATATGTTTATCATCCTTGTGATTATTCATTTATATATTCTTAACCCTAAATCCCTCCACAATAAATATTTTAGGGTTAAACAACTGGCTTTGCACCTAGTCAAAAGTATTTTAGTATCCCTCCTCGCATATACCTATTAAGTTAGCTTATGTACAATTTACACAACAAATAATATAAAGGTCAGTATCATTCATTTTTTTGTATGTTTTATTTTTATTTGATACATACAATTTTAGAATGGGGCATGATCACATATTATAATTACTGTAAAATTAGACAAAGGTGTTATTTTGAAGGAAATATGTGCAGGTTTCCAAGAAATTATTGAGCCTGTAATTTACTTGAGTGAAGGTGAGCTACTCAGAATTACTTCTCAAGCCTGGTTCTACTTTTAAATCTCATTTTGTTCTCTTCTTTATAGTGCAAACCATCATTTAAGCCATGTTTTTATATAAATCCAAATTATTCAGAATGTGTCAATCAAGGAAGGAAAATAGGGGTTATTATTTTATTAGTCTTACTATTATCTATTAATAATGGTTTCTAGTTATTTTCATTTCGAAGATTGGCATCAAAAATATACTACGATGAATCTCCACTATGCTCCTCTCAATGAAATGCCTCTGACATAATAAACAAGGTGGTTTATAATGATTTATGAATCCATGAAGTATTTTTTTATTTTTACATATTATTTATATATTTGATTTATTTATGTTAAGAAGTTCATAAAATTTTAATATAAGATACATCCCTCACAATTAATCTCACCCCGCCCCCCCCCCCCCCCCCCCCCCCCCACTTTTTACCATATTATAAAGATATTGACTTGTCACTTTCTAGATAATACAAAAAATTTAATGTTCAAAGTCAACAATTTTAATCTATAATCAATTTTTGGTGATTGTGAAGCCTTAATTCAATTATTTAAATCCAAAGATGGGGTTAAATTTAGGGACTATTGGTCTTTGGATGACATAGCCCCAAGCTAGAAATAACTTCTCTTTCTGGATCTGACTGAGGACTAGGAAAGGTTCATGGATATTTTAAATTCTAAACTTTCTAAAATTCATATCAGCTTCTTCCCCAAAGAGGATAATATTATTTTAAACCTGAACCCCACGGGTGACTACACTATTAAATCTAGCTTAATTTTGGATCAAGATCTTCCAGAACATGACCCTTCTTGGATCAAATTCTGAGATAAAAACTTGATTCCAAAAGTTGGCATTTTTTATTGCCTGGCTTGTCAAAAGAAAGTTCTCACCATAGATAATATAAATATTAGGGTATTATAAATGCCCAATAGATGCAGTCTATGCTTAAGGGTAGAGGAATCTGTCAATCACATCTTTCTAGAGTGTGTTTATGTTGCTTCAATTTGGCATTTAATTTTGTGCTCTCTCAAAATTGCTTAGGTCCTACTTAGATTCCTTTGGGACCTTTTTATACAATGGAACCTACCTTAGAATCATAAGGCCATGAAGTTACTCTAGAATCTTTCTCTTCCACACTTTCTTTGGGGCATCTAGAAATAAATAAATCAAAGAATTTTTAGAGATAATTATTCTAAATGGTGGATCACTAAAGGAAAAATTGTTGAGGCTATTAAGGAAAATTAGACCATTAAGATTCATAAAAAGGTTGAGGTAATTAATGGTGAGGTCTTGTGCATCCTTGAGTTGTGAGACCTCAAAGCCCCTTAAGATTCTAACTTTTAAATAATTGCACTTGAGAATCGACCAAATAGACCCTCTAGCTGAAGGATGGCTTAAACTCAACTTTGATGGTGCCTCAAAAGGTAATCCTAGGCCAACAAGATGTGTGGGAGTGATTATAGATAGAAATTGGAATATAATGGTCACCTATGCTAGTAAAATGAGTGTGAAAACTAATAATGTCATAGAAGCTAGGGCTGTCCTTTAGGGTACCAAAGCTATGGGAGACAGAGCTATTCTCAAGTTAGTAGTTGAAGGTGATTCTTTAAACATCATAAATTTTCTTAGAGGGAATTCTAAGAATTCTTAGACCATTTAAAATGAGATTACATATGCAAGGACCATTATGGCCTCATTTTAAGAGTTTAGCCTCAGCCATGTCTTCAGATAAGGTAATAGTTGTGCAAATCTACTATTGAATCTTGGGATCTCTTGTGATTTTATGATATGAGAACCTAGGTCTCCCCACTCACCCCCATTCAACCTTCTAATCATGTTATTATATGTAATTTGAGGATTGTTTAGATTCCTTATACCATGTGGATGTTGGTCTTGTTTATTTTACATTTTAATGAATCTAGACACTCTTGTTTTATCTGTTGGTTCTTAGTATTCACTTCTTTGGAATTAGACTTGGGGTCTCTTTTCTTTTAGCACGTGTTTTTGGGTTTGGGTCCTATGGGGGAGCTTTTTGGTCTTTATTTCCCTCTTTTGATATTTCATTTATCCTCATGATCTTACTTTGTATGTTTACAAATCCTTGGGTCTTTTTTCTTAGGTGCTCTAGATGGATTTTACCCTATTTTTATCATCTTTTGATTCAGGGTTTGAATTTTGACCTAGTTGGTCTTTTTTTTAATCTCTTCGGTTAATGATTTTGATTTTTGTCTCATTTTTCCTCCATTTTTTCCTTTCATCCAATATAAGGGAGACTCAGGCTTCCAATTATGCCTAACCTAGATTCCACGCCAGTCAAAGGTGGGTTTATTTTAATCCAAATAATTTTGATCTATATTAAGATTGCATGTTTTTTAATTGTTACTTATGTATTATATAATTTCAGAACTCAAGTCAATTATGCACTTTATTATGGGGTTAATATATTAAAAATATTGATATATTATCAAGTAAAGAGAGGAAAGAGAATAAAATGAGAAGTTTGAGCTTTACTAGGGTTTCATATGTTTTATTGGGTATTTCTATTTCATTAATCCACACCATCATACCACATATGCATAATTTTTAAGCATTACATTATATTAATTTCAGTATTAACCCCAATTCTTTGGTTGATTTTAGGCATTATTCATAACTATAAAATAGATAAACATAACTATTTTTTTAGTCAATGGAAATCATAACACCAAAACAATCTTGAAATTTTGTTTTGAATATTTTCGATAAGGTAAAGATTTTTTTTAATCTTTCTCATCCTATAGATGTGATCCTAGTTGTTGATGTTGTTGAATATGTGTTTAATTAGTATGAAAATCATAGTCTTATATATTATTATGACTATCATATTCCTTTTGAACATACTCTCAAACCCTAATTTAAACATGTAAGTAAGCTTAGAATGGTCAACAATATGAGGATCCTGTAAAATAGGAAAATGTAGAAGACCATCCTAGATCCAATACATATACAATGTCCCAGTTCACAAATCAACTTGAGCCGAAAGACAAGAGTCATGAACAAGAAGGTTGTAAGGGAAGTAAAATGGGAATCTACATAAAAAATAACAAGCATAAAACCTAACTAAACCCAAAGTGTAATTAGATGCTAAAATAAGTGCTATAGGGATAATCAGAGAAATTAAAATGCCATTAGGTAGTAACCATGAGGAATCTAATCTAAGGATTGTATAAGTTTCATTAGAAAATAACCATGAGATATAAATAAGTATGATGTAAAGAGAATAATGTAATTTCAGACATGTACTAATCTAACCATGGATAAAAATAAAATGAAGAAATCTAAAATCTAATATACCATCCAAATTTTAAAAGACAGAGTGTAGAGTTTATATATTTACCTTGGGTTAACTTGTAAACAAATTAATCTCCCCTTGGCTCAATTGGAATTTTGTGAGATATGGTTTTAAATAAAATCAAGGTGGAAATAATAATACCTAGGTTTAGGATATAAATACTAGGTGTATCTTATTGGTTTAGCTTCTATCCTTGATATCTTCAAGTCCTTGTGTTAACTTATCTTCCTTAAGTGTAAGCTCCTTAACATTGATTCCTCTCATTACTAAGGTGGATTTTAGGATCCAAAAACTAGGTGTACCTTTTTGGTTTAGCTTATATCCTTGATATCTTCAAGTCCTTGTGTTAACTTATCTTCATCAAGTGTAATCTCCTTAACACTATTCCTCTCCTTTCTAAGGTGGATTTAAGTGTGTAAGTAGAGTGGATTAGATGTATATATATTTTGAAATGAAAAATAGGAACCCTATAAATATGTATTCAAACCCTAAAATTCAAAACTCAAATTTGGTCAACATAATCAACCTAATCAATAGTCTATAAAAATACCTAACAAAGATAATTTTTAATTGGCATGATCAATGACATTGGTTAGATAAAGGGCACTACAAGACGTCATTAATCGAGTGAATATATGTAAATAGAAAACAAGAGGTATAAGAAAGAATAAATCCTAAGCGGGCATATAAATAATATATCATGTGGAATGAATGTGGTAGTAAGAATGGATAAACATGACATAATCTCTCAAAGAGTGTCATGAGTTGTCCCACCTCGATAATGGTGTACTATTTAGGATATACACTCAAGGAGATTAATGCACAACAAGTCCTACAAAATAAAGTATCAGGAATAAAAAATAATATGTATACAAAACAAACTTAGGAATCTCATGTTATTAAGTTAGGAGGGGTTTATAACCTTATCAATTTTTTTTTTTGTTTTCCTTCAATGAACCACAACATGTGCAAGCTTGACTTGCTAATTATAGTTATTAGTTCATATGTAACACCCTAATGATTTTTTATTGAAATCAATATTTTAAGGTTTTTGAACATGTATTGCAAAAATTTATAGTGTGGGTTTATTTTCTTAGCCTTTTGGTCCCACTTTGGGCCTTCCATGACCAAATAATATAGCCTATAGGGATTTCATGATCTCAACCAATTCTAATTGAATTGACCCAATAAAATGATTTTTTGTTAAAGCTGACCTCATGAAAGACTTGAAAGAATCTATAAGCATTCAAGTGGGAGTCAAATGTTTCATGAAAAAGGTAACGTATCTAAATCTATATAACACTTACTTCCACTATAGATCCCCTGACCATAAAATATGTTATTGTTTTCTCATGGTCCGTCAAGACACTAAATCGAAAACTAAATATATAGAAATGATTGAAAATGTTGAGGGTTGGATGAATTTATGTAGAAAAAAATGTCAATGGGTAATAAAAATCTAGATTTAGTAATTTAATTTCTAGTGATAAACCAAAAAAATATGTTGAAAGGTTTTAATATAGTCCCCCCATTCTTAGCCCTGTGATGTAGATTAAAAAAATATGTTGAAAGGTTTTAATATAGTCCCCCCATTCGAGATCTAAAGATGATAATTTATCTCTCAAAAGAGGTTGTTTTGGAAGTATAGCCCATTTGATATTTTTATACAAGAAATGGTTTCTCATCTCAAACACAAATTTAAACTTGTAGAGTGTTATGTTTCCAAAGGTGCTTAAATATATGATTGTCTACATTGATTCAAAGTGGAAGATCAGATCTTGAAATAATTTTTCAAATAATTAAGGGAAAAAAATTCAAGGAACATATTAAATCCATCAAAGTTTCTCATGGATTCTTTAAAAATATTCCTAAAATCTCTTTGGCCTTTATAAATTAGTGTTTCACGCCCAAGAAGATTCTCTAGAATGAACTCAAGCTTTGAGGGAATGTATTGATGTTATTCCTTAAAAACATAACACCTATGCTTGACATATTTATGATACACCAATTTACTTCAAATAAATGTATGCAGTGATATAGAACATGTCTGATGATATAACATTATGATTTTATGGGTTCCTTTGTGATTTAGTCATAATAACATGATATTTTATGTGGCCAAACTTTCTTCAAATTTACTATGAAAGTCCCTAGAAACATTCTTTAGGGAAATTTATCAATCAATCAAATATTAAATTTATATCTGAATTCAGAGATCTCGAGCTGATAAGCAGTTGGAGACCCATTACCTTGTTGAATTTCTTATACAAAATTCTTTCAAAACTTATAGCACTTCAACAGCAATAAATCCTTCATGCAATTTTCAAACCTAAAAAAATTGTTACATCCTTGACAATATCATTTATTTGTGGGAAGAGATTATAATATCCCCTACCTCCAAATAGTGGACTTTGTTTCTTAAACTTGATTTTGAAAAATATTATGATCATACTAAATGGTATTTCATTTTATCATTCTTGAAAGATTTAAGATTTGGATATTTTTTTCTCTTTTGTACAAACCCTATTTTTGTATTCTACGACTTATTTAATCATTATGGTCATAAGTTTAAGAGATTTGTAATTTTACATTCTATTAGGAAAGGTTTGTTATTAACTCCTTTGCTATATGTTTTGGCTATAGGATATTTTGGTTATCTTATGGCCCATAAAGCTGAGCAAGACGTCATTTGACAAATTGTGTTCACAAATAGGAAGAACATATTATTAATGGTCATTTCTCCAATGACTCATTTCTATCTCACTAATAATGAATCTCTTTATACAAAGCTCTGGCATGCATTGATTCCTTTTTAAAACCCTTTGGAATTAGTTTATAGTGGTTTAAAACTCAGTTACTAATATCATACATATCTTAGATAAATATATGTAAAATACACTAATAGATATCATTCTTGAGGCACCTATTCTACTAATGTTACAATTAAATACAATATAGGTGCCTCAAGAATGATATCTATCAGTGTAGTTTATATATGTTTATCTAAGATATGTATGCTAGTTTAATATCAATACTAATATACCTTATACATGGCCACCCTACACACATAATACCAAATTATGGAGTTTATAGGTAATTATAATAATTTTATATAAAAAAAAAGCTTATATAGAAATTAAGCCTTTTTTTTATTCACTATAAAATTTATTATAAAAATATTTATTATATCATAGTAAAAAAATTACTATAATGAAATATTTTAAGGTTAATAAAAATTCCCTGTGAGAAAATTTAACATAAATTACTCAAAATAATATTTTCTTTTTAAGTGAACTTATCATAAGATAGTAAAATATTCCTCAAAAGAAATACTTTCTTTTTAAGTGAACTTATCATAAAATAGTAAAATAAAATTACTATAATGGTGAAATGAAAAGAAATTTAGGATAGTTAAATATTTTAAGGTTAATAAAAAATTGCTCATCCTTAAATTACTTAAAATAATATAAGATAGTAAAATACAATTACTGTAATGAAAATAAATTTAGAGTAACTAAATTAAGGTTAATAAAAAATTTATCGTGAAAACATCTAACATAGATTCTTCAAAAAAAGGAATAATTTCTTATAAAATTATAATGCAATAAATTTAGGGTAATTAAATATTTTAGGGTTAATAAAAAATTTCCCGTGAAAACCCTTTAACATAGATTATTTAAAAGAATACTTTATTTTTATTTTTTTGGCTCTAAAAGAATTAAAAGTTAACACACTCACGCCATTACACCTCCTAGTCCCTAGATGCCACTGAAGGCACACCTATCGGTGTAACAAGAATATAATATAGATGCTAGATTGGTTGAATAATTTTCAAGGGAAGTATATTAAAAAGGGGATATTTTCAAATCATTGGGCATCCCTTTTTCCTTCAAAATATTCCTTTCTAAGCTTTGGTAATGTGTTTTTTAGAGTGTAGAAAAGAAAATTTCTTACTAGATAACCCAACCCTTGTCCTTAGAAGGGAAAATCCATATTTACACCAGGATTATCACATCTGCTCTTATTTTTGGGTTCATAAATCATGTTATGACAAAATTACAATGTTTTTCAGAGAATTCCTATGGGTTAATACCAATAAAACTTGAGACTTTCATAGGGTTTCATGAAAATTGTATTGTCTCTCGCAGGACAAAGGAGGCATGTGAATTATTGATGTTTATAAATAATGTGCTTCTCCATATGATAAGTGAGTTATTATTCCATTAAAGGCCCTTAAGTTGGTAAAATTTTGATTTAGGATTACATTTATATAGATTCACCTTATGGAAATACCAATTGGAAAAAAATGGGCTCCATATTTTGTTCATTTACTTTTTTATTGTCAATAAATATTGGTGTTGGAGTTGTGGAAGACCATTTAAGTATTATTCTATAGGTCTTATGTATCAAATTATAAGTCCATTTTATTAAAATATTAACAAGTTAAATAACTGGGGAATTCTAAATTCTTCACCCTAGACTTGGCTTTTCCATCTTAACTAGATTTGGGAAGCTAATATTGAGCCTAAACTTTCTCATTTTTTATAATGTTCAATCTATTAAGGCCTTCCACTAGGAGAGAGACTTTACCACCTTTGGATTTATCATCCTAAGTGCCATTTGCATAGTAGGTTAGAGACTTTCAAGCACTTGTTTTGGACCTCCCCATGACCTGATGGGGTTTTGTAGTGGATCTATATATTTTTAATAATTTTTCACCCAATGCCCCATTAATTAGATGATGGATTTGTTTGGACATTTTTCTCAATTGTTGATCTACATTGCTTTTATTTTAACTTTGTAAAATATTATATTATTTTTTAAATTTAAATAATTAGGTATTTTAATATCTTTAGTAATGAAAATATTTCACAATAATTTTTATCTAGGGATAAAGTTATGTGATCACCTCTGCCTTCTTTCAGCTTTAGTCATAGGCCAAGAAAGTGGCCTATGAGCACCCTAGAATTTAAACACTTTCGAGGGTTTCTTAACCAAAGGATGAGTGTTACTTATACCATGAGTATGGTTAAATATGATATCATGCTACATCACTCTCCTTTTTTTATCACATAGATGTTTTTCCACCCCTTATCCTTGATGGAGAGGTTAGAGTCTATTAGTGCATGACATATCTACTTCTAGGCCAAATTTTTAGACCTCCCCTATTAATGATGGCATGGATATTAGAATAATTTTTCCCTCATCACAAGGGTAGGGACTTCTTAATCCTTTGGATTTCCAATATAATACTCAGAGTGATTAGGTGGCACCATATCTACCATAGGTTGAGCCCTCTTCTTCGGTTACCATCCATTTTTTAGGATGATTTGGTACCTCATTTGTTTGATGTAGTTGCTAACATTTAATATTTAATGCTTTTAGTTATATATTTTGAGACTCTTATTAATGAACTATAATTTTTGATTGATTATTGTTTATTTTGGGCTTAAAATACCAACTGACCACCCTTTTATTATAAACTATGTTATAATTTTATCTCTATAATGTATTCATAATTAAAAAGTGGTGTCTTTTAATATTTGAACTTGGGTGGACAAGAGAAGAGTCCATTCACTTCAACTAGCTCATAAGCAATAGCAAAATTATGTATTATCATAGTAAACTAGAATCAATGCTAACAATGAAATCCACATCTCTATCATCTATAATGATAAGCTAGAGTATTATAATAATTAAGATATTTATTTTTAATGTAAAAAAAATAACAATCCTTATCTCCATAATTATTCATTGTTGTTTTATGACCACTTGGACACCATAATATAATATGTACCATTAATGCAATATCCGGAAGGGAAAACAAATCCTTATCTATTTAATAGTATATTTCTTTGCAACCTCTAAAATTCATGTTGCTTATCTCCTCAATAGTTATTTAAAGACTTTTTAGAATGTGTAAACACTAAAATATGGTATTAGAAACTTGATAATGTTAGTCTTGACCTATCTTTACCTTACATGAATTTTGCATACAAATATGGCTCTTGCACACCCTTTTATCTTATCCACCTACCCATATGGATCCAAACTTATTGATTTGATACCAGTCACCTACATGAATTCCCTAGTTTTTTCCTAACCTACATATTATCATAATTATACTATCTCTTGATCATCAGACCACTATTCCTATATATATGGATGTGTCTTATATTAATTAGACAACTTCACATTTTTAAAACTATCCACTTATACCAAACTCATCCCCACACCAAGCAATGACCATTTTCTAGATTCAAATAATTTTGATGGGTTGACCTATACATTCCACATGTCAATAGCATGAAAAGTTACCTAAAGATTCATCTATTTATATGCACTAGTTATAATCTTATTTCCCTATTTAAAATCATCTAACACTTATCAAGGATACATATATACACTTTGCACATTAAGGAGGACTACCTCAAATATTTGAAATCATAAATTGGTCATGAGAAACATGCTTTAGCCAAGACTAAAGTACCTCTAAGCTAAGTCAAGTTTGAAAATGAAGATACCCAAGTTTGGTACAAGCCTTGTTTTATGATAAATTTTAGTAACTTGGCATATATGGGGCCCAAACTATTAACTAAGTACTTAGTGGTGTATTTATTTTGATCTTTTGATTATCTTTATTGATTATATTTGGATGTGAACTATTTAACCCATCATAACCAATTTCACTTGACAAATTACAAATATCTATGGATTTCCCTATCATCCTCAAAGTTTTTAAAGCTTTGAGTTAGTTCTAAAATTTAAGATCAATATCGACTACCATTACTAACCACAAGTAGAGAAACTAACCCCTACCTCTTTTAATTTATTTTGGGTGTGTTTAGCCTTATGACCACTATTTGAACATGTTTTAGCTTCTTATGTTGCCTTTTGCATTTTGTTAGGTCCTTTATTCAAAGTTGAAGTCTCATATATGTATATATTGTAGACATCTAATTCTTATCATTATTGTGCTAGAATTATAGATTTGAATGACATTTTGCAACAATGTATAATCTGGACTAAAATCACTGAAATACTTTAATTCATCTGCACACATCACATGCAGGTGTTGATTTGCTCTCACATATCCCTGAATGGGGTAATGCATTTTATTTAATCATTATCTTCTTCTAATTCACTTTATGTCAAAATTGTGAGCAAGCAAATTGTTGTTCTATACTATTTAAATGCTCTATTTTTTTTGCACACATCACATGTAAGTGTTGATTTATGCCTATATATCCCTGAATGTGGAAATGCTTCATTTGAAATTTTTATCTTCCTCCTATCTAACTCCAATCAAATTACAACAAAGTAAATTGACATTTTTAACCATTTTGATTAAACATGCGACCAATTTCCAAGAATTACAAAATACTAAGTAAAGTCATTAAGCAAATCAAATCAAATTAAGAGCTTATGTAGAAAATAAATGGAAAGTTATTGAATATCTATTATTGTAAATTCATAATTCAAAATATCTGGGCCATGACATCATGCATGACATCATCAAAAAGGTGTCAAGTACCAGGCATTAATGGAGATAAATATCAAGTTTAAGGTTACCCATAACTTATTAATGCTCCCTTATTCCAAAGTATTAATTGCTTTGTCCTCCAAAATTGAATTAATACTTAGCCACACATTTTGATCTTAAGATGGAAGGCCATGGTTGATTCTCAACATTTTTGGAAAAGTATAAATACATGAGTCACCATAGACAAAAATAAAAATTAGTACAAAAAAACTATGTAGAAATATTGCTAGAAGAGCTTCACTAATTCCTATTAATTGATCAATCAAGGAGCCAAATCCATTGGTGATAGAAGAGATGATGGAGGCACTTATCAAACTATGTTGGCAAAGACTTAGAGCACCAAATCCATGTACAAACACATTTTTGGACCATCTTTGAGGGAAAGCCATTATGGGAGGGTATTGCTTGTCTTACTTTCCTCATTAGTTTCTTGATTTCATTGGCATTGCCCCTTGAGGAAGTGGGCTTAGCATGTTAGGTTCTCTATGCTTATTATTGGTTTTCCTTACTAACTCATGAACTAACCTGCTTTGTAATCCTACTCTAAATATATAACTTCTAAAAGGCATTTAAAATAAAGAACATTTATATTTAATAGCTATAAAATATTACTTATTTATACCTACAAATATTTTAGAGATTATTTTCAAGTTTACAAGGGTCCATTTATATTTTCATGAATGTACCAATGGAAAAAATAAGAGAAATAACATATAAGCTTGCATACACAATTACACACATACACATTACTAGGAGAACTACATTCAAGTTTGATCCCTCTTTGAAGTATTGTCAATGTAGTGCAATACTTGGTATTTTAATAGAGATTGACTAAGTTCAGTCCAACTCAAGCCTTTTGTCACACTCCCCCCACATTTTATATCAAATAGATTATACAGGACTAGGTTTTTGATAAACAATTTCTCCTATAAAGAGGAAAAATAAATAAAGGCATACACAATAATTTTAAGCATAGTCACACCACTTCATAAAATATAGTCATCCACAATGTATAGGGTTGGGTCTAACCATATAGTCATTACCAACTATCAATATTGATTGGATATGTTGGAACCGATCGTAATCAAACAAGAAGAGATATAGATATACATATTAGTGATATAGTCCTAGTGGCTTGAATTGAATTTGATCAAGATTTAGATTTTCACAACAAACAAGTTAAGAGTTTTTTCCAATTAATCATTATTGTATTTAGTGCATTTTTTTTTATATCTATTGATTTGAATTCTATTTCAAATTTATATCTTAATTAAATTAATCTTATCTATTAATCCAAATTAGGGTAAAACATATTAGTGATCCCATATATATATATATATATATATATATATATATATATATATATTGAACACTATAAAAACCCTAGGTCTTCCTTTAGGATTGTATCCTTTGTAGGGTTTGAAATATAATTTTTCATTTCATTTTAATTTATTTACCAAGATTAGTGTTGATGCAGAAGATTGCACCCTTGGCAGGAGGCCGAGATCCTGCCTTCCTCACGCAACTATGGAAACTCCCCTCTCGCTTGTGGGACCAGCGAAGCTGGAGGGGAGAGTCTCTAGATAAGGGCTAGCTCCCTTTGATACATCATATTCATTCCATCAAGTGCTAACATACACATATATATAGATATATAATGGGGGGGATGAAAATGGAAGAAGATTACATGAAAATAAACTACTCTAAGGAGGTGATGCACCAAAATAAATTTGACCTTCTCACCCTCACACTAAAACCAGACAAATACATACATACACTTCACACTTGGCAGAAGGACCAAGCTGCAAGAAACTTGGCAGGGAGGCTTTGATGAAAAATATAGAAAACTTAGATTCACCAAGGTGCTGTGAAATGCACACTGTAAGTAATTTCTTCTATTTTGAACTTCCAAATAGAGTTCTCCTTGTCAGCTACAAAAATGGTGCCTTGTAGACAATAGATATGTTGGTGTTGGGCCTGTGAAAGCATCAAGAAACAATGACTAAACACAAACTAACAATCAAGACATATACAAAAATATCTATCCAAGATAGAGGTAAAAAATGCATTTATTGATTCAGGTGAAATTTTGCCAGGGCCACGCCTTACAAATGTGGAAGATATTTCTCAAATGACAAGTCCTCAATATATAGAAGAAGAAAGGAGGCCTTTTGGTGCCATTTTTTACAAGTGGTCTATTTGCGTCCCCTCATTGGGAAGAGCAGGCTGCCAAAAAAAATAAATGCTGTGTCGACCCTGGATTTGACTTCAAGCCTTTTGGACATGGTCGCACTGTTAACCGAGGCTGCTTCTTGAAGGCACCTACACAGCTTGTCTGCTCATAAATATGAAATGAAGAAAAAAGTGTCACACGGTTGGCCGTTCGCATCCTCTAATTGTAATTTGTAGCCACTGTTTCACCTGCTGGAGTCACTTCTCGAATCGATGCTTCCCTTCGCCACTTGGACTATCTGCCTGCTCTATGCTTGGCACTTTGTCTTTTCCCTATCTTGTCTCTTCTGGCTCTTTTGGCCCTCGGGGGAAAACTTTTGGCGAGTCACTACATTTTTGGGCCTCCTTTCATGGTTAGCACTCTTTCGATTTGAAAGCAAAAAACTATTTCATTGTGCTAATTTTGACATTCATGCGGCCATCATCGCTTTGAAAACCAATGGCTAATTCGCTTCCTTAAGATTGATGGCTTTCAGGACGTCACTGTCCCTGACAAAATGTCATCAGGTCCTTTTCCTTTATTTCAGCCTCTTGTTTCAGACTTTCTCGAATGGGAAGTATCCCTTTGGGTCTAGAAAAATGCCCTTCATTTGGCAGCCAAGAGCCCCCCGCAAGGGCACCTACCCTTCGAGGGCCTCAAATGGCCTTTTGTCTTTTCGGCCCTTTCTGCGGGTCTCCTTTGCTTTGAGCCTTTTCCCACCGCAAGGGTTTTTTAGACTTAGAAATTGCCCTCTACAAGAGCACTGAACCCAGCATTTCCCTTTAGCTTTGGGACACACCCTTAAACCAATCCATTAAACTAACCCATTGAACCAAAATTGGTTCAATGGTTCAATCGGTTCAACGGTTCAACACCGCGCACTGATGAACTGATGCCGTTGAACTGACTGAGTGGGCTAAATGACTGAACCCACCGATTGAACCAAGGCCACTTGAACTAAGTGGTTGAACCAAGCTGAAGCCTTGAACTAGTTCATGAACCAAGGCCAATGAACTCATGAAACCCGAAAATGACTGGCTCTGAATAGTAAGGGAAGAAGGGGACTGATTTTTGGCCTGTTGGGCAAAAAATGGTCAACAAATTGGTGACTCCCAGGGGAAGCATGCCTGCTATGCTTAAAGACCAGTTGCCTTGTAGTCCATTGGGCATAGAGTCAGAATGTAGCTTAAAAAAAAAATAGCTCTGATAAATCTAGAACCAGTCACACAGATTTACCTCCAAGAGGAAAAGAAAAACACACACAAAGCTAAGAAAACTACTGCTTATGCAATAACACTAAGGGAAAATAGGGAAAGAAAACTAAAATCAACCTATTATATACAGTTAACCAGGTATTTTTTGATTCCCTCCTGGATCAAAGGGAAAGCTTCTAACATCTCCTTCCTGGTAGGAAAACTTATGGTGCCAGGCAAGTAGATGAATGAAAAGGACAGCTGGTGACCTGCTCCTCTTGCCTGCCACTTGAGTCGACTGATATCTGAGTGGAGATTCAAACATGCTCCCAACATATACATACTCTATTTGTTATTAGAAGCTTGCCTTCTATTAGTTCTTCAGGCTGGTGTATCTCATCAAGAAACCAATTGCTGTCAGTTCATCACCATAAGCCCCTTGATATGCACCCTTGACTGGCTTGTTCTCTTCTGCCTCACACTCGGTTTCCATGGTATGACCATCTTCCTTGATGATTTCAAAGAAAATATCTTCAGATTCACCAACCTCTTGAAGGGATAAATTTAAAAAACCATAGCCTCTTTGCATGCTTGTTTGAACCCCAATGCTGCCTTCTCTGCTCTTATCCAACTCATAGCCTCCTTGAAGAACAGTGCAGCCTGCCTCAATGACTTCAAATGAATCATTCAAAACATGAACAAGAGATTGTGCATGCTCCTCTATATCACCTAAGGTGATCTCCTCCTCATCCATATTCATGAAGTCTCCTTGGTTAGTCATAAATTGAGCATAATCTATATCAGGGAAGGCCTGATAGCTTTCTTGGAGGTGTATGGATGGAATGTATTCAGACACAAAAAATGCTATTTGGTCTAAAACATCCATCACACGTTCACTGAGGAGACCTACTTTGGACTCCAACTCTACAATCTACCTAGCCATATCTTCCTGGAAAAGCCTTTTCTGGAAGTCACAATCATCATCAGGAGCAGGAGCAGCCCCATCTTCTTCAAGGTTTTGAGCAAAACCTTTCTCTTCTTCTTCCTTTCTGCCCCAAGATTCCACTTTTTGCTTCCAACTCATGATCTTGGGATTTGAATCTTACTCCTGCGAACAGACAACAACTTTATCCTCTTCAAGGTCCTGAGCTGGTTCATGATGTTCCTTCTTCCAGCTTGTAATTTGGAGATCATGTTGAAAGACTTGAGGAGGTTGGGGAGGATTTGGAAGGGTCTGCTCATGTACAGGAAGGGCTATCTGAAAAGAGGCATGCTAAAAAGCTAGGTGAACAAGATTGAGAGTAGGATCGATTGATGCATCGAATGAGCCAGAAAGATCAAGTGCCATCTGATAGAAAGGATTTAGCATACAAGATGGAGTTTTCTCTAGAATAGGAGGGAGCAGACCTTGGGCCAAAATTTGTTGATTTTCATCCCTCCACTTTACCAAAATTTCATTAATATTGAAATTAGCTTGTGGATTGGTGGAAGGGGTGTCCTTTGGCGTCGCCTCCCCTACAAGGTTTGAAAACTCCATCTCTCTCTCTCTCTCTAAGTAGTCTCATCTTAGCCTCTAATTCCTCAATCCGCTTAGCTATATTATCCTCATTTTTTACCTCTTGGAGCTCATAGGAGTCATTATAGAGATGGGGAGTACATGAAGGTTGCCATGAAATGCAAGAAGCTTCTTGAGGAAGGGTGGGAGGGACTTGAAAAGGACTGACCTCATTTTTTGCCTCACACTCTTAGACAATGCCTTTCTCCTCCTTGTTGTTCCATGACTCGACCACTTTATTCTAGCTCAAGACATTCGGACTAGGCACCTCCCTTTGGGGTGATGGGGCCACAATGTGAGAGGGTAGTGAGGGTTTGGATTCCACTTCCCTTGCTGGCAAAATGGAGTACTGCATTTGAAGATTTTCCAATTCGATCTATCTATCAAGATTAGCCTTAAACATAAGGTTTGTTGTTTCAGAACTCTCCTCAACATAATTGGGGAAAGGACTTTGACAGGCTTGACTTGGCTTACAAGCAAGGGATGTATATGACTGATATGATGCTTGGGGTGGTGAGTATGTAGGTTGATATACTTGGTAAGGCTGCCTCTCATGAATACTCAGCTTCTCTTCCAAAGATGCAATCACACCACCCACATCTAGCATCTCACTTGTAAGCCTGTGCCAATTGGCTCTTTCAATGGGAGTCCATTCCTTCTTAACCTAATTTAGTGCATTTCTTACTTGATGGATGACATGATCAGGAATTTATTGGCCACATCCCCTTCTGGTGTCAAGATCTAGTACATATTTTTCATATCCCAGCAGTGCTCGCTTGAAGTTGGAAATGGGTTGATTGGCAAAGAGACTGGGTTGAGTGGGAGAAGTGACGTAATGAGAAGACTGGGCATAAGGCTGATATAGCTCATGATAGGGCTAGGACCAGTCATATTGGACCTGATAAGGATCAACATAAGGTTGGTGATGAGCATAGCCATGTTAGCCAATGAAAATAGGGTCCATGGCTCTGCACGATGGGGGTATACATACCAAAATATTGTTTTTTGATGGTACGGTACCAAAACTGCTTAACCAGTTGATTTAACTTAGAGTCACCAGATGTTAAATATATTTGATTTGCTGTAATAGGACCAACATTAATCCTGAAACCTTATTGAGTGTAAGACTAGGTCCCACTGGGCGTGCCAAAACTGTTGACATAGAAGATTGCACCCTTGGCATGAGGCTAAGCTCCTACCTTCCTCACGCAACTATAGAAACTCCCTTCTCACCTATGGGACTAGTGAAGCTAGAGGGGAGAGTCTCTAGATAAGGGCTAGCTCCCTTTGATGCATCATATTCGTTCTAGCAAGTGCTAACATACATATATGTATAGATGTATAATGGGGGGGATGAAAAGGGAAGAAGATTACAGGAAAACAAACTACTCTAAGGAGGTGATGCACCAAAATAAATTTGACCTTCTCACCCTCACACTAAAACTAGACAAATACATACATACACTTCACACTTGGCAGAAGGACTAGGCTACAAGAAACTTGGCAGGGAGGCTTTGATGAAAAATACAGAAAATAGAGATTCACCAAGGTGCTGTGAAATGCACACTGTAAGTAATTTTTTCTATTTTGCACTTCCAAATAGAGCTCTCCTTGTCAGCTGCAAAAATGGTGCCTTGTAGACAACAAATATGTTGGTGTTGGGCCTATGAAAGCATCAAGAAATAATGACTAAACACAAACTAACACTCAAGACATACACAGAAATATCTATCCAAGATAGAGGTAAAAAATGCATTTATTGATTCAAGTGAAATTTTTCCAGGGCTACGCCTTACACATGTGGAAGATATTTCTCAAATGACAAGTCCTCAATACATAGAAGAAGAAAGGAGGCCTTTTCGCACCCCTTTTTACAAGTGGCCTATTTGCGTCCCCTCATTGGGAAGAGTAGGCTACCAAAAAAAATAAATGTTGTGTCGACCCTGGCTTTGACTTCAGGCCTTTTTGACATGGCCGCGCTGTTAACCGAGGCTGCTTCTTGAAGGCACCTACACAGCTTGTCCGCTCATAAATATGAAATGAAGAAAAAAGGGTCGCACGGTTGGCCGTTAACGTCTTTTAATTACAATTTGTAGCCACTGTTTCACCTGCTGGAGTCACTTCTCGAATCAGTGCTTCCCTTTGCCACTTGGAATATCTGCCTGCTCTATGCCTGGCACTTTGTCTTTTCCCTATCTTGTCTCTTCTGGCTCCTTCGGCCCTCGGGTGTGAACTTCTGGTGGGTCACTGCATTTCTGGGCCTCCTTTCATGGTTAGCACTCTTTTGGTTTGAAAGCAAACGGCTATTTCATTGTGCTAATTTTGACGTTCATGCGGCCGTCATCACTTTGAAAACCAACGACTAATTCACTTCCTTAAGATTGACGGCTTTTGAGATGTCACCATCCCTGGCAAAATGTCATCAGGTCCTTTTCCTTTATTTTGGCCTCTTGTTTTGGACTTTCCCGAAGGGGAAGTATCCCTTCGGGTCTATAAAAATGCCCTTCATTTGGTATCCAAGAGCCCCCCGCAAGGGCACCTGCCCTTCGGGGGTCTTGGGCGGCCTTTTGTCTTTTCGGCCCTCTCTGCGGGTCTCCTTTACTTTGAGCCTTTTCCCGCTGCAAGGGTTTTTTAGACTTAGAAACTACCCTCCGCAAGGGCACTAAACCCAGCATTGACCTTTGGCTTTGGGACACACCCTTGAACCAAGCCGTTAAACCAACCCATTGAACCAAAATTGGTTCAACGGTTCAATCGGTTCAACGGTTCAACACCGCATGCTGACGAACTAATGCCACTGAACTAACTGAGTGGGCCGAATGATTGAACCCATCGATTGAACCAAGGCCGCTTGAACTAAGTGGTTGAACCAAGCTGAAGCATTGAACCAGTTCATGAACCAAGGCCGATGAACTCGTGCAACCCGAAAATGACTGGCTCTAAATAGCAAGGGAAGAAGGGGACCGATTTTTGGCCTGTTGGGCAAAAAATGGTCAACAATTAGGCTTTGATTAATTTTTAATACTTAATCTAGAGCTTAATAAATAAAAAATGGATAATAAGTTAGAAAAGCCTAGTGACTATCATCCTATGGAATTTATATTTGATTATAAATTCATTCCGTATGCTTATTATAATGAATGGACAAATAACCAAATAATTCAAATTATATACATGAAGAATACAAAAATGAAAGATTAGATTATGATGGTGAGTGTAGATATAATTATAACTATGATAAATAAGAGGTGTGATATAATAGTTACGATTTTAGTGAACAAATAAATAAACCCACCAATGAAGAAACAAAAGAACCTCCTTCTCCTATTTCATCTATGCCTTCTTTTCAAATTATAAAATATAATAATATAAGATACTAATGAACAAGTACATGATTCTACCATACCTTGCAAACTAAAAAGTGAAGATGCCTTTCTTACTATACCTTTATTATCTTTAAAAAAATTCACATCACTTTATATCATTAATCACTATAAAATGTAAAAGAATAAACCTTGTGTAGAAATGGACAAATAATGTGATGAATGTGAAATTCTTACTCTTTCTCTATGAAAGGAAAAAGAATGTGTTGAATTTGAAATAATACTCTCTCTCTCTCTAAAAAAGAATGTGATGAAGTTAAAATTCCTACTTTTCCTCTAGAAATGGAAAAAGAATGTGATGAATGTGAAATTCCTACTTTTTCTCTAGAAATAGAAAAATAAAGTGATGAATGTGAATTTTATTCTCTCTATTGAAATGACAAGAAAATTTGTAGAAAGTGAAATCCTTTCTCACCCATTATAAATACTAAATAATACACACTCATGTATGAATTCTTTATCTTTTCTTGAAAAATAATGTCAAAATACCTCTCCAAAAGATCTTGGTATTGAAACACAATGTGATGATAATATAATGATACATATTCTAAATGTGAATCTATAGAAGAATAATCTACACTTGATTGTGGTAATTCCTCTCAACCCATGATTAATATACAATATTTTTTGCCTAGACCTCCTTTACCTATTCATAATAGTGTACATATGGTAACTTATAACAATAAGATTCAACCATTGAATGAGCCTTTTAAAAATATTAACATACACTCCTAAGAGGTAATTTACTTAACACATATTTTGGATGCTTTACAACATAAAATACATCACCTCACCTACTTTGATTTAAAACCCAATTTATTGCAAAATTTTAAATGCCCCATTACTCCACAACTTACACATGCCAAAATTCTATATGTTTGAAGAAAGTAGGGATCCTTATTTACATCTTAGATATATTAGAGCCTCTATGGAAAAAATTTATAATAGTATGATTTTTTTAAAATGTTCCCAAAAAGTTTGACTAAAAAAGCTTTGGATTGGTTTCATTCCTTGCCTAGTGGGTCTTTACATAAATATATGGATTTAGAAGAAAAAAATTTAATGTGATACATTCAAAATAAGGGACCAAGAGTTAGATATGAATGTTTACTTGCTCTTCACCAAGGGAAATCAGAATTATTTTGTACTTACATTTTATGATTCAATCTTGTATGCATCAATTAATATATCAACCAATAAATTTGGAATACAATACATATTTCATAGAGGCCTCATTTATCCTCTCAAAGTAAAGATACTTTATGACACTTTTGATACATTTCAAGCTCTTTGTCATAAAATTATCACTTTAGAAGAAAAATTGGCACCTAATTATACTTCAATTAAGGCACATGAAGACATCATAATATAAAAATAAGAGCCATATAAGGATTTTAAGGCAAACATTCCAACCCTTACAATATAGTTTCTAATCAAATAAATTCATGTGAAGGATCTCAACAAGGGGAAATAATTAGTTTAAAAAGTGTTATCCAAAGTGAATAAGCCTATTTATAATAAATGATAACCACTTAGATTTGATATTTTCATAAATTGACCACATGATATTTTTCAAATTATTATACAATAATTGAATCAGTTTTCCTCCTAGATATTATCATCCTCACAATATTGAGAATATTAATGGAAAATCATTTTGTATTTATCGTGGTATTAATGGACATTGGGAAATTTATGTATATGAATTAAGATAAAATATTACACAAGTTATGGATACATGGGTTATTATAGTTGGAAAAGTTGACACTCAGACAACAAGATCCCCTTCTTCATCTACTTATACTACTCCTTCAACAAAGACTTTGATTTTCAAAGGAATCATTCACAAGGAACCAATGTCTTCCCAGACTTATACCATTGATGATTCTAATAGAGGGTCTTCTTTTAGTGCACGTTATACTATGGTCAATTTATCGTAGGACATTCCCATCACACAATCATTGGTTAGTCAAGCTCTACCTAGAATATACAGTAGAAAAGGCAAAGTTGTAAAGGATAAAGTCAAATATAATATAGGTTCAGCTACATTACCATATAAATAAGTATGAAAACCAAGTGTAATCAAAAGACTCTAGATCAAAGGAAAATGGAAGTTGATAGTATATCATCACAACAACATAAAAATATAATTATTCATTTTATCCAACAAAATGATCAATAAAAGATTACATAATATTACAGTAATTTATTATTACCCAAAGGATGGGGTAATCAATATTGATTATCAAGATAACATATAATAACATCACAACATATAATACCATCACATCAAATACATCTAATGAAAGATAGCAAAAATTTATATAAGTTAAACATGGGATAATCAAATGAGCCATATTCAAATTGCAAATATTTAAACCATATGTGATAATTAATAGCCATAAGAGAAAGATAACTAAATGTATCATATATCTACATGGATCTAAGTTTATAATATAATCAATCAATAACTCGGTTAACCCCTAATTCATATGAATCCCCACTATCACTATGTATACTTGCCTTAGAAGTAGAGGCTCCATTATCTCCTCTATGGTTGTGTGATTGAGACCTATATCATCTCACATGCTATCATAAAACTACTAAATCCTCCTTAGTTTGTTCCTAATCACCCTATAAAGCACTATAACAAGCCATTAAATCTATACATAGGTCAATCTCTAGTATGGCTATTTGTTATCGATCTAATTCAGCCTAAATATTATCTTTCTCATTAGAAACTACATTATAGGCAATAATGGCAACAATAACAATATCAATGATGGGTGCATGAACACTTGTTATATGGTATGCTCTCCCAAGTAGCCCACTAGAAATGATATCAAAGGGTATATTCCATGTTAAGGTAAAAATAAATGTATCAACCATTATTGATCAATACTCATCAACTATAAAAGAAAAATAAAATATATCAATAATATATTTATATAATAAAGGTACAAACTTGAAATAATCACAAATAAATATATACTCACATGGAACTATAATAGTGTCTATAGAGAAAACTATAACATCAACTCAAGTAGGCTGAGGGGTAGCTTGGCTTGCTCCTCCATCTCTTCCTCCATAATTCAGAGCCATCCTAACCAAATCTTTAATGATAGGAAAGATAATAAGCCATCTAAAAACTATCCACCACTAGTTATATTCTAAAGTGCACCCCATGTCATAAAGTGGAGGATCGATGTATCATTTAGGTAATGGTGATAATTCTACACCACTCATCTTTTGTCTATCATTAGGATTATGAATTGATCTTGTTATCTGGTTTCACAGATATGTGGCTGAGAGCACATCATGTTGTATACCTAACTAGCATGTAATCCACTGGAATTAAAGCCACTATATAACACTAGGTAACTAATCATGAATCCAAACACTCACATAGATATATCACAACTTCACTGCATCCTCAGGACATTGACCATAACCATGATATGGTCTCCATATAATGTTATCAGGGGTGAGTCTATCAAGCATAACATTATTATCCATTATGTTAAGGCTATGATGTCTCTATAATATCCATCACTTTGAAAAATTTAAGGATATATCCAACTCTCATGAGGTATTTAAATAGGTCAACTGAAGGTGATGTGTTCATATTCCTATACATCTAACAAAGTCATTGCATTGAACCCTCCAACATGACCCTTCAATTTAAATCTATATATGCCCTTATATAAATAGGTCACCATAGTGTGCCCTCATGAATATCTAGTGCCTCTATCCTTGATAGCATGCATAAAATCATACATCTAATAGGGAATCATTATATCACATCCATCCATGGTAATTAAATAATCAAGTAGACAACATAAACATTTTTGCAATCATGAAACATGTCATGTCCCCTTTTTAGGTGGCATCACTCGGAGTTGATGATTAGCCTATCATGCGACCCTCGTAGGCTGATAGGATGGATAGAGGGTCATGATGGAGATTTGGCTTGGCTTCGATTAGTAGAATTCCTACAGTTGGCTTTCATTTAGGTTCTTTTAGACACGTTGGCCTGAGCTCCTATTATTTAGGGATATTTGACATGTAGTAGAGTGCCCTTATTTTGGTATGGTCATGTGCAGAACCACTCCCTGATTCACCAACTTCAATCGGTTTGAGGATCGGAGATATATTGAGGGAGATATTAATATTTGATTGATTTAATCAAATATTAATTATTTGGTCTAACTTTAAGACCCTAATTCTAATTTAAGAATTGGTCTAATTTTAAGACCCTAATTCTAATTTAAGAAACCCTAAGTCTAATTTAAGGGAATCTAATTTTAGAAAGCACACCTTTGGAAGGGTATAAGAGTTTCTCATGGGAGAGAGTTTGAAGAGCCATGGATTATTGATATTGATTTTGAAGAATTCTTCTGTGAAGACTGAGCCAAGGGTTCCAGGATTCCATCTGCATTGGAGAATGTCAACTCTTCAGTGTGTGCAATTTAGAGGCTGTGAAATATCAGCTGATCTATTGCCAAATTGAGAGATAACTTCATACAGAAGTTATCACAGAGGTTTACAGATTTGAGAGATAACTTCACACAAAAGTTATCACAGTATTTCAGGTATTTCTTTATTTAGTTTTGATTCAATAAATTATACAGATAGATATCTTCTGTATTAGAATCATATATCTTGAGATCAGGTTGTTCAGCTATCAAGGTGTGTTGTACTTTATTGGCAGTCGTACGAAGTCCGTACAGATCCGTACAGATTCGCACAGAGACTGACATCAGCAGGCAGAGATCCACAGAGACCGACTTCGGCATCCCAGTGACCGACATCGGCCGACTGAAGACCGACGTCGGTAGTATATCGACCGATGATGGTGACTATGTTTTCAACACAGCAGGCCGAGACACGCACAGACCCAGGGTTATTTCCAGTTTGCTAGAGGAATCAGGGTTTCAAGACTGTATTTTCATATTCTGTATATGCATGATAGAGGACAACTATTGTAATCATTTGGACAAATAATAAGATATTTAATTGGTAGTTAAGAGATTTACTATGGTTTATTGTTTAACTGAATTTATTCTGCAAGATTGTATCTTTGGTCGGAACTATTTATGTTTCTATATTCCCTGTTTGAAGGGGATATTACAGTGGTATCAGAGCTTTTGCTTAGAAAAAAGAGCCCCTAAGTAAGGGACATTACAGTGGTATCAGAGCCAAATTCCTGCCATCCTGTTGGGTAGATCAGAGCTAAATCATGCCATCCTAAGGGGTTGACAATCTTATGCAGCCACAAGAGTTGGGACCACACAGGTATTTCATGCACAATAGAGCTTTGCTTGAAGGCACTCAAGTTTTAGAACAACAGCCGGAAGACATGGGTGACGATATTGATAGGGCCCATATTCCTCACTATCTTAGAGATCAAGATGATGCAGAGGTTTTACTTACTCTTAGAGAACTACGAGAAGGGCAAAGGCATAATAACGAAGTATTACAGTAGTTGGCAGTAGCACTACCGAGATTGGGTACTCTGAGGAGACATTCACCACATCGTGATGATGTCAGGAGTGATGCAAGATCACAGAGAGCCCTTAGGACTACTTCTCATACAGCTAATAGGCCTACTAGGCCTATCTTTATGAGACAGGAGGCAGAGGAGGTGATAGCAGGTGAGGAGCATGAGGAGGCATTTACAGACACACTTATGGCAGTAACTGACAAGTGGGAGTCATTACCACCTATGGTCAGGGAGATGATTACTTTTGACTGATTCCTCACACAAAGGAAAGAACATTACCGAGGTGGACAGAATGGGAGACCAAGACACTAGAACAATGATTTAAATCATGCTACGAGCAGGCTCACACTAGCGATGTTTGACAGTAGTGGTAAGGTGATAGCGCAGGCCTAGGTTAGTAAGCTTGATACATTTCTCACATTATGACCGATGGCTAAGGAAGATGCTATCAGATATGTGACACTACATCTTGAGGGAGTAGCTCACGATTGGTGGCATCACGGGATGGTGACACTCCATCATGATCGGATCACATCTTATCAGGAGTTTGTGGATAGGTTGGTGGAGCGTTTTGACAGGAAGGACCCAGAATCCTATTTCAGAGAGTTAGCTTAGTTGCACCAGAGTGGGAGTCTAGAGGCATACATTGGTGACTTCCAGAAGTTATCAGTAATGGTTCCTGACATTTCAGAGAGGTGACTTGTAGTACTCTTCATGGAGGGATTGACAGAACCATTGAGAGGTTGGATCAAAGGCTTTGATCCTCCTTCATTACAGGTAGCTATGACGAAGGTGCGTAGTATGGAGATGGCATCCCCATCCAATAAATTTAACTCCAGAGGTACTTCTTCATCTAGAGACCATAAGTACTCCAATGGGGATACAGAGAGACCAGATTTTAACATAGATAAATCCAGGGTTAAAAATGATTCAAAGGCCAATCCAACAGCACCACCTTTGGATCATGAGGCACTTAATGATCTACGCAGAAAGAAGATTTATTTCTACTGCAAAGGTCCATATGATATCCATCACGATTGCCCTTTGAGGCCTAAGGGCAAGGTGAATCGTGTGATGTGGGCATATTATGAGGATTCGAATTCAGAGGATTTTGAATAGTAGAATAGTTCTAAGGGGGCAGAGGCAGAGGCTTCAGAGCCTAAGGCAGAAGCAGAGGCTTCAGAGCCTAAGGTAGAAGTAGAGTTAGAGCTTCACATATAGGAGGCACGCCTATCTAGCATTCAGTCGGATGAGTCATTCAGACTCCAAGGAGTTTTGGCAGGGCAGAAGGTCATCACCCTTCTTGATACAGGAGCCACACATAATTTTATAGATGCTAGATTTGTGGAAAAATGTGGACTCACTACTAAAGATTTTGAGAGCATTAGAGTTAAGGTAGCTGATGGTCACACTCTTAGGTGTGAGAGTATGATTAGAGACCTCCCATTGCACTTGAACAACTATGAGTTCAAGGCTAATTATTATGTAGTGAACATGGGGGATATAAACTTAGTCTTGGGTATGAAGTGGCTTCATTCATTTGAGGAAGTTACTCTTCATCTCAAGGACATGGAAGTTCGCTTTGATGTTGATGGAAAGACACATATTCTTAAGGCAATATGGGGCAGCAGCTTCAAATATATGTTTTTTTATCAGATGGAGAGGCTCATACGACATGACATGATCGACTGCGCTATCGAGTGCACATTGGCACCAATGCAAGAGAGACATGTGGATGAGCTTTGTCTTGAGGTGAGTTTAGTTTAGGAGTTAGCACGTGTGGTAGAGACTCAGCTTTCTTTTACAGGTGGGTCACATGTTGATGACGATATGCGTATGTCTAGCATTCACACTCTAGATTCAGATATTGTAGTGGGTACATGAGACAGGGATGATGTGATGCCATTGGATGAGAGTGGTGATGGACAAGGCCTGGAGTTTGTGTTGGTTGACAACAGTATAGATTGAGACTTCATTTGGGATCCAGGTGGATTGATTGGTCTATCATTCAGCGATTGCTTGAGGGCAAGCAATTTTAGGAGGGGTGGATTGTCATGTCCCCTTTTTAGTTGACATGTGCAGAGTAGATGGTTAGCCTATTATGCGACCCTCGTAGGCTGATGAGGTGGATAGAGGGTCTTGATGGAGCTGGGATTGGCTTTCGTTTAGGCTCTTTCAGACATGAATTAAGGGAGATATTAATATTTGATTGATTTAATCAAATATTAATTATTTGGTCTAATTTTAATTAATTATTAATTATTTAGTCTAATTTTAAGACCCTAATTCTAATTTAAGAATTGGTCTAATTTTAAGACCCTAAGTCTAATTTAAGGGAATATAATTTTAGCAAGCACACCTTTGGAGGGGTATAAGAGTTTCTCATGGGAGAGAGTTTGAATTCATGAATGATTATTATTGATATTGATTCTTGTTAATAAATTCTTCTATGAAGACTGAGCCAAGGGTTCTAGGATTCCATTTGCATTGAAGAACGTCAACTCTTCATTGTGTGTGATTTAGAGGTTGTGAGAGATCAGCCGATCTATTGCCAAATTGAGAGATAACTTCATACAGAAGTTATCACAGGTGTTTACAAGTTTGACAGATAACTTCACACAGAAGCTATCACAAGGGTTTACAGGTATTTCATTATTTTGGGTTTTGATTCAAGAATTATCCAGATATAGATCTTTTGTATTAGCCCATAATTTTATAGATCAGGATCAAGCATACAGGGTGTGCTATATCATCGGCCGTATGAAGTCCATACAGATCCATGAAAATCCGTACACATCAAAAGAAAGATCAGACACCGACATCAGCGGGCAGAGACCTATAGAGACCGACATCAGTCGACATATCACTGATGTCGGTAGGTTAACGACTCTAGGTCAATCGACGACGGCAGTATAACCGATGTCAGTGACTATGTTTTTTACATAGCAGGCCAAGACGTACCAGATCTAGATTTCTTTCCCAGTTTGTGGAATATTCAGGCTATTAAGGCCATACTTTCAATATTCTTTTTATACTGATAGAGGACCTCTATTGTAAGCATATGAGCAAATAAATAAGAGATTATACTGTGATTTATTTATCTATTTGAAGATATTTTGCAGAAATTTAGATAAGCAATTCAGAGCTTTTGTTTTGGTATCTAAAGGGATATTATAGTGGTATCAGAGCTTTTGACAAAAAAAGGAGCCCCTAAAAAAGGGACATTATAGTGGTATCAGAGCTTTTGCTTAGTAAAAGGAGCCCCTAAGTAAGGGACATTACAGTGGTATCAGAGCTTTTGCTTAGAAAAAAGAGCCCCTAAGTAAGGGACATTACAGTGGTATCAGAGCTTTTGCTTAGAAAAAGGAGCCCCTAAGTAAGGGACATTACAACCTACAGCCACTCAGATATTTCCTCTTGTCAGCTTAGAAAAAGGAGTTGAGGGATTTGTTGAGCAGATTGCATAGGGTCTTATCCAGCATACAGCCACTCGGAGTCAAAGATTGGAGCTATCTGCTGATTCCCAGTTCAGTGATGGTGAGCCAATAGCGGAGTTTGGGGGTTCCTACCGATATTATACAGTAGGATATGCTCATTATTTTTCACTGTAATGTCCCTTACTTAGGGGATCCTTTTTTTAAGCAAAAGCTTTGATCAACTGTGATATCCCCTTCAAGTAGGGAATATAGAAACACAAACAGTTCTGAACAAAGATACAATCTTGCAAAATAAATTTAGTTAAACAATAAACCACAATAAATCTCTTAACTGCCAATCAAAGATCTTATTATTCATGCAGATGATTACAATAGTTGTCCTCTGTCATGCATATATAGAATATGAAAATACAGTCTTGAAACCCTGATTCCTCTAGCAAACTAGAAATAACCCTGGGTCTATGCATGTCTCGGCCTACTGTGTTGAAAACACAGTCACCGTCATCAGTTGATATACTACCGACATCGGTCATTATGGGTCCTTCTCTGCCGATGTCAATCTTCAGTCAGCCGATGTCGGTCACTGGGATGCCGAAGTCGGTCTCTGTGGATCTCTGCCTGCCGATGTCAGTCTCTGTGCGAATCTATACGGATCTGTACGGACTTTGTACAGCCACTAATAAAGTACAACACACTCTGATAGCTGAACAACCTGATCTCAAGATATATGATTCTAATACAGAAGATATCTATCTGTATAATTTATTGAATCAAAACTAAATAAAGAAATACCTGAAATACTGTGATAACTTCTGTGTGAAGTTATCTCTCAAATCTATAAACCTCTGTGATAACTTCTATATGAAGCTATCTCTCAATTTGGCAATAGATCAGCTGATATTTCACAGCCTCTAAATCACACACACTGAAGAGTTGACGTTCTCCAATGCAGATGGAATCCTGGAATCCTTGGCTCAGTCTTCACAGAAGAATTCTTCAAAATCAATATCAATAATCCATGGCTCTTCAAACTCTCTCCCATGAGAAACTCTTATACCCTTCCAAAGGTGTGCTTTCTAAAATTAGATTCCCTTAAATTAGACTTAGGGTTTCTTAAATTAGAATTAGGGTCTTAAAATTAGACCAAATAATTAATATTTGATTAAATCAATCAAATATTAATATCTCCCTCAATATATGTCTGATCCTCAAATAGATTGAAGCTGGTGAATCAGGGAGTGGTTCTACACATGACCATACCAAAATAAGGGTGCTCTGCTGCATGTCAAATATCCCTAAATAATAGGAGCTCAGGCCAACGTGTCTGAAAGAGCCTGAATGAAAGCCAACTGTAGGAATTTTGCTAATCGAAGCCAAGCCAAATCTCCATCATGACTCTTTATCCATCCTATCAGCCTACGAGGGTTGCATGATAGGCTAATCATCAACTTCGAGCGATGTCACCTAAAAAGGGGACATGACAATCCACCCCTCTTGAAATTGCTTGTCCCCAAGCAATGTCAGAACAATGAACCACTCGATCCACCTGGATCCCAAATGTAGTCATGATCTATACTGATGACAATCAATGCAAGCTCATGCAATATCCTCAAAAATATAACCAAGAGGAATCCACAGTCAAACTGGTGAATACAACTGAACCAATCTCCAAAATCACAACTGCTGAATGAAACTATGTCGAGTACAGATAATCCACATCTCTGCAGATCACTAGCCACTGTCTCATCACCCAAACTCCTATGCATTAATGATAATGAGGAGACATCATATGCTAGATAGCAATAACACAACCCAAATCTGTTGGTCATCAACTCCTGTTTTAAGTCATGTACCAATAAACTGTCAACTCCACCTACAAAAGATGATGCCAATCCATCCCATAATGGATGGTAAGAAACTGGAGCTGATATATACCTGTGTGAAATCAAATCTTCTCTCTCTGGTTCAAAAGAAGAATAATGAGCATACCCCACCTCAAAATCCTTGTGAGGTAGCATAGTAGATAGGATCCCTATAATCTCCCCACCTAATCTGCTAATAGCACCAGTACCTTAGATGAGAACACCTTCTATCACCCTATGTGAATCCAGATGAACACCTGCCCTATCCAAAAAATACTCCATGAATGATTCAGTGCAGTAAAAATTATATGAGGAAGCATCAACATACTCCCCCGCACACCACAACTGATCCCTCTGTAAAGGTAGCACAACCAACTGTACCACACTATCATCTGTGTGAGAAGAATCAATCTGGAGACTCGACTCCACTGGTATCTAAAACTTATCAGAACCAGGTACTCCCAAATCCTAAACCGGTGTGTCAGCCTCAACAACATGTTCCTCAGCTACAACTATAAGAACGTACTCACCAACAACACTCAATGTACTAACCTCTGAGTCTGGGGCTGGTGAAGATCGCAAATGCTCTAACTCCATGGTCATCTCAGCCAAATGAAATTGTGACTCCTCATAAGCTTACTGCGTACTCTAAATAATATTAGAAGTCACCTCAAGCTACTAAGTAAGCTCACTCACCTTATCTTCCTTGGCCAATAATGCATCATACGTTGTGCTACCCCACTCCATAAGATAATCTCTGTCGGTGACCAACTGCATATAATCCTGTCTCAGAATCTGGATAGCCTCCCATAAAGAGTGGATCTCTGTCAAGGATAAATAACTACCTCCCTGATCGATGCTAGTAGGGGAACCCCATCCATAAACTGCTAACAATTGACGAGCAACATCGAAATGCTTACAAGTGGTAGCAATGTCTCACTCACTAACTCTCAACTGACTAGACACATGATGGCACTGGCTAGATTGTCTCCTACAATCCTCCTCTGATGCACGGTCCAAAAGAGTAGACTCAATATCACTGCTCTCTGGAGTACTGCCATCCATACTCTACGAATCAACTCCAAAGCTCATATCAACATACGGAGTATCAAAAACTGTAGCATCACTGTCTAACTCCTCTGTACCGAAAGAAACTACCAGTGAAACTAAGTCCTCAAAACTGTCCACTACATTATCCTGAGTGTCATCTACAATAATTAGATCTTGGGACTCTTTTACACTCTCTAAATCCGGAGTGTGAATGCTAGACATACTCATATCATCAGCATGTTCTATGTTGGCCTCTAATGTAGAAGTCTCAAGTGAAACTTCTTGCAAGGATGATATAGACAACTCATTCCCCATCGCTGCCCTCATATCCTCTTGAGCCAAATCAACATGTCTAACAACTTGTGTAGGGCTGCCATCAACCCTTGTAGAGACCTCTTGTTTCTCCTTCTTTCTGATTTGTGTTGTGGACCCTTTAACAACGGATGCCACATATCGTGTTAATTTATTTTCAAATGTAGGGTCTGAAAGGATTTCATCCATCCTCCTCTGGGTTTCAACCAACTTGTTCAAACTTTGTTTCAGCTTCTTCATATCCTTGTCCCACTGTTTCTGAGTACTTGAAGTCATCATGGATACTTCGCTGATTCAATCTACCCAAACTACCCAACAAGATGGCAGGACATTAGCTCTAATACCACTGTAATGTCCCTTACTTAAGGGCTCCTTTTTTTAAGCAAAAGCTCTGATTAACTGTGATATCTCCTTCAAGTAGGGAATATAGAAACACAAACAGTTCTGAACAAAGATACAATCTTGCAGAATAAATTTAGTTAAACAATAAACCATAGTAAATCTCTTAACTGCCAATCAAAGATCTTATTATTTGTCCAGATGATTACAATAGTTGTCCTCTGTCATGCATATACAGAATATGAAAATACAGTCTTGAAAACCTGATTCCTCTAGCAAACTGGAAATAACCCTGGGTCTGTGCGTGTCTCAGCCTGCTGTGTCAAAAACATAGTCACCGACGTCGATTATACTACCATCATCAATCGACTGGGGTCATTAACCTGCTGACATCGGTGATAGGTCAGCCGATGTCAATTGCTGTGGATCTCTGCCTGCCGATGTCAGTCTCTGTGCGAATTTGTATGGATCTATACAGACTTCATATGGCTACCAATAAAGTACACCATGTTTGTTGGACCCCTGATCTCAAGATATATGACTCTAATATAGAAGATCTCTATCTGTATAACTTATTGAATCAAAAACCTAATAAAATAAATACCTGGAAAGCTCTGTGACAACTTTTGTATGAAGTTGCCTCTCAAATTTTTAAACCTCTATGATAACTTTTGTATGAAGTTATCTCTCGAATTGGCAATAGATCAGCTAATATTTCATAGCCTCTGAATCACACACACTGAAGAGTGGATGTTTTCCAATGCAAATGGAATCCTGGAACCCTTGGCTCAGTCTTCACAGAAGAATTCTTCAATATCAAAATCAATAATCAATCATCAATCTCTAATGGCCTCCCATGAGAAACCCTTATACCCTCAAAAAGATGTGCTTACCCTAATTAGGGTTTCTTAAATTAGAATTAGGGTTTCACAATTAAAAATATGCTAAATTAGACCAAATAATTAATATTTGATTAAATCAATCAAATATTAATATCTCCCTCAATATATGTCCAATCCTTGAACCATTTGAAGCTAGTGAATTAAGGAAAGATTCTGCACATGACCATACCAAAATAAGGTTGCTCTACTACATGTCAAATATCCCTAAAAATTAGGAGCTCAGGCAAACGTGTCTGAAAGAGCCTGAATGAAAACCAAATGCAGAAATTATGTTAATTAAAGCCAAGCCAAGCTCCATCATGACCCTCTATTCATCCTCTCAACCTACGAGGGTCGCATGATAGGCTAATCCTCAACTCTGAGCGATGTCACCTAAAAAGGGCCAATCAATCCCTTCATTAATCCCCAAAAAATACCTATTTACCCACTAACCTACTCCCTAAGTCACTTACCAATTTAAAAATATAAAATAATCTACCTACCCAAATACCACCCTATTCTAGCCACTCCTAAACCCTAATAGGAGATTTATAAAATTGGAAGATTCTAGAAATCTCCTCTATTTTATCCCCCTCTCTCTAGAATTCTCTATTCTATATATCTCCATGGAAAATCCCAAGCCATTGATTTCTCCCTCCATTCCTATATAACCAAGCTCACCCCCTCCCTCAAACAAACTTGAAAACTTGCAATCAAATTTTCATCTTACCATATTGCTATCATAACACCCTATTTGCATCCAATTTTAGCCATTATCAAATCCATTTTCAAAACACAAAATCCCTTTGAAAGCCATTATCCAACATAATTCAAGCAATCCAACATCCAAGTTATTTTGCATCCAAAATCAGTTTTACAATCCTAGAGAGGAGATACAAAGAGGTAATGTGAAGGTATGAATTCTAATAACAAGCTGATTATCTCTTTCATTCCTCTATGTTTGATGTTTGTTTAGATTTTAAGATTATTATTTCTTAAAGTAGTAAAATTGAAAAAATCTAAAATTTAGGCAAACATAGTGACGACCACAGTGGGAGTGGTTCCTTTTTGAAACTATCCTATTAATGTTGTGAGTGTATTTAAAAATAACTTACAAGTCTTAAATAAGGAAAAACAAGCATCCACAAGTTTAAAAATCTACCATATATGATCACTTACAAGTTTTGACTAGTATGTAGAAATTTGGAAATCTATGTTTAATTGGTTAAAATTTGTTTTGCAACTGAATTGAATTGTTAATATATAGATATCTAGTCTATTTATACTAGGAAAATATCAAAAAATCATCCTTTATTCTAACTTTTCAAAAAAAATCTAGATAAAATAACAGTTAACTATACCTACTTTGTGTCCAAATTTACAGTGTTAAGATTTATTTTTGGACATTTAGGTATAAAGTCATAGTCTTGAATCTATCCAAAATACATTATTTTTCTATTACTGTGGTCTATTATACACTATCAAATTTAATCGAATATAACATATGGGATTGACATTTGGCAATCTTTTTGACAAAATCTTCATTTGAATGCAACAACTTTGTCCATTGAGAGATTTTGTTATAATGAATTTGTTAAATCAACCCCCAAATTAGGTTTCCATTAATCTTTGAGATCAACACAATCCATGAGGATTTAGGCAAAAATCATAGGGTTTTTTACTATCTCCGTACTTTTGCTGAGTTAGCCTTCTTCAAAATATTCAATCTAGAGTACTGTGTTACACCTACTAGCTCATTAATCTCTAGTGCATTCTCCATAAAGTTCATCTCCAACACATTCTCCACTAACTGTTGTAGCCTGCATACTAGCTTATTCTGATGCATAATCTGCCATTGAATTTGATACCTTTTTCAAGTTCTATTTAACCTTCTCCATTTCTACCTTTGGATGATCTACCATGGTATACAAAAACTCCCCTTGAGATTCCACTACTTTTCCTTCTCAAATTCGTAATGTATTATTGCATGGTCATATTCTTCATCTCCTTGAGATATTTTTCATATGTTTCTAGTGGGAAGTTTATATGTGTAGAAGGAGCCTAGTACTTGAGATTATCCAAGTCATATGTCCTTGCCATTTTTTCTTCTTTGGCATAACCTCCTAGATAAACTTGCCTTCCTTTTCTAGTCTGGCCTTATTTTTTGCAACTATTGTCCCATAGGTGCACTTCATAACATGTTGTCCAGTGATATCATGTAACACCATGAAATTGTGAAGTGCATTGGCGAAAAGTGTCAATTGATTTATGAGGAATGGATGATTTCCCTGTCTTCATCAACAATAGCGACTATCTTTTCTTTTGGACTACAGACCTATCAGAACATTTATTGAGTTGTTCTTAGAGATCAAGTGTCACATGATATTAAAGGTGTGTT
Organism: Torreya grandis; assembly: GCA_037957365.1. Classification (NCBI taxonomy): domain Eukaryota; kingdom Viridiplantae; phylum Streptophyta; class Pinopsida; order Cupressales; family Taxaceae; genus Torreya; species Torreya grandis. The sequence goes on from JARHVA010006600.1 coordinate 289,763, forward strand.
GATCAAAATCATCAATGCTTGATGAAAAATGATTTCTAAAGTTAGACAAAATGTTAATTTAAATGCAGTAAAAATCTTAGCAATAAATAGTTAAACACCTGTCAAGTAACATTTTTGGTATTTGTTGAAATCTTATCAATTACTTCGAATAGCATTTTTTGAATTGGTATGTGTCATTTGTAGTATTTTGTGCATCGTACAATCATTAATTAGTTAAACACTAAGCTTTGGTTTACATTTCCAAAGATAAACTAATTGAGTCACTCACCTATCAAAGTTTTAGCTTTGTGACTTGTGGCATCTAAATTAATTCATTAAGAGATTACAAAAATATCTACCCACTTTGTAGCTACTAAAAACAACTATTAACAGTAATAACGTCGACCATTAGAAATATCAGTAATCTAACACATGGCCACTACTACTAATATTGAGCCCCATGTGGTCTTTCATGATCATAGGTTTTGAATTTTCAAATCAATTCTCCTTTAATAGTTAATTAAATATCACTTTTATCACATTTTCCATCTTTTTATATTATCATAGGTGTCAAAGTAAAATTTTAATAATAATAATAATAATAATAATAATAATAATAATAATAAGTAATCGATTGTTAATTATTATACTATTGATTTTCAAACATCTTGTTTGATATTATAATGAGTCTTAGTATAAAAATCTTAGTTTTGTAATTTTATAATTATAAGTTTTATCAAAGTAACCATCATTGGTCATAACAATTTGTACATTAATAAGTAGGGCCAATTTTTATTTTAACCTGTAGGTGTACATTCAGTCAGCTTGTGCTTGTAAGTTCAATTGATCCTAGGAAAAATATTTAAAAATGATTAACATCATTTGTGCAAGATCGATTGTCAAAGACATTGATTTACCTACAGGACAAATGATCAAAGGCCATTTATCATCCAACTATTGATCACTTGTTTTTCAATTTGTCCTTTTATGAGCACCACTTGAAACTACTAACCCTTTTTATGCAAGACCCCTCAAGATCAAGGCACCCCATTTCATTTTCCTAACCTTTGTGTTTGTAGGAGGGGGGTGCCATGAACACTTCAGTTTTCATTACTTGTATATAGTTTCCTATTTTTTTATTGTATATATTTATGCATTCCTCATATAGAATAATTAATTGGTAAATGAATCATGTTGTGTCTATTTATAATCCCATTTGAGTCTAGGATAGCATGTGATGTGGAATTCAACCCCATGCATGGGCTTAGTCACTAGGGTCAGTGATGTGGATTTCATCACCATGCATTAGACCAAACTCTGTGTTTCAGTGGAGTATAAAAATTAGGAGATCTATCATTCAATGTCTAAGTGGAATTCTCCATAAAGGGTTTCATGGAGTAAGGGGAGATTAATCTCCAATATGTAGGGTGGTTAAACATCATCCTATATAGACTTGAGCCCTATTGTACCTTTGCATATATAGGGAACACACCTAGAAACTTTTGTGTAAACCTCGATTAGGATCTTTTGGCCATAATAGGCATCTCACTATAGGAGGCATGATCAACTCCTAAGTAGCCATTAATTAAAAACATGGTCAAGAGGGTTCAGTTGATTTCATAACGAGTCACTAGCCTATTACCTCACCTAGGAAGCCATTAGATGGTGCAAGCATCGGGTTACACACCCTTGCATAGTTTAATAAATTAGGATTCATGATTGTGAGTATTTTTGGTGTTGTGTTAGATACACATTATTTGTAAGTTGAGTCATCCATACCTCATTTTGTTTGTGACACCTTAGATACCCGTAGGATAACATCCATTCTCATTTCATCATTCTAATCCATACCTATCCTATATCCCTTACTCATATCTATACCCTAATATTTCATCTCCCATATAATTTACTATCCATCTTATAATCCCTATCTACCCCACTATACCTTTATCTAAATCCATTTTATATCATCTCCCCATCTTATATCGACCACCCATCCCACATTTTCTACTTCCTATCATAGACATCATCTAACATCTAGCTTATTTAGTCTCCCATCTAGTACCCATCTTACATCTTTTGCACCTATCATATCTAATAACATCCATTATACATCCTTGTCCTAACTAATTCATATATTTCATCTTATTCATCCTATATATCCCAAATAACATATCATATCTACCCTATATTATCCATCTACTTAGTATCCATCCTATAGCCTCTATTTACCTCATATCTCCCCATCCATCTATATCCTAAGTGATTTATATAACCCATCTTTTCCATCCTATATATTTCATATTTACCATGTATTCTCCATCCTCCTAACATCCATCCTATAGATTCTATTCATCTCATCCTATATCTTTTATTTCCCATACCACTGTTGTTTCCAAAATCAGCTCAGCTCGTTTTTGAAACAACCCCTTGTGAAACTTGTTCATTTCGCCTTTTTCTCTCTAAGTTCATTTTTCAAGACAATTTTTTCTCATTCTCATATTTGCTCAACTAACATCGTTCAAAGTTTGTAACGTCTCTTTGTTATGTTTTCCCCAAAATGTGAAAGTTGTTACGGTCTCGATGCGACCAGGGGACAAATTTCCCTTTTTCCCAGAGTTAGTCTTTTTTCTTCCATTTTCATGCACAGGCAACAAATTTTGCCGACAATGCATTTTTATTTATTCTCCATGCAGGAGCAGAAAATTTCACTGCCCTTACATCCAAAATGCAGGAGCGACAAATTTTACCGCCCCTACATTTTTCTCCTTCACATGCAGGAGTGGTGAATTTTGCTGCCCCTGTATTTTTCTTCTTTACATGCAAGAGCAGTTAATTTTTCCGCCCCTACATGTCCTTTAATTTCCAGTGTAGGAGTGGAAAATTTTGTCCCCCTACACTGCCTCATTTTTCACGTGCGGCATTTATAGCCACATGTGTCGAGTGGTTGGGGCTGATTTTTTCCCCATTTAATTCCTTTTTGACCCCATTTTGATTTATTTCTTCCAATCCTCCTCATGCTCTCTGCCTTTTGATGATCCAGCAAGTAGGAAGAAGCATTTTTTTTTTAGATTCAACTTCTCGTCGTGTGCCATTTTTCAGGTAGGTCTTTGTTTTTGCATTTTGTTTCGTGTTCTTCCTTTATTTTAGCTCTTTTATTTGTTGGTTGTGTTTTTGTTGTTCATTTTCCTTTTTCCCCTCCACCTTCTTCTTTTCACCACATTCTTTCCCTCTTCCTCACTTTCTCCCCATTCGGCTATCCTTCCTCTTCCACCCTTCCTTCTTTTCCAAGCCTTCTTACTACTTGTAAGGGCAGCGGATTTTGCCACCCTAACAAAGTGTCCCCCCTCTCTCTTGTACCGGCAGAAAATTTTGCCGTCGATGCAAGTCTGCCCAACCAAGATGCATAGGTGGCAAATTTTTCCACCATTACATCTAAGTGCAAGGGCGACAAATTTTTCTACCCTTACTCCTCTTCCCAGCATGCACGGGCAAAAAATTTTGTCGCTGGTGCATTTTCTCTATCTCGCATGCACAAGCGGCAAATTTTTGCGCCTGTGCATGCAGACCATCCCACATGCCAGGGCGGAAAATTTTTCCACCCTTGCACCCTTTTTATCCATTTTCTCTAACTCTAGAGAAATATTCATTCCTTCCATTTTTTTCCTCCTCCCTATTTTCCTCTCACTTTCCAACCCGCTTTCACCTCGGCCCTGTCAAGTGCCCTTCCTTGGTCATGATCACCCGACGTGCAAATTCCCTAATTTACCCATTTTTTCCTAATTGCACGATCATGATTCTTATTGCATTTCCCTCTGAGGATTCTCCTTCATCGGTGCCCTCTCAACAAAGGCTCATCCCAATGACTAAAGCTTCTCCAAAGAAGTCGAAGGCCATGAAGTACCAGTATCAAGGTGTTTTTCCAATCACCTCGGTCACTTCTAATGTCGATGACATTAGAGATACAGAGATCAGCCACGTGGATATGGTTGAGTTCATAGAGAGAACCAAGGCGACCAACCCAAGCTCAGAGATGAAAAAAATCATTGAGAGCAACATCCATCTAGTCTCCTCTTTCCCTGTAGCGACGCATCACATAGAGTTCATCCTCTAGTGCGCCTAGTTCTATAAAAGAGAGATCAGGTTAGTGTTAGATGTCAGTGGCAACACGATAATTTGACTGGACCTCAAATTTATCGATAAAGTCTTCATGTGCCCTCCTACTACCGAAGTGTTAAAAATTGACTTCATTGAGGCACAGAAAGAGTATGACAAAGATCCCAAGAGGGCGAAAAAGGTGATGAACAACAGATGGCTCAAGACTCCCAGAGCCAACTTGTCTAGATGGCCACGGAATTTTTTGAGAAGTGATTTCATAAAAGAATTTGGTGACTTAATTACTCTTCTCAGTAGAGTATGAGGTCTACCATCTTCTTCCCAATTCCATGAATGGATGTATCCCTTTATGAAGATAATTCTACAAGCGAAGTAAGTCATCTTCTAGGGTGAGCAGATCAACAATGCTCTTCATGAGCAATTGAAAAAAGTGTCTACTACTTCGAAGTTCTATATGACTTCGTACTTAGTATACATCGCAGCCTCGATGCGAACCTTTCTAGGTTTGACAATAGAAGGAGACAGAAGAACCACCTAGGTTTATTCATATTACCCTCAGTTGACACTAAAAGGATCAATCCATCAATTTAAGAGGGTAAATGATGCCTTATTCACAGTGTTTTTATGCCTTTTTGATCCTCAACTAGAACAAAAAAGAGTATCAGATGAAGCCTGAATGGTCATCAATGATTTTGGCTACATGTTTTTACAATTCCCCTCTTTTTGCTATCTACAGGTTGGCTTTTTCCAAGGCTATCAATACATGCTTCCCTAATTTCCATCTGACAAATTAGTCCTAATGGAGCTATGTAGGTAGATTATTGTCATACACGCTAAGCAAATGGAAGTTAAAAAGCCAGGTTTTAGGTTCCCAATAGAAATTGGTAGATACTCAGTTTTGACTGCTGCCAAAGCAAGGGTAATGGAGACAAAAATTCAATTGGTCACCATGAAGCAGTTCAAGAGAAGGTCCAATTTTGACTACAGGGGTGTCAAGGATATGATTTGAAGAAAGACTTAGTTTCATTAACCCATGATTGAGGACATCTGGGTAGACTTGAGAATAGCAGAAGAGATCAGAAGGATAGACTACAATAGCCTGACTCTAGAGCAGATTGAATATCTAGGGCTTGCAGATATTCCCCCTAGTCTGGTTGATGATAAGAACATAATTAGCAGCATATATCTGGCTGAAAAGGTCGCTAACTCTCCTCTTCCTCTAATTCAGTGGTCCCAAAAGGAATTGACTTCTTTGAGAAAGAGATTCGAACCAATATTGGCTAACACCAATGATTGGCTAGCGGCCAAAGGAATCACATTGAAAGAATTCATCACAGGATCAGAGGCCAAATTTCAAGAAGAAACAAGGAAGAGAGCAGACAACAAAACTAAGAATAGAGGCAACGTTCCTTCTCCGTCTAGGCCTCACAAACCTAGAATCATCTTTGTGTCTAAGAAATTGAAGGTTGCTGAGGACCCAGAATCAACGACTATGGGGGTTTGAGAACAAAGCACTTAGGAACAGGTAGTAGAATAGATGGAGACAGATGACAAGCCTACAGAGCAGTAGAGAATTGAGACTCTATCTCCCCAAGAAGGGGCACAACCACTTGCAAGGGTTTCTTCTTCGCCACCTCAATCCCTTGTGACATCTCCTTCACCTCTTTCTCCCATCAGTGTTCCTTCTTTTGGAGCTGTTTCTCCTTCTGGATTTATGTTTGGTGATCTTCAAGGTGCTTCTGGAGACGTCCTTCTCTCCTCAAGTTCTATCCCTAGTCTCTCATCTCCTTCTTTTAATATCGAAAAAAACTCTGCCATTGACCAGTCAACGGTCGATACAGTTTCACCTATTACACCCATTGCGCCTGTTGTTCCCACTAGCAGTGCAGATGTTACCCCAGTGACACCAGCTATAGGGACTATTGCCACAGTAAGTACTTCCACTCTCCCTCCTTGGTTATCAACTTTCACGCCCAAAAGGAAGAAGCAAGCCATCTCTACATATGACTTTGATTTTGGCAAAATAGTGTCAGTGAAAGCTAAGACCCCTAAGAAACCAAGGATCCTTTCAAAAATGGTTGAGGAAAAGGGGCACAAATTTTTGGAGATAGCCAAACCTCCACAGGATGCAACCCTAGAGGATTTTGACATGAGCAACTACTCCATTTCTCGTGTTGAGTTGGGAAAAGTCACTCACGAGGGTGCAAAGAGCAACCTACAGTTAGTGATGGATATCATGGTCCATAAATTTGACAGGAAAAAGGAGATGAAAGATTATTAAAGGCAAAGGTAGAACAATTGATCGTGGTAGTCAGGAAATTCACTCTTGCTCTTGAAGCAACGACCCCAAAAGCCTTTTTCATAGATGATCATGTTATCCAGAAAGCAGAGAAAACCTACATGAAAGGGAAAGTGCTTGAAGATTATATGGAAAAGATGCATACTCAAGGAATTTATTTGATTACAGAGGTTGCTGAGAAGACAGAGAAGATGAAGAAAATGAGGACAAATTTAGAAGACCTTGTCTCTCTTATTTCTCAAGATATTGATAGTACAAATAAATATCTTAGCAAGTGGGTAGAGATGAAGGATCTGAAGAAATGCACTTTGGTATCAATCAACGTCATTTCCAACAAATATTCCTATGTTGAAATCAAAGAATCATTGATATACAGAATCCAGGTGCTTAAAGAGCTGATCGACGATCTCAAGTCTTCCAAGGACGCTAGTGAGAAAAGTGACACTAGCCTATTGAACAGACTGGAGGAATTGCCTTGCAATCTCACATCTAGAGATAATCGATTTATTTCAGCAGAAGAGATGATTCAAGAATTCAAAGGCATGATCCAAAGGGATTTCGAAGAGAAAGCATTTTCAATGAATTTTATGGATAACATCTTAGATACTCAGTTAACTCTGGATAATCTAAGAACCAGGTTAACTAGTCATGCCAAAGCCATCACAGCATTGAAAGACGCTACCATCAGAGCCAAAGTGATCTTCAAAAATACTATTGCACCAGATAGTATAGGAATTCAGGCGTCTATCACCATGTATGATGCTCATCTGAAGAAGTCTGGCGGCAAGAATTGAATCTTTCCTCCATTCTCTCTTCTTCCTTTCTTCTCATATACTTTTTTCATGTAAAAGTACATGCACTTTTGTAATATGTAATTGCATGTAAAAAATTTGGAAGATATCCCAAAGTCAACGATGACTCATCTTTGACTAGATATTTTAATATTTTAATCTTTTCTATTTTTGAAGGTTTCTCCCTATAAATAGAGGGAACCTCTTTTGTAAAAGAATCTCTGGATAATTGAGAGCAAAAAATATGCTGAAATTGAGACACTTCTTGAGACTTTGTGCTCAATTTGTAAATCATATTTTATCGAATTAATGAGAAACAGGTTTATTTCAGACTTTGTGTTGGAGTAATTTGTGTTACTTAGGAAATAGTTCTTATGTTCTCTTTCCTGATAATCTCTCATTTGTTCAATTTAATAATCAAAGTGTGTGTATTGAAATTATCTAAAGATATTTCTAAAGGATAAAAGAAAGACTTTGAGCTACTTTTATCTTGGTAACCCTTTTATTCACTGTAGTTTTAGGTGAAGACTTTGGGATTTGTTTCACTCTACTGTTACGTGTGCTCTGAATCAGTGAAGGAGGCAACGGAAGACTTTGTGCTTTCATGGATTTTCTTGTGGACCTTGTTACTACTTTAGGAGATTTTATGCTCTATGCTGGATACCATTCCTGAAAGAAGAGGAATGCTTTCAGCCATCGATCGGGACTTCTCTCTTTTTTTCCTTGGACATCATCTCTGAAAAATGAGAGATGGATGGTGTTATACTACCCTAAGTATTATTTTTTTCTTACTTATATATACATATATCATATAAGTGATTCATAGAGAACCTCCCCTTGATGAGAGGAGAGATTTATCTCATTAAGATGTGGTAAACCTACACTTTTTGTGGCATAAATCTCCTTATACTGTGGTTGATATACCCATTTTGTCATCAGTTAGTTGACGACAAAATATTCACCCAACAACCCCATCAATCTTATATCCTCTCATCACTCTTGAATACTATATTTAGTCTTTGAATCAAGATTCTAGTGGTCACCCATCCTCTTAAGTCCTCATTATCACATCCTACATCTTTATACTAGGTATTATCAATACACAGAGTCTCATCAAGATTATAATCTTGCACCCATCACTCATCCCTATCATGTGCCTTCTTCACCCTGCACACATCTAATCATCCTTTTTATAGTGGATAAGGTATTTGATCCCATCACTCTCTTTAATTATTTATAGATTTGTCTCTTACAAGGCTTTGTCTCATGGTAATTCTTAGTCATATCATACCTTTCTAAACCAATCATCACATCATTCTCCTTGACCACTAGTAAATTTGGTTTCTAGACTAACTATTCAAAACCTCCACATCACCTATCACATTTCATCACATCTCATTTTACCTCATCCAAAATGGTGACTCACACCCGTGCCCAACTTAGGATTGGACAAGCTTCCAACCAAGACATTGACCCATTGGGGAATCTAGTTGATCCAACTCAAGATCATGATGATACCCATAGTGATATGCATACCCCCATAGGAGAAGATGAATGATTCAATCTTGTCCATAATGATGAGGTTAGGAATATAATTGACTGATACCTATATGAAAACCATAATCATGTCTTAACCCATGCCATTAAAATAGGGGGAGCACTACCCTCTAATTTTGACCATAGCCTTCTACAACATATGGTCCATCCTCCTACCTGTCCTAATATGACATGTAATAATGTACATTATAATCAAATACCAAAAGAACAGGAAGGTGTGGAATATGGATTTATAGAAGAAGAATTTCTAGTACCCCTCTAAAACAATTGTATTGAGGCTAATCAGAGACATACTATCTTATAGGACCACTTAAACTAACTTACATAATAAATTAGCCTCTTACTCTGTGGTCAACATCAATGTCCATCATCCCCCCATCAAAATAACATCCAAAATGCCTAAAAAACCCAAAATGTCCATAACACCCATAGCACGCACAACACTCAAAGCACCCATATCCCTCAAAATAGTCAAACATCTAATCTCCTTAGGGACCTTACATTTTTTTTAAAATGGAAGGCAATGAAGGAGACCCTCCCACAAATAGACCCACGATCACAACCACTAAAGTAAAAATATGAATATTTTTTTTCTTCCCCCTTAGACATGAGCATCTTACAAATACCTTTTCCTCCTCACTTTGAATTACCTAAATTTGAAAAATATTGAGGGAAAGGAGATTCTTGAGATCATGTACAAGATTTCTGTGTGGCTTGCTATGAAGTAGCCTATTTATTGAGACCTTTTCTGAAAATCCTTATGGGGCCCACTTTAGAATGGTTCATGCACCTACCCAAGGGGTCTATATCTATCTTTAGGAAATTAATAAAATAATTTATCAGGCACTTTTCATTCAATATTGAACACGACATCTCTATAATAGACCTCTATAACATTAAACAGAGAAATGGGGAAAGCCTAGCATACTTATTGCAAAGGTGGAGAAGCTTAGCAAGCCACCTATGATGTATAATACCTAAAAATAAGCTAGCCAAAAAAAATCTTGGATAATTTTAATACTTATCTCAAATATTAGTTAAAACTCCAATGTGCTAAGACCTTTGATGAAATAATTGAGGAAGGGATGCAAATTGAAAAGGCCCTTATTGAAAAGGGGATAATTAAACTATACTCCCACAATGAGAAGAATCAAAATCAAGACAACTCATTTTTAAAAATGTCAAAAATCTTCAAAAAAATAATAATATCATGGGAGATGGGGTGACTGATTCTAAACAATAGCACATTCAAATAGTACAAAGGAAAAACCCCATAAAACAATCAAATGTATCCTCTATCTTAGTTTCACGAGGCAAGCCAATGCCTTGGACTGGTAAAAGACCACTCACTAGCTTGGAAGTACCTATTGAAATGGTCCTTGATTAATTAGTTGATGTCCTTCCTAAAATTAGATATGTGGATGATCATCAACCTAAACCAGATTAGTACCATGAAGATGAATTTTACAAATACCATAGGGTTAGAGGTCATGATATAAAAAGATGTATGCAATTGAAACATTATATTCAGGACCTAATTTAAAGGGGTGACATTGAAATAGAAGGAAATAATCCCTCAAATAAATCTATAAATAGGCAATTAGGCATTTATAAGGACCCGTTACCCAAGCACGATCAAAGAAATAGGAAACCACCAAGAGACCAGGGTCAAGCCTCTTCATATAACCACACTGACTACCATGCCATGTCATACCACTATGTCAACACCATTAAAATTTTAAGCCCAAAAGAGACCACTTCACCTTCATCCAACCTTTTAAAAATCAATTGGACCACTATTGATTATGTGGCTACCACTAGATGCATCAAAATTATAGTTCTTGGGGCACCACCCAAGGACCCATCTACTTCATCTGCTAATCAAAGGGGTAATATCTCTAAGAAAGTTTCAAATTATCCTAATAAATATTATGATATTATTTAGTATCTTGAGAAAATGCCAGCCCACACTTCATTAATGGAACTTCTCAAGACATCCCCTTTACATCGAGAGATGCTTAATGAAGTCCTGAATGATCTTAATGTTCCTAGTGATTTGGATACTAATAAATTCTAAGAATTAGTGGGACATTTATCCCCTTCTCAATAGATTACATTTGGTACTTAGGACATGCCTCCAATTGGCCCCTGCCATTATTATCCATTATTCATTGAATTCTCCATATCCCATCACTATGTTAACCAAGTACTCATTGACAGATGATCCACATTAAATTTATGTAATCTAGAATTCTTGAATAAAATGGGGTATTTTAAAACATCTTTAGGGCCTACTCTAATTATGATCAAATCTTATGATGATAATGAAAGGCCATCTACAGGAACTATTTACCTTCTCATTGTCATGGGACACACAGTTCACCAAACTCCACTTCATGTTGTGGATGTTGACTTACCTTATAACATGTTAGGTCATCCATGGATCCATGAGATGCAAGACATCCCATCTACATTTGATTAGTGTCTAAAATTCCCCATTCAAGTATGGAATTCACCATCCCTAGAGAAATTGACCATTTTCATAACTATTAAATGGACCAATCGTCATCATCCTATCATTACCCTGGCATAGATAATTCCATCCTAAGTCCAATAGTTGCCAAGTATATATATCCCCCAATTAGCTTGTACCTGCATCAAATCCAATATCTAAGGTCACTCAATTGAAAATCAAATCCACAGATTATGGAGAGTATGAATATAAAAAAAATTATGTAGGCAATCTACCACTCTCCCCATGTAGTTATGGGTCGCCAACCATGCAGAAGGCCAATCTTATTAAGTATCAATTTGGACCAATGGCCTTTTCTATCATAGGGCTATCATCAAAAGAATGCATTAAATAATCAGATGACTCATGGTTTACTCTAGATGATGAGGGCCTTATATCTCCATGAAAGCAATAGCCCCACATCTAAAAAATGATGGAGAATATGAATTATCAAGGGAAAGTACCAGGGAAAAAAGAGCAAGGAAGGCTTGAACCCACATAGTTCAAGAATATCCATAGTATCTTGGTCTAGGGTATAGACTATTTGATGATGAACTAAACAATATTAATGTGGATACACCTTTGATCCCTGAGTAGTCTCTCTCTGATGAAGAAGTCAAGATGGGTTTGGTTTATAGTCACTTCAAGGAGCTTGCTACCACTAACCTCTTCCCCAATACCACCATCTTCACTATCAACATCTCCCTTTGCTACCCTTCAATCATTGACTAGGATCGCAAATAGGATCCATATTTTGATATATTTAAAAATGATGAAGCAATCATAAAGTTTTTGGGAGCTCAAGATTTTATACCTTTCAGAGACCATGAGAAAGGATTTTCCATAAATCTTTGATAGTCTATATATTTCAGGGAATAAAAATAACCCCATGATCAAAGTGAATAAGAGAAATATGAAGATGAAAAGCCTCCTAAAAATCCAGATGAAATCCCACATGTCTCCTTTATATCAGAAGAGTACTTTGACATTGATACAAAACTCCTAGATTGTTTTGATTCACATGTTTTGAAAATATCATTGCCTCCCTGTTTATAAGATCAATCACCTTCTCTTGTTGAAGAGGTGATCAAAGTCAATATTTACACTAAACAACATCCCAAAATGATCAAATTAGGGGCATCCCTTACATCTGAATAACATGAATTTATCATTGAACTACTCAAAGAATTCATAGACATATTTGCATGGAGCTATGCAGACAGGCCTGGATTAGATCCCTCCTTAGTAGTACATCATTTGGTGGTGCACCCTAATGCTAAACCATTCAAATATAAATTATGGAAGATGCACCCCAAAGTAGCCTTGTTAGTGAAGGAAGAGCTACAAGAGTTATTTAAAGCTGGTTTCCTCTGACCAATCGACTATTCTGATTAGATCTCTACTATTATGCCTGTGGCCAAACCCCAAGGAGGAATTCAAATTTGCACAGGCTTTTGTGACATAAATAAGGCATGTCTAAAGGATCACTTCCCCCTTTCAAATATTTACATGATCATGGACTCGAAAGCAGGCTATGAAATGTTATCTCTCATGGATGTCTTTTCAAGCTATAATAAAATTAAAATCGCACCTAAGGACCAACACAAAACAACTTTCATCACTCTATGGGGGACATTTTGCTATTAGGTCATGCCCTTTGGCCTTAAAAATGTAGGCACTACTTATCAATGAGCCACGACAATCATTTTACATGACATGATGCAGGATATAGTCGAAGATTATGTGGATGATATCTTGGGGAAGTCTCGATTCCAATCAGAACATCATTTAGTCCTAATAAGAATCTTTGAGTGATTATGAGAATACAAAGTCTGATTAAATCCAAATAAGTGTGTATTTGGTGTTACTTTAGGAAATCTATTAGGATTCATAGTTTTTAGAAGAGGCATAGAAGTGAAACCAGCCAAATTCAAAGCAATCATGAAAATACCTCCTCATAATCTGAAGCAGCTTCAAAGTCTTGAGGGAAAGTTACAAGCCATTCAACATTTAATCTACCATATTGCAGATAAATGTCACCCCTTCACCCATATATTAAAGAAGGGGACCATTTTTAACTAGAAATCTGAGTGCCAATAGGATTTTAATAATATTAAACAGTATTTGGCAAACCCACCTATATTATCACCTCCTATCTAAGTAAGACCATTACTCTTGTATATTTCAGCAACTATTTGTATAATAGGTGCACTCCTGGCACAACATAATGATCAAGGAAAGGAATAAGAAATATATTACCTCGGTCATACTCTAATCTCTTATGAGCTAAATTACACTCCAATTGAGAAATCTTGTCTAGCCATAGTCTTTGCTTCACAAAAAATTTAACATTATATGCTTAATAATTAGGTTCAGCTCATTGCCAAGGTTGATCCTCTTAAGTATTTATTATCAAAATCAGCCCTTACTGGTGGAATGGCCAAATGGATCATGTTACTTAGTGAATTTGACATTTCATATGTTAATCAAAATGCCATTAAAGGGAAAGTAATATCAGATCAACTAGCTGAAGCACCTCTTGAAGTGATTGAGCCTCTTATAACAACCTTTCTAGATGAGTCTATAATGAGCACTTCATAATCTAATGGCTGGAATTTTTATTTTGATGGATCATTTACTACACATGGATCAGGGGCAATCATCCTCCTTATCACCCCACAAGGTGACCTTATTCCCAAAGCTTTTTGCCTTGCCTTCCCATGCACCAACAATATTTCAGAGTATGAGGCCTTAATAATTGGCCTTCACCTAGCCATCCAATGGAATATCTAGAATTTATAGATGTTTGGTGACTCCCATCTTATCATCAAGCAAGTCAATGATGAGTTCCAAACCAAGGACAAAAATTTACTCCCTTAAAAATAACTAGTTGACCAATTGAAGGAAAATTTTCAAACTATCACATTTGAACAAGTACCCTACAAGAGTAACAAAGCAGCTGATTTAATGACCACTATTGGCTTTCTTATTGATTTCCTTTAAAACGTCTTAGAAGTGAACTTTCTAATAGAACATTTGATTCTCCTAGCACATCAATCCATAGCTCCATTATAAATTTGTGTAATCCATGATCCCAATCTTCCCTAGTACCATGACAATTATTGGTACCTCCATGATAACATCCTACCACCTAACCTTAATCGCCACCAACAAAAAGTCTTCATCCACCGCACTTCACATTACACAATCCTCAGCAACACACTCTATCATAGGGGCTATGATGAGACTCTATTGAGATGTCTGACCTTAGAAGAGGCCTCTCACACAATCAAGGAGGTTCATGATGGTATTTATGGTGGTCACATCAGTGGGATGGCCCTGGACAAGAAATTACTTAAGACCAAATATTATTGGCCAACCATGGAACAAGACTCATGCCAATACATGTAGAAGTGTGTAGTTTTCCAAAAGTATGGGAATCTTATTCATGCACCTGCACAAGAATTATAGACCATAGTGAATCCATGGTCTTTATCTATATGGGGACTTGATTTGATTGGCAAGATAAATCCTACATCTTTAGATGGTCACAAGTTTATAATCATAGTAACAAAGAATTTCACTAAATGGGTAGAGGCAATGACACTTATATCACAGGCCTTTAAATTTCCAAATTCATTCTCAATCAGAAGGCAACAATATCTCCAATAAAAATAGTTGAATAATGTGCCCTATAATCATCTCCATGGCCATGGTCTATCATATATCTATGATAAAAAATTGCATATCCCCACCCAATAGTAGATCACACTATGGTTCACTACCCCAACAAATATCAGGTTTAGAATTCACCATAATCCTCTAATATCACAGTCATCTCCCATGTTGGAAGCTAAAATGTATAGGTATTGGCATTCCACTTCTTAACCAAGGTGGTCATCAAATGCATGTTATACAAGATCTACCCTTAACAAGCCACATGACCAAGGCCAATTTCATCTAAAATCTTCCAATCGACATCTACCAAAATGAGCTCAATAATGATCTCCATATGACAACCATATAAAAAATCCATAGCATGTAGATCCCTCTAAAAAACAACATAAACAAAAGAAATATTAGTTACTATTGAATATCAAATGTGTATAAAATACAAAAAAGATAAAATAATTGTCAAAGGTGAATATTGGTTGTATAGGGTCAATATTGCCAAACATTAATAATGTGTACACTATTTTTCATCATTCATTTCCATCAAAACATAGGGAATTCTATCACATGCTTGACAGTGCTGATCCCAAAGGGTCAATATAAAAATTATTCTAAAACCACCTAAAATAGCTATGAAATAAAAATTGAAAAAACTAAAAAAAAATATCAAAGCTATAAATTATGTTAAAAATATAGAGATTTTGAAACATACCATATCCTCAGGGTGTTAGGGTGGTCTATAGATTGTCAAATTAATGAGGAAGGTTATCTTAATGGTTCATAATGATGATATCTTAGATCTCAAAACATCAATCGTCAAGGTCCAAATGAATTACAAAAATCTAAAAACACTACCTATTTATACGATTGAATTTTTAACTATATGTTATACCTAACCCAATTTCTAAACTAATTCCTATAAATATTCCATGTGTGATGTCTCAAGTATTGTATGTTAAAACCACTCCAAATTAGTTGCATTGGAATGCACACAACACATTATTCCACATGGTAATATTTTTTGATACCATTAATGATAATGCATAATATGCCAAAAATTGCATGTACAATAATTTTCAAACTAACGTGACCTTAATTCTTTGAAATGGAGCCAACAATTTTTTGGCTCTCAATATACACCATTGCCTTTGGCAATCATTATAGGTTACTTAAGAACCAATTTTATCGATATATATTATCTCTCTATGCCTCATTGGTAATTGAGTTGGGGAAAATTCCAAAATAAAGATAAAAGTTCATACAACGTATATTTTAGATAACCAATGTGAAAAGATTTATAAAAAAATTGTTGATCTTATTACATTTATATTTTGATATGATAAATATGACAATCACATACCTCACATCAAAAGAGGGGTGTACATTGGGCTCATAACATAATTTGAGTATTAAATTTTAGCATTGATTTCAGGTTATTAGATTTTGACATGGTTTAGCTTATCATATTTTGGCTTACTATACATAATTCAGATTATCATATTTTAGCATGATTTAGATAATCAAATTTGACACATTGCATATAATTCATAATTATTCAGATATTAGATTATTCAAATACAAGACATATAT
This sequence comes from Torreya grandis, assembly GCA_037957365.1. NCBI lineage: Eukaryota > Viridiplantae > Streptophyta > Pinopsida > Cupressales > Taxaceae > Torreya > Torreya grandis. Next base: position 306,279 of record JARHVA010006600.1, read on the forward strand.
TGGCATATTGATAAAAATTACTAGGGCATATGCCATGCATATGCATTCACTTTACAGGTATGTGAGCACCAACTCATACACATTTAGGTGCATGGGCAAATGTCCAACAATTACTGGAATATAATTTCATGATTTCATATTCACATACATTTGAGATATAGCTTTTCAAATTCAGTGTACAAATACATGAAATCTTATTTTAGTTGGTACATATTTAAGGGGGCATGATATTGGTTCATGTACATATATACACACATATAAATTCATGGGGCATGATATGTATTCATGCACATATACACACATTTAGATTTGTGGGGAAATATGTTGGTTCATGCTCACACTTACAATAACATAGTTTACAGTTGAATGGAAAATGGTTGTTATTCCCATTCAAACTTACAGGATCTGTAGTCATGATGGGGGCTTGGATATGGTCAATTATGTTTTGATCATGTATTATGTTCTACATTGATCAAAAATACCCAATTAAAACTTAAGTACATGATGGAGGCATGCACATTTTTCATTCCCTTGTGACCATGCTTTGTTGTTTTTATATGGACCGAACTGGAGCGAAAATTACAATTGAATTGGTTGGATATTTTCCTTGTAACCTTAAGTTGGATATTTTTCATTGTTTACATCATGATTGGATAAGTTGAAAAGGTACATAGCATGTTCCTCCTCACATTTTGCATTTGTAGTATAAGATCTAGTGTTATCATTTGGAATATATATTAATTTTCCTTCATGAGGAAAGGAGTTACCTTATTGATTGGGGTCGATTTTTGGTTCCATTTGGTATAGCCAAAGATTTCCTAATATAAATCCATATGGAGAGTTCATAGGCATAACCCAAACCCGTGTTTGAATTAATTTAGGATCACAAGCAATTGGTATTGATATGTTTCCCAAGGAATCTTTCCGAGTGACCTTCTTTTACAAGTCTTTTAGATCAAAACCAAGCTGTTGAAAATGATTTATATGGCATGTGGTTTTTGTTTGTGTAGGACCAATATGTTTATCCTAAAAATAAGCACCACCCATGTATAATGTAATTGTTAAATATTGTTGGCATGGATGATTCTTGAGTTATTGTGAAGCTAATTCCTTTGGAGGATACTCAAATGTAAGCTTTTGATCATTGATAAGATCTTGGATCTTGTGTTTTAAGGTAAAGAAATGGTTTGTAGAATGCCCTTGTCCTTGATGATAATCACAATAAGAATTAACATCATATCTTTTGGATAGATGCTGACTCATATCAACCTCAATAGGATGAGGGAGAGATATAAACTAACACTCTAGTAATCGTAGGAGTAATGATGTTGGGGACTCAGGTAAATGTGTAAATTATCTTTTGAGTACCTTAGATAATATAGCTTGATTAGGTTCTTATACCAATGTGCCAATTTTAGGCTCATATTCAAAGTACGTTGGTTTAGGATTGTCTACTTGTTGGACTAGTGCATAATGTTTGAATGGATTAGGATCTGTTAGACATGTGTAAAGGATTACCTGATGCCAAAATTTTGAGCATGTGTGTAATGTAGAAGGAACTGCATACATTTTATGTATTTTAGACCATCCCAATAAAATATTGTAGTTCAAATCATTTGTCATAACTTGGCACATAGTGGGTAACGTACAGGGACCCACAATAAATTTTAATGTAATTTGACCAAGTAAGGGGCTTTGTGATTTGTCAAACCTTTGAATTTGCATAACTATTTTTTAAATAAGATTTTGGTTAACACCCATGATTTTTAGGAAATGCATGCTACAAATGTTTAGGTTTATTCCATTATCAATGAGAACTCTTTTGATACCTTTATTTTGTATTGTCACTTGTATGAACAAAGACAAATTTTGGTCAACATATTTGGATGGTAAATCTATTGGATCAAAAGTGATGAGATTGTCATTATTCTTAAGATCTTGCATAATATCTAAAAAATAAGTAGGTTCAATATTACTTGGGACTTGTGTTTCACACAATGCTTCATATAAGATATCCTTATAAACATTAGATTGCTTTAGAAGCTCAAGGATTGAAATATTAGCATGTGTATTGTTCAATTGGTCAACAATGTCATATTATTTAGATTATGATTCTATTGTATTGAAAAAATAATTTTGAAAAAGGATTAATTATTTCTTTTTATTTGAAACCCTCTTATTGTAAACATAAGAACATGAAGGAGTATGTGGGAAAACTTGTTTTGCATCCCTTATAGATTGACATGTGCTAATTAGGCATGAGATATAAGTAAGACCCACTATAAGGTATTGGACCATGAAATAATTAACAGAACTATCCATGGGAAACTTGATTACAGAATTTAAAGCAATTTATGGTTCAGCAACAAAAAATTCAAAAAACTCTAGGTGACCTAGGGTTTGATGTTCAAAGATTAGGTTCACCAAATGTTTAACCCTAAAATGAAATATTTATTATTTTCACTTTAACCTTAGGGTTAAGAATATAGAAATGAAATGGCACAAGGGTGATAATCAGATCTATAACAAGCCAATTAAATTTTAAACTTAGATATAAGCATACACTAAATTTGTTTTGTAGATATAGTCTAAATATGTAAAGTACAACTAGGCTAGATATTAAAATGACAAAGAAGAGAAGTAATTAGCTTGTTCTAATGCTAATGCAGTTATAGATTTGGAACAAGTTAAAATTAGGTGAAGATAGTTCTAAAACAGTTTTCAAATTATAGATCTAGTACCTCTGGCTATTTGGACAGTTGTGTCAACCTTAAATGGTTGCATCGATGTTACTGTTTGAGTCTGATGATAATGTCTTGTATGAACTATTTGGTGAAATAAGATGTGACCACCTAGATGCTTCTAGGTTTTGATTCACCTTCACTTTGGTATATTTAGATATGGGTCATGGACAGTTGTTCCTTGTGAAATGGCAAAACCCTAGCTTTCTATCTTCAATGTGACCTTGGGAAAAAATGGGTACATGGTATCGAGGTGTCCCTAATGACCCCACTATCAAAGGGCAATCTACATAGCCAATACTCCAAAAGAGGGCCTCATATTCATGTAGTTCTTTCTTACATGTTGGCTTGTATGTGAATCATGAAATGTGTGTCAAAAAAGTACAACAGTGATCTAGCTTGTAACTTGGCAAATCAGGCTCTTGGGTTGCTCTTTTAGTACTTTAGATCTATAGATGTGCAGTCCCTATGACTGTTTTGTAAATAGGGAAGCTTTGATCAATTAAATGCTTGATAGAGTGCTTTTTGATAAGTGTTTTGGTCTCTTTGGTCTTTTTTAGGTGAGGAATGACAGAGGGTTAATCTTGTATTTATATCAATAACTTTGGAGTTATCACTCGCATTAAAGCACTTAGGCCAACCATTAGAATATATTTCATTTGAAAATTATATGACTTTAGGGAAATAGACACTTGCATCAGAGTAGGACAATAATGTCAATGCTACTATCTATCCAGAACATTAGTGTCCTGGGAGTAGCAAAATAGGTATAGGATCAAAACTTGCAAAGGTGTTAGATTAGTATATTTTAAGCATTCTTGTCAAGATAGAATGTTTGTGTCATCAATATACGAGTAGTCGGACTAAGAGATAGGCCAAGGGGCACAAGATAGAGCAAATGTGAAGTTTGTAGAAGCAAGGAGGGTGTATAAGGAAGAGGAACAACCAAAGTTTAAGTTTTCTAAGTGTACAAAATTGAGGTGCTACATAATCACAAAATATTGTCTACACTATCCATATACCTTGTAACTAGGCTTAATTAGATCTAAACAGTAAATCATACATAATTGCATAAAATAATTTTTTAGAATTAGTAATAATTGACAAATGAGGTTTAAGAAGAATATCTTATTTGTTGCAAATCTAGAGCTAGTCATCAGAAACAAAAACACCAAACATTTACAAACAACAAGATGAATAAAACATATAAAAATCAAAGCGAATAACTTGATTGTTTTTCTAGCGCACTCTTCTAAAAATGTCAATGTATGGTATTGGAAAGTTTTGTACATGTGAAATCTGATTTAACTATCTTGTTTGTATGCTCCAAGACTTTGAAAACCTCACTATTTTGTAACTTTATGCATATCTCTAGGAAAATGATCTACTTATTCAAAACCCTAACAAATCATCATATAATAGAAAAATTGAGGGAGTTGTTAACCCTCCATTATTACAGACCCCTAGGCAGGGAATATTTAGGCAATCAACACTCAATTCATGTCAACAAGTAGTGCATGAATGCAAGGCTTAATCCTATATGAATTTTCATGTTAGAATGAATGCAAGGTAGTGGAAATAAAATGTTTTGGATTTTACTTGAATTCTACCTAAAATGCTTGAATTAACTACTCTTGCACTTCCACAATTGTTTTAGAAAATAGAATTTGTATCTTGCTCAATCATTTCATTGTCTTTCATGCCCTATATATACTAATGCATTTATGTATTTATAGATTGAATTTAACTCCATTACTCCCTGGTGGAAGGATTGGCATTGGCCTAGGGACACTCCTTTGAATTGCTATTCTCCATGTTTGGGATATAATCTTTTAGCTCCCCAACATATTGAAGATGATACTCTCAATCATTGATGGAACCTTCGATCAAGTCACGTAGTCTGGTCTAGAAGATTTACCACCGTGTGGGTTGATCCCATTGAGCCTAAAAAGGCCCATTTCCTTTGGTGTATTCTTTATCAAGGTTTGCCTATTGTTGATCAGCTTAAGCACATGGGGGTTTCAAATCTTATTTGCCTAGTATGCTGTCAACCTGAGACAACTAAACATTTTTTCTGGTTCTGCTCCCATGCTCAGTCTGTGTGGCATTAGATTCATACCCTTTTCCAACATTTTAGGCCAGAGTTTTTTACATGGAAGATGGCTCTCTTGGGGGACTTTGCCTTGCTTCCTGCAAGATACAATAGATTTTGGCAAATTTTTTGTGCTGATATTCTTTTTTAAATCTAAAAAGTTAGAAATTATGCTTGTTTTAATCATGAGGAAATGGAATGTAGTTTTTTTGTTACTAACAAAGCTACTGTCATTTTTAATATTATTCTATAGATTTAGACTCAAATTGATAAAGTTTGGCTAGAACTTAATCATCTCCATTATTTGCTTGGTCACTAGGGGAATGCCCTATGTGTGGTTAGTTGTGAGCCTCTAGAGCTTCCATGTCTCCAGTCACCCCTTCGTGGGCAAGGGTGTGGTATGCACTGGCAACATTCCAGGAATAGACATAGGAGCCTCTCTCCTCATCGATCACCCCCCATTGGTCATCCCCTCGATGTGATTGGTCTTGTGAATTTTAACAGAGGAGGAGGTGATGGAAGGGATTGGGGCCCTCCTCTACAAGACATGTGTCTACCCTTGACTTTTGTTATTTGTCTCGATTGGCACAATGAAGAAAATAATAATCTACAGTAGAATGATGGGTGGGATCCCTTACCTATGGATGAAGACCCCTCTACTCAAGGGAGATGAGGAAATAAGCCGTAGGATCTGCCTCCTCCCTAGCCCCCTCTAGCCACCATGTTCGCTACTGCAGCTTAAATGTTTTCTTTGATTGCTTGTGTTCTTATGTGTGCCTTTTATGGTTGTTACACACTTATGTCTGTTCGATGTGATTTTTTTTTGGTGTGGTCATTATTTACCCTCCACTGGACTTGCTCATTTCTTGAGGGTTTTTTACCTCGGCATGACTTTGCTTGTAGGGTGTGGCCTTTTCCATCCATTTTTTTGTGTATGCTAGCATTGTACCATTATTTGTTCATATTAATATGAGTACACTCTTCAATAATAAATAAATAAATTATAACCTATTGATGCACAAATCGACACATGAGTGGGAAGCATTGACAAATCATGGACACAAGGCATGGGAGACTCAAAACAAGGGTTATAAGATCTCTCCCCAAATCTATACAATGTACCATTCTAGTGCCCCATACCCGTATAGTGTATGGATTTGGGTAAAATCCCAGACTTAAGAAAAATAATGGAGGGGAGAGAAGGACGAGACAAAGGAAATGGGGAAAAGTGAACAAGGGATATCCAAAAGTAAGAGTTTAGAACTCAAAGAAAACATAGAATGGAGGAGATAGAAAGCAAAGAGGTGAATGAACACGGGGACATCTAAAAACACATAGGAAAACAAGTCAACAAGATCCCAATACTAATCGATAATCGACAAACACACAAGTACCCTAGAATGATGCAATTTTACAACTAATAACTACCCCAACTAAAATAAAACTATTAATTTTTGTCAAATTTTATTGATGTATTTAAGTTGTCCCAAAATGACCCGAATAATATTTTTGCTGGTATATTTCTAACAGTAATTATAAAATAAGAACACCTGCTTATCATATAAGCCCGGAAAGTATTTCTTAAATAAAGGAAAGAACAGTGGAATTGAATGTGTTATCCAATACTTCGAGCTTCCCACCGTATATATTTAGTGAACTTTTCGGTTCCATATACAAATACGTAATACGTACGATGTATACAGCTGGCGTATATTTTCCGTACTGTGAACACCGGAATCCCAACAACCTATAAATTCAAAATTAAAAACATAGATTGTATATTCGTGTAATGTAAGAGAGAGAAAGAGATCGGAAGTACAGGTGATTGCCGGAAACTGGGAAAATGGTACGTACTAGACGGTGGGCCTGGGTCTGTTACCTGAAACCGCTATCCAGCTGGACGGTGGATGCTGCTTTTGTCAGTGTTCCCGTTTGTGCACTTCCATCGAGACGTGACGTCACTTGAACAGAAATGATTCTGCGAAACGGAGAAATTTTAAACCAGCTGTCTTCTCGTGCGATGTGTGTATTGGAAATTTGTAACCGTCTAACTCCGAATCCTAAGTTACCACGTGGCAATTTGATTTTATTCAAAGTAGGGTTTTAAAAATAAATTGTCTCTGGTAATATTTGTATTTATCATTTATTAAATGAAACAATTTTTTTAATAATGTCCACAAGTCTAAGGAGTCTTTCAACTCAGAAGAGTGAGTTAAAGTAAGCACTATTTTATTAAATTAATAAAAAAATAAAATGTCAATAACATATTTGATTCGGATATCACTACAAATAAGGTATTTCAAAATTTAATATTATTTTGTTTTCACCATTTTTAAGATATAAAATAGATAAGTTATTTTTGTCTCACTTTTTTAGGTGATATTTATTTGTCAATTCTACATTTAAAATGATATAAGTTAGTTCTCAAGTGTCTTGTTAAAATTTTCATTTTTCACTTAATTTTTATTTTTATGTAGGTTTTTTTGGTTATAATTCTAAACTAGATTAAATTCTTTAGTAAAATATTCTTTTAATTAAAGAGAGAATATTTCCAAAATACATTATATTGATGAAGATTTTTAGATAAAAATGTATTTTTTTTTTCAATCAACATTTTAGATCATGCTTATTGACCATCATCAAATCAAGAGAATAAAATGAATTAAATTGCAAAATTATATTTTTAATTAAAAATGTTAAAAATAAAATGTTTTGATATCAAATAATTAAAAAATAATATTGAAGAAGAAAATTAGTTAAACTCTGTTAAAGGAGCTTTAAAAAATAATTTAATTTAATATGTTATTATTAAGGAGCTAAGTCTTTGAAATGCTCCATAAACAAATTGGCTACAATGGGGGAAAGAAGAGAGCTCATTGCCACACCTTTTATATATGATGGGTTAGTTGATCCAAAGTCCTATGAGCTTTATTTATGTTAGTTGTTAGTGTCAATATGGGGCATATACACCCATTTCATATTATTAGTATAATTAAACAATGTTGTTAATAAATAAATGTTAGTCTAGTTAGTGACTAGTTGAATCCGTTGCGATTCCATAGAGTAACTACCTCGTGAAAGCTAATTAAAAATTTAAACCCTTTGTAAATAATTAATAATTAGAATTTACCTTCTTGTGAAACTTTGTCCATATTTACAATGTAGTTTTTAATATATTTACTTGTGTGTGGTCCTAATAATGGTCCTAGATCCTTGTTTACCACGTAAATGAGAATTGAAGACATTTCAAGAGATTTTTAGGAGTATGCAAGTCTAAGGAAAGTTTGCCAACAATATGAATTTTTGAAGCTTTTAAATTTCCATACATTTTTGTTTATGCCTTAAAGTCTCCAACTCTGAAATTGTATGGCCTCCAAAGTTCTAAAAACTCATTTTTAATGTCCTAAAACATTGCTCGAATCTTTTTTAAGGCCTAAATGGTTTCCAAACCCTAGTTTATACAACCTAAAAGATTATAAATTCCTATTTTACAGCCTACACACATGTTAAAATCATTTTGTATGGCCCAATATAGTTTAAAACCTTTTCCTTATTGTTGTACGATGTCTGAAGCTATTCCATAGTATTAAACAATTATTGTATGACCTCAAAATCATTGTTGAAGCAACAATATGGCCCAAAAATGCTCCAAAATAGAAAATCCATTTTTGTATGGCATACCTTGACTCCTATTTGTTGTTAAAATCCGTTGTTGGCTATTGTAAGGCCTCAAACAATTGAAAGCCTAGAATTATATAGAATTTATAGTAGTTTGAAGCAATTCTGAGAATCATGGATGGTAGTTGAAGTAGCAGTATGACGTGTTGGTGGTTTGTATAATGCAGTTATATTTGAAACATTTGTTTTATATTTGATTTTTCAAACATTGGTGTGGGCCCCACATAAAAGGAAGACAACCTACAATTTTTCACATGCATGTAAATAGTTAAGAGAGATTTTCACATGCAAATTATATAATTTAACAGCTCAAAAAATTCATATTTATTTATAAATTATCTCTTTATATTTCAAAACTGCTTGCAATGGAGTTGGCTATCTATGTTTTGTAAGTCACATGCAAAGGGGAGGTCTTAGGTTTGAAACCCACTAAAGCATCTTTTTGGTCAAAATTTATTTTTGACCCAAATTAGTTGAGAATGGATATTTTTAGCATATTCTCTTTTAAAAATAGTTTTGTAAATAAAATGGTGTAAAAGGTGTAATTTTTGCGACTTGCAACATTTGCATACAAAGTCTAACAGGTCTCTAGATATAATTTTTTTGAACGCATATTATATTTAAATACAAAATAAGGATTTTCATGTATACAGTAAATTTTTGATGGAAATTGACACCATAAAAATGACAAAATTTTTCCTATCATCTCACACTTGCATGATCAGAGTTATCATTAGAGCTTTCGAAGATAACTATGTCATCTATTACAGGTTTATCAGGATCCTTCTGATTGACAAAGTATAATCATTAAAATGGAGGTTGGAGGATCCATAAAAGGCTAGAGGATAATTCCCCTTCTCCAGTTAGTTATTCGCTTAGAGTATGGGTAAAATGCTTGAATAGTATTTTTGGTAGAAATAATGAATGTTTTCTAGTTTGCTATTTCATTTTGTTTGGTTTTGGTTTTATTTGATTCATTGATATTCTTGATGGGAGTAGACAAAGTAGTTTGGATTTGGTTTTTTGATGCAAGGGATTCTCACCTCTTGCCTAATATGGGGGAATATAATGCATAGTCTTCAATCAATCGTTAGTTATTTTATAAGTTGGTATATGAGTTACTAGTACCATAATATTCAGCAAAGTTTTGTCAGCATCATTGGGTATTAGGGATATGTGTTGTGCAAAATATTCAATAGTCATTGGATGGGTTCTTTGTGAGACCTTATGTGGATTGGTGTGGTTGAACATGCATTGATGGTGTTCTACTGAACTATGGTACATAATGGTCAGAGGAGATGAGAAGGCCTTTATCATGTTCATCATTCATGCCACAACTCATGGGGTTGTAAGATTCTTGGAAACAACAATGGTTGATTAGTACTATGATGTATAGTGTGTCAGTTGTAGGTGCAAATTTTTTTTGATGACTTCATAGTCATATCTCTAAATCATCTTCTATATCCCTTTTTGGATTAAGGGGAATTTTTTGGATCAGTTGATCTAAATTCTTATTATATTTATTTATGCTAGATGTTAATGTTAGTATGGGGCACATACACCCCATTCATATTATTAGTATAATTAAATAATAATGTTAGTAAATAAATGTTAGTTTGGTTAGTTGAGATGTTGAAACCATTAGGGTTCTGTAGATTAACCACCTCGTGAAAGCTTATTAAAAGGTTGAACTTTTTATAAATAACTAATAATGAAAATTTACCTTCTTATCAAAATTTATCCTTATTTACTATATATTTACTTATGCCCAATCCTAAGGACCCATAGATTAACCACCTTGTAAAATCTTAATATGAAAAATTACCTTCTTGTGAAACTTTGTCCATATTTACAGTATATTTACTTGTGCAAAATCCTAACAATTTGATCATAAATAATCCCTAATAATGAAAAATGTGGACTTTAAACAAAGAGTCATAAGAGAGGTAGTCTCTTCATTCATATGATTATTGTAGACACTCAATTTTTATCACTTTCATGTTGAATTGCATTTAAAATTGATTTATTGCAATAATTAAAACACACAAATTCACTCATGCACTTGATGTGCATATTATAAAATTCATTAGGGCATCTCTTATTAAAGAGTTATCAATGATGTCATGGTGATGTCATAAAAGTGTCATTATGAGTGGATGAAGTGCTTTGATAACCTAAGTAACAATGACAAAGTGTGAAATGTGCTTGTCCTAGTGTGCTTAAAGGAGGCTTGGTTAATATTCAATTTGACTGGTTAGAGATGTTCAAGGATGAGATAGTGATTGGATCATGTGAAAGAGGTCCATAATATGTTATCTATACTTTGAAATCATGTGTGCATAATTGGGATTCATCTGGTAGTCCATAGTTTCATCTAGACAGTTTGGGTCTAGTGGCATAAATCTACGCAGTTTGATGATATCACCATTGCCATGTGGGAATAAGTCAAGGGGAGTTAGTCATATGGTTGTGATCAAATTAGTCCCTAGTTGTTTTTTACCATATCTCAATTCATGCATCAAATCATGATCAAAGATATGAGGGTGCAAAGTTAGCTTCTCAGTCATAATTCATTATTTTCTCATACTTAGCCAAATTTGCATATGGTCATAAATAACTAAGTAAGCATGTTGATGAGGTTAACATTCACACACATGGAGGTGTTAGGACAAAATTATCATATAGGTTTTCTCATTTTTATGCCTAGTTTATTTATGCTAAGTTTCAGATCATGCAATGAAGCATGCTAAAAAATATGCTTATGCAAAGTTGAGCTCACATGCAGTTTGACTGTGTCTTTCCATACTTAGTCAATTTTGTAATGTGGAACGAAGAGTTGAGTGATAATTGTTATGGTGTTATATCTTGCATGTGTGAAGGTATCAAGAGAAATTGATCATATGAGTTTTTTTAATTTTGAGCATAGTTAATTTATGCTAAATTTGAGATCATGAACTAAAGCACATAAAAAGTTATGTAGGAGAAAAGTTGGTCTCCTAGACAAATTTTAAGCATAGTTGGCTCTGTGACAGAAGATTTTTGAAAAGGCATTTTAATGGTGTTCTATCTTGCATGCGTAAGGGTTTTATGAGTTGTTTGTTATATGGTTGGATTATCCTATGAGAGGATATCATCTGGGCCAAATTTAAGATCATGCATCGAAGTGTAGAATAAGTTATTAAGGTTCAAAAATGGCTACTTAGGCATATTGAAAGAGTCCCCATACTTAGTCATTTTTACCCAAATTAAAGATTGAGCAAGATCGATAGTGCACGTTTCTCCAAGAAGATAAGAAATAAAGAGATGAGGGCAGCTGCATGATGTTTAACAACTGAGAAAAGGTATAGGATAAAGATCAAATTGTGAGTGGGTGTTCATACTATTTGATCAAATGGTGAGTGTTAATAGTTAAAGACTTGGTTGATCTGTAGAGATTGATAGAGTGCATGGAGTCAACATTTTAAGATTACACGAGATGAGTTCAAAGTGACTATTGTTTAATGTTTGGCTTTGGTGGATTATGTGTTAAATTTCATACAAGATCAATGGTGCAAAATTGATCCAAAGTTGAGATGACACAAGATGCAAAAAAAGTTTTCAAGGTTTAACTGTGACTGTTGCTATTTGAATATTTGATTTGCTAAAGAAAAAACCAGTGTCTGATCTTTGGGCTATATCTTTCAATAGAAGATGAATTTGCTCATGCAGTAAAAAGCTAATATGTAGAGGACTCCAAGGTATATCTAGAAATATGGATTTGAAGATCTAGAAGTGTGTACAATCAAAGATAATGAGCTTCAAAATTAACTCTATGTTCATTCTTATTCTGCAAGTGACCCTAGAAGAATGTTTGAGCTCATTTTGATGTTATTTCAATGTCTCATGATGAATTTACTATTTGGGAGTGTTCTATACTCCATAAGGATGCTCTATGAGTATTTTAGAGGTGTGATCAATGTATTTTGAGTATGAACAATGCTTAATAAGTTGATTATATGTTTGATATAGTGTTCCTATGTATAAGGTCTCTATTTGAGTTGATTGAGGATACACAGACGTGACAAAAGGTGACTGTGATCATTTGAGGATGTCTTAGGGGACATAAGGAGTGGAACTATGTATTTTTAAGTGGTCTTGTGTTCTTATTATGCTCAAATATGTATCAAAGAGATTAATGGGTCTTCATAGGACCTTAAAAGTGACTTAGGCCTATTTGAAAGGGGATTGCGCTTAAGTGTGACCCATATGATATGTCTTAAGGGTGAAGACATGTTTTATGGCTGATAAGGAAATATTGTGATCTTGTTAATTCATAATTTCTATATATATAGTAAAAAAAAAGATGGTGATTTCAAGACTTGGAAGTGAGAGACTTGGGAGAGATTTGTGAGAGGCTTATGTGTGTGGTTTGTGGAGTGAAGGATAGGTAATATGCTTGTTGGTTGAGTTAATGTGAAGAATAGTTTGTCAACTATGTGTATGAATTATAGGTCATGTTCCTTATGTTAGAATAATGCTCTTGCAATTTAAGGTTATGTGAAAAGGTTTGAATGTGGATATGAGGATAGTTTGAATGAGGAAAGAGAGAGATTGTGGCATGCCTATGTGAGAGGCATGTTTGAGTTAGAGAAAGAATTTATGTAATTGATAGATAATCAAGAGGTCCATCATCAGGTGTTGCAGACATTAGTTCTAAGGTGGAAGGGTTATTTTTAAGGAGGGTCTAAAGGACTTGATCTTACTTAGGGGAAGTTGCTCCTTGTGAAACAGGGTTTCACTAAAGATCATTCGTCAAGACTTGATCAAGGTAGTAGGTCAGAATGACTTGACCAGTCTCTTATTTGTGATCATCTTATAAGATAGTATTCCATGTTTTTATAGGATTGAGAGTGGTTTTTATTCCCCAAGAGGGTTTCCCACATAGATCTTGTGTTGTGTATGTGATCTTGCATTATGGTCATTACTCACTATTATGAATGATCAGTATGCTTCATGAATGATTGTTTTGAATGCTTAAGTATTTTAAAGGGTTTGGTAATTGAATTGAATTGTTTTCCATCATTGATTCACCCCCATTATGTCAGGATGCGAAACACCGGAAGCATACAGTTGATTACCAAACCAAGCAACTTAATATGCGGAAATTAACCAGAATCACAAGTAACTAGAATTCAGAATAACACAAGATATGAGAGACAATACACAACTTGTATTAATACTTATACAGAAAAGAATACAATAAAGAAGATGCCACTTCTTCTCCACCACCTCTTTAGAGGCTTGCCACACCTCAAGTGAACAGTAATTCTCTCCACAAAGCTCTCTCTCTCAGGTCCCAACACACAACTCAAACACAGAGTTGGTGTTCACCTCCTGTGCTCCACGCACACCACAAGTGCTCCACGCACTCCACAAGTACTCAAAGTACTTCAAGTAGATCTCCCATGAACCTGCAATAACTTGCACCTCAACAGACCATACTTATGGAAGGAACTCCCTTGCCTTCCTCTTTGCTCTATCCGAGTACACACCTATACTCCAAGTAGATCCTGCCTGATTCTACTCCCTGTTGTGTTGCTATTCTATCTAATCTTGCACACCTGCAAATCAACCTGGTTCTGCACACCTGTGAACCTTGACCTTGCACACACATACACCTACAAATCAATGATCTTACTTACCATGTAGATCTCCTATATAGGCCATGCACCTGTGACCAAGATCCTACACACCTGAAGAATCTTGCTGACTCTCCAAAACCAGCACCCACCTAGGTACTACTGTGGAACTAGGAGGAACACCCTTGCTCACCTCACACACAGAAGGAGCTAACTTTGCTCAACTCAAACTAGAACAATTTTCCAATACAACCATGAGTCTATTATATAGATCTCATCCAAACAATGATTAGACATCCAATTACAATAATTAGATCCGCAGCTCTCAGTCTAAAAATAGCTCTAATCATGCAAACACTTGGTTTGTTAGCTAACTGCCCATAATAAGCTCGCAGTCGAACCACACAGGCGACCGACGTCGGTCCCTGTCTGCCTGGAGGTGATCGACGTCGATCGATCCCTGACCGACGTCGGTTGCTTCTCTTCACTATCCTGCTGACGTCGGCTGATCAGACTGACGCTGGTTGCTCTGACGCTCAACAACCTTCAGCAACCCCTCTAATGGCCTTCTCCATGTCTGCATCAGTGAAGCTTTTAGCTCCACAACCTAACAATCTCTCACTTGGAGATAAACAGCTGCACTGTACCTGTACCTGTACTCTGTCTAATCTATTTCCTGGTTTGTATCCCTCTTCAAGCTCAATCCTGAAGACAACCCACCACACATCCCATGGTGTACCTCTTGTCATCCGAGTACCCTACCACATCCAAACCTACAAACACATGTAGTGAAGTCCTGACCCTGCATGTATACCTGCTGCTGGTCCCTCTCAAATACTTGAGAACCCACTTCCCTGAATTGGCTCCTAACTCTCTGACAGCTCCCACTGCATGGGAATACTCAGGTCTATACTAGACCTCATGTGATTTCAGACACTGTACCTGTCCAGCCCTTAGTGTGCTCCGGCTCTGCATCCTGAACCTCGCCAACACCTGATTCACATCAGCTCCCACTGGAGACAAAATCAACCTATGATCTCCATGTCTCCCATGCCAAAGAATTTCACTGCTCCAAACTCCTCATGACATGCCACTGAACTAATCTTACCCTTAGCTCAGCAAAACCCTGTATGTACAATCCTGCTAGCAAAACATACCATCCACATACAGCAATAGAATGATGTTGCAATCATCATCCACCTGGTAAGGCAAACCACAGTAGTTACCCTGACATTGACTAAAGCCATGCTTCATCCTCCACCTGTCAAAACCTGTACCACTGTCCTGCAGTTCCTCAAGACCATATGACCTGGTCTTCCATCTCACGTATCCGTTCACTCTATTCTTCAACTAAGGTATCCATTCGTCTCTGTGCTTTCATCCCGCTGGCAACCCTACCAAAAACACTATGCTATTGATCAAACTTAACATATATAATTAAAAATAACTATATATCATTATATCACCATAGCCTATTTGATTTCAAAACCAAATTCACAACCACATTGGACAAACCCTTGTAACTCAATCATTTTATCTAGACTGAGAAACAAAACTTCCAAACATGAAAATAACTGTCAAAACAATGATCCATTCCAAACTACTACAACTATATCCATAATAAAATACCATCCTTCAACTGAAAAACCTAGGACCAAAAGTGACTATAAACTGAGAAATATTTTCACATAAAATCTAGATATGAAACCTAATCCAAACCCTGTGCATGATAACTTCATCTTTAAAAAAAAGACAAGTATAGAAAACCCTCATAATATAGCTGAAAATTCTCTTAAAATTTACAACCAAAAACAAGTGTATGTTATAGAATTTTAGATTCATGCACATGCAAGAATATCCTGACTTAAAAACATCAAACTAAAAGATATCGCTTCCATAAAAAAGAATGCAAAATACCCATGACAAGAATATGAGACCAAAAAGTGAAAATTTAAAATAAAGACTTACTTGAGACTGAAGATAACTATTCCATATAAACTCTCAGACTACCCAAAAATCATTTATTCATGTAAACTTGTCACCTCATAGACAAAATTCAACCACATATTCACACACCAGAGCTTTTAAAATTTCTTCAAACTTCCAAAACTCCCACAGAGAAATATAGATTTCAAACCAAATAAATATTTTCTTTACTTTCACAAAACTTTATATTTTCACTATAAAATGAAACACGTAACCTGGCTCCATATCCAAACTCTTCTTCACAATTTACACTCAAATTTTCTCTACAAATAGAATGACATCACACTAGAACTTCACTTCCACTCAGAGCTTAAAAAATGACATAATGAAAAAATAAAACATTGCTTTTATTTTCCACCCTCTAAGCTATAACTAATCGAGTGACGTGTTCTTTTCTCATTGGTTTAGATTTACCAATCACATACTTAGTGATTCCTCTAAATATTTTGATAGCCTATCAGAGTTAGTAACATGATAATATTATTACCAAAACCTTTTCCAAGTAAACATGATTCACGGTGATAAGTTGGTAATCAATGCCAACATGCCACCAAATCCACCATAATCTTGAAGCATCAAGACATGCTTCTAAATATTAATGCTTATGCTAAATCAACCAAGCTTCGATGGGTCCAAGCCCATCATGTGCCAAATCAACCACCAACCATGTTACGTTAGTCCTAAGGATTTATTCATTTACCAATACCACCGATTAACCTAAGTCACTCAAACAAACCCTTCAAAACTATACATGTTACTTATATTTAGCACAAGTCACGTCGAAACCAATTCAAACCTTAATACTATGTGATAATCATCATGACCTTAAGAAATAAACAATATGATAGGCATAAATCCTTTTAGCGTGTTTCAATAAACCTTAACCAAATTAAAGTAATAATAATGTTCCTAAAATGGTTATCATGTTTTCTAAAAAAATTGCATGTAATTAAACCACTCACCAACCCAATATTTATGCTGAAAATAATGATCATCAACTTTGATTACTTTTTTAAATTTTGAATAATTATCCTAGAATGCCAATGAAATGATTATGCATTTTGGAAATCATGTAAGAAAATTGACTTGTAGGCTATATGAGGAGTGTGATAGAATCATCCAATCTAGAAGAACATATCATACTATAACACCATCATCTATTCTTTTCAAAATATATCAACTAAAAATATCATTATAAACCAACTAAACTAGTCAATTCGAACCTTGAATACCCATTAAACTTACTGATACAAGAATGAATCAACCAACTAAGCACCACTCAGCCATCAAAGTCAAACTAAATTATCCAAATTTCAATACCACTTCAAATATATCATTAAAATGATTAATAATAAAGAAAAATAAGTCTACTACAACTGTCAAATAAGTTGAATCATATATGCATATTTTATTCATTTATCCACCATGCTTTTCAAAATCACTGAAACATAAATAAAAATCATCAACTAATCATTACAATTTCATAATCAAATATGCATCTACAATATCATCAATCAATAAGGTCCCTAACATAGTTTTAAGCTTTATGATAGAGTCATCACTATGGTAGTAAGTATAGATTTGAAAATTTAGGAGGGGTGTAGAAAATAAGCATAACATTAATGACCTTGCTATTCAATTTTGTGAAACAAATTTGATTAGCAATAAATTTACCTATAATATATAATATTTATTTTTCCTTGAGAGTGTGATCCATAAAAATCATTTCTCAAGTAACTAAGTGCAAACCCCTTAAATGATGAATTTAGCAAGGAATGGAGTGTTCAACTAGTGTGAAATGAAGAAAGGGAAAATAATTAATAAGGAAATTTAGGCTGGATGTACAAACAATTACAAATGACTTAAAAACAAAATTTGAAGATGAAGTAACACTTCTACAATAAAATATAAATCAATTATATTATTCATTTATTACGAGTCTGAATTTGTAAAAATATTTCTAAAATTGAATGATACAACATTCTCCATAGACTCTTATATTCTTCCTTCAAAATGTGATCTTCCTCATCCCACAATCCTTCATTAATCAACCAAGAAACAAAGAACAATAAGCCAAAAAAAAAAAGAAAAAGAAAAAGAAACAAACTAAAAGAAAAATAGAAAAAATAAAATAAATGAATAGTTAATCATGAAATAACTTTAGATGATCACCATTAACTGAATAACGTAGCCAATTTTATTCAAGATATTTAAGATGAAAAGCATTATTATCAAGAAATGTAGCAATTCTATAAGGTTCAATCTATAATGAATCAAATTTATGATGTTTTTCAAAATCTTCATGAGCTTTATCCCAATATAACACTAAATCACCAACCTTAAACTTTTTACTAGACACCTTTTTATCAAAAAACTTCTTTAACTTTTGTTTAGCCTTTTCTAATTTTTGTAGTGCATTTTTTTTAGATTCATCAAGTGTTATCAAATCATGCAACCTTTGTTCAATCAAATTTATATCTTTAGTTGTATATTGTAAGAAAGTCCTTGTCAAAGAAATATAAATTTCTATAGGTAAAGTGGCTTCAAATCCATAAGCTAACATGAAAGGAGAGTAACTAGTTGTTACTTTAACAATAGTTATGTCAGCCCATAAGGCTTTAAAAATCTTAATATGTCAATTCTTTTTATTGTCACAAACTAACTTTTTCATAATAGAAATCATTTTTTTATTAGTAGAATTAGCTTGTCTATTTCCTTGTGGATAATATTTTGATGAATGATTGAAAATGATAGAATATTTTTCTAAAAATGATAAGAACTCAATTGAAACAAACTATGGTATATTATCAAAAATATTTTCATATGGAACTCTAAACCTAGAGAAAATTTGATTTTTTTAAAATGAAATTACTTCATCTGTTACTAAACTTTTAAGAGATTTGGCTTCAAGCCATTTGGTGAAATAATCCATGGTTGTCAAAATGTATCTATGACCTACAGATGGTGGTGGATTAATGTTTGAAATAAATTCAATGCCCCATTTAGTAAAAGGCTTTTCAGGTATAACCAAATTCAAAGGCATCATTGGTAATTTATCCCTTATAACAAAAATTTGACAAGGCATACAAGAACAAACCAATTTATATGCATCTTGAAACAAAGTGGGCCAATTATAACCAGCTCTTAAAATTTTATATGTTATTATTTTTGCAGCATAATGTCCACTACAGTTTCTTTCATGATAGCCCCTAAGAAATTTTTGAGTTTGACTATGAGGAAGACATCTTAATAAAATACCATCATGATTACGCTAAAATAAGTTTTCTAGTAAACAAAAATTTAACGCTTTTAAACGTAAAGAACATTTTTTTTTCTTATTTAAATTATTAGGACAAGATTGATTTTGAAAATAATAAAACAAATCATGATACCAATCATCTTCAACCAACAAAGAGTCCCACTCCTTCATTTCATGTCCAAACTTAAAATTCTTAGCAAATTCAACAACTTTCATAGTTTTAAAGTGTGGTTTTGCATTTAAATTTTCATCAACTAAAAGAACTAGAATATTAATGTTTGAGGTAGTATTTTTAGCTAAGTGTTTGGCTAATTCATTTCTTTTAATATTTTTTGATGTTTCAAATTCATGAATATGCAAAATCCACTTAGCAAGTCTTTGAATAGTTGGTTGTTTTAAAAGATATGATAAAACAAGTAAATTATATCTAAACTTAATATCTAAACTTAATTAAAGAAGAAACAAGAGAGAAACCAATTTTTTCAATGAGAGGATACCTAGTTTCTACATCTTTTAAGACTTGACTCATATAATGAATAATTTTTTCCTCATTATTTTCAAATTCTTGAGTAACTAAAACTCCTATAGCTTTTTCTGTAGCATTAACATAAAGGATAAATGATTCAATTAAATCAAGTTTGGCAAGGATAGGTACACTTGAAATAAAATTCTTAACAGAATTAAAAGCTAAATCAGCATTTTCATCCCAAATGTAAATCTTATCTTTATTTAATAACAGCTACAATAGATTAGATTTATCAATAAAATCAGAAATAGATTTTCTAACAAAATTTATTTTATCAAAGAAAGATCTTAAACTTCACTGATCTTTGGGAGGATGTAATTCTTTTATTGCTTTAACACGTTCGGGATCAATATAAATACCTTCTTTAAAAATTATGTCTTGACAATTTTTCTTCAATTACACTAAAAATAGATTTTTAGGATTTAAATAAATGCTAAACTTCCTACATCTTGTGAATATTTCATGAAGATGTTCCAAATTTTTTTTCTTTTCTTGGAATGAACAGTGACATCATATAAGTGAACTTGAATGACTATGCCTATCAATTCATCAAAATTGACATGCATAACCCTTTGAAAAGTGGCTCCTACATTCATTAAACCAAAAGGTATTTAATTATAAGTAAAAATGACTTTTTTCATGGTGAAATTAGTTTTGTGTCTATCTCAAGATTTACAAAGATTTGATTAATACCTAAAAAACCATCTAATAAAGACATCATTTCAGATCCTATAACCTATTATAAAATCTGATCTATGCTAGGTAGAAAAAAATTATCTTATACACTTGCTTTATTTAAATCTATAAAATCAATACAAATTCTAATATCACCATTATTATTTCTTATAAGAACTATATTATCCACCCATTCATAATATGTTACAAAAAAAATGACACCAACATCGATCATTTTATCCAGCTCTTTGTTAATGGTGTCCTCTAACATAGGGTTGATTCTTCATATTTTTTGTCTCACAGGTTTGATACCTTATTTAATTGGAATGTCATATTTAATAATATTTGTATCATAACCTCTAATATCCTTGTAAGTCCGTGCAAATATATCAATAAACTCTTTAAAAAGTTTAATGAATTTAACTTTTTTATTTTTAGTTACTTGGATCTCTAAATAAACATACTTAAGATCATCTTCGATACCTAAACTTACATGAATGGTTTCACCTATGAACCTCCTTGATGGCTTTTCATCTCTAGTGATGTTTAGTTGGTTATCAGGTAAAAACATAGATTCTAAACTTACTAAACCAACAGGTAATTTTTTAGAACTTAGCTGTAAATAATCCTCATAATTAAGTATATAATCATCTTGATCAAAGTAATTCCATTTGAGAAATGAATCTATATGTTCATCATAGTTAAAAACTATCCAATTATCCTTTAAATCAGGAATCTTAGGATGGAAAAATTTAGTTAAGGGAAAATTAACAGTGGGTTCAACTTCACTCAAAGTAGGATTAGAAGCATAAACAACAATTTTATATGCTCTTCTATTAAATTCTCTAAGAATATGGGTGATATTTAAGGCTTCAAAATTCTCAATTAATGTCCAAAATTTTTGAGCGTAATGATGTAAATGGGTTTGATTAGTTTATAGATTTTTTGAATCTATCTCACTATTAATTTTGAGTCTCTGAAAACATCTAAATGTTTAACATTCAATTCTATAGCTTTCTCTAATCCCAAACATAATGCTTCAAATTTTTGTATTATTAGTGTTCTCAAAAGATAATTTGTAAGCATAAAAAAATATCTTACCAATGGGATATATGAGACAATTACCAGCACCATTACCTTGTTGGTAACAAGCTTCATCGAAGTAAAGAGACCATAAAAGGTTTATTCTAAATACTTATTCATGTTAATTTTCTAGTTCATCGACATTAAATAATTTATAAATACCAATACCCATTTCTATATAAGAAATATTAAATGAAGAAGAAGATTCAATCAGACAACCAAAAAAATCCTCTCTTTTAATAAATGCAATCTCATTATTAACTAGAACCCAAGTTACATCTTTGCCAACAAACACCCCAATTTCTTTGGACTAATCTCTTTCTAATAGCATCGTGTAATTACTAGGAATATATAACTCCTGAATATTAGTCATACATATAATACACTCATCCAGTACAATCTTGATAACTATGTCACGAAACTCACTATAACATTTAGTTTGTCTAGCATCAAAACAAGTAAGTTTTTTGCTAGCTACTTCATAAGAAATGCCTAATTGATCAGCAATACATTTAGGCATGATATTCTTTGAGGCACCGATATCTAAAATGAAATTATGAATAATTTTATTGTTAATCTTAATGATGGCATATAAACGAGGTATATAATCAGCAGGAGGGTCAAATTGTTAAGCATAGATATGTTCAAAATTATTTTCCTCTTGTAAACTTATATCAACTCTTGGATTTTTAACTGCCTCATTAATCTTATCTAATTGTCTAGGAAGACTACCATCCTGCAACAAAAAAAACCTAGCTTTGATGGTTGATAAATCATTAATTATGTTGTAAGTCTTAGCATCTATTTGTCTAAAATTCTTAGATTTATAATGTTGATACTATGTGTTATTATATCTAGTTGCAAAAGGGATATTTTGATCATTTTTATCATTATCATTATGAGTTATTTTACCTTTATCATCAGAATGAGGTTTATTATTTACTAATTTATTATTGCGAGGAACTTCATAATCCTTATTCGTAGTATTTATAACATAGATATTTTCTTTTTCCAAAGAATCATCAAGAAAATTTACATTATGTGTTGAATTTTCAGTTATCTTATCTTTTCCATGTAAAAGATATTTTTAAAACTTAATAATAGCTTAACATGTTTTAGGATTATGATCAAGCTCACATACATTATAATAATAAATAGTATTATCATCTTTTAAATTTTTATGTGAATAAGAGGGCTTATCATTACGTTGTCTCTTAGTAGCAACCAACTCATTTCCTAAACTTTGAATTGCTTTTAATATTTTGGCATTATTTGAATTCAAACCTGTAGTAGATCTTTCTTTAAAACCTACAAGTTTCAATTTTTTTTCATAATCAATACAAAATTTTATAGTTTGATCATATTCAACTATATCTTTATCCTCTAATGCCATTTTTTATTTTAAGGGTAAAACATTGCAAAAGTAGAGTCTAGATAATTTTTTAGAAGGCCTAAGATCACCTAGAATTTTTTGACGTAACTTGGTGAACCTAGAGACAAAATGATACATGGTTTCACTCAGATCTAATGAAATATTATAAAGATCATTAACTAAATCAAAGTATTCCTTATCTTTACCAAAGGACAATTCTAACCATTCTTCTACATCACTCCAACTATCAATCACTTTTGCAGGTAGACTAACAATGCTTGGTAAGCCTTTCTTTCTAAGGTTTGTAAAAAAATACTTA
This sequence comes from Torreya grandis, assembly GCA_037957365.1. Taxonomy (NCBI): domain Eukaryota; kingdom Viridiplantae; phylum Streptophyta; class Pinopsida; order Cupressales; family Taxaceae; genus Torreya; species Torreya grandis. The sequence continues at coordinate 329,628 of JARHVA010006600.1, forward strand.
AACAAATCTTTTCATTCTTTATTCCAAGAGTAGCACAAACTAATCTAAAGGATTATAAATGATCTTCATAATATTTTCTAGTAGTACCAAAAAAATTGGTATATTTAATATTTTAAGAGAAGGTAGCTTACCTGGATGGTTGCCGACATTGATTGGAATTGTAGAAATCCAATGAGCTATAGCTATCTGAAGTTCTTGCTAAAAAATTTATTCATCTTCACCTTCTATGAATTTGTATACTTCTCTATCATTCTATAATCCATGAAGGAGATCCTATAATCTTCATTCTTGTAATAATTGTTCTCCTTATGGTAGATCTCCCTCCAATTAATTCCTAGGTGGTGGATTTCTGACAATCGGATCTACCATTAGAACTTTTAGCGGATTCTATTTGAGAAGGATGATTATTTTTTACTTGATTTTCTTGACTTAAATATTGATTAGACAAAGGAGTTGCAACAGGCTCAACAAAATCATCAAAAGGAAAAGAGTCAAAAAGATAACAAATTCTAGGATTAGGATTAACAGCTAACACTCCTGCTCTATTTTCTCTAATTATTCTATTTAAATTGATTATATCTTGTTGAGTTTCACGTGTCAAATTAGAATACTAATCAATTTCAAACTCAATAATTTTTAATTCTTCATTGATAACTTCAATAACTTGAGAAAGGTATTTAAGATAATTATACCAAGCAAAACGTGTCAAATTAAAAGCAATATCAACATGATCTTCTTCTACATTAACAATAGGTTGAATAAGAGAAATTTGTTAACCTCCAAGAACCAATATTAAAGAAAATAGATTCTAAAAGAGTATCCCAGTGGAGTCACCAAATTTGTTGATGATGAAAATTGTTTTGTCAATGAATTAACCCTTTTGCGTATCAAAAAGGTTAAGTTAAAATCATACCAGTCTAATCGTAGGGGTTTTAAAGGCTCATCTAATATCCTAAATACGTGAGGATGTTTTATTATAAATTATGGGAAAATAATCAATAATTTATTCAATTAACTTATTCTCTTATCACACTTATAAATCTGTTATAGAAATAAGAATCGGTTGAGATGAAAATTTGTAATCTATTCTATTTGACAAAGAAAACCTATTAATTAGACAATCTCTTGAAGATTATAAATATGATTTAAAATATATATGTATTCAAATGAACTCACAACTTCATTATTTGCAATGATTTAGAGATTAATTGAAAAGAGAGAAAGGAGCTAAAAATAAAACAATAAAAGAAAGGAACATCAAACAAAAGATAAAAGAAATAAATCTAAACAAAAAAGAAACTAAACCTAATAAACAAGGAAACTAAATAATAAAATGTAAGAAAGGAAAATTGAACAACAAAATTAAAACTAAAACAAAAATAAACTAAGATTTAAAGCCTTTTTTCTAAAAATCTAAACTATTTTAAAGATAAATAATTAAGATAATACTAAAACTTAAAAAAATAAAATAGTTAACTAAAAAGAAAGACCTAAATTAAGATAAAACAAAGAAACTAAAATAATAATAGTTAATTTGAATAATAAAAATTAAAAAAAAAAAAAATAATTAAAAACTAATTTTAATTAAAAGTGAAAGTAAACTATAAACTTGACTAGGAAAAAGATAGATAACAATCAAATAACAATGCAAAGACCAAGATATATCTAAATTAAAGAATATATCTAAACAAATTTTACTAGTAACCAAAGCTCTTAAGAAAACAACTTAAACTATTTAAAACATGACAATAAATTAAAAACCTATCTAATAACAAAAAAGATCTAGAAGAAAATTGAAAGTCTATTATATTAGAAATAGAGTTAATTGTTTATAAAAGAGTTGTGAGTCTAAAAATGAGAGTCATCTTATCATAAAGAACAAATTTTAATGAGAAATCGAACAATCCTTCATTACAAAACTTAAAATGGTAACTCAATAACTGAATAGATCAATGAAGTGTCATAAAAAGGTGAAATGATCATCATTTTCAAGTTGAATATTTGGATTCTGTACATAGGACTATATTGCATAAGTGACTACTCAAATTTCAAATAAAGTACCATTGAGTTTATATGTTATGCTTCTGTCTTCAAATGAATGCTTGATTTCCTTTTATATCCTCAACTTTAGTTATGAAATAAGTTAGAAACAAATTTAGTTAGTTATTAGTTAATGTTAATTAATTAACTTTTAACAAAGTTAATTAATTAACTAAAATTGTGAGGATAAATTAATTGAGACTTTAAAGTCTTAATTTGATCAAGCTATATAAGAAAATAGATCGGGTATTAACCTTAACGGGTGGGGACCCATACTATTTAATAATATAGTAGTATACATAATAATCATAAAATAATAAATCAAAAATTGATAAATTTCACTTATGTTTAAACCATAACTCATTTAAAATAAACGTTAACATATATAATTATACCAAAATTATTGTTTATACTGAGTCTTTCAAAAATTATCAAATCAAAAGTATCATACTGAAATGTCAAATTTGTATTAAAATTTTTGATACTAAGTAGAAACTATCCTTTGGATGACCAGTAATAATTCAAGTCAAATAAAACTTTAATTACTAGTTTGTCTTGATGATTAAGACAAAAATTATATTTTATTTCTGTAGCATGGAAAGATAGCAATCTATTCCCTATATCAGATGTGTCATCATCAACTTCCAACTTAAGCCTCTTAATCTTCCTGAGCTCACTAGATGCTTCAGATTTAGCTCTTTTCATAGTATAACTCTTTTCAATAGCCTGATCTAGAATATATATGGTTTTCTTTCTATTAATATATCCTTGGCCTCCAAAATTTAACCTTTCAAGCCTAAAAATAGGCTCACTATGCACTTCTGATAGACTTAATTTTCTACATTTTCCCCTAAGGTTTGTATCAGATGGGGCAAGTTTGTTCAAAAGAGTGACCAATTTCCTAAGGTCCTTGGCATAGGTTGTCTCTTTATCAAGATGAATTTTAGACTAATTATTGGGAAGTTAATTAGCTAGAAGTGGTTCATCAACTAGATCTCCTCTAAAAATAGGGGGTTGCAATTTCAAGTAAAGATTATGCTCAGGATGGCACTTAAGGAAATGAGAAGAACTACTTTGGGATTGAGAATGGGCTTCAAATATTTGACCTCAAAATGCCTTATGAACTCTATGGCCTCCATAACCTCTTTAGATAGGAAAAGTTTTTAGTAAATTCTAAAAATTAGGGTTAGATGTGTCAAAATGAATAGACATCCTTGTGCCCCTAGGAAATCTAGACCCAAAATATCCAGCAAGGAAACCAACCCTATTGGAAATTTTGCTATGACTTGACTGACCACCCCTAATTGGCATCCATCTCCATCCTCCATCATTACTATTTTCATTTGGTTGATCCCATCTAGACATATTAAGATAAAAAATCCTAAAATAAATTCCAAATTTTAAAACCTTGAGACCATGATTACATTTATAACATAAATCCAAAAATACATTACATCTTTGTATCTGAATCATAAAAATATTAATTTTCATGATTCAAATATATGAAAATCTAATTCCAATTTCAAAAAATTCAACCATTAGAGCATCTATGCATACTTATCCACAATCAACTATTTTGAAAATTATAAACTGGTCACATCATACACTGATTTAAACTCCTCAACTTATGCAAAAATATGTTTTATACCTTAATCAGATACTATTTTGAAACTTAAATCAATTGATAAAACATATTTTCATAATAACACAAAAAAATTGTATTTTGCCATTTCTATCTCATCACAACCCATTTAATATACTGCAATTTCAAAATCATTTGAAATATTCTCACATCAAAAATGTCTTGAATCTCAAAATAACACAACTTACCAAAAACCATAAATTATTTCATGATTTTCATCTGTATGGGCCAAATTTCTATAAAAATTTTATGCAACTGATCAAACTTAACATATATAATGTAAAATAACTATATATCATCATATCACCATATCTTGTTTGATTTCAAAACCAAATTCACAACCACTTTGGACAAACCCTCATAGCTCAATCATTTTATCTATATTGAGAAACAAAACTTCCAAATATGAAAACAATTGTCAAAACAATGATCCATTCCAAAGTACTACAATTGTATCCATAATAAAAGACCATCCTTCATCTAAAAAACCCAAGACCAAAAGTGACTATAAACTGAGAAAGATTTTCACATAAAATCCAAATATGAAACTTAATCCAAACCCTATGCATGATAACTTCATCTTTAAAAATAATTCAGGTATAGAAAACCCTCATAACATAGCTAAAAATACTCTTGAAAATTACAACCAAAAACAAGTGCATGTTAAAAAAATTTAGATTTGTGCACATGAAAGACTATCCCAACTTAAAAACATCAAACTGAAAGATATCACTTCCATAAAAAAGAATACAAAATACCCAAGATAGGAATCTAAGTCCAAAAAGTGAAACATTTAAATAAAAACTTATTCGAGCGTAAAGATAACTATTCCATACAAACTCTTAGACTACCCATAAATCATTTATTCATGCAAAATTGTCACCTCACAGACAAAATTCAACCACATATTCATGTACCAGAGCTTTTCAAATTTCTTCAAACTTCCAAGACTCCCACAGATAATTTTAGATTCTAAACTGAATAGATATTTTCTTTACTTTCATAAAACTTTATATTTTCACTGTAATGAAACACGCATACCTAGCTTCAAACCCAAACTCTTATTCACAATTTGCACTCAACTTTTCTCTATAGCTTGAATGATGTCTCACCAGAATTTTTTTTCTACTCAAATCTTGAAAAATGACACAATGAACAAAGAAAACATAGTTTTTATTCTCCACCCCCTGAGTTATAACTAATCGAGTGACGTGCTCTTTTCTCATTGCTTCACATTTACCAATCATGTACTTAGTGATTCCTCCAAATATTTTGATAGCCTTTCAGACTTAGTAACATGGTAATATTCCTACCAAAACCTTTACCAAGTACCATGATTTTAGGTGATCATTTGGTAATCAAATCAAACATGCCACTAAATACACCATAATCCTGAAGCATCAAGACATGCTTCAAAATATTAATGCTTATGCCAAATCAACCAAGCTTCGATGGGTCTAAGCCCATCATATGCCAACTTAGCCACCAACCATACTACATTAGTCTTTAAGATTTATTCATTTACCAATACCACTGATTAACCTAAGTCACTCAAATAAACCCTTTGAAACTATACATATTGCTTATATTTACCAAAAGCCATGTTGAAACCAATTCAAACTTTAATACTATTTGATAATCATCATGACCTTAAAAAATAAAGAATATTATAGGCATAAATCCCCTTAGCATGTTTAAATAAACCTTAACCAAATGAAAGTAAAAAAAATGTTCTTGAAAATGATTATCATGTTTTCCAAAAAAATGGCATGTCACTAAACCACTCACCAACCCAATATTTCTGCTGAAAAAATGATCATCAACTTTGATTACTTTTTTAAATTTTGAAGAATTATCCTAGAATGCCAATGAAATGATTATGCATTTTGGAAATCATGTAAGAAAATTGACTTGTAGGCTATATGAGGAGTGTGATAGAATCATCCAATCTAGAAGAACATATCATACTATAACACCATCATCTATTCTATGTCAAAATATATCAACTAAAAACATCATTATAAACCAACTGAATTGATCAATTTAAATCTTGAATACCAATTAAACTTACTGATACAAGAATCAATCAACCAACTGAGCATCATTGAGTCATCAAAGTCAAACTGAATCATCCAAATTACAATACCACCTTAAATATATCATCAAAATGACTAAAAACAAAGAAAAATAAGTCTATTGTAACTGTCAAATAGGTTGAATCATATATGCATATTTTATTCATTTATCCACCATGTTTTTCAAAACCACTAAAACACAAATAAAAAACATCAACTAATCATTACAATTTCATAATCAAATATGCATCTACAATATCATCAATCAATAGGGTCCCTGACATAGTTTTAGGCTTTATGAAAGAATCATCACTATGGTAGTAAGTATATATTTGAAAATTTAAGAGGGATGTAGAAAATAGGCATAATAGCTTCCTAGAAATTTGGTACTTGATGAATCTTTTTGTCAATTCGGTGCTTGACTATTTGGGGTTGGTGCCTCAAGATGAGTTGATACTCAATAATATTATTGATTCATTTCATATTTGTTTTAGGATATGTATTCCATGTAGTGATCAATGTGGGTTTTTTCCCTTTAAGTATTTCCCACCTATTTTATGTGTTATGTCTTTATGTTCTTTGTTATGGTTTGAGTGCTCTATGTATTTTTCATTGATGCTTGACTAATGAACTAAAGAATTTGAAGAAAATTTTAATAGATCACTAATACCCCCCCTCTCAATGGTTTTGATTCCAATAATTAGTATCAGAGCAGGTCCTTCAAGGTCAGGCTTGATAGCTAGAAGGTAGATCCTAAGAAGCAAAAAGTTTAGTTATCAAGTATAAGAAAGGTTTTCAACAAACAAGGTCCCTTTATTCACTAGAACCAATTATGCCTTTTAGAGCATTATGATGAAGACCTATTTTATGGCTATCAAGTTTGACATTTGGCTGTCAATTATAGATGGGTATACTATCCCTCAAACTCCTCCAACTGACGTTGTAAGAAACAAAGCAAGTGAGAACAATTCAAAGGCTATGAATGTTGTATTGTGTGGATTATTAGAATATGAGATTTTCAAGGTGAGGCAATGTGAGTCAGTTAAGGTAATTTGGGACAAGTTATAGATCATCTATGAAGGTGACACCAAGGTAAAATTGGTAAATATTTAGACCTATAGAATACAGTTTGAAGGTCCTAAAATGAAGGAAGAAGAAAATATTTTATCATATTTTCTTAGAATTGATGAAGTAGTCAACATAATTAAAGGTCTTGGAGAAAAGGTTAATGAGTAAACTATTATTCAAAAGGATCTAAGATCCTTGGCCCCAAGATTTGACTCAAAGGTGTCACTAGTTGAAGAAGTAAAATATTTAGACAAGTCACAAATGGACGAGCTTCATGTAATACTTACTACCTATGAGATGAGGATTGATGATGGAATATCTTCCAAAAGGGAATCAATATTTAAGTTTGTAAATAAAACACAAATCAAAAAGGTTGAAATTGATAGTGGCACTAATGTTGAATCCTTATTTGTGAGGAAACTAAGAAAAGGTTTAGGTAGGTACAAAGGCAAGCTACCATTCAAACTTTTCAATTGTGGTAGGATTGGTCATTTTGTTACCAAATATCCTCAAAAGTAAAAACACTATCATGATAAATAACATGGTGAAGAGAATAAAAAGTCTAAAAATTGAGATAAGAGAAAAAAGTCATTAAAAAAAAGAGTCTATATTCTAAAGAAGATAACATCTCTTCTGAAGTTTGTGGTAAAGATGTCTCAGACAATGATGATTGCAATTGAGACCATAGAAGTGATGAATTTTTTTTCATGGCCATTAAAGTTGAAGATGGGAATAGTTTAAAAGAACAAGTATTCATGGATGATGAATAAGTGGATGAATACGAAGTTGAGGATGATCTTGAGGCATAATTTATTAGTGCTCTGGATGAATTGAAGAGTCAATGAAAGAAAAATCAAAAGTTGAAGTCTCTATTCAAAATTCATAAATAACATATATGTATCTTGGAAACTAAGATAACTAAGATGGCCAAGGAAGCTGAGGATGCCATCAACAATCTCAAGACTCAGTCAAAAGAAGCAAATGCAATTCTAAAGTCTAAGAAAGGAGAGTGCAATGAGTACATATCTAAGATAGGTTCATTGAAGGTAGATGTGGAATAGTTCATATTCAAATTAAAAAATTATCAAAATTTTGAAAAGAGCAATGGAATTCATGATGACATATTAAATATTCAAAGGTCACCTCTCATTAAAATAGGCCTTGGATACATGGATGACCAGAAGAGTAGCAAGGAAGAGTAGAATATCATTAAGCTAAAGACATATGTTGATGCTCTCAAGAAATTTGAGATTGTGAATGACAGTCAAAGGTCGGGACAGTCCAAGAAGATTATCACTCTTCTCAGAGATTAAAATACTTTTAATATACCTTTCAAAAATCTTCATAGATCATTTCATATCAGAAAACCAAATGCAATAAGGTACATGAATTCCTTTTATGGCTACTATTTTTCTTGTAATGAGTTTGGACATAGAGATGTATATTGTAGATCAAATACTAGAAATTATCATGCATGGAAAAGTGATATGAATAATCATGAACTTCTAGAAATATTCTCAAATTAATTTGTCCAAGGATCAAAAATCAATAGAAACAGTGTGATTTCTTACAACTATAATATAATTAGACATATTGCAAGATTCTATAGATTGGGTTATGTAAAACCCCATAATAAAAATAAGAAGGTGTATGTTGAAATTGATAAGAAGTCAAAACCTTTGAAAGTACTAAAAATGAGCAAGAAAATGATGGTTCAGAGGAAGAAGAATCCATGTTAGCACAAACTGCTTTTCACATTCAAGATGAAAGATTAAAATGGTACATTGATAGTGGTTGTTCAAGACAAATGATAGGTGACAAGAATAAATTTAAATCTTTGAACAATACTAATGAAGTTATAGTCAAGTTTGAGGACAATACAATAGCTAATATTTATGGTAAGGGAATACTAAGTCTTGACAATGGGAAAACTAAAATTGAGAATGTATTGTATGTAAAAGGACTAAAGCATAATTTGTTGAGTGTTAGTCAAATGTGCAATCAAGGATATACTCTAACTTTTCATGTTAAAGGCTGTGAAATAAGAAAAGCAAGTTTAGGAAGATTGATAACAAATGTTGATAGGATTGAAAATAATTTATATGTTTTTAATAAGATCAACAAGGATAGGTGTTTTATGAGTCAATTAGATGAGAGTTGGATTTGGCATAGAATAATGGGACATATAAAATTTTACAACTTAGTAAAGATAAGTAATAATAAATTTAGTTAGGAATATGCTTTAGATCACTAAACCTACAAACACCCTGTGTAAGGCATGCCAACATGAAAATAGATAAGAATAAGGTTCAAAACAAAAGAATATTCAACTATAAAACCTTTAGATTTGATTCATATAGATCTATGTGGTCTAACTAGAATTAAAAGCATTCAAGGTGAAAGTTACTTCATGTTTCTTATTGATGATTACAATAGAATGACTTGGGTTGATTTTTTAAAGGAGAAATATAAGGCTCTAGAAAATTTCAAGACATTCAAGTTTCTAGTTGAGAATGATATGGACTTAAAAATCAAGTGTCTAAGTTTTGATAGATGAGGATAATTCTGGTCAAATTAGTTTGATGAATTTTTCAAGGAACATGGAATCAAAAGATAGTTTTCAACTACAAAGACACCATAGTAGAATGGTGTGGTAGAAAGGAAGAATAGGATTGTTGAGGAAATGGCTAGAACAATGTTAAATGAGTCCAAATTATCTGATAGAGTTTGGAGAGAGGTTGTAAACATAATAGTACACATTCTAAATAAATCTCAAATCAAAATAAACAACAATAAGACCCCCGATGAACTATGGAAAGGCAAACTAGCTCCAGTGGAACACTTTAGAGTGTTTGGAAGCATGTGTTTCATCAAGAAAGATGAAGAGGATCTAGGAAAAATTTGATTCAAGGGCTGATGAAGGCATCTACCTTGAATATTCTTAAGTTAGTTTTGTATATAGATGCTACAACAAGAGACTATAAAATATTATGGATAGTACACATGTGAGAGTGGATGAAACCAGATCTAAGAAGGTTATCACACAACCAAGAGTTCATACAGAGGAGCTTAACCTCAAAGAACAAGAAAAAAACTAGAAGAAGAAGAAATAGTAGAAGAAAATATAGAACAAGGATGGAAAGATACAAGGGCACATTCTAGAATCATTCATAAAAATCATGCATAAAGTCAAATAATCAGTGATATTAATGTTGGAGTATAAACTAAGATAAGGTTTATGAATACATCAAAAAATGTAAACTTCTCTCTATTTTCAAAGATAGAAACAAAAACTTTTTTAGAAACCAAAAGTGATAAGCATTGGGTGAATGTTATGGAGGAAGAACTCAATCAGATTGAGAAAAATGAGAGAAATTTATTCCCAGACCTAAGGCTAAGAATGGTATTGGAACCAAATGGATTTTTAGGAATAAATTGAATGAAGATGGTTAGGTCATAAGAAACAAATCAAGTCTAGTATGTAAAGTCTATGCTCAAGTAGAAGGTGTTGAATTTGAAGAAACTTTTGCACCTATGGCAAGACTAAAATCCATAAGACTATTTTTGGCATATGTTGGTTTCAAAAATTTCAAGATATATCAAATGGATGTAAAGTTTGCATTTCTCAATGTAAATTTAGAAGAAGTGTATTCAAAGCAACCTGAAGGTTTCTCTTTTTAGGAAATAAGGACTATGTCTATAGACTGAAGAAAGAATGATATGGGCTAAATCAATCCATTAGAGCATGGTATACAAGACCTGATAGATACTTGCTTGATCATGGTTTCAAGAGGGGTGTTGTTGATATAAAGCTTTACATCAAAATAGAAGGTGAGCATAAATTAATTATAGTTGTGTATGTTGATGATATTATCTTTATAAGTGACTGAAAAGATGTCTAAGGAGTTATCATAAGTAATGTAGCAAGAATTTGAGATGTCTATGTTAGGATAACTATCATTTTTTATTGGATTACAAGTAGTTCAGTCAAATAAGGAAATATTCATCTCTAATATAAGTACATTAAGGAAATGTTGAAGAAGTTTGATATGTAAGAATGTAAATCAGTAAGTACTTCAATGACAACAAGTTTCGAGTTGAGTCAAGAAGATAAGTCATCAAAAGTCAATTAGACCTTGTATATATCTATGATTGGAAGTCTATTGTATACTATTGCATCAAAACATGATATCATGCAAGCAGTAGGTCTAGTGGCCAGATTTTAAGAAAAACCAAAAGAAACACACTTACAAGTAGTCAAGGTGATATTCATATATCTCAAATGTACTATGGAATTTGGTTTGTGGTGCTTGAAAGGTAAGGATTTCACTTTAACATCATATACTGATACAGATTGGGTAGGTAGCATTGATGATAGAAATAACATAATTGGTGGTGCATTATTTCTTGGAAAGAGTCTTATGTCATGGTCTAGTAATAAACAACCATTAGTTTCCTTTCCATAGCTAAAGTTGAGTACATAGTAGCAACATCATGTTTTACATAAGTTTTATGGATGAAATAGACCTTGAGTGACTTTAAAATTAAAAAGGATAATCTAATTTTTATAATTTGTGAAAATACCACTACCATTAACATCTCTAATAATCTAGTCATGCATTCCAAAATTAAACATATTCCAATCAAGTATCATTTTATAAGAGAGAAGGTAGTTGATCATATTGTCAAACTAGAGTATGTAACCACAAAAGAACAATTTGCAAACATTTTTACAAAACCTATTCCAAGGGCAACATTTGAGATCTTAAGGTAAGAATTGGGATTAATTCCTTATATAAGTCACTAAAAAAGGTATGGATGAGGGGGGGATAACCTTTGGGTATCTTTTTAACTCTGAGGATCAAGATTCAAGAGTCGTTGATAATCAAAAGATGTTCAAGTGGCAGTGAGTAGATCTTGTAGATTTCTAAGGAGAAGCTTATGAAATTCTCATCAGGGAAATGAAGATGGATATTATCAGTTTTGAAGAAGTAACACTTTGTTTGGGATCAAATATATTTCAGGTTGTGCAACCCTTTAGCATTGATGTCAAAGGGTGAGAATTAGCAAGATAACTATTTTCAAGGATAAATAGTGCAGTAGCAAAGATAGTTGTATAAGGGAGAGAAATAACAAGTTGTTTAACCATTGTTTCCTTTGGTGAAGAAATGATAGGGGAAAGAGTAAACTAGGGTAAAATTTTGGTGTAAAGGTGTTTCATTAATGATAAAAATTACTCAGGTCATCATCTTGTAGAGGTTTTCCATCAATGACAATAGGGGACTTTGTTGAGATATTGTCATTGATGTCAAAGGGTTTGTTATTCAGTAAAGAATATGGTCATTGATGTCAAGGAATTTTTGTTGATAAGAGTTTGTAGTTTTTGTAGAGTCTATAGCTAATAAATAAGTCAGTAGCTTACCATGAAAGTTATTTTTGGTGATGTAGACAATTATCCAAGAGACATGTTATCTATATTTTGCATCATATAGAGACACAGAAATAGACTTCAGAATTAATTCAAACTAATAACCATTAAATAAGTTATTCTATGTGAAGGAAATGATCTAAGGATTATGGAGAGTAGGATCATGTTCATATCTACTTGGTCATTAGTTATGTACTACATCAAATATGTTATGTATTGTATCAGGTTTGCTACTAACTCCATTGGGGGTGTTATAGACTACATCACAACTGCTACAAACTACATCAAGATTACTATAGACTTAAACAAAAACATTATAGGCTTATTTTAAAAGTATTTATAAATGTATTTTAATTATTTCTTGGTCTATTCCAACTTTTTCATACTTAGGCTAACCTATGTGAGTGAGCTTCTTATAAGTTAATTTCAATCATGTTTTCAAAAGAGAATAAGTCATTATATATATAACTATAGAATTTTGTTTGGATGACCTTTAAGAGATTATTGATCACCATTGAAGATTTATCATAATGATGTAATGGTGGTGTATTATAGGTGTCCTATTGACTAGATGAAGTGATTTGATAGTCTATGTGACAATGACAAAGTGTGCAATGTGTTTTTTATTGTATGCTTGAAGGTGGCTTAGTTGATCATCAGAGTTTGACTGATCAAAGATGTTCATGGTTGTGTATGGTGTTTAGATCATGTAAAAGAGGTTACTAAGATGTTATCTATGCTTTGAGATATTATATGAACAAGAATAATTCATTTGGTTGATCATATTTTTCATCTAGACACTTTTGGTCCAGTGGCATAAAATCTAAGTAGGCAGTTTGATGATGTCACAATTACCACATGGGAAAGAGTCAAAGAGAGTGAGTCATATGGTTGTGATCACATTAGTCCCTAGTTATTATGAGATAAATATCAATTCATTCATATAAGCATGTTCAAATCTATGAGGGTGCAAATTTGGCTTCTAAGACAAATTTCATTAATTTCTCATACTTTGCCAAATTTACAAACTGGCCAGAAAGCGCTGAGTAAGCAGTTTGATGATAGAACATCTCACATGTGTGGACATTTTAGGAGAAGGTGATCATATGGGTTTGTTAAGTTTTGGACATATTTTATTTTAAATTAATTTCTAGATCATGTAATGTAGTATGTCAAAAGATATGCATATGAAAAGTTGGGCTCCCAGGCAGATTGAATATGTTTTCGCATACTTAGCCAATTTTGCAATGTGGTAGAAAGAGCTGAGTGAGCATTTTGATGGTTGTTATATCTTGCACGTGTGAAGGTATCAATATAATCTGATCATATGGGTTTTTTAAATTTTTATCATAGATTATTTTCACTAAATTTGATTTCATTCAATGACGTGCGGCAAAAGTTATGGTTTCTCAAAGTTGGCATCTCAAGCAAATTTGGACATGGTTGGTTTTATGATAAAAGTTTATGAGAAGGATATTTAATGGAATTATATATTTCATGCACGAGGGTTCCAAGAGAAATGTGTCACATAGTTATATTATCTTATGTGAGGAGATCATTTGGTCCAAATTTGAGATCCTACATCAAAGCACAAAAGAAGTTATTAAGGATCAAAAATGGCTACTCAGGCATATTGATAGGGTCCCCATAGTCATTTTTTAAAGTGTTAAAGTTCAAACAAGATTGACAATGCATAATTAATCCAAGGAGTTAGGAAGTAGCAAGATGAGGATAGGTGAATAATGTTTAATGTTTGAGTAAAGTCATAGGATAATGATCCAATGGTGAGCGAACATTCATACAGATTGATCAACAGTGAGCATTGATCATTAAGGAACTGGTTGATCTGTAGAGATTGATGGAGCACGTTGAGTTAGAGTTCTTAGATTTTATGAGATGAGGTCAACATGATAGATGTTTAACATTTAGCTTTGGTAGTATATTCCTTAAATCTCAAACATGATCGATGATGCAAGATTGATCCTGAGCTGAGAGTCTATAAGATTTGAGCATTGTGCTCCAAGGTTAACTATGACCATTTCTATTCAAATATTTGAATTTAACATAATAAAAATAAGAGCTATATATTTCAATCATATATTTTGATAGAAAACAAATTTGCTCATGCAATAAAAAGAAAATATGTAGAGGACTCCATTGTGCATCTAAGGAACCCAATTTGAAGATCTAGAAGTGTGTATGTTCAAAGATATTGAGCCTATAATTTGAATGTGTTTCATGCTTTTTCTACAAGTGACTCGAGAATGATATTCAAGCTTGTATTTATGTTGTTTTAATGTCTCATGATGAATTAGCTATTGGATCATGTTGTAGACTCCATGAGGATGCTTTATGTGGATTTTGGAAGTGTGATCAATTTATTTTAAGTATGAACAATTCTTAAGAAGTTTACTGTGTGTTTGGTAATGGTGTTCCTATGTATAAGGTCTTTGTTTGAGGTATTTGAGCATATGTAGAGGTGAACTATGTTGACTATGATTTTTTGAATATGTTAAAGGGTACATAAGGAGTAGATTTATCTATTTGAAAGTGGTCATATGTTCATGTTTTTCTCGAGGGAGTGCTAAAGGAGTGAATGGGTTCACATAAGACCTATAAGGGCTACAAGGGCCTTATTAAAAGGTGTAGTTCCTTAAGGGTGACCCATAGATGCTATCACCAACCTATGTAGTTTGTATTAAGTCATTTCTTCATATGATATATGTCTTAAGGGTTAAGACATGCCTAATGGCTGACCAAGATGGTGTTGATCAAGATTGATCTATAAATAGTGAAACCAAACATGAGGGATTTTAGACTTTGTGTGTGAGACCAAGGAGTGATTAGAGAGAGGCTTGTGTGTGTTTTTTGGAGTGAATGAGTGATATAATATATGGAGGATGTATTTAAGAGAAGAATAAATTTAGAACTAATTGTATGACTTATTAGTGACAATTAAGTTGGCATAATAGTGCTCTTACAGATTGCATGTGAGGGAAGGTGAAGAGAGATAAGCTGAGGTCCATCATCAGGTTTTGTTGACATAATTTTAGAGGTGTATTTATTCATAGGCTTTTTTGTGGTAGTTTATCATCTAATATGGTTACAATCTCCTTGCAAGGTGAAACTTGCCAAAAGGTTTGGTTGTTGTTGCAACTCAACTAGATAGGTGTAGTAGTACCTTTTGGGATTTGAGTCTCACTAGATAGGAATTGTAGTTCCTTGATCATTTATAGATGGTCTAAATTAGATTTTATTTTTATAGGACATTAGTCTAATTGTAGGTTCCAGTAGTTTTTCTCACATATGTCATGTGTTATGTGATTGATCTTGTATTATCTCTCTTATTCATCACTGTAAATAATTTGTATGCTTCATGAATTTTTGTGGTATCTAATTAAGTATTTGTAAAGATTAGAATTGAAGTTAGATTATTTGGGCTCATTTATTCACCCCCTCCTCGATCTCCTCTAATAATTGGTATTAGAGCAAGGTCCTTTGGTAAAATATTGACAATTTAAAGGTGATCCAAGATACAATAGCAAGTTATAATGTGCAAGGTGGTTTCTCTACTAAGTAAGCACATATGTTCAATGGATCTAATTAGGTATTTTTTAGTACTAGGATGAAGACCTATAGTATGTCCCTATGGTTTGATGTATGGCAATTTATTCAGGATCATTATACTGCTAATATTATTCCTTCATCTAGTGTTGCAGACAAGAAGATTTTTTAGAACAAATCTAAGGCAATGAATGCCATCACTTGTGATCTTACAAAAATTGAGTTCACCAGATTAATTCATTGCACTTTTTCCAAGGAAATATGGGATAAATTGAAGAATATTTTTTGAAGGAGATTTAAAGGTTAAGCTTAATAAGTTGTAGACTCATAAAAGGCAATTTGAAAGGCTCAAGATGAATGAAGAAGATACCATGGAATCCTTTCTATAGAGAGTTGGTGAGATTATGAATATCATTAGAGGTCTTGGAGATAATCTTGAAGAGACTATTGTTTTTCAAAAGGTATTAAGGTCTATATACCCCAAGTTTTATCTAAAAGTGTCTTCTATAGAAAAGAGTCATGACCTTACTCAGTTGAATATGGATCAATTGTATGGAACCCTTACTACCTATGAGATGAGGAACACTGATGATACACCATTAAATAAGGAAGCTACATTCAAGACAGAGATGAAACCTAAGAAGTTTCAAGGTGTAGACACTTAAAAACTACACACAATAGTTTTTGATGTCACATTACCTTTAGAGCTTCCACTTGACCCATTTGTATCTTGACCTTATCAAACCCCACCTAACATAATTTAATTCACCTTTTTTTAGCAAATCTCTTTGTCCCACCGACTACCAACAGTTAGGGTAACCATTAATATTTGACCTAATCCTCGATGGTTGGGTCTTCACCCTTGCTTTAACAAACTTTAAGGAATTTCCATCTCTTTATGTGAGATTATCAACTCCCAAAAATGGCAACTTGTCTTTAAAAATAAGCTTTTAAAGCTACAAAAATAGGCAGCTTTATCCTCTATCAAATTAATAACTTATTTTATTTTATTTAGTAACTTATGTTTATAAAAGGAGTTGAAGAGGAAGAAACAAGAGAAAGCAATCAATCATCAGGCATTCAATCTTTCTTGTAGATATTCAATGTCCATATCAATGCATAAGCATCATCACTAGAGACCCAAAACTCTATTGAAATCACTCTAAAAGCCCTGAAGCACCATTACTCTGGTTGCATCCCTCCAAGATTCCTCCACTTGATTCTAGGTATTTTTTGCTTGTGTTCTTTGGTTTATCTAGTTTCTAATCCCTTTACCTTATAAAACTCACCAATACCCCACTTTACACTTCCTAGCTCCATATCTAACTTTTTTTTTACTAAAGTCCCATTATGTACTCCCTAAGTTATTCACCTCAAGTTTGTGTAGGCAACCACCAACGGTTACCTAATTACCAACAGTCATCTACAACAATTGATGATTGACAAAATACTGATGGTTTACCTCAACCATAGAAGGTTCTCCTAACCACTAATAGTTCTCTATGGCATCATTTTCTAGCAATCCTTTTTCACCCTTTTGCCTCAAATCAAGTTCTACTTTCTGTGTTTCCCTCTGACCACAGTAACCTTTCTAATTTTCTAAACCTGACCCTAACCACCCTAGCATCAAAATTTTATTATTTTCTTTAATAAGCAAATTATCTTTTACTTTCTAGCACACCTTTAATTTATTATCATTAAATTCACACATCTTCTTTTATCTTTTCAGACTCGATTGTCATAAAAGTGGATAGACAACCTCCTAGCAAGCATTGTACTTCTTAGATCTATCTCACGCTAGACAATCCACCTAGCCAACCATATAACAACCCCCTTTCAAGTGTCTATGTTATTTTTAGGTTATTCTTTCCTATCCAAAGAGGATTTCCCACTTTTGTTTGGATTCACGTGCACATTTCACCAGGTATTCTTCTACACACCCTATTACTATATTTATTTTCTTTACTTTCAAATTTAAGAAATGAGGAAAATAAACTGAAAATTTTTGGCACACCCCATAGGACCCAGTTCCCTTTTTCTTCCTTTATTGTTTTCTCATTAAATGAAATTAAAAAAAAAAATAGGCATAAAATAAACCTTCTGCATTCATTGATTGTTTATTGATCTTAGTTCATCTAGTAACTTAGGAAGAAAAGTAATTTATTATATCTTTCACATTTGTTATCACACACTAAAACAAACCATAAAATAATCAACACATCAAAACATACCTGAGACAAGGCCCAACTAAGATTTCATCACCTATTGGTAACCTTACCCCTTCCTAGCAATCCTACTTGGATTTCACGACCAAGGGGAGAACCAACTCAGCTCTTTGGTTGAGTATAAACTATAAACTGGTATATTTTGGCTAAGCACCTAACACTCTTATCACTATGGGATGGTGAAGTGAGGGGGTAGGCCCCAATATAAAGCCACGTACTAAAGTTTAACATAGATTTTTCTCTTTTGAGCACCTGAAAAACTTGAAACTAGCCATAGATTGCCTCTATAGTACCTGATTTGTAAGCCAAGCTCCTTCTTCACACTCCCTAAGGCATAATCCAAAAGTGATTTAAAAGGAATCCTAGGATAAACATGTTTTTAGTATATGCATTGATTGATTTGAATTATTTTTTATTTTTCTTTGTTTTAGGTGTGAGTTTCATCATAATATCTCCCCATTTCTCATATGATCTTTACTAGATAACAACTGAGAAATCAAACCAACCAACCACCACCATCTTATTCTTCCTTCATGGAATATACTTTTGATGTCAAAGTTTCTCTTTATTTTTCTCCCCCTAATTATATAATCTTTGTTGTATCTGAAGGGGATGCAAACTTTTCTATCTTCCTTGACAACAATTAGGTAGCTCTTCAACACTACCTTAGCACCATGCCCCACCATACCTCCTTTGCTTCGATTCATCCTATGAATCCTTCTTACAGAATGCCTTCCCATCTTATGGTGGGTACTACCTCAACCCAACCTTCCAACATCCCATCCACCAACACTACCCAACCCTAATCCAATGTTCCAACCTCTAGCCAAACACCTCCTACTATACCCCATATAGGTTCTAATTTACCTTTGGTCACCTATACTCCACTCACCTTGGGATTATCTTCTACCCCTACTTCCACCCTTCCTTTAGTGGAAACCAATCCCTTAATCACCACCCCATTTTAGAACCTAGTGCTTTCTATACCTCAAACACTTCCACCTATTAGTACTAGAGTCACCACCCAACCTCAACCTACCCAATCTCCACCTGCCACCTCAACCATACCTTTTAGCCAACCTACATCCATTCCTCGATAAGTACCTATGACAACATATCAATATGGGTAAATACCACCTTCCACTCAACCATTTGTGCCTATTAACTCTTATGTAGCACCATCTCAACCACTTTTTACCACTTACCAATATGTGGCCTCTTTATTCCCTTCAACTACTTATCCTTATATAGCTACCATTCAACCCCAACAAAATGTACCCCTCAATTATGCATCTTCCCAACCTCAATTAGATTTGATCAAAATTCTAATGGATAAGATGACTAACTTAGAATCATTTCTTTCTAGATCTCATCAAATTTTATCATATAACCAAATTTACAATGAATCTATCCATCCATCTGTCCCCATTCACTCTTATCCTCCTCAATGGGAATTGCCCAGATTTTCCAAATTCCAAGGCAAGGAGGATACCCAACAATATCTGAGAGCATTTTGTAATTCTTGTTACTTGATCACATATGATGATGTTCTCCTTCATTGAACCTTCCCAATGTCCTTATCAGGACCTGCCCTTGATTGGTATAGCTCTCTTTCTACACATTCCATCCTTTCCTTCTCACAACTAGCTCAAATCTTTTTAGAACATTTCTTGATAAACATAACTAAAAAGGTTTCCATAACTGACCTGTACTCTATAAAACAATTTGATGACAAGTCAATTATTGATTTTTTTTCTAGATGGAGAGGCCTCATCAATCAACTCTCTTTCACCTTACCCCAACCTGAATTAATTAAACTTTTCTCTAGGGGTTATGCTAAGCACATTGCACCTACCTTTCAAGTTCAAACCTTTTGAACATTTGATGAGGCATTCACCATGGCAAAAAAACTCAAAAACCATGCCATTGATGAAGGAAAACTAAAATTATAGAATAAAAATTATACTTTCAAAACCAATGAACCTCCCTATACTAAAACTACCAGCCAATCCAATACTAATGCAAAAACATTGGTAAATTTGGTGGTTCTAAAAATTACCCCACTTCCAACTATTAAGTAATCACCTCAAAATAATTCTTCCAAACCTCTTTATCAATAAAATCAAACCCAAAATCGATCACCTACAAGACAATATAATCCCATTAGGGAGTCATATGCATTTATTTTGGATAAACTACCCAAGGCCAACCTTATCCAACTTCTACAAATTAAACCACCCCAACAATTTGATTCTTCTCACCCTATATCCAGGTGGTATAATGAAAATGACCATTATGACTTTCATTGAACTATTAGAAATGACATTGATAGATGTAATACCTTTAAAAGTCTTGTCCAAATTCTAAATGATAGTGGGGAACTCACATTTGATAACCCCAATGCACGCCTAAATCACACTCCTTCTACCTAACATCATGACAGTAAACCTGAATCTTCTAACTCCCATGAGGTGCATACAATCAATTTTATCAGTAATGTGCCCATCATTGAAGAGACCATTACCTCAATCACCCAAATAGATGAAACCAATCCTTTAGATACCTAAATGGAGGAATTAATTACTTTTCTCTCTCCACTTGATGTGACCATGGTTCTATCTACCCTTCCTTTGTTAGAAACACCCAAGGAGGTAGCTATTGCTTCAACCACTTTCTCTACCTCTCCAACCCAAGAAACACCTACTTCTTTGAACATCTAAGCTAGACCCATTCCTTCCCTTAAGAATACCACACGTACCTCTCCTATCATAAAACTAACTTTGGAAATCATTCCCCAAAAGGAATTCACCTCATCTACCCAATCACCACCTTTGGAACCTTCCACCAAAGATACTAATACTAAAACCACTCCTTCCTCATCTAGGGGCTTAATCTTTGAGACCAATTATCAAGGAACTACCCCCATTTATAAGCCCTTCTCTAGGTTGGTCCAAAGTTTAGAGTTCACATCCTAGCCTAAAATCAATAAAGCTACATTTTGGCATCAACTTGGCCTTATCAAAATAAATCTAACTCCTCAACTTTGCTTAAGTCCATGCTTAAACCCATTATTGGTACCCCACCAACTACCTCTTCTAAAGTCATAAGTGAACCATCTCAAACACTTTTACATAAAATTACCAAGTTACCTCATGCTTCTTTCACCAAACCAATCAAGAATCTAGGGATCCTTCCCACACCTAGTCACGCTCACCCTCCTTTGAGATTGGACTTAACTCCATCAAACTCACTGAAGCCTAATCCTATTAAGTCCCTTAATAAGGAAGGCCTACCCAAAATTCCACCATAAAATAGACCTATACCCCCTCCTTCTAACCTACCTTCCATTATAGACCTCATCCTTCTACCATTCTTGTTACCTATTCTTTTTCGTAGAAACCATCTCCTCTTTCTTCACCTTCAATCACCAAACCATCTATTTCATCATCATTCCTAACCAACTTATCCCTGTCTACCTTTCCACTTGTAACCAAACCTTCACCATCCAAAATTTTTGTATCCAAGTGTCCAACCCCCAAGCCAATCATACCTAAGCAGACCTGACCAAAATCATAAATCAAAATCATTCCTCGAACTATTGCTTCCATAAAGAAGCCTACAGCCAATAAAGTTCTCACCCCTCATATCCAAAACCCCTTACCTACAACACCTTTGCTAGAGTCCTACATAAATATTTTGTAAAGGTTGTTGCAAACCCCCTCCATTAGTTTGCCTCCAATTAAACCTTTTGAACCCACCTAACCTAAACCAACCTGGTTCAATGACAATTTGATTTTTCATTACCATAGGACTCTTGGGCATGATACAGAGAATTGTAAATCTCTCCAAACACTTGTCCATAATTTGTTAAAAGAAGATGATTTATTGGAGGAGCCCTTTTTACCTATACTAGTAATCTTACCATCAACCCAGCCTACCCAACCTTTACCCATTATATCACTCCTACTTGAGAGTAAAAAGGAGGAACCAAAGAAAATATTGAGTCCCCTTATCCACACTATTCATATGGTTACCCATTCCCAAGCCTAATAGAAGGATAAGGCAAAAACTAATGTAACCATCCCTTGGACTTACCCTTCAAAATCTTAACCTACCAACTAGACCCAAGCATATCCATCTCCACCTTCACAAACATCAAAACCAAAAGTTTCCATTTCGGAATCTCCACCTCCTAACCCCACTCCATTCATCTAATGGCTCGTGTTGAAACAATTTCACCAAACACTAGCATAAATGAGCCTTTATGATTTAATCAACACCTCACCTCAACATCACCAAGCATTAATTGAGCCTCTATATTCTATAAAGATTCAAATATATGATCCATAACCTCTTGCATTCTTTTTTGGAGCCCTCTTCCAAGCCACCCTTATCACTTTTCAATATTTGGAAATCTTGCCTTTTTGTACTGAAGATCTTGATCCTCCCCTCTCCATTATAGCATACATCAATCAAACCTAAGTCAAGTGGGTAATGATTGATGGAGGAGCTAACATCAACATCATCTCCTCCCATGCACATGATCAACTTTAATTACCCACAAACATCATTTCTAAGAGTACAATGGTCCTTCACTCTTTTAATGATGTTATGGCCACTACCTTAGGGACCATGGTCCTTCATATCTAATTGGGGCCTCATACCATTCCCAAATTGTTTTACATGGTTGAGGGTGAGTTATAATATAATGTATTACTCGAATGCCCTTAGATCTGTGTAATGGGTTGTGTCCCTTCCACTTTACACCGATGCATCAAATTTGAGCATGGGGGAGTCATTATAATTAAAGATGATCCTAGTCCCTTTGCTTCTTGAAATATGACATATCAGCCTAATGACATTCTTTTTCCTCTTTCATCTACCTCACAACCTACCTTTAATCAAACCACTACATCGCCCACCATCAGTAACATTTCCCTTCACCATACTAGCTCATCTATTCCCTCATCACAAATTCTAGTATAAGACCCCATGCAATTAACATTTCAATGACTCTCACTAGGGGAATATCGCCTTCTCATATTGGATGCCTTCTCTACTCTACATGAATATGAGAATCTTTAAAATGACCCTTCTTATGACCCCAAAATGGGCACCATTGTCCCCTTTGGGCTCCACAATAACTGAATAAATTTTGTCTATGGGGGACTCGATCAACCACTTATTGCTCCCACCACAGCTCCATATATCCAACCATTCACCTCCAACTTTTCTTACCTAAGAAACCCATCCTTTACCAAAACCTAACTTTATTAGCATGCTTGGAAGGGTTTTAGTCTTGGACTCTATGAACAAGGACCTCACGAGTTGCCCATTATCAAAACCTAAAACCTCATGAGTTCTTTGGACTAGGGTTTGAACCACTAGAAGAACCCACATCACCAAAACCTATCGCTACCACTACCAAATAAATTCTATCCTCACCAACCCCATGTTCCCAATCTAAATAGTTTGACATCATCCCCTCTAACTTTTTTTTTATCAATACCATTAGCTTGGGCCCCCTGACATATCAAAAAGAGGGCTGAACCATGACCATTCCTCTCATCCACACAAAAATGATTGAACATGACTCACCCACTATTAACACCATTCACCATTAAGATGATAATGTCATTCTCACCTATCTCAGTGTGCGGGATTCTTCTATCCATAAATCTCTCCCTCCTATAAACCAAACCATGTTGAATGAATCAACTATTGATATTAATTTGGGTACTCAAGAGGACCCTTGCATCATTAAAATAGGATAATTGTTAACCCCTAAAGAGTGGTGTGACTACCCTTTTTTCCTTCATAATCATAGCTTATCATTTTCTTGGTCCTATCAGGATATGCTTGGAATTGATCCTTCCATTACTCTCTATAACATCATCACTCATCCTGAAGTTAAGCTAATTCAGCAAAAACTCTGTCATGTGTATCCCTGTATCACTCAATCAAAACATTCTCATGACAAACACAATTTTACACCCTCTCCTACCATAACATCAAAATAATACCGACAATATTATCAAGATAAACTTACACTATCACATCTTACCAATAAAACATTTTTATATGTCTCAATACATCACCCCAAATATCATCACATCCATTGTTTTAAATTAATTCTACGTAAAATAGTTCTGTCACCACATTATCATCATCATGTCTCAACTATCCAATCAACATAAAAATAATCTTAACCAAAAATATTTATGGCATCATCATAATTATACATCAACATCTTAATCCACATAATTATAACCATAATGACATCATCATCATACCTAAACTAATAGATCATAAATAATAATCATAATTTTAAATCATCAAAATTTACATCACACCATATCCTCATAACCATAATCACAAAAATAATCATAAACATCATCATAATTATAACATGAATAATCATAAAAAACTACCAGCATCCTAATCCATGTGATCAACATGCGCATCAATGTCATGAATATAATCATCAACGTCATCATAATATAAAATAATACATATGTGTCTCTCTCATAAATGCATCTCACCTTATTGGCATACAGTCTGATATCAAAATATACATATCAAAAAAATACATAATTGAGATATCATGTATCACAAACCTACAACACCAGACCCAAAACCACTTATATCTACTCTACCATCTGGTGGTGGACCCCTTGATATACCTACCTATGCTACAGTCAATGCCCACTAACTTGGTGTAGCTATAGTTGGACCCCCAGCCAAGTTGTCCCTATACTCCCTATATCTCATCACCTCTAGAAATTAGGATAACACCATAGCCTCATAGTATCAAAATTCCTAAACAGTGGTCAGGAAGTGTGTCCTCAGAATTGAGTCAGCTACTCCTCCTACCATAATCATCCTTGTTCTCTATCTCAAGGCATCTCACTCTTGTGTGAATAAATCAAGGTTGTTCCTCATCATATCCCACTCTCTTGTTAGAGTGGCTACCTACCCTTATAAAGTGACTATTTATGCCTAAAATTTAGCCACCTATCCCTATAACCCTATCACAGGGGCCTATGTTATTGCAAAGGTTGTCACTATTTGGCCATCAGGTCCTCTATCCTATACTTGTTTAGGATTGACATCCATAGGCTGTTAGCCTCCATCCCCCCTATCCAAAAAATTTGGTCACATACCTTGCCTAATACCATCCCATATATCCATCAATCACTCTTGCATCATTTATAGGCACTCTCACTAGAAGCCCCTTATAATATATCATAATGGCATTTGGTTATAGCTTCAAAATTAGGTAATTTGCATCCTCCCTCCTATAATGCTAAAAATTTGGGGGTGTATCTTGCACCAACCTAAACTACCTCCAAAATTGATCCATTGGGATGCACTTGATCTTACCATCCCATCAGCCATAAACCCACTACCAACTCTACAATGATAGCATGTGGTGCTTGTAACCTATCTATAGGGACCAACTCAAATATAGCCTCGATATAATGTCTGTTACCACCAAGCCCTCCAAGGAATCTCAAAACCACTCTATGTCTCTGGCTCTGCACCCCATTCCTATAAGTGTATAATTATTATGTCGTCTCATGAATCCAACCCTTTAATTTATTGGTGCATAGCCATCCTAGGGAATACCAAAGGGTTTCAACACTCGTATATGCTTGTATGCCCAATAATAGAGCATAAATTCAATGTTGATCCCATATCATCTCCACACCCTGAAGGCCCAGAGCTCTTTATAAATCTACACCAGTAATATTGGGGCCCATCCAAAAATTGTACCCCTTAGAAGCATCTTTGTCATCACTCCTAATAGAACACAAGGAAATTGACCACTACTCAAGTCTGACACCGCAAAACATGATATGCCCATCATCATCATAGTCAACAAACATCTATCTTATGGGGCTCACTAGTATAATATCCCATATAAAACTCCACTACTATAGTATCTAGCCTCCACTCAATCCTCACCATATATTCAACCCATGTAGTGGTCTTAGTCCCCTCAAATCAATAGTCAAGTGATCTTATGGATGTCCTCCAAAAGAATGGGCATCTCACTGATCGATAATAGGAATGTGTTTATGTCTAGGTCTCATCACTCGATGAGTGCCACAATCATCACCATGTCATGTGGAAGGTGTTGGTAGTGTCTCATGACCCCTAGGCCCACTTCATCTACCTCCACTCAACATCAATCATCTCATCACACACCTCTATGATTATCTTAGGAATTTGATCCCTCATCTGAATCTACTTATGGGCCTACACAAAAATCATAACAATGTTCATATTTATAATGTTCCCTCTCTTACTTGACACACACCCTTGACCTCTATTTGTACCCATGTTTCCATGTCCTTGGTAACCTATAATCTCTCCCTTAGGTCCATTCTTTCATCTTTCACACTTCTTTCCACCTTAATGTTGTACTATATCTTAGAATTATTACCCACCCTCAATTATTTTTCACCTAGACCCCTTTTTATTATACCTTAATTCCTTATTGGGTTGGACCTCTTTTGGCCAACTACCAATGGCTCAGGGAACTATCGACAGTCCTTAGGGCTATTTGGCCCCCCACAATCGACCATCAATGGTTAGGTCTAACCATTAATAATCATTGTGTGTGACCATCGGTGGTGAAACCCAACCACATAATCTAACCTACAAGCCTTAAATCAAGCTAAACATGCATCACAATAAAACATTCCTACTTATCTATTTCCTATTTTCATTTACTTAACCTTCCCCTTAGTTTTTCTACCCCTTTTTCATCGATACCTGAACCTAGGGCATCCAAGCCCATGCCTGGTATTTTCCCCAACCTATTTTTACTTTCCCTAATATTCTCTACCCTTTTCCTATACCTCACATTATTACCCATTTATAAATTTAAAAATAAACCCTACCTCATTCCATGATTTCTAGCATAGATGAAGCACTCACACTTGTAGACACCTAAATCTAGCCATCAATGACCTCCAACTAGGATTTTGGCTAATTTCCACTTAAAATACATAATTTAGCCTAAAACACTAAAGCACATTAAAATATTTGAAACTAGCATATTCAATTATCTATTTTAGCTAGGGTATCCCTAAATGGGGCAATGCAATTTATGGGCCAGCTAACTTTGATCAGATCATTTCGAGTCAAAATGCCAATTTTACACCTAGGTGTTCTAGATTATTCTTTCATATCAAATATCTTACACAAGACATGTGCCTTTCTTATTTTCTATTTATAATATCCAAAATGGGATAATGAATCCAACACATCTGACATCACCTTCCAATTCTAATCTAGTTGAATTTTGGACCAATAATAAGGCATTATAATAAATTTAAGTAATTTATGCACAAAGTGCTTAAACATGCTTAAGATTTAATTAATCCAAATCAAATCCTAAATAAGAATTCCATGGAAACTTGTTAAATACTTATTTTTGGAAATGAATATTGAATATCTGCATCATCAGGTGACCTCATTTCTTAGGAAGACATCCCTAGGCCATAAATGCCACAAATATCAAGATTCATGTCTTGCATGCCTCATCAAAGCCCTCCATGCCTCTTAATTGATCATCTATCCCAACTTTTGATGAGCCTATTTATCAATTTTAATTGCATAATTATATTAATCCTTAGCCACACATCTCAATCCTGAGATGGATGTTCAGGTTGATTCTGATAAATCTCAAAAATCTATAAATAGGAGGCCTTACCATATCATTTCTAAATTATTTTGGTGCAAAGTTATTATGCTCAAATATCTTCAAAATACATGATTATGCAAAGCTATAATGAAAAAGTGATTACAAAGCTTCAAGAAATTAGTGTTACCATGCCAAATTGATTCCAAGCTAATCCAAGCCACAAGGGGCCAAGGAGAAGAGGAGATAGCCAAGCCTCCTTTGATGAAGACTTCATGAGCACAAATCGAGGAATCCATTACAATAAGCATTTTAGAGCATCCAAAGAAGGCAAAAGAGGGTTTATTTTTCATTTTAGTTGTGTGTTTTATTCATGTTTGTTAACTAAGCTTTCCTTAGTGTCTAGGCCTAGAGATGTTATACTAGTTAGTGTGTTTCTTTCATTTTGTTTTCATTTTGGAAATAAAAACATACTAACCATCCTCTCTTGATTCAAATTCCTAGTTTCAAAACACCATCACTTGACCACATCCTTGTTCTCCCTCCATCGCACTCGAACAAACTGACTCGACCAATCATGAATCTCTACCTCAACAAAATCCATGCTCCACACACCCATCCCAATCACTCAAAATAATAGACACTCTTCACCATAGTCACAATGTGAAAAAAAACTTCTTGTTTTTACTTTTACATTTTAAATTTTTAAGGTTTCACCCTAACCATTGATGGTTAGGCTAACTATCAATGGTTTCCCCTTTGGGCATCCTAACCATCAATGATTAGGCTTGTCTCACCTTTCTCTACACTTTTCCAACATGACCTTTTATCATCAACTGACTCCTACCTAGAACTACATTTGGCCTAAATTTCCTCTTAGATGCCCTATCTAGGGAACTATCTAGGCAGCATCCTCTCACCTAGTGAAGATGGAGTTAGCTCAACCACCTTCCAACCTAGCCTTTTTTACTTGACCTCTTTACATATTTGGCAATGAATTTACATGGTCCTATGACCACACCAACCCATTTTTCCAAAGTTGACTATTTGAACATTTCACCCACCTCATGCATAACTCAACGAATTATGTTGTTTAACAAGATCACTTCTTCACCTGGATACTTGCAAATGACACAGACCTTATTTGGATGGTGTGATGGGAATGACTCAATCAGCTATGACCAATGATATGAACTAGTTACCCTCACTTATCTTTCTATAACATGACCTTATTTTACAACACTAAAATTTTTAGTCATTTCATGATCTTGACTATCACTCTTCATCATTTTTGTGTGTGGGTTTGCATCACAACTACCCAACCCCTTTCATGTCACCCACCTTGTCTCATCTATCAAACCTTGACCTAATTTTATCTATGCCTCCTTCATCTCCCAGTTTAAGGGGGAATACTTCTTCTCTTATAAGGGGAAACCAAACCAAGACCTTGACCAGTTTCCTATTTTTTTTCTATAGATTGCCTAAAATCTACACAACAAAAAGGGGTAAAATATAGACACGTAAAAACTACACACAATAGTTTTCAATGTTGCATTACCTTTAGACCTTCTACTCAACCCATTTGTAGCTTGACCTTATTAAACCCCCACATAACACATAATTTAATTCACCTTTTTTTACCAAATCTCTTTACCCCACTAACCATCGATGGTTAGGGTAACCATCAATGATTGACCTAACCATCGATGGTTGGGTCCTCGCCCTTTCTTTAAAAAACTTTAAAGCATTGCTAGTTCTTTGTGAGAGATTAACAACTCCTAAAAATGGTAACTTGTCTTTAAAAATAAGATTTAGTTGAAAAAATAGGTAGTTTTATCCTCTATAAAATTGGTAACTTCCTTTATTTCATTTAGTAAGTTCTATCTATAAAAAGAGCTAAGGAAGAAATAAGAGATAGAAATTAATCATCAAACTATCAAGATTTCTTATAGATATTCAACATCTATACCAGTGAGTAAGCATCATGACTAGAGACCCAGAACTTTGTCAAAATCACTCTAAAAGGCTCAAAGCACCATTATTCTAGTCACATCACTCTAGGATTCCTCCACTCAACTATAGGTATTTTGTGCTTGTGCTTCATGGTTTATCTAGGTTTTAATCCCTTTACCTTATCAAACCCACCAATACCTCACTTTACACTTCCTAACCTTGTATCCAACCTCTATCTAACTAAAGTCCCATTTTGTACTCCTTGAGTTATTCAACCCAAGTTTGCATAGGAAACCATTGATAGTTACCTAATCATTGATGGTCATCTACAACCATCGATGGTTGACCAACCACTGATGGTTTACCTCAACTATCGATCATTCTCCTAATCACCGACGGTTCTTTGTGGCATCATTTTCTAGAAATCCTTTTTCACCCTTTTACCTCAAATCAAGCTCCACTTTTTATGTTTCCCCTTGACCATAGTACCCTTTTTGATTTTATAAACCTGACCCTAACCACCCTAGCATCAAAATTTTATCAATTTCTTTAATAATCAAGTTATCTTTTACTTTCTAGCATGCCTTTACTTTCTTATCATTGAATGCACATATCTTCTTTTATCATTTCAGACTTGATTGTCATAAGAGTGGATTGACAACCTCCTAGCAAGCATTGTGCTCCTTAGATCTAGCTCATGCTAGGCAATCCACCCAACCAACCATATAATAACCCCCTTTCAAGTGTCTATGATATTTTTAGGTTATTCCTTCCTAGCCAAAGAGGAGTTCCCACTTTCATCTAGATTCATGCATGTATTTCACTAGGTATTCTTCTACACACCTTATTATTAGAATTCTTTTATTTACTTTCAAAATTAAGAAATGAGGAAAATAAACTGAAACGCAAGGTAAGAAATCCAAAGAGGATGAAAAATCTAACATTGATGATGATGAACTAATTTCTTTGATTACTAGAAATTTTAACATTGGTATAGGGAAGTATAAGGGTAAACTAGCCTTAAAATGTTTTAATTATAGAGAGATAGGACACTTTTCTAAGAAGTGCCCTCATAAGCATGAAAATAAAGATGATGAAGAGCATGATGAAGGACAATTTGAAGATAGGAAGGCACACAAGAAGAAAGGATTCAAAAAATATAACAACAAGAAGAGATCCTTCAAGAACAAGAAGAGTCTTTATACCAAAGAAGATTGCAACTCATCAAATGAGAGTGAAGATAGTGATTCAAAACATGATCATAAAGATGATGGTCATGCTGAAGATAATGTCTTATTCATGGTTGAGGAAGTAAGTTGATCACATTAGGAGTCTACTTGGAATGATTTAGATGATGATGAAGATGAGGTGTATTATGAGACTTTTTTGATGAATGCTCTTGAATAATTGAAGGTTGAGAAGAAGATCAATAATAATATGAAGTCTAAGCACAAGGATTATGAGGAGCAATTCAATGTGTATGAGGCAAGATTGATTGAATACACCAAGGAGAATGAAGATATGATCAAGCATCTTAGTTATCAATTGGAAATTATTTCTAAAATCCTAAAAGCTAAAGAAGATGAATGTTCAAGGTATGTTTTTGAAAATGAATCTTTGAAATCTAAGATATAAAATAAAACTAGTAAGGTGAAGACATTTGTGAGATTTGAAAAGAGCTCATGTGATCTAGACAATATTATGAGTGGTCAAAAGCATGATAGTGATAGAACTGGTCTTGGATATGAAGAAGAACAAAAGACTATAACTCAAGACAAGATAAAGACTAATGTGAATAAGGGCACTCATACTCTGCAGATAAATCATCAGATAAGGAATCAAGGTATTAGTAGAGTAAAGACAAAATAGATCAAATAGACAAATGCCATGAAGTATGCAAAATTCAATGGTTACTCTTATACATGTAATCAATTTGGTCATAGGGATAGAGAGTACAAGAGACCTATTAGAAATGAATTTTCATGGGACTATGATAGGGGTAATTACTCAAAATACGTGAATAGAATCAAGTGATTTAATTGTCTTGATGTGGGACATTTTGTAAACCATTTTCCATATAAGATTAGATAAGGTGAGTCCTCTCAAAAAGGGAGGTTGTTTTTTTTTTCATGACATAAGACACATTGCAAATTTTTGTCCAGATAAGGTAAGGCAATATATGTTTTTTTCAAAAGATATGGTGTGATACAATTATGAACAGAGAGGTCACATTGATAGGTTATAAAAAAAAAATCCTACAAGAAAGAGTAGATTTAATCAGGATCCTAGAGTTCAAGAAAGAAGGCATGTTAACACATGGAATCAAAAGGTGAAAAGTGTGATTCTTGATGAGACTGCAGATCTAAGTAATCTATTTACTATGGTAGAGTATGATTCTAAAGTTAAAGAGTCCCAAGAGGTATCATTGTCTACTCATATTGAGATTGAAGAGACTAATCTCAAAGAGAAGACCAAGGTACTGATTGAGACTAGTCCTAAGGTATGTATGGATCGAAGTGAACATCATGTTGTTGCTGAGCATGTATCATGTAAATAACATCAATTTTATGTGCCTAATTATGAGGTTCTAAGCTGCAAGGAAGATTCTTTAGATGAAAAGGTATGTAATGTATCTATGTTATCTCCATTTATTATAAATCCAATTCTATAAGAAAAGGAAAATGTTGTAGTGGTTAAGGAAGTTGTTTCTCTTAAGATAAATAAGAAT
Source organism: Torreya grandis (assembly GCA_037957365.1). Taxonomy (NCBI): domain Eukaryota; kingdom Viridiplantae; phylum Streptophyta; class Pinopsida; order Cupressales; family Taxaceae; genus Torreya; species Torreya grandis. The sequence continues at coordinate 362,003 of JARHVA010006600.1, forward strand.
AACAATAAATACAAATATCAGATGAGCAAGGAAGAGATAGAAGATGAGGATTTGTTATTATTTTAGAACATTAAGATATAGAAGGTATCTCTATCTATGCTTCTTAAGAGACTCTTTTCAGTGGAAAAGCATGTTTTTGTGCTCAAGATGATAATGCCAATTAGAGAAGGTCTTTTTTTAAGGGGGAGCAACAAGTTCATGAGCCTATTTCAAAGGTTTGTGAAAGATTTGTAGTATAGAATTAGAATGGGTGGTTTCAAGTGGATTAATGAGATTGATGCAAATTTTAAGAAGTGTTTAGTGCTCATAAAGTTTTTTTCATTTATTTTTGGTGTGCTCCAAGTGTTTTTGAGGTCTAAGGGTATGTATGTGTGACTTAAGGATTTTTAGACTCTCAGTTTTCTCCATTTTTGGTTTAAAGGCAAGCAGGCCTAAAATGGGTTATAGGATGTATGGGTTAGTATGGAAGCTTAAATATTGGTCTAGAAGTGTGTAATGGATGTCTCTAGGTGTGCAAGTAAATTCAAATGTGTGCATTGACTAGAAGGAGGTTTGTTGACCTTATTTTGAGATTATAGGATTTTGGGATTTGCTAAAAAATTGGTCTACCTTATGACCTTGAAAACTAAGGATTATTTATTTATTGAATGGGACAAGTGGGTGGTCAAATCAAGATTCACATAGATTTGAAGGTTTATGGTTCTCTAGTTATTTAAGTTTATGTCAATATGGAGGGTTAATTGGCTAGTTGGTTTATGAAAGAAGTATGTTGCAAAGGATGAGATTGTCATTGATAATTATTTTGATTAAGGGGTCATATGAGAGTGATCCATATATGGATTTTTAGGTTTTGAATATGTGTCTACTAAAAATTTTGGGCTCTGCAAGTTTCAGGTAGGGCTACAAGGAGGCTAGACGGGCCTAATTTGAAGAAGAGTGCTTTTTGCTTAGTTTCTCCAAAAGAGAAAAGTATGAGTATCTAAAGGTATTTTATTAGGTTGTTTTAGTACATGTTTCCTATTTTTTATAGCTCAGATGCAGAGTTGGTGGTCATGGAAGTGTCTTGAAAGAAAAGGCTAGTAAGCTTGCATGGTGGTTCTTCATGGTGTGTGGAGATCTGAAGATGATCAGAAGGTGAAATTACTTAGATTTCTTAGGGGGAGTCCCTCTCAAATGTTTTTTGATGTGTTCCATTAATATTTGTTGTAGTACTTGATTGAAGAGAGTGTTGGCATGGAGCAAGAAGATGTTGTCAAGGCAAGTTGAAGTAGGCTCAAGGTAAGGGGGAGTTTGTATCATATTTATAAGATGGTCCTTTCCTATTCAATAGTACTTTTAGTTCCTCAAGATCAATTTATTCCCACTTTTTCATTGTATCAAAGGGGGAGAAAGTTCCTATTTTGGGAGTGGGAGAAAGTTCTTATTTTGGGAGTGCTTTGAAGAGAGAGAAGGTGAGTTGTATATTGTTATATGATGATTGTTGACATCAATGACAAAGGGGGATATTTTATAAGATTTTTCTTAATGATTTCATGGTGTTATCATGGAGGTGTCATGTTGACTAGATGAAGTGCTTTGAGAGTCTATGTGACAATGACAAAGTGTGTAGTGTGATTATTCTTTTATGTTTGAAGGTGGCTTAGTTAGTCATCATTGTTTGGCTGATCAGAGATGTTCAAGGTTGTGTATTGTGATTAGATCATGTGAAATAGGTATCTAAGATGTTATCTATGTTTTGAGATCTTGTGTGCACAAGAGTAATTCATCTGGTTGATCATAGTTTTCATCTAGTTATTATTGGTCCAGTGGTAGAAAATATAAGCAGGTAGTTTGATGATGTCACCATTGACATGTGGGAATGATTCAAGGAGAGTGGATCATATGTTTATGATCACATTAGTCCTTATTTATTATGTGCCAAATTTCAAGTCATGCATTGAAGTTCAATCAAAGTTACGAGGGTACAAAGTTGGCTTATAAGACAAATTTCACTATTTTCTCATACTTAGCCAGATTTGTAAAGTGGTCAGAAAGCATTGAGTACATGGTTTGATGATGGGATATCTTATACATGTGGATGTTTTAGGAGAAGGTAATCATATGGGTTTATTAAATTTTAGACCTAGTTTAATTTCTAGATCATGTGATGTAGTGCATCAAAAGATATGCATATGCAAAGTTAGGCTCCCAAGCAGATTGAATGTATTTTCCCATAGCCAATTTTGTAGTGTGGCAAAAAGAGCTGAGTGAGAATTTTGATGGTACATATGTGAAGGTGTCGAGATAATTTGATCATATTTTTTTTTAGTTTTGATTATAGATGATTTGTACTAAATTTGAGATCATGCACTAAAGCATGGCAAAAGTTATAGTTTTTTAAAGTCAACTTCTCAGGCAGATTTGGACATGGTTGGCTCTTTGATAGAAGTTTATGAGAAGGTTATTTAATGGCCTTATGTCTCACACATGTAAGGGTTTCAAGAGTAGTGTGTCACATGGTTAGATTATCCTATGTGAGGAGATCATCTAGTCCAAACTTTAGATCCTATGTAAAAGTGAAGAAGTTATTAAGGATTAAAAATGGCTACTTAGAGATATTGATAGGGTCCCCATACTTAGTCATTTTTGAAAGCGTTAAAGCTCGAACAAGATCGATAGTGCATGATTGTTCCAAGGAGTCAGGAAGTAATGAGATGAGGATAGGTGCATAAAGTTTAACATTTAAGAAAAGGTACAGGATAACGATCCAACTATAAGTAGGTGTTCATAAAAATTGATCAATAGTGAGCATTGATCATTAAGGACTTGGTTGATCTATAGAGATCGATAGAGTGTGTTGAGTCAAAGTTCCATAATTACACAAGATGAGGTCAACATGACAGATGTTTAATGTTTATATTTAGTAGTCTATGTATTAGATCTTGAACATAATCGATGGTGTGAGATTGATCTTGAGATGAGAGTCCACAAGATTTGAGTATTGTGTTCAAAGGTTAACTGTGACCATTGCTATTCAAATATTTGAATTTAACAAGGGAAAATTAGAGCTCTATATTTTGATAGAAGATGAATTTTCTCATGAAATAAATATCAAACATGTAGAGGACTCTGTGGTGTATCTAATGAACCTAATTTAAAGATCAAGAAATGTGTATAGTCAAAGATATTGATCTAAGAAGTTGACTGTGTGTTTGTGTTTGTTTTGTAAGTGACCAAAGAAGAATATTTGAGCTTGTATTGATGCCATTTTGATGTCTAATGATGAATTAGCTATTGGAGCATGTTTTAGACTCTATGAGGATGTTTTATGTGGATTTTGAAAGTGTGATCAATCTATCTTAAGTTTGAACAATGCTTAATAAGTTAAAAGTGTGTTTGGTAATGGTGTTCCTATGTATAAGGTCTTTATTTGAGTTGTTTGAGCATATACAGAGGTGAGATACATTGATTATGATAATTTGAAGATGTCAAATGGGATATAAACAATAGACTTATGTATTTGAAAGTGGTCATGTATTTGTGTTTTGATCGAGGTAGTGTTAAAAGAGTGAATGGGTTCACATGAGACCTATAAGGGCTACAAAGGTCTTATTAAAAGGTGTAGTTCTTTAAGGGTGACCCATAGATGATATGGCCAAACTATTTAGTTTATATTGATATATTTATTCATATGATAAATGTCTCAAGGGTTAAGACATGCCTAATGGCCGACCAATATGAAATTGATTAAAATTGCTCTATAAATAGTGGAACTAAATAATGATGGGTTCTAGACTTTTTGTGTGAGACCAAGGAGAGATTAGAGAGAGGCTTGTGTGTGTTTTGTGGATGTGAGGAGGGTTAAGATTCCCTAAGGATGTATTTAATATCATAATAAATTGAGAACTATTTTTATGACTTGTTGGTCATAATTCTATTAGTAGAATAGTGCTCTTGCAGATTGAGTGTGAGTGAAGGTGAAGAGAGATAAGCTAAAGTCCATCATCTATTCTTGACCTCAATTTAGAGGTGGATTTATTCATAGGTGTTATTTTGGTAGCTTAACATCTAAGGTGGTTGTAACCTCCTTTCAAGGTGAAACTTTCTAAAAGGTTTGGTTGTTGTTGTAGCTCAACTAGATAGGTGTGGTAGCACCTTGTGGGATTGGAGTCTCATTAAATAGGGATTTTAATTCCTTGATCATTTGTAGATGGTATAAATTAGATATTGTTTTTATAGGATAGTAGACTAATTTTAGGTTCTAGTGGGTTTTCTCCCCCAAGAGGGTTTCTCACATTTTTCATGTGTTATGTCATTGATCTTACATTGTCTCTCTTGTTCATTGATGTAAATGATATGTATACTTCATGAATGCTTGTCATATCTGATTAAGTATTTTTCAAGATTAGAATTGAAGTTGGATTATTTGGGCTCACTGATTCACCCCCTCCTCTCAATTATTGTACCTCTAATAATTAGTATTAGAGCGAGGTCCTTTGGTAAAAACTTGACATCTTGAAGGTGATCTAAGGTACAATGGCTAGTCATAATGTACAAGGTGGTTTCTCTACTAAGAAAGCACATTTATTCAATGGATATAATTATGTATTTTGGAGTGAAAGGATGAAGACATACATTATTTCCCTAGGGTTTGATGTATGGTAATCTATTTTATATGGTTATATTTCTCCTATTATTCCTTCATATAGTGTTGCAGAGAAGAAGCTATTTGAGAACAACTCTAAGGTAATGAATGTCATCACTTATGGTCGTACAAAAAATAAGCTCACCAAAGTAATTCCAAGGAAATATGGGATAAATTGAATACTATTTTTAAAGGATATTCAAAGGTTAAGATTGCTAAGTTGCAGACTCACAGAAGGAAATTTGAAAGGTTCAAGATGAACAAAGAAGATACAGTGGCATCCTTTTTATAGAGAGTTGATGATATTATGAATATCATCAGAGGTCTTAGAGAGAATCTTGAAGAGACTATTCTTATTCAAAAGGTATTAAGGTCTCTATCCCCTAGGTTTGATCTGAAAGTATCTACTATAGAAGAGAGTCATGACCTTACTTAGTTGAATATGGATCAACTGCATGACACCCTTACTACCTATGAGATGAGGACGAATGATGATATACCACCAAAGAAGGAAGATATATTCAAGATATAGATGAAACCTAAGAATAATTTTCAAGGTAATAAATCCAAAGAGGATGACATATCTAACATTGAATATGATGAACTAATTGTTTTGATTACAAGGAAATTTAACACTAGCTCAAGGAAGTATAAGGGTAAACTACCCTATAAATGTTTCAACTATGGAGAGATAGGATATTTTTCTTGGAAGTGCCCTCATAATCATGATAATAAATATGATGAAGAGTATGATGAAGGACAATTTTAAGATAAGAAGACATATATAAAGAAAGGAATCAAAAATTATAACAACAAGAAGAGATCCTTCAAGAAAAAGAAGAGTCTTTATATCAAAGAAGATTGCAGCTCATCAGATGAGAGTGAATACAGTGATTTAGAATATCATCATGAAGATGATGGTCCTACTAAATATGAATCCCTATTCATGAATGAGGAAGGAATTTACTCAAAGTAGAAGGATTCTACTTGGAGTGATTCAGATGATGATGAATATGAGGTGGATTGTGAGATTGTTTTGATGAATGCTCTTCAAGAACTAAAGATTGAGAAGAATATCAATAATAATATGAAGTTTAAGCTCAAAGAATATGAGGATAAATTCATTGTGTATGAGGCAAGATTGACTGAAGATGTCAAGGATCATGAAGATATGATCAAGCATCTTAGTTGTCAATTGAAAATTCTTTTACAAGCCTAAAAGTTAAAGAAGCTGAATGTTCAAGGTATATTTATACAAATGAATCTTTGAAATTTGAGATAGAAAAGATAGATAGTAAGGTGAAGACATGTGTGAGATTTAAAAAGAGCTCATGTGATCTAGACAATATTTTGAGTGGTCAAAATCATGATAGTCATAGAACTAGTCTTGTATATGAAGAAGAATAAGAGACTATAACTCAAGACAAGATAAAGACTAATGTGAACCAAGACACTCATACTCTGAAGACAAATCATCAGACAAGGAATGAAGGTGATAGCAGGGTAAAGAGAAATCAGATCAAATAGACAAATGTCATGAGGTATTCAAGATTCAATTATTACTATTATACATGTAATCAATTTTTTCATAGGGCTAGAGAGTGCAAGAGACCTATTAGAAATGAATTTGCAAGTGACTATGATAGGGGTCATTAGTCAAAATATGTGAATAGAATTAAGTGTTTTAATTGTCTTGATGTGGGACACTTTAAAAACCATTGTCCACATAATATTAGACAAGGTGAGTCCTCTTCAAAAATGGGAGGTTATTTTGTTTGTCATGACATAGAACACATTGCAAATTTCTATCCAAATAAGGTAAGGAAAGATATGTTTCTTGCAAAAGGTATGGTGTGCTACAATTGTTAATAGAGAGATCACATTACTAGGTTTTACAAGTAAAGTCCTACAAGATAGATTAGATTTAATCAAGCTCCTAGAGTTCAAGAAATAAGGCATGTTAACACATGGAAGCCAAAGGTGAAAAGTGTGAGTCTTGATGAGACTGTAGGTCTAAGTAATATGTTTGCTATGGTGGAGAATGCTTCTAAATTTAAAGAGTCCCAAGAGGTCTCATTGTCTGCTCATATTGAGATTGAAGAGACTAAGCTCAAGGAGAAGACCAAGGTATTGGTTAAGACTAGTCCTGAGGTATGTATAGATCCAAGTGAACATCATATTGTTGTTGAGCATGTTTCATGTAAATAAAATCAATTATTTGTGCCTAATGATGAGGTTCCAAGCTACAAGGAAGATTATTTATATAAAAAGGTATGTAATGAATCTATGTTGTCTCCATTTATTATCAATCCAATTCTAGAAGAAAAAGAGAATGTTTTAGTGGTTGAGGAAGTTGTTTCTCCTAAGCCAAAGAAGAAGAACAAGAATAAGAACTAAAAATATCAGATGAGCAAGGAGGAGATGAAAAATGAGGATTTATTATTATTTTAGAGCATTAAGATATATAGAAGGTGTCTCTATCTATCCTTATTAAGAGACTCCTTTCAGCAGAGAAGCATGTTTGTGTGCTCAAGATGATAATGCCAATCAGAAAAAGTCTTTTGTTAAGGGGGAGTAATAAGTTCATGAGCCTGCTTTAGAGGTTTGGGAAAGACCTATAGTATAAAGTTAGAATGGGTGGTTGTAGGTGGCTTGATGAGATTTATTCAAATGTCAAGAAGTTTTTATTGCTTAGAAATGTCTATGCTTTTCTTTATGGTGTGCTCCAAGTGCTTTTGAGGTCTGAAGATATGTATGTGCCAATTGAGGATTTTTTAGTACTCTTAGTTTTGTTTGTTTTGGGTTTAAAGGCAATCAAACCTAAAATGGGTTATAGGATATATGGGTTCATAAAGGTGTGGAAGCTCAAATATTAGTCCAGAAGTGTGTGATGGATGTCTCTATGTGTGCAAGTAGTTTTAGAGTTGTGCATTGATGATAAGGAGATTTGTTAACCACACTTGTCTTACGATTCTAGTATTTTGGGCTTCACTAAAAAAGTTGCCTAACTTATGAGATTGAGGTATAAGGCTTATTTATTTATTTAATGGGCCAAATGGGTGGTCAAATCAAGCTTCATATATATATGAAGGTTTGTGGTTCTCCAGGTATTTAAGTTTATGTCAATATGGAGGGCTAATTGGATAGTTGTTTTGTGAAGGAAGTATGTTGTAGAGGATGATATTTTTGTTTAAAATTAGTGTGATTAAGGGGGCATATGAGAGTGCTCTAGATATGGATTTTTAGGTCTTAAAGATGTGTCTATTGAAAATTTTGGGCTCTGCAAGTTTTAGATAGGGCTACAAGGAAGCTAAACAAGCCTAGTTTGAAGAAGAGTGATTTTTATTAGTTTATCCGAAAGAAAAAGATATGAGTATTTGAAGGTATGTTCTTATATTGGTTCAGTACATGTTTCTTATTTTGTATACTTTGGATGCAGAGTTGGTGGTCATGGAAGTGTCTTGAGAAAGAAGGCTAACAAGCCTGTGTGGTGGTTCTTCATGGTGTGTGGAGATATAAAGATGATCAAAAGGTGAAATTATTCAGATTTTTTATGGGGATTCCCTCTCATATGTTTATTTATTTTTTCCATCAAGATTTTTTTGGTTTTGTGTGTTATTTCTTCATTGGTTGCAATACTTGATTGAAGAGAGTGTTGGCATGGAGCAAGAGGATGTTATAAAGGAAACCTAAAGTAGGATCAAGGTAAGGGGGAGTTTGTATCATCTTTATAAGATGGTCCTTTCCTATTTAATATTATTTTTTAGGTCCTCTAGATCAATTAGTTCCTACTTTGTCATTGTGTCAAAGGTAGATAAATTTCCTAATTTGGGAGTGGGAGAAATTTCTTGTTTTGGGAGTGCTTTGAAGAGAGAGAAGGTGAGATATATATTGATATATGATGGTTGTTGACATTAATGACAAAGGGGGATATTGTTGTACATTTTTCATAATGATGTCATGGATGTTTCATGTTGACTAGATGAAGTGCTTTGATAGTCTATGTGACAATGATAAAGTGTGCAATGTGTTTATTCTTGTATGCTTGAAGGTGGCTTAGTTGATCATAAGAGTTTGAATAATTATATATGTTTAGGGTTATGTATGCTGATTGAAAAATGTGAAAGAGGTCCCTAGGATATTATCTATGCTTTGAGAGTTTATGTGTAAAAGAGGAAGTCATCTAATTGATCATAGTTTTCATCTAGACATTTTTGGTCTAGTGACAGAAAATCTAAGTAGGCAGTTTGATGACATCACCATTGCCACATGGGAAGGAATCAAGGAGAGTGGGTCATATGGTTGTGATCACATTAGTCCCTAGTTATTATATGCAAAATCTCAAGTCATGCATCAAATTATGGTCAAATTTATGAGGGTACAAATTTGGATTCTAAAATAGATTTCATTGTTTTCTCATACTTAGCCAAATATGCCAATTGGCCAAAAAGAGCTGAGTAAGTAGTTTGATGATGAAATATCTCACATGTGTGAATGTTTTAGGATAAGGTGATCATATGGGTTTGTTCAATTTTGGACCTAGTTTATTTGTGATAATTTTGAGATCATGTGATGTAGTGAATTAAAAGATATGCATATGTAAAGTTGGGCTCTCATGTAGATTGAATGTGTTTTCCCATACTTAGCCAATTTTGTAGTGTGGCAGAAAGAGTTGAGTGAAAATTTTGATGGTGTTATATATTTAAAATTTGAAGGTATCAAGATAATATAAAAATATGGGTTTATTCAATTTTGAGTATAGATGATTTGCACTAAATTTGAGTTCATGCACTGAAGCATGGAAAATATTATGGTTGCTCAAAGTTGGCCTCTCAAGCAGATTTGGACATGGTTGGCTCTGTGATAGATGTTTATGAGAAGGATATTTAATGGAATTATATCTTATATTCATGAGGGTTTTAGGAGTAATGTCTTACATGGTTAGATTATCTTATTTAAGGAGATCATCTAGTTCAAATTTCATATCTTACATCGAAGCACAAAAGAAGTTATTAAGGATCAAAAATGGCTACTTAGGCATATTGACAGGGTCCCCATAATTGGTCATTTTTTAAAGTGTTAAAGCCCAGACAAGATTGATTATTCAAAATTGCTCCAAGGTGTCAGGAATAAGTGAGATGAGGATATATACATAATTTTCAACATCTAAGCAAAGGTATGGGATAATGATCCAACAGCAAGTGGGCATTTGTATAGATTGATCGATGGTGAGTGTTGATCATTAAGGACCTAGTTGATTCATAGAGATTAATGGAGCACATTGAGTCAAAGTTACCAAATTTTAAGAGATAAGGTTAACTGATAGATGTTTAACATTTGGATTTGGTGGTCTATAGATTAAATCTCAAATATGATCGATAGTGCAAGATTGATCCTAAGCTAAGATTCCACGAGATTTAAGAATTGTGTTCAAAGGTTAATTGTGACCATTGCTATTCAAATATTTGAATTTAACATGGGAAAAACTAGAGATTTATATTTCAATTATTTATTTTGATAGAAGATGAATTTTCCCATTCATTAAAAATAAAATATGTAGAGGACTCCATAGTGCATCTAATGAACCTGATTTGAAGATATGTAAGTGTGTACAATCAAAGATATTGAGCCTAGAAGTTGACTATGTGTTCATGTTTATTCTGCAAGTGACCCAAGAATGGTATTTAAGCTTGTATTGATGCTATTTAGATGTCTCATAATGAATTATATATTGGATCATGTTGTAGACTCCATTAGGATGCTTCCTGTGGATTTTGGAAGTGTGATCAATTTATCTTAAGTATGAATAATGCTTAAAAAGTTGACTGTGTGTTTGGTAATGGTGTTCCTATGTATAAGGTATATGTTTTAGTTATTTTAGCATATTAATAAGTGAGATATGTTGACTATGATCATTTTAATATGTCAAAGGGGACATAAGGAGTGGACCTATGTATTGAAAGTGATCCTATGTTCATGTTTTGCTTGAGGGAGTGCTAAAGGAGTGAATGGGTTCACATGAGACTTATAAGGGCTACAAGGGCCTTATTAAAAGGTGTAGTTACTTAAGGGTGACCCATAGATACTATGGCTGACCTATGTAGTTTGTATTGATCTATTTTTTTGTATGATGTATGTCTTAAGGGTTAAGACATGCCTAATCGCTGACTAAGATGGTGTTGATCAAGATTGTTGTATAAATAGTGAAACCAAACATGATGGGTTATATACTTTGTGTGTGAGACCAAAGAGTGATTAGAGAGAGTCTTGTGTGTGTTGTATGGAGTGATAGAGGGGTAGAATGCCCTGAGGATCTATTGAAGAGTAGAATAAATTAAGAACTATTTCTATGACCTATTGGTCATATTTTTGTTGGCAGAATAGTGCTCTTACAAATTGAGTGTGAACAAAGGTAAAGAGACATAATCCCATCATTAGGTGTTGTTGATATCAGTTCAGAGGTGGATTTGTTCATAGTTTTTATTGTGGTAGCTTAGCATATAATGTGTTTATAACCTCCTTACAAGGTGAAACTTGCTAAAAGGTATGGTTGTTGATAGGTAGATAAAGAATAATTGTACCATCATTTGTTGATAGGAGAAATTGAGAAAGGTGGATGATCTGAAGTAGTTGATTTGGTACGTGGCAAAGGGGGTTGAAACCTCCTATAGATTGATATTTATAAATTAATGAGTTGGTGTTTCCTAGCAAGTTGGTGCTTGTTGAATCTTTTTGTAAAGTTGATGCTTGAATATTTGGAGTTGGTGTCTCAAATAAATTGGTGCTCAATGATATTTTTGATTCATTACATATCTATTTTAGGACATGTAGTCATCAATGTGGGTTTTCTTCCCTTAAGGGTTTCCCACCTATATCATGTGTTATGTATTTTTGTTTGTTGTTGTGGTTTGATTTCTCTATGGATTTTGCATTGATGTTTAATTAATGAACTAAATAATTTGAAGAAATTTTTAAGATCTCACTGATTCACCCCCCTCTTAGTGGTTGTGCTTCCAACATAGGCAGCTCCAGACCACTCAGGAATGTCAACCACTACAGATGGTGTAAGACATAAAACTAGTGTGAAACCTAGAATATGATGTTAATTATATAAAACTTAGATAATGATATAGAATTTATCATATAGTCTAATCAAATGGTGTGTAATTAAGCATATGGAAATATTATGTCAAGCACATATCCCCAAATTTGATATCTGATCATATGGATTATGGACTAAGTTATAATAAATTATATCTGAGTATCTAAACTAAATATGGGAATGGTCATGCCATACATGATGCCCCCAATATAATAAAATTTATATGAATCTAAGTTTAACTAGTATGAATCTAAGTAAAAATAAGTATAATTTTAGTCATATAAAATGTAAAAATTAGTAACTTGAGCGTGGATAATGACACCCAACCCTTAGGTCCCTCTTGCTTTCTCTCATGACCCTCATAGGCATATTTTCATTGATTCTCAGTCATTTGTAGCCTTCTAAACTTGGTCCTAACTCATCTAGACTACTCTTTCCAAGACAAATCAATCCCCCCAGGTCTCATCTACTCAGGACAATAACACCACACTTGGACTATAACACTAGTGCCATTATTGTCCAAACCCATTTTTAGCCCCAAAAGTCAATTTATTTTGGTTCCCCATCCTTATCCTTATCGGTCTAATGTGATAAAATTGAATCCATGACCAATATATCCCTATAAAATCCCATTCAAAGATCATTTGGAAAGAGTTGGCAATTATCACTAAGCAAACAAGAATACAAACAAGACTACTCAAGCAATCTTCATAATTCTCTGCATACATCCAACCAACACACTTACAAGCTCATTAAAATCCTTACACCAATCCCTAACCACCTTAAGCACATATGGTTTAGCATTCCTTGCATATTCATACACTCAATTGCATAAATCACACCAAGTGGGAGAACTACATATGTCTTGATCCCTCTTCAAAGCATTCATATGTAGGCAGTGTGCCCACACATGGGGTGTGAAGCACGTCTAGTGCATATTACACACACTAACCCCCCTCCCCCCCTCTTACTCAAAATTGGTCAAATCATAATGGAAGATAGGGTTTGAAGAAATAATCTACTCTACAACAAGCTCTGCTGACTTCTAGCCTCTAAAATTTAGTACACAGGCTCACACTGACCTAGTGAACAAAACCTAGAAAGCTCATATTCTTAGAAAAATAGTGGATATGTGGAATATAGTACTAGTGCCACTACTATCCAGTTCTAGTGCTCTTGTCCAATCATAAAATGAATTTTAGATCTTAGTTTGTGATAGTGTCTCAGTCTTGCATAGTGAATTCCAGTCTCTGTATCAATCAGTTTCTAGCTAAGTTTTATTTTCTTCTCTTTATTACTATTTTTAGAAAAGTTTGAATTATAATCTAATTTACACAAATCAGTAGCTTAATTATTTCATATTTATTTATTTATATCCCATTCTAGACCTTTAACTCAATTAGGAATAATACACCAATATTCCAAAAATTGTTAAATCATTTAGTGAACTTGACTTAATTCGTTTGCACATAAAGCCCATAGAAACCCTAGGGTAAAATTCCTACTAATTTTTCCTATAAATTTTTGAATTTTTCCTTGAATATTTAAATAAAAAATTCATTTTAAATTTTAAAATTTAGTAGTAAATTTTAAAATAATTTTCTTTCAAACCCTAGTTGCTACTAGGTCCCAATAATTTTTTAGTAATTTTCCAATCATTCTCTAAATTTTTACTAGCATATTTAAATAAAAAAATCCATTCAAAATTCAATAGTAATTTTCAAAAACATTTATTTTTCAAAACCCTAGTTGCATCTGCTAGGTCCTGTTAAATCACTAATTTTCCAATAAATTTTTGATTTTTTACTTGCATATTTAACTCATAAATGCACTTTCAATTTCAAATTTTCATAGTAAATTTGTCAAATCATCATCTTAAAAAACCCTAATTGCCTACATTAGTTCCCATTACTTCTTGAGGTATCACCTTACATCTATAATCAGATTGAAAAAATGGATCTCACTTATTTACAAATTTTTATTACATTTATTACACAAAATAAGGAAACCATCATCAGTCCTATCATGTACATGAATGATGAAGTTTATCATATGTTAATATAAAGCTTTATTTTTTGCATTTCATACTTATATTTCATAATATGGGATGATGTTAAGAAAGATATTATTAAACATGCTAAGATATCTTTTGCATCACCTCCCTTGGAGCCTCTATCCTATGCTGAGTCATGTTGCATGGTCCATTTTGCTCTTCCCTGGGTCACTACCCATCACCAGAGAGCCCAATTTTCACCCTTTGTACCTCCACCACCTTAACCTATCAATTATTTTCACTCTCCTCCCATAACTACTAGTAGCCCTATACGGATAGTACATAGTGTGGTTAGAGTTATTACTTGATGTGCCACCATGCCTCCTCCACCTAGTTAGGAGCCCTACTACCCTCATATTTCTTCCCATCCTAGGTCCAATCCACCTACATAGGCATATCCCCATAAGGCATATGATATTGTTGATCAGTTGATAAACACTCCAAATATGATTTCCATGTTAGAACTACTTCAAAAATATAATGTGTTCAAGGACATTCTCTATCAGGCACTCACTCAGACTTCTATGCCCATTAACTTTGAGCCTTCTTAGTTTGCATCCATGGTTAACACACTAAAAACTATAGAATATGCTATCACTTTTGATCATGATGACATGCCATCTTAGATAGTAATTGATCAAAGTTTACCACTATTTATACAAGCTCAAGTCAAAACTAGCACAATTAAGAGAGTTCTAATTGATAGTGGTTTTGGACTTAATATATGTAATATTACATTCTTATAGACCATAGGCATAGACATGGTATCCATGAAAAAAATCATATAAGAACATTTGAGGATTTGATGATATACCATGACAGATATTAGGTACCATTACTTTGGATATCATGATAGGACCCAAAACCCTCTGTACATAGTTCCAGGTCATGTCAGGTCCTCTTCATTATAATCTTTTACTCAGATGACCCTAGAAACATGTTATGGGGGAAATTCCTTCTACTCTTCATTGATATGTTAATTTTATCCATGTGGGATACCTATACACATGTCAAATAGATAAATAGCCATTCAGATATTTTCAAACTACATATTCATCTTTGACTATTTTACCAGATGGGACACCTCATATCATAGTTTAGACACCACCACATTGCATTTGTCTTGATCAGATACATACATATGAGGTTGGAGAGACTAGCACTATCACACTCTTCCACTTACATTTGTGTCATCATCTCTAGATATTTAGCCAGTCATAGTAGATTTATCCATTCTAGCTACACCATCAGTCATGATCCCTACACCTATTATAGTTATACATTCACTAACACTAATTCAACTAGTACTAGTTTATTCTATAGATACAATCACTCCATTGTTATAGATACTCTCATAGTATTTTTATCTTCTACTACTAAAATTGATGAGACCCCCATATCATAGTTACCCCTTGTGGTAAATTATGGGATACCATATGTACATGATGTTGATACAGATTCCCAAGCTTCTTCAAATGATGATACAACACCCGCACTCATAGATGACTATTTGTGTGGGTTAAACTGTACACTTGTGGCCTCAGAGAGTATTGAGATGACTCTATATCTCTCATTATATATCTTCCATCACTCTTAGCATCTCACACTACACTCTCAAGATATACTCCACATTCACAGCCATAGATAGATCACTTAGCACATACAGTTCACATGGTTACCTCTATGGATATAGAGCCAATCATTCAAATTTAGGAAGGTATCACATAGCATCAACCATAGATTATGTTATATATGTTACATGATCATGGATTAATCACCTTACTTATAATTTGACACATATCTATTAGTAGATTATCACATCAGAATGGTTTCCCATTTTGTCTTTTTCACAGGATCATAGGTCATGATACAAACTCATATATAGCTTTACAGAAGAGATTGGATAAACTATAGGTTTAGGGTATTATTTAGATTACACCACCACCAACACTAGCTTCTTCACTTCCACTAAAGTAATATTCTACCATAACAAAACATCCTAGAGAAGAATCAATATCTCCACCACCAGAGCAACCTTCAGTTCACCTTCAGTAGGATGATATCATATACATAGCTTCTATAGCATATGATGATACTTATGATGTTGATCTTGAGGTATTTGATGATGGTCTTTATCCCTTCCTCCCTATCCATCTCTAAATAGCTCCATTCTTGGACCCTTTACCACCTCCAGCCTAGCCTTTTATTCATATGCTTGTATATAATCTCATTATGATTACTTGTACAAAATTTTCTCAATATCACTTATACATAGTTTCTTATGCTTGATTGTACATAGCTCAAAACTTTTAAAAATTCAAAAACAATACAAAATTTAAAAATACAAAACATGCAAATAACTCACAAAAACTAAAAATATTTTGATTGTATGCATTATTCATGCTTTACATTGCTACTACTATGCTAGACTTACATCTATTGTTTTATGCTATTGTTTGTCAATTTATCTACATTACCATGCTTTACTTAATCTTTTTTGAGTGTGTAGTGAATTATAGCTACTTGATTGCTTCACTCTACCCATTGAGGGGGAATCCTACTTTTACATCAAGATATTCATCGATATACATACCCATTGGGGGCATCTTCTACATGAATACACCATCTAGGTTATGTCACTCCTACACCACACACTCTAGTTATCATGTTAATGTAAACTACTTACTAGCTTACGCAGATTACTCTATCGACACTCACTAGTATATAACACTTGTGTATTTATTAGCATATACCTAGTCATGTACTAACATGTCTTGCATACTTTCTCTCTTGCTTTGATTAGTTAGATGCGATTGTATTTCCATTTACTACATGCTTTCCTTTCTTAATTTAGGTAGCTAGATATGATTGCATTTCTTAGTTCCTGATTGCCTCTTATATTTGCCTTAGGACATTTACCAATGTCTTTTGCTTCTATGTCATGTGTGCACCTTAGGACATTTGTCAATGTCCTTTATCTATACTCTTCTATGTGATTGTGTCCCTCATGCCAACCCTTTCTTGTTTCAATTGTATGTGTATGTGGAATTTAAACATGCCTTCTATGTTTGCCTTCTAGTTTGAGTTACATGTGCCCATGTCCCTTATTTTCTTGACCCCTTAGCCACCCTTATATACTTCTTGCTTCTTTCCTTATGTGATTGGTGCTTGTTTACTTCTCATTATTTGCAATGCCATGATCTAAATCATGCATTATCATACTTTCTTGGATGCCATGATGGACATCATGTTCCATCCCTCCAACTAAAAACTAAAAACCAACTACATTTTCACTTCTAGTTTAATAAATTGCACATGCTATTACATTATTACATCTAGTTGGGCATACTCCTGTTGATCTAACAATCCCTTAATACAAATCATATTATATCTTGAGATATATTTTTTATTATCATTATTATATCATGTATCTTTACAACATAGCACACTTGTAGGGCTCTTTATTTTGAGGGTAGTCATTATAGGTTCTTCATTCCTACCCTCAAAATAGGGTATAATAAACATGGATTTTGTCTTAGAGATCAGAGCTCCTAACGATCAAAAAAATATCATTCAACACACCCAGAATAGCAACCAAACATCAAAATAGTTAGAATAGACTAGGTAGATAGTCAAAAATCTAGAATAGTCATCAAATTTGATCCTAGACAATATCACCCAAATTAGACAATAGTATCAGTACCACTAGTGTCCACTTTTAGCATGATTTTCCAAATAGCATAAAACTAGTTTTTCTAAAAATAGATAGAAAGGTAAATGTAGTTACAATTTTATCTACTACAGTTTAAACTAGAATCAACAGTTTTAATATAGTTTTTCTCAAAGAATCCAAATATAAGGGGCATCATACATGACATGATGGCTCTTATTTATAATTTTAGATAGGACAATTGGTAAAACTTCCAAATCAGAATCCATGTTCTAGACATTAGTGATTGGTGGAAATGTGCACGACATATTTATTTTCTTTTATTTCCATGTTCAGCATTACCCAGACATTCTTAGTAGTTACATGCCTTATTCCATTTTTAGGTAGTTGGAATTATTATGGAATGGATTTCATAAAATCCTAACTTCCTGAGTTCTCGAGTGGCTTTCTTACAATCCTAGTGCACCAATTTGTAGTGGCTTTTATACAAGCCTAATCTCCCTCTTTTAGAATGGCCAAGATTGGCCTAGTTTCTAGCATACATTTGGCTATCCATGCCAACATTATCAAATCATAGTACATTCATGGGCTTCATGATCTATCTCATATGACATAAACTTCATATTGGTATCAATTCATAGCTTCACTTCATGGGGTAATGATGGAGCCAAAGAACTAGCTATCTTTTGTATTCTTGAGCCACTTATTCAGAGGGATTGGACACATAGTCCAAGCATAGATCAACAGATGAATGATCACCTAGATTCACTTATTGGGTGATAATGAATCTAAAGGGCCAGCCTTTTCGTTCTTGAGCCACTTTTAGGCAATTGAGCACTTAGCTTCATTCATGATATTACTCTTGGTTCAACACACATCCAACATTATTCAGCATCACAATAGGTTTTGTATTGGTCTATATACTTGATGAGGTATATTCATTCCTTTCTCTTCCTCTCTCTCTTACTTATATTTATATATTTTTATTTTAGATATAGCGTATCTAGTAAGAACTGATCTACTTTCTATTTTCTCTTACAGATTCATACTTCATAGTGTGTTTTCTCTATGCACACCCAGCATCACACATCTTCATGAGCTTGACCCTTGTAGGTAATTTTAGGTATGCTTTCTATTTTTCCTTTATCCTAGTATTTCACTTTACAACATCACTAGAATAAAGGAGGGGCAAATGTAATTGTATAAAATGCAAAAATTGGTAACTTGAGTGTGGTTAATGACACCCAATCCTTAATTCCATCTTGCTTACTCTCATGACCCTCATAGGCATATTTTCACTAATTCCTAGTCATCCATAGCCTTTAATACTTGGTCTCAGCTCACTTAGATTGCTCTTTCCAAGATAAATCAATCCCCCTAGATCACGTCTGCTTAGGATAGTAGCACCACACTTGGACTATAGTACCAGTGCCACTATTGTTTACTTTTGGTACTATAGTCTAAGCCTATTTCTAGACCTAATAGTCAATTTCTTCTAGTTCCCCATCCTTATATTTTTCAGCCTAACACAAGAAAATTTAATCCATGACCAATAGATCCCTATAAATTCCCATTCAAAGATCATTTGGAGAGGGTTGGCAATTATCACTAAACAAGCAAGAATACAAGTAAGACTACTCAATAAATCTTCCCTATTTTCTACATACAACCAGCCAAGACACTTACAAGCTCATTAAAATCCTTACACTAGTCCCTAGCCACCTCAAGCAGAAATTATTTATCATTCTTCACATATTCATACACTCAATTGCATAAAGAAAATAAAGTGGGAGAACTAAATATGGCTTGATCCCTCTTCAGAGTATTGGTATGTAGGCAACATGTTCATACATGGGATGTGAAGTATGTCCAGTGAATATTACACACACTAACCCCTCCTTCTTGGTCGAAACATAATGGAAGATAGGGTTTGAATAGGGAATCTACCCTATAGCAATCTCTATTGACTTCTAGTCTCTAAAATTTGGTACACAGGCTCACACTAACCTGGTGAATAAAACCCAAAAAGCTCAGATATATAGGATAATAGTGGATATGTGGAATATAACACTGGTGCTAATAATATCCAGTTTTGGTGCTCCTATCCCATTATAAAACAAATTTTAGATCTTAGTTTGTGATAGTGTCTTAGTCCTGCATAGTGAATTTTAGCCTCTGTCTCAATCAGATCAATCAATTTCTAGCTAAGTTTTGTTTTCTTCTCCTTATTACTATTTTTAGAAAAGTTTGAATTGCAATCTAATTTACAAAAATTAGTAACTTAATTATTGCATATTTATTTACTGATTTCCCATTCCATACCTTTAACTAAATTAGGAATAATACACCAATATTTCCAAAATTATTAAATCAATAATTGATAAATCTATAATTAAATTTGTGCAAACTTGTATTGTACCTATTATAATATTCTAGCAAATCTAAGTTTTTATAAAACTAAGGTTATTGGATAGTAGTTCCATGTGGTACTAATGTCCCAATTTGGGGCTAGTGTCCTTCTAGTTTGAATTTTATGCAACTATAATGTGTTCTAGGTCATTATTTTTCTATTATGTTTACCTGTGTCTGATTTTATATGACTGAGCCTATGTTCTAAAAAAATGTACTATAAATATAATATAGGACCCTGATATTTGTGACAAACCCCTATGAATGCCCCCACTTTTTAGGGGAGTTGTTTAACCTGTACTAGAATTATCCTCAAAATAAAAATCTCTAAAAAATATGTGTTAACTAGAGCATCTATGATAACTACATAATAATCCAATAAATGTGCATGCATAACATCAAAATGTAAGATAATCTAAGCATAAGTATGTAATTTAAGATGTATGCCATGTCTATCATGTACAAGGGTGTCAAGATAGATGTCATCAATGTATATAACAATAAATCTAAGTAAATTTGGGTAGCTACCTAGGGGGATGGGTCATGATGTCCATCACAACACCCCAATAGGAAGGGTAGAAGGATAAGGTCTTTCATGGTTGTTGGTGTAGGCCTTTTTATCACTGGGTTTTACCTACACCTTTTATTAATCTTTCTTAGGTTAATAAAACATGTTTAATTAGGTGAGTAGGTTATGAGGTGTCACCTTTCTATTGGTTGGTTTTTCTAACTCCTCCCTCTCTCTTTTATATTTAAACATGCGACTTAGATTGTATTTTATATCATCTTGATTTTGCATCCTTAGAATGCTATTTTTCTTTTAGGGCATTTGCATTACTCTTATGGAGACTCTCTTTGTGCAATATTCTTGTTTGATGGTTTTAATTGCTTTTAGTTGTGTGATGTATGCTTACTGGACTCACATGATCACTTCACCATGACCATTCATTGATCCAATGATCCTAGTAAATACTTTTATTG
Source organism: Torreya grandis (assembly GCA_037957365.1). Classification (NCBI taxonomy): domain Eukaryota; kingdom Viridiplantae; phylum Streptophyta; class Pinopsida; order Cupressales; family Taxaceae; genus Torreya; species Torreya grandis. The sequence goes on from JARHVA010006600.1 coordinate 382,842, forward strand.
TATTAGAGTACCAATCTAGTATTTGATTGTCTAGTTTTTATTGTTGTTAATCTTTCATTAAAATTTAGAGTTTATTTTCATATTCATGAGGTAATTTTTTTAGTGGGTTTATGAAATTTTAGGGTTGTTTTTTGAAAAATAAATCTCAAAAACCTCAGGATTTGTTAAAATATCTTGATCACCTAAGTGATCAAAAAAAATTATTAGGATCTTATTTCTGGTTTTAGGCTATATTCTCTCTTGCTTGTATTGGTTTGGAGGTTTATCCATAGGTGGTAATTTGTAATGCATCATATACACAATCAATAGTTCATCTCAAACTTGCAAGTGCTTCAACATTATATGTGAAGCCATTCTGGTGTGTATACTCACCCTTTTCATAGATCTACATTTTGGACTAGATCTACAAAGAAAAGGTTGTATTTAGCTTGGTGTTGGAGAATTTTGTACAAGCATTAGGATCTCTATGAGCTACATTATTTTATGGGATTTTTTAGGCCTTTGTGTTCTCATGGTGGTGGCATTGTTGTCTACATATTTTAGTAATATTTTTATCTTAGATCTTATCAAAACATCTAGCTAAAAGCCATTATCTCAGATCAGTTGGTTGGATCTACTAGATCAATTGGTCATATTTTATGCCATCTGATGGATTTTTCTCTTAGCTATAAAAATTAGGTTTTATGTATGGTTCAATGCTAAAACCATATGGTTTTATTCTTTGGTGAGTGAGAGGCTTTGATAAGGCTAGATTTGACCACGTGTGGCATCTAAAATAAGCTTGAGGTGTCACATCTCCTCTCCACATGGACTGTGCCAAGCCTCCCCTCTACCATCCTAATCATGGACTCCTCTACCCCTACAGAACCTGCTGCTCCCTAGGTCACCTAGCCCTATACACCAATTTTGCATAAGCAAACTAGAATCATTATTCTGGTTCTTTTCAAGGGAGATCTCAAAACATCCACAAGGTGTGCATTGGAATTTTTGTAGAGGAATTGAAGGATTTAATTTGGGTGAAAGATCTAGTCAATCTATTGTATGGATTTTTGCACTGCATTTTAGGTAGCATAAAAGTGAAGTTGATGTCAAGGATGTCTTGTGTGGAGCATTAAAATTAGAACTCAGTATTAGAAGAGTTGTGTTCTATAGAGAGTGCTAGAAAAAAACTATCACCTTGACTTTTCTCTATCCTACAAATCTATAAATCTACCTTGGCACCATTATCTGAGGTATTAGACCTACATAAAGGCATTAGAAGAGGGATATCTACTATGTGCATCTTGTGTTGAAGATCTATTTGTGTTTGGCATCTTCAATCCTAGTTTAGCTCAAATACATGCTTGCAAACCTATATTTTTATCCATGGTGGTGCCTCTCTTATGAGTTTTCCTTTGGATGGTGTATACTTGAACGAAGTGGCACCCAAAGCTTTGGTCTCTCTCTCTTGCTGGTATAATCTCCTCAAAAAGTAGTGCCATACAACATTGTGTTTCCCTTGTCATAAAGTTAAAACCCTAAATATGCCCTAAAAAAATTAAAGCATGTATTTAATTTAAAATGGCTTCACAAATTTTTTAATTAAAACACCTTGTAAGTGGCTTTTTCAAAAAAGTTCATGTAAGGGTGACTGGGAAAATAATTTTTTTTAATTTAGTTGGATTGAGGAAGACCATGATTTCATTTTAGTTGCAATGGCTGGCTGGAAGGCTAGGTAACCCCTTAGCATCAAGCATATTTTAATCATTTAGTGCAATTTTTTTTAAAAATGGGCTTTTCACAAGAATTTATTTTGTTAACATCTTGCAAATGGTAACTTGAAATTGAGTACCATATTTTGAAAAATTATCTATTTTCTTATTTTCCATACATTGAGTCAATTTTCTTTATAAAATGCATTACTTTATAAAGTGCCAAAATTTGGGGGGTTACCTGACTAGTGAAAAGGGGGGTTGTCATTGTGTTGGTTCTTCTCTACACATCTTCTCTTTTTCACACATGATTTCTACATCATGGTTAACACATTTGATGGGCTTAATTGTAATCATGAACTAATATAAAGTTACACTTTTGGGGTTTCATCATGGATATATTCCATGAATCTATTGTAAGGATAACTTAAAAGAACTATTTATCTTGGAAGCAAGGGATAAAGAATCATTTCTTAGAGCAAGATCTAATGCCTTATCTCTTAGGAATTGTTCCTGAACTAACTACCTATGAACAAAAGAATTCATGTTTTAACAATAATGACATTGTCTATGGCCTAATATGTCTAACTTATCTGAGGATATTATTCATCATATTAAGCATAATTAGTGCCCTTTCACTACATGCACCATCATCTAGCAGTTGTATGGAGACATTGGATCTTCATCTAAAAGTGATGATTCTTTAGATGACCAAACACCTAATGAGATTCGTGATACCTCTTCTTATGTGGACACATCCTCATTAGATGATCAGTTTATATGGTTGACATACATTGACACCTCATCTATTATTGAGGACACTTTGCATCCTCTTTCACATGTTGCTACTTCAGAGTTCAAAGTTGCTTCATCAAGAGCTTTTAGTGATTCTTTGCAATATGACATACATAGTCTTTCAGTTTTAGCATTAAGTGATGATATCTTGATAGGTGTTTCAGACTTGTTTGTGGAGAATCATATTGTAGACATGGAGGACACATTTGAGGGATTATCTCTCTTGTTTGATGATATCCTCATCATAGCTATTGTCTCATCATCATCATCATCTCTAGATCTTTTTTATAAATCATTTCTATATGATCTTGGTTTGTCACCTACTTTTTTGATTAGGCATGTACCTGTTTGGATTGTTGCATCTTCACTTATGGACATGGTGACATTTGAGAAGTTTTTAGAGGCACATTTGATGATATTTCTTCCCTCATATTCCTTTCTAGAATGGGGATATTATTGGCACTCTTTTTTAGTTCTATTTTTTCCTAAGGGGAGGAATGTTGTTCAACATAATTGGATCATCTTCAGCATTCAGTATCGGGCATCTACTATCACTATAGGAAGATCTCATCTTTTGATGGGGCTTCTTAGCTCCTTTATTTCTCTCTTTATTCAGGGTATGCATACTCTATTTTATGGGGGGGGATACTTCTCTTTTGGGGGGATTCTATGTACATTAGTACCTCATCAGGTTTCAATTACTAGGACCCATCTTTTCACCCACCTAAGTTGTACTTAAGAGGGATGTTGGTGTAAGTCTTTTTCCCATTGGGTTTTACCTACACCTTTTATTAATCTTGCTTAGGTTAATAAATCATGTTTAATTATGTGAGTAGGTTATGAGGTGTCACCTTCCTATTGGTTGGTGTTTCTACCTCTTCCCTCTCTCTTTTCTATTTAAACATACTACCTAGCTTGTATTTTATATCATCTTGCTTTTGTATCCTTTAATGCTATTTTTTTTAAAGCATTTGTATTACTCTCAAGGAGACTCTCTTTATGCAATATTATCATTTGATGGTTTCAATTGATTTTAGCTATCTCATGTATGCTTGTTGGACTCGCATGTTCAATTCACCATGACCATTCATTGATCTAGTAATCCTAGCAAACTCTTTTAATGGCATCAAAAATTAGTATCTTTAACAATCAAGGACAAATGTCATGGCCATGATGCATATAAGAAATCATACATACAAAACACATGAAGGGCATAAATTACCCCAAGGGGACATAATATAAGGTACATGGACACATGTCACTAAATTTGAGAATACATATAAGGACATGTTCAAATATCCACATATGCAAGCAAAAAATAAGTCATCTTAGAGACACATAGAAAGATGTGTTCAAATGTCTGCATACACAATCAAGAAGACACATATAAGGATATGGTCACATGTCTAAAGCATATATATTATGAATAGAAGAGTTGTAGAACCAAAGAATAATAGAATATTCAAATGCCCTCAAAATAGAAGAAACATATAAATACAATCAAATCTAAATGAAGAAATATAAAAATAAAATTATGCATTAATATGTAATAAAAATATGTGTAAGCACTGGGATTTACATATGTTGATTCTAAAATAGTACTAGCTGGTAAAAAATTTGAGTAAGAGTTGCATGATCAATATCAAGATATAACAATGTTAAAATCTGGGATATGAAGTATAAAAATATATAACCTTATAATCAAAAGTGTGTATAGGATGCCCTCAAGTGGGTGAATGTATCAATTGAAGACCCTTTAATCAGTGTATATTCCCCTAGTGGGCAGATAATAGTAAGTCTGGATTAGTGTAGTGGACCTGAGTCCTCTAAATAATTTGCAAGCACTCAATAAGAATAAGTGAATCATGTATGTATGATAAACCTGAATATACTAATATAGATACCATATGTAGTATCTATAAAATATAATAAATATAAACATAGCAATGCATAAAATCTATAATTTTGTGTTTTCTGAGTAACTATTTGAATTTTTTTATGTTTTTGACATGTTATATTATTTTTGTATTTTTAGGATATAAGTTATGTATAAGAAATATAAAAATGAATGATGTATAAGGAGACAGAGGGGAAGTATATACAAGAAGGAAAGAATAATACTAACCAATGAGTCTCATGGTAAACTCACTATCATTATGGCCTATGTCAAATAAGGGAACTGTGATCATGTGTGATGTCTGAAAGGTCAACTATGGTCCCATAATCTATTGTACTGACTGATATATATATATATATATATATGTAGTGTGCTAGGAATCTATGTCACTAACTATGGTTTCATATGAACAGTAGGTACCTTAGGAACCCATATATTAGAATAAGTTATAGGTGGCATAAGTGCCCTATGATACAAACCTTGAGAACTTAATAAGACTAATCTTGATAGAAAGTGAGTAGAGGGATGCCCACTTGAATTTGTAACATATATCTAACATAGGGATCTCTCTAATAATGGTCTCTATGTGAGAGTATGCATATGTGTCAATACTATAGGATTAGACCTCACCTATAGTGGTGGATCCACTAGACTATGTGGTGTATCAATGGGAACTATGTTCTGAGCTATAATTGATAATTGTGTTGTATCTGGTAATTATGATGTAACTACCTATGGAATAAGTATAGGATACTCATATAGAAGACCTTCAACAATGACCAAATAGTTTGCATATACATATTTTAAGAATTTATACACTATGGATGGTATGGCTCATAGCTACTATATCCATGGCCTACCCAATAACATATCAAACATGTCTAGACTAGGTACTACTAAGAACTGAGTGGCTATGTGTGCTAGTCCAACCTATAATGGAAGCATAATATCCTTGATGGAGATCTAAACATGGCCAATGAAACCATCAATAATTGTGTTTATAGGGGATATATCCTACTCTAAATACCCTAAATGTTGTAAAAGTGTCATAATTCATAGGTTAATCCTTAGCCCGTTGTCAACCATAACACTCTAGATAGGATGATGATCTATGTATGCTCATATAAAGAGTATATAGAAATTTGTATATCATCAAAAATCTCCTATTATAATAATATGATGAGTGGTCTAGCTAGAACTATAGTGTGGTACATACCAATGATATTGTAAAATGGGTGTGCCTCCTCTATAATAGTGTGATATGAATTTGGTGGTGGATGTGCTTGATATGTGTAGTGAACACCTAAAGTGTTCCCTTTCTAATTCATTTTGTGCTTTGGAAATAGATATGAGAATATATTTAATGCCTAACTCTTATTTGTTTTACTTTTGGTGTTTTTATGGGTGTAACCACATCAATAATCTTAGCCTTTATCAAATCTTGTATTTTATGTTTTAGGCTAATGCATCTATTCGGTGTATGCCTAGTGCCCTGTGATACTTTTAGAATGCATTGGAATCATAGTTATTTGGAAGAGGCCATGCCATATCAACCTCTTTGATGGGAGGGAGATATAGGGCATTGCATTCCTAGATCTAATATAAAACCCATGTTGGAAATTGTGGAAGGTTGGTGAAAACTCTACATGGAAGAGATGATAAAACTAAGCAAGGAGATAGATATGAAGCTGCATTAATTATAGAATTTTAATCACTCTTATTTTCAGTGGCCCTTACCTTGTATAGAGGCTTACTTAAACTCTTATCAATTTATTCTAATCCAATTATATATTTTAATTTTCCCATTGATAGAAGCTTGACTTCTCTTTCTTTTACTATGTGGCACAAATCTGTGAATGTTGGAAAATTCTTAAACAAGATATCTCTGTGTAATGTTAGTAGAAGACTCTATTTAAAGATGTCATGAAGTTATTTATCTATCATGGGACTATTCAATTTATCTAATACAGTATTGTATCATAAGACATATTCTACAATAGGCTCATTTGACTCTGTTTCAACTATGCAAGTTGAGCATATGAGATATTGTCACTGATATTTATGGAGAAGTGTGCTAAAAACATGTCTGCCAAAGGATTGAACATTGTGATAGATTGATTTGGTAAGTCATAAAATCATTTTAAGGTATAATATTTTAAACTAAAATGAAAAAACTTTGTGAGAAGACAATCATAAGACACATAATCCAAACATGTTACATGAAAAGATCAGATAAGGTGTTCTAGGTCACCCTTACCATCATATGATGCAATCTTAAGTGCCACAAATCTAAATGGTAAGGGATTTGTTGCTATGTGATGTGACAAAGGTGTATGTAGGAGAACATTATAATCCAAGTCATGTAATGGCCTAGTGGCTTTATCCAGACAACACTTTAGGAAATGATCTGGGTAACACCTCAGGGGACAATATGAGCAACAATCCTATCCCAATTAGTGGTAGAACTTCTGGGAGCCATAACTTTTGCACCATAGCTCTATTTGACTCCCTGTTTAAATTTTTGGAAATCTAATAATGAGGGGAACACTTTGAGATAACATAAATATATTTTTAGTGGGTTTTGTCCCATGAAAACCAAATGGAAGTGCCCTAAATTTCAATTTTAGTAGTGCAATCTAAAAATAGTAAGTTTCTAAAAATAGTAATTTCTAAAAATCTATAATGTTGTAAATCATGGAAGTCAAACCACTTAATCTCCCTTAATATTGGTGACCTTCCACATCATCCTCCTACCTTTAAAATATGTATAAAAATAGATGTATCCTAAAAAGGCAATCAGACATCTCTTCCTAGAGATAGGCATATGTTGTATCTACAATTTTGAGCAATAAAACATCTCTTCTCAGAGATAGAATTATTATTTGTGTGTTCTTTAAATATTCTTTAATAAAGACTTTTGAGTTTTGGATCATGACTAATTTCTCAAGATCTAACATATTAGCCTATAGAGTATGAACCTCATGCATAAGGGATTATACATTTGAAGTGGAGGAACTAGCCATAAGAGGCATAACTATCATTGAAGCTTGTTGAATTACAATTATTGGTTATGTTAACTGAGTTGGCGCCACTGTAGGTATAACAACGTTATTAACTAGGGGAGTTAAAGATTGACCATTATTTGATTTATTTTTAATTTTCATTATGGAATGTAAAATTTATGCATGATCAAGGGGTTGTTCTTGAAGTCTATCTCTAAAGCTCTATAGGATCTCACCCTTATTGAAAATTAGGTTGTCATTATTAAGTGGAAAGAGAGTGTCCTGATTTATAATTTGTGTATCATCTTGATCTAGACTATATTACTCATATTTGGATACATTATCATTTAAATCCACATAATCAAGGTGTGAAAGATCAATAATGAGAGTTATAATAGGGCCCTTATCCATGGTATAAGCTCGAATAGTAGGAATCGAATATGCTTAATAGGGTTACCAACTAGCCTAACACTTCTTAACTAAAAAGAGATAAATTTTTTAGATGACATATAGTAAACAAATTGAAATAGAGCTGCTAAAAGAGAATATATGAAATCTAAAAAACTTAAAGTAGCTAATAAAAATAGGAAAAAGAAGGATAAAAACACTAGGAGCATCTAGGGTTAGGGTTTGAGCAATGTTCAAAGTAAGTCAGGTTCACCAAATGTTTTAACCTTTTATGACTTAATGAATGTAAATCATATGTTTGTTAAATAGATGAGTAGACTAAATTAGGGAAATAATATGCACTAAATACATCCATGAATTTGTCATACAATTGACCAGATTTAACTTTTCTAAAAATAGTAAATATTAAAAGTAATGACTTAGCTATAAAACACTTGATAAAGATAATAATGATGCTATAAACTAAGAGAAAAGTTGGTTTGAGTGTCATAAACTACATCCTATTATCAAAACCCCTCCTAAATAGTAGTGTCATTATTGGAAAGTGGTGGTAGTGTCTTGACATTGGTGGTAGTGTACTCTATGTTGGACTGTCTTAAGCTTTTGGGTGCACCTATGTCTAGATATTTGGGGTCTATTCTTACATGTATGAGTTTTGGAACTCTATATTTTTCCTATAATGATTGATTTATTATAAAAACCCTAATCCTCCATGTAACTAGGGCATGAAATGAAAAGTGTGTTCATTAGTACGGTATGTTAGACATCCTCAAGACCCTAATGTGAATAGAGTTTCCTACATACCAATACTGTGAGGAGGGATCAATCCCAATGTAGTTTTCCCCACCTAAGTGCTAGTCCAAGTGTAAGTGATGCTAGTATGATAGTGGTCTTGAATGACTTGAATGTGTTTGAAACTGAAAATTAGGATAATTTGAGCTTAGGGATATTTTGAAAGGTAGTATGTAAAAGTAAGGAAAAATATATATTTATAACCTTAATTTTAATCTACTTGTTCTAAGTTTGAATGTGTATTTTTCATATGATTTCCATATAATGGTTAGTTTGTTAAACGTCATGCATATATATTGTTGTGTTACTTGTGCAGATGATAAAAGATGTCTAGGATGACCTTAGGAGGTTCTAATTTTGAAAATATATCCATTTGGGAAAAAATAGTGAAAATGACATTAGGGCCATTTTGGGGACACTAGTACCATGTGGTGCTAGTGTTCTTATTATGGTGCTAGTGTCCAACTGGTAGAACACTAGGCATGAAGGGTCAAGGTTACAAAATAAGGGTCTAGGACTACTTTGGAGCTAATTAGGGATGCTTGTGGCCTATACAAATGTTAGATAATTGTGATAATAGGCTCTAAGATAGGTCTATGGCTAAGCTATGAATAGGTAGTCTCAATTAGCACTTGTAGTACTCACATACCTCTTTTGGGTGATTATACACAACATATAATTTTTTACTACTTTGAGGTCATGCGACATGAAAAGTGAGATCTAATTCCTGGAAAGCATTAAAAATTTAGTCTTATTTCATCTTGGACTAGGCCATACCATTATGTAGTATGCCATACATCTTTTTGGGATGCTAGATCAGGGCCAAGTGAAGCAGTTTTCTAAATCTTGCAAATAATAAAACCAAATTAGGGTTTCACCTTTTGAGGTCATAAAAAGAGATTTCTTTAGATCTAGCCACAAATACAAATGATATTTTGATTTTTCATAGGTTATACATCATTGGATCTAGTTATACAACCTCTAAAACAAACCATTATCTCTACTTTTTCACCCTGGAGGAGTCTTACTATTGTTGGCTTTCACCCATTTTGACATGTGCCTAGTTTCTATAAAAGCAATTACTAGAAATTAATTTTTTGAATATTTTGACCAGATACGTGCACCATCCCTCACATGTGTGAGTATTTATGGGAAATTTTTAGATATTTTTTAATTTAATAGTGATTTAAAAGTAAATTTTGAAAGTAATTTCCCAAACTAAGAAATAAGTGAAGTGGTAAATCATTTTTTGGTAGATCATTGTCACATTGGATGGTCTTGGGATCAAACTGAACTACCCACATTTTACCCAAAAAATCACTTTGTTGTGATTTTAGAGAAATAATTATCTTTTTTGAAGATAAAGCATTCATTTTTTGTCTTGTAAAACATAAATTTGTGTTAACTCCCTTCTTGCAAGTGATGTTTTAACATTAAGGGGGGTAACTTTATTAAAAATGAGGGACATTTCCTAATTATGGGGTTATAATTGTAAATGGAGAGTATTTTTTAATTGTTTTTTATTAAAAACAATATTTTAACCATTTGCTTATTCACTTTTTTTTTTATCTCATTTGTCGAAGACCAAATGGTGAGGCCATGTTTGGTAGGAGGCTAACCCCCCCTCACAAGAAAACAAACTTTCTCATTCATCACTTTTGCCCACATTACACTCTATCATAGACACAATATGATTTGAACCTGACATCCCCTTTTCATGTGATTTGTACCCATTTTTACCTCTTATGGGCCCACATTGTACTTACAAATGCCTTTTCTATAAACCCTAATATCTTATTATTTTTTGGTAATTGATAGTTTTAGGTGTGTTTTTGCATTCATGATGTCTTTTTTTCCATTTTCCACACTCTTCAATTAACTAATGACATGTTTTATTATGATTTCCACACTTGTTCTTGTCATTCTTATAGATTGTGCCCTATAATGATTTTATGTGTACTTATCATTTACACATTAGCACTCTTGTAGTTTGTATCATGTCTCCTCAAGACCTATTTCTTATTCTATGGAAACACTTGTACCTTCACTTAGGTCTAATAAACTTAAGATTGTCATTTTTATACATTATCAACCTAGCATAGATTTTAATGTTACTTTGCATTTTACTGTTGTGGATTTTTTCATCCTCTCCTATACAATCATCTTCATTCATCATCCTCTTTATTTGTAATGGATTTAAAATTACTTGTTAAATCATTAACATTCTTTGAGAGGATTTTACTAGCATGGTTCCTCCATTGTTCAACTTCCTTGTTTACCCACTGCTGTCTTATTTTTTAGAGTAAATCTCATTATTTGTGATGACTTCTTCAACAAGTCAATAGTCTCCTTTTTTAAAGCTATTATGGTGTATGCAACATCTTCCTTATTTTCATTTGGTGTTTTTATGGATTTATTATACTCACACTAAATTATAAAATACCATGGGGGGTACAACCTAGTCTACCTTCATGCATATGTACCTTAGTCTGTACACCCTTTATTATTCCAGTTGCTGTTCTCTCCCATCACCACCAAGTCCATTTATTTTAGAGACATTATTTGTATTTTTAACACCACTATTTTGCTATTTGATGGTCTCTCATAGATTGAAATGTATCCATTCTAGTGAACGATCCAAAACTTAGAAGTTTTGGTTAAAAGATATTTCAAGAACATGAAAATAGCACAATAACTATGATTTCTCTAAGAAGATATGTTTTATTACTCATAAGATTAAAAATTCAAACATATGTTTATCTCTGGCAAGAGATGTCTAATTTCCTTTTTGGGTTACATCTACATTTATACATACTTTGAAGGTAGGAGGAGGATGTGTAAGGTCACCAATATCAAGGTAGATGAAGTGGTTCAACTTCCATGATTTACAACAATACAAAATTTGATAAATTACTATTTTTAGATAGCATTATTAAAATTGAAATTTAGGGCACTTCTATTGGGTTTTTAGGGGTCAAAACCCACTAAGAATATATTTGTGCCATTTCATCACATTCTCCTCATTTTTAGCTTTCCAATCGTTTAAATAGGGAGTCAATCGGAGCTATGGTGAAAAATTTATAGCTCCCAAAAGTTTCACAACAAATTAGGGTAGGACCATCACCCAAATTGTCACTTGAATTGTTGCTCAGATCATTTTTCCCTCCTTGAGAATTAATGGTCCCCATTTCATCAAGATTCATCATCAAGTGTGGTAGTTGTGCCTTGATTTTATTCTTGATGAGCCACTCACCTTGGTGGTTAAGCTTGCCCCTATTAACCACCTGATAAAGAGGAATAGAGTGCCCTCTTGTTGTCTTCATCCAGGTGTCCACAATATGATCTTCCTCTACTAGATCAAAACTCTGCAGATCAAGCTCATCAATTTCTAGTTGTTCTACTATGATTAAAGTGTCCAACAGAGGTAGATGATATGGTTTGAGTATCTCTACATTGAATATTGGATATAGACCAAGTTAGGCTAGCAGGTTTAACTCAAAATCATTTTCTCCAACTTGTTTGATGATGGTGTAGGGACCATATCATAGAGGACAAATTTTTGTGTGTGTGCCTGTGAGTCATTCCTTTTGAATATACAACCAAACCTTCTCACTTACAACAAAATGGTGTGCTACCCTATGTTTGTCATAGTGTTGCTTATAATTCTGATTCATCTTTTCTAAGATGTCATGAACTTGTTGTTGGATGTGTTGGATTTGTTCAATGAACTTTTTTGCTTTTGCTACCTCAGATCTCCCATGAGGTGTATATTCCATGGTAGAGAATGGAATGACTACATCTATTGGTACCATGGGTTGGAACCCAAAGCATACTTGGAATGGACTATGCTTGGTGGAGCTGTGTAGGGCTTGATTGTATCCATGTTGTATGAAAAGACTCCCCTCATCCCATGTGCATGGATGTTTAGAGTGATACATTTGAAGCATGTAGACAATCAAGTAGTTTACCACTTTTGTCTAGTCATCAGTCTATGGATGGAAGGCCATGGACTTCATCAGCTTGGTATTCATCATTTTCCACAAAGTAGATAAAAGATACTCAGAAACCTATTATCTCTTTCTAAAATAATGGACTTGGGGAGACCAGAATGGAGCCATACATGACTAAAATATAGTTGAGCAGTTTCCTTAGTAGACATAGTTTTCTTACAAGCAATCATGATAACCATTTTTGAAAAATGATCAACTACAACAAAAATACAGTCCTTGCCATGTTTTGAAGTAGGCAAACCTAAGATAAAATCCATTGAGATAGATTCCCAAGGCTTCGTTAGTTTTTTAAATAGTGTGTAAAATCCTTGCTTCTTATTTGTTGGCTTGGATATCACACATGGGGTGCAAGATTTGAGGTACCTTTCCACATCCTTCTACATATGGGGCTAGTAGAAGTGCTTTTGAAAAACTGCCAATGTCTTCTCTACACCAAAATTCCCAATTGTCCTACTAAAATGTGCTTCCCATATCATCTTCTATTACTCTACAATTAGAACATAAACGTGCCCCATGTGATAGAGGACATTATCTTATAAATAGAAATTAGATACAATTTTACCTTCTTAAAGTTCTTGATATGTATCAGCAAAGGTAGGATCTACTTCATATAGATCACCCCAGGTGGTAGTCTTGTGTATGCACAGATCAAGAATTTTTGTGAGTGTTAAAAATGGTGGGTGGCTCAAAAAATATGTAGTTGTATTTGAACTCCCCTTTTTTTGTTTGATTATCAGATGGAATTGTTGTAGATAAGTGGCCCACTTTTGGTTCCTCTCATTTCACAGTTTGTTCTGCATCTGGATGAATTCCAATGGTCTATGGTCAGTGTGGATGACCATCTCTATCCCCAAGATGTAGTGATTCCATTATTTTCAAGCTTGCATAATGGCATAGAACTCTTTGTCATATGTTAGGTATTTTTTGATTATATCATTAAAATTTTCCCTATGATATGCAATAGGATGGTCATGTTGCATGATGACAGCTCCCATGGCATATTTAGATGCATCTTTCATCAACTCAAAAGGTTGATGCAAGTCTAGCAAGGAAAGATTAAGATTTGAACAAAGTCTATTATTTAAATTCTCAAATGCTCTTTATTATATTTTACCCCACTAAAATGCAACTTTAATGCCTCCTTTAGTCACTTGGTTTAGTGTCCAAGCAACATGTGAGAATCCAAGAACAAACCTGTGATAGAAATTTGCAAGACCTAAGAAGTTATGAAGTTTTATGAGGGTCCTTGGTGTAGGCCATTATTTAATAACCTAAATCTTTTTTGGATTGACATGGACCACTTCCTCATTCAGAATGTACCCCAAGTACTAAATTGTTTTCATCTTAAATGTGTACTTGTCAAGATTTGCATACAACTTGTGTTCCTGAAGAGTTTGAAGCACCTTATGGACATGTTGTAGATGTTCCTCCCATGTTCTATTGTAGATGAGTATGTCATCTAGGTAAAAAAACATGAATTAATTGGTGAAGGGTTATATAATGTCTTCCATCATCCTCATGAAGGTTACAGGTGCATTAGTCAAACCAAAAGTCATAACCAACCATTCGAAGAGCCCCTCCTTGGATTTGAATGTAGTCTTTCAAACATCAGTGGGATTGATAATAATTTGGTGATATCCAAATTTGAGATCAATTTTGGTGAATAAATTGACACTGTAGAGTTGGTCCAGTAGGTCATTAATCTTAGGGAGGGGGTAGCAATTCTTCACAATGATTTTGTTTAAGGCTTGGTAATAAATGTAAAGCCTCCATGTTCCATCCTTTTTTGGTGCTAGGATAATTAGGCTTCCATAGGGTGAAGAGCTTGGCCTAATGTGACCCTTTTAGATCAATTATTAAATATAACTTTTTATCTCATCATTCTTTAGAACTGATCTATGATACACAAGATTGTTAGGCAAAGGTGATCCTAGAATCAAATTGATAGAATGTTTTAATTGGTAGTGAAGTGGAACTCCCATGGGTGACTTGAATAATTCATCATATTGTCCCATGATTTTACCCATCTTATTCTATTATTGTGTTTATTATGTAGTTAGGACTAAAACATCAACCTTCTTGAATCTCTATGGATTGACCGCCATGAGAATGAATTGCTTTGTCTTCTCCACCAATCTCTTACATTACTTGGCACTAATCAAGGAGACAGATGTGGGAGGTGATACCTCTAGTACCCTATAGGGCCATGTTCTAAGATTGAAGGTGATTCTTTAGGTTTGTGATTCATAGATGCCATGTCGATAATACATGAATGGTTGACTAAGGAGTACATCAAAAACATCCAAATTGACCACATCACACAAGACCTCATCTTGGAAAGGTTTTATTGCATATGAAATAAGACACTAATGGGTGACAAAGAGGTCACTTCTTGGGCTCAACCATCCAATATTGTATGGCTTTAGGTGAGGCTTCATGGATAGATTTAGAATTTTCATAACTTTAGCAGAGATTAAATTCTTTTCACTTCCACTATCAAGAATGAAATATAGAGGTTTACCTTTCACCCACAACCTAGAGTGAAACAACCTTTCCTTGTCATCTGGCCTTTCCTCGTGGGTCTATGATGAAGCAATGATGGTATCAAGCTCACCATCTACAATCTCTTCTTCATCCTCTTTGACTATAATGTGTGTATGAGGCAGAGCAGTAGATGTCGAGTATTATGACTCAAAAAGTAGGGACTTAATGGCTCAACATTCTTATTTGGAGTGAGTTCTATTTTTGTGGTAATCACACCATTTCCCAGTCTTCCCCTTTTGGGGTTTCTTATCTTGGAACTCCTTTTGCTTCCAATTTTGGCCTTGTGTTTGACCTTATTTGTCACTTTTCCATTTTGAAGGCTGACTCTTTGTATTCTTTCTTCCATGTTTCTACTCAATCTTCACCATGAACTTGTATGCCTCAGTGAGGGTTTCCAATTGAAGAGTTCCATTTCCCCCTATATGTACCATTTTAGTCCACCATGATATTTGAGATTCTTATGTTTCTCACTTTCTTGGATGCCCAATCTCATAGATAGAGAATGAAAAATGTCATTGTAATCTTGAACAGAATATTTCTTACCTTGGTGAAGTTGTTGCCACTATATGTATAGATCATCATATGTGTCAAGAACGTGAAAGCATAATTGATTACCTTTATTATATAAGCAATTAAACATGAAATTATACTAGAATGAATAAGTAACTAGAAACTTGAAACAACAAAGAATATGAGAGACAATACACAATCTTGTATTAAATACTCTTCATAAGGAAATACAATAAAGAAGTGCCACAGTCTTCTTCCACCTCTAAGGCTTCCCACACCTCTAAGACTTTCAGTAATCTTCCCTCAAAGTTCTCTCTTTCTCTCTCAACCACAACTAACTCAACAACCTGAGTTGTTATCCCCTCCTTGATAGCTTCAGCTAATCTCCTTGACCTTGCACCTTGTAGATCTCCTTTGACCTTGCTTTCTTGCTTCAATGCTTTACTTGCCTTAATTACAATACATGCCTCATGGGTCTTTAAATAGGATCCCATGCATACAATAATTAGACCTCTAATTACAATAATTAGAAACACAGACTCAAGACTTAAATTAGTCTTCAACATGCAAACACTCTCAGACCTCTTAAAATTAGACGAGTCTAATTCTGGAAATGCATTTTGGAAAACACATGCAACTACATGCACATGCATAGGTGACCGACATCGGTTGCTATCTGTCTGATCTTGATCAACGTCGACTAATTCTTAGTCCCTACCTGACTGACATCGGTAATACTACTAATGTCAGTTACTAGTTGAACTCAACAACCACCTAATTAGCACCCTGGTGAAGCTTTTAGCTCCACAACTTAACAATCTCCCACTTGGAGATAAACAGTTGCACCTGTACAGCAACCTCCACTAACCATCTCAAGCACCTCCATCTTCAAGCTCAATTTTGAAGACCAACCACCACACATCCTGTGATGCTATACCTATCATCCAAGTCCCCTGCCACATCTAAACTTTCTGACAACTCCCACTACTTGGGAAAACTCAGGTCTACACCAAACCTTATGTGATTTCAAACACTGTTCTAAGCTCAGCTTGAACTATCCAACCCTTGGTGTGCATACCAGTTCTGCATCCTACGTATTGAACCCTACCAACACCTTCTTCACATCAGCTCCCACTGGAGACAAAATCAACCTGTGATCTTCCATGTCTCTTATGCCAAAGAATTTTGCTGCTCCCAAATTCTTCATGACATACCTCTCAACTAACTTTACCTTTAGCTCAGAAACTCCTTGCATGTGTGACCCTGCAACAAATACACACACTACAGTAATAGGATAATGTAGCTAATATTATCCAACCTGGTAAAAGTAAACACAATGGTTAAACCTCCATTGTCCTGCAGCCTGCTCAAGACCATATACCCTGGCCTTTTGTCTCACGTGTCCATCCACTCTCTTCTCTAACCTGGGAATCCATTCCTCTTTCAGTTCTTTTATCCCCGCTGGCAACTCTACCAAAAATCTCGCTTGGTTCTCTTCTGAAGAATTCATGCCACACTCCCACTGTTTCCTAGATTCTACCTGTATTACCTCTTCACATCTTCCTAGTTCTTGACCATCAGTAAGCAACTAGTAATATAAATAAGGTGAACAACAAATATGAGGTCCACTTACCCTTTCAGTCCTCCATATGGGTGTTTGAGACTCCTTGATAGCTTGTTGTCCACCCAACATCCGTTCTAGTGATCGATCTCAGCCATCTCTCAGTCTACACCCGACTGACGTCAGTTCCATGTGATTGACCTGTCTACTGACATCGGTTCCTACCTGACCAACATCGATTCCAGCTGCCCGACACTATCGACTCTACTAGTCTGCACATGACCGATGTCAGTACCTGCCTGATCGATGTTGGTTCCATGTGACCGACGTCAGTAACTGTGTTTCCCTGTAAGTGATGACTTCTTTACCTGCGAGCTCATCTTGGATTAAAACCTTGTCCATACTACCCTGCTCAGAATTATTCAGCCCCTGTGGCTAATATTTGTCAATCATCTCCTCCATAAACACAAAGGATTTCTAGTTCTTAATTCTGTCAAAGACATCTAACTTCCTCTTAAGAACATGCATCTCCTTCTTGCTCATGTGACCAAGCCTACAAAGCCACGTCTTCGAACAGAAAAAGAATTAGTAATACAAGCAAGTAGATAAAGAGTACCTGCTTTCTTACCACATGCTAATTCAAGTTCATCTACTATGAGAGTTCCTGTGCATCTCTCATCACCCAACTTTCCTGAAGAAATTAGCCGCATCTCCAAGACTGAGACTTGCATGACCTCCTTCAACACCCATGTGTTGGCTGCCTGTAATTTCAGCAACACTTCCCCTTTGCCAATACTTTGACAAGGCTCACTAACCTCTCTATATGGGGCTGCATGGAAAGAGGCAATAGAATCTATAAACCAAGATTCTACTTTATCCAAGGAACATCCCAAAGCATCTTGTGCAAAAACACCTGCAACATCTGCTTCTTTAGTTCCTTCATGTTGATCTTCTATCAACCAACAATATTTCTTTACCTACTCTTTCTTTCCATCACACCATAATTGACCATTCATGCTTTTCAATTCCTCCATTCTTATCTTACTTTCTTCTGCCATTGCTATACTCCCACTCAATCAGAAACCCCTGAGAGTGACCTGTAATCAACCACAAATATGCTCCTTGTAACCTTAGCACTGATACCAACTATTAGTGGTATCATTCTATGAGCCAACAACCTCGCTCTGATACCAACTGTCAGGAACGTGGAAGCACAATTGATTACCTTTCTTATATAAGCAATTAAACACAGAATTATACCAGAATGAATAAGTAACTAGTGTTAGGAACCCCTTATCCAACGGAAGCACAATTGATTACTTTCTTATAAGCAATTTAAACACGGAATTATACCAGAATGATTAAGTAACTAGAAACTTGAGACAACAAAGAATTTGAGAGACAATACACACTCTTGTATTAAATACTACTAGAAGAAAATACAATAAGGAAGATGCCACTTCTTCCTCCACCTCAAAGGCTTGCCACACCTCAAGACCTTCTTCCCTCTCTCTCTTGCTCAACCACAACAACTCTACAGCCTGAGTTATTATCCCCTCCTTGAATGCTTCAGCTGATCTCCTTGACCTTACTCCTTGCTTCAATGCTTTTACTTGCCTGCTTGATTTACAATACATGCCTCATGGGTCTTTAAATAGGATCCCATGCATACAAAAATATAACTCTAATTACAATAATTAGACACACAGCTCGTGACTATAATTAGCCCTTAAACATTCAAACACTCGCTTCACTTAACTGACTGTTCATCAACAACAGTTCTAGAACCGCCACAGGCGACCGACATTGGTCCCTATCTGTCTGGTGCTGACCGACATTGGTCGACTCCCTATCGATGTCGGTTACCTTCTGCACTATATTTGACTGACATTGGTCATACTGTCGACGCCAGTACTTTTGAAACTCAGCAACCTCTTCATGTCTGCAACAGTTGAAGCTTTTAGCTCCACACCCTAACAATTTCCCACTTGGAGATAAATAGCTACAAATGTACCTGTACCTGTACACCATCTACTTTGTTCCCTTGGCTTTGTATCCCTCTTCAACATCACTCTTGAAGACCAACCACCACAAAACCTGTGATGCTATACTTGTCACTTATGCCAAAAGAATTTTGCTGCTTCCAAATTCTTCATGACATACTTCTGAACTAATTTTACCCTTAGCTCAAAAAACTCCCTATATATGTAACCCTGCAACAAGCAACACAATACAGTAACAGGATAATGTAGCTAATATTATCCAACCTAGTAAAGAAAAAATACAATGGTCAAACCTCCATTGTCCTGCAGCCAAATCAAGACCATATACCATAGCCTTCTATCTCATGTATCCATCTACTCTCTTCTCTAACTTGGGAATCCATCCCTCATCTAGTGCTTTCTTCTAGCTGACAACTCTACCAACAAATACCTGTTTAGTTCTTCTCCAAGGACTCACACTCCTCATCCATGCCAAGCTCCCACTATTTCTGGATTCTACCTGCATTGCTTCTTTCATCTTCCTAATTCTTGACCATCAGTAAGTAATATAAAGAAGGTGAACAACAAATATGAGGTTCACTTACCCTTTCTGACCTCCATATGGGCGTTTGAGACTCCTTGACAGCTTGCTATCCACCCAACATCCATTCCAGTGATCGATCTCGGCCATCTCCTAGTCTACTCCCAACTGATGTCGATTCCCTACACTGACCCTGACTACTGACGTCATTTCCCTAGCCGATGCCAGTGTCCCCCCCCACCGACATCGGTTCCTTCCTGATCGATGTCAGACTTCTCAGCCTGACTCTATCGACCCTGCTAGTATGCACATGACTGATGTCGGTATCTGGCTGACCGACGTTAGTTCCAAGTGACCGACGTCAGTGACTGTGTGTTCCTGTAAGTGATGAAATCTTCATCTGCAAGCTCATCTTGGATCAAACCCCTATCCATACTGCCCTGCTCAGAATTATTCAGCCCCTGTGACTGATCTTTGTCCTTCATCTCCTCCATAAACACCAAGACTTCTTTGTTCTTGTCAAAAGCATCAAATTTCCTTTTCCTACAATGAACTCTATGTATGCTTTCTGAATCTGAACTCATACCTTTTGAATCAAGAACGTCCATTCCCTTCTTATTCATGTGACCAAGCCTATTAAGCCATATCTTCGAATCTACAACTGAAGTAGATAAACCAGAATTAGAATCAGTAATACAAGTAGATAGATAAAGAGTACCTACTTTCTTACCTCTTGCTAAAACAAGTGTTCCCTTGGTAACCTTCCAAGAATCTGTTGTGAGGGTTATTGTGCATCCCTCATCACCCAACCTTCCTATAGAAACCAAACTCTACTTCAGAACTGGGACATGCATGACCTCCTTCAACACCCATGTGTTGTCCATCTGCAATCTCAGCTGCACTTTCCTTTTTCCAACTATTTGACAAGGCGTACCATCCCCTAAATAAATCAATCCAAAGTCTCCCTGGACATACTCATGGAACAAATCTCTGTTTAGGGATGCATGAAAAGAAGAACCAGAATCTAAAATCCATGATCCTACCTGACTATCCAAAGAAAGTATGAGAGCGTCTTGTACCATAATATTTGCATCCTTTGCTTCTTCATTACCTTCATGTTGATTCTCTTTATCTCTCAACCAACACTCCTTTGTGTGTCCTCTCTTTCCACAAAACCAGCTGGTAACACCTCCGGACTTGGGCCTCCTTCCCACCTTTGACCTTGATTTCCCTTGCTCTATCTTCTCTCTTTGTTTTCCCCTACTTTCTGCACTTAGAGCATTCCCTGATGATTCACCTGTGCTTCTCCTGCGTATTTCTTCATTCAAGATCACACTCACAACATCATCAACTTTTAAGATTTTAGAAGCAGACGTAGAATTACTTACTGCCATAACCAAACTATCCCAACTTTCAGGTAAAGAACATAAAATCAAGAGAGCCTTTACTTCATCATCAAAAACAATATTGACTGAAGCTAACTGGTTTACCAAACCATGGAAATCACTAAGATGAGTATGTACCGATCCACCTTCCTGCATTTGCAAAGTAAATAGCTACTTCATAAGAAATACCTTATTAGAAGCCGAGGGCTTTTCGTATAAATTTGCCAAGGATTTTATCAACTCTTCCGTTGTCTTACACTGTGATAAGTTGGAAATCACAGATGATGCAAGGCTCAACCTTATGGAACCTAGAGCCTTTTGATCAAGAACGTTCCATTCTTCATCCTTCATATCTGTGGGCTTGCATGCAGTCCCACCCAATGGTAAGTACAAATCCTTCTGATACAGATAGTCCTCTATCTGCATCTGCCAATGTTGATAATTCTTGCCGTTAAACTTCTCCATTCGTAGCTTACTTTCTTCTGCCATTACTGAACTCCAACTCAATCAAAAAACCCTATGAATGACCTATAATCAAAAAATAATAACCTGCTCCCTGCAAACCGTAGCTCTGATACCAACTATTAGGAACCCCTTATCCAACGGAAGCACAATTGATTACTTTCTTATAAGCAATTTAAACACAAAATTATACCAGAATGATTAAGTAACTAGAAACTTGAGACAATAAAGAATTTGAGAGACAATACACACTCTTGTATTAAATAATACTAGAATAAAATATAATAAGGAAGATGCCACTTCTTCCTCCACCTCAAAGTCTTGCCACACCTCAAGACCTTCTTCCCTCTCTCTCTTGCTCAACCATAACAACTCTACAGCCTGAGTTATTATCCCCTCCTTGAATGCTTCAGCTGATCTCCTTGACCTTACACCTGTAGATCTCCTTGACCTTACTCCTTGCTTTAATGCTTTTACTTGCCTACTTGATTTACAATACATGCCTCATGGGTCTTTAAATAGGATCCCATGCATACAAAAATAGAACTCTAATTACAATAATTAGACACGCAGCTCGTGACTATAATTAGCCCTTAAACATGTAAACACTCGCTTCACTTAACTGACTGTTTGTCAACAGCAGTTCTGGAACCACCACAGGCAACCGATGTCGGTCCCTGTCTGTCTGGTGCTGACCGATGTCGGCCGACTCCCTGCCGACGTCGGTTGCCTTTTGCACTGTATCTGACCGACGTTGATCATACTACCGATGCCGGTACTTATGAAATTCAGCAACCTCTTCATGTCTGCAACAGTTGAAGCTTTTAGCTCCACACCCTAACAACTAGAAACTTGAAATAGCAAATAATATGAGAGACAATACACAATCTTGTATTAAATACTCTTCAAAAGGAAATACAATAAAGAAGTGCCACAGTCTTCTTCCACCTCTAAGGCTTTCCACACCTCTAAGACTTTCAGTAATCTTCCCTCAAAGTTCTCTCTTTCTCTCTCAACCATAACTAACTCAACAACCTGAGTTGTTATCCCCTCTTTGATAGCTTCAGCTGATCTCCTTGACCTTACACCTTGCAGATCTCCTTTGACCTTGCTTTCTTGCTTCAATGCTTTACTTGCCTTAATTACAATACATGCCTCATGGGTCTTTAAATAGGATCCCATGCATACAATAATTAGACCTCTAATTACAATAATTAGAAACATAGACTCAAGACATAAATTAGTCTTCAACATGCAAACACTCTCAGACCTCTTAAAATTAGACGAGTCTAATTTTGGAAATGCGTTCTGGAAAACACATGCAACTGCATGCACACGCACAGGTGACCGACGTCGATTGTTATATGTCTGCTCCTGACCGACATCGGCTGATCCCTGGTCCCTGCCTGACTGACATCAGCAATACTGCCGATGCCGGTTACTGGTTGAACTCAGCAACCACCTGATTAGCACCCTGGTGAAGCTTTTAGCTCCACAACTTAACAATATGCTCCAATAGGGTAGTATTCTTCCTTTGCATCTTCCATGAAATCATCCCAAGTAGGTTCTACCTCAAGGCCAATGCCATCCGTATTGAACCTCTTATTTTATATGTCCCACTAATTTTTGATGGGTAATGATGCTTTCAAAAGATCAAAAGTGATCTTCTCTCCATCGATAAATTTATTTTTAGAAAAGTAGGAAGATAATTGATCCAACTAATTTTCTGCTACATCAGCATTGATTTTTCCTTAAAATGTAGAGATATCAAAATTTACCTGAACCTTAAAGGGTGTTAGGGCAATGAAAGGACATTCCATGGATGAGGGGCTAGGGAATGCAAATGAGGAGCCAAAATTTCCCATCAAGATTTGTTGGATAATTTGGGTGAAATGTTGTAGCATCTATGCTTGCTACCACTAGAGGGATTCGTTCACCATTTCTTTGAAGGGATAAAATGTCTTGATGTCATCCACCATTTGAGATCATTTAGAGTGAATAGGTGGATAGTTTGTGAGCTCTATTATTTTCCACCCAAGATTCTTGTAGCCTGACCTCATCCTCAGGATCATACACTCTCAAGACAAATTGCTCTGATACCATTGATCCAAAACTCAAAAGTTTTAGTTGAAATATATTTTAAGAACATTAAAATAACATAGTAACAATGATTTCTCTAAGGAGAGATGTTTTATTACTCATAAGATTGCAAATTCAAACATATACTTATCTCTGGGAAGAGATGTCTAATTTCTTTTTTGGGTTACATCTGCATTTATACATACTTTGAAGGTAGGATGAGGATGTGAAAGGTCACCAATCTCGAGGGATATGAAGTGGTTTGACTTCCATGATTTACAATAATATGGAATTCAAAAAATTACTATTTTTCAAAACTTACTATTTTTAGATAGCACTATTAAAATTTAAATTTAGGGCACTTTCACTGGGCTTTTAGGGGACAAAACCCATTGATCATATCTTTGTGTCATTTCATTGCATTTTCCTCATTTTTAGATTTCTAATGGTTTAAATGGGGAGTCAATCAGAGCTATGGTGCAATAGTTATTGCTCCCAGAAGTTCTACCACCAATTGGGGTAGGACCATCACTTAAATTGTTGCTTGAAGTGTTGCCTAGATCAGTGAATCCCAATGTTAATTCATCTTCTTTAATAGTCTGGCAGTCTCTTTTAACATGATATGGAGCTATTCTAGTGCATATAGTGTCATATTATTCGATGGTTGAGTAGTTAATTAAGCCCACTCATATATATTTTTTCATCCACTCCACCCATTCATCATTATGGGGGTGTGTGTATAGATAATGCTTCTTTCAGTGTTGAGTGTCTCTTATACTAGGCACTACTCTTTTATACTTTGGACTACTTTTTCAAATGTTGAGTTTCCCTTACACCTTATACAAATAGTTGAAATATCTTTGGGTGTAGATCATCCCTTGAACCTACTTCAATGATGGTTTTTAAAACCATATAGTACAATGTTTAACTACATATTACTTCTTTTTTCTCATTTGTTGTTTTGAGGTCTTTGTTTAGTAGTTGTGTTTTTTTTGTACTTGTACATTTTTAACCTTTTGGAATGTTTTCTAGATTCTTCCTTGTACATGGGTATCTTATTCAGGTACTTTGTTTATCAAAAATCCATATGAGGATTGTTATGACTCAGTGGCATTCTTGGTGACTTTTTATTTAGTGACACCAGTGTGGCTTCCCCACCAGTGTTTGTGCTCACTTCTCACAAATTTCAATCTAATTATTTAGATACTTTCATTTTTATATTATCCTAGTTCAGTATTGAGGGAGGGTGTTTAGGCAATGCTTCTTTAGGTTCATCATTCTACCCAGTACTTTCAAGTGTAGTGTTTGTATTTAGTGATCCTTGTATTCAACACCATCCTTACTTAAGACTTGGAGGTTATAGTGACTTTAATTAAATTTATTCTATTAATATGGATTGGAATCCATAGGGACACTTGGATTCACACTGCATCCTTTTTTTTTGCATGGGGTATCTCATCAAGATTTGTTTTCAAGGCCCATTTCCTATACCCATATAATATACACTTAAGTAGGTGTTAGTGTAGGATTTTTTATTTCATGGTTTTTCCTACATATTTTTTTTTAGCTTTATTAGGTTCCTTTTGTTTACATTGGATGAGTTGAGATATGTTTACCTTCCTATTATAAATGTGCCTTTTTTATCTAAAGCTAAGATATGGAGAACAATTTCAGATAACAGATAGTTTATTCTATGTGTGCAATGCATTAGTTACATGGATAAGGTAATGGCTTCTTGTATAGATATTGGATGAATATTTTTTCAAACTATATCACTTATGTGGTCCTAACCCCATATTTTTAAAACTTAGGTAAGTGTTTCTCTAAATTCTTAGGTAGGTCATGGGTGAACCTAGGGATATTCAAGGAAATGTTTATAAACCAAGCTACCTTTAATCATGTTTAATCTGGTCAATATTTTTATAAATTTGATATTTCCAATTTATTACATCCTCTTAAAAAAATTGATCTCCTAGGAACTCTTTTATCTATTTGAGTTTTTCTATGTATTTTTAAAGGAGTTGCTAGTGGTTTTTTGATTAACCTTGGCCTATTAAATCTATTAGGAGCATCCAATTTTCCCTCTTTATAGCACAAATTTACATGTTGTCTATTTTTTTGACACGAACATGGATTAAGGAGTTTGTTGGAGACCCTTCCATTTCAAGCCTTATCTACGAGGACCAATGTATGGATTACTTTAGCCTTTGACAAATGCATCTTGTATTGTAAGTTTTACTTTATCTTAGTTATTTACATTAAATAATGATAAAAAATAATAATAAAATGACATTCTTTCTTATAAAAATCATCTTAACTCTTTTTAAATGTGAGTATTAGATCCTTTTTTTCCATGTTTAACTTTTAAAAGAAGCATTTTCAACTATTAGATGATAACCTTATCCTCACATTTAAATGATTTTTATGAAAAATAAACCAACCTATTACATTATATGTATGAACTCAAATCTATAAAAGATAACGCAAATTTTAGTTGTGAAATATTGACTAATTAAATAACATATTCTCAAATAACTTCAAAATCTTCCACAAACCTAAAATAGTTTTATCATCTAACAATCCTATAACATGATTTTAAATTATTTTTGACTAATAGAATTAGATTCACCAAGATTTACTACTCATAAAGTATCATTTTAATAACATAGCACAAATCTAACATGCATATGCCAATTTAATCAATTTCAAAAACTTTAATTAGTAGTGAATCAAATCAACACTTAAAATAAAATATACAATTTGGAGACTTAAACCAAAATTATTAATCCAATTAATTATTTCTTAAAGATTCTTAATATATGCATGAAAATAAAATAAATATCAACAAATATTTTTACAAGTTTTTAACTAAAAATTAAAATGGTAGATAAAATATAAGTCCTTCAACAACAAATGACCAAGTCCTCAAATAAACAACTTGATTGATTTATTCCTAAACCAATCCAATCTCTTAACTAAAAACATAAAAACATGGCCCACTAAACCCTTTAATTTAGAAACTAACTCCTTGGATCTTTTATGTATTAGTTTATTTTCCAGCAATGTCTTATAATATCGGTAACATTCTTCCACATAAGCAACATCATTAAGACACTTTTTACCACATTTTTTCTTTGTATTAATAAGTTCCAATTTTATCGGTGATATAATATACTTTGCATCTTCAGTTAAGAAGTGAAAACATTCCACCTTCTGCACCATAGAAGTGACATAACCATCTATGTCATTTCCAACTAGATTGTCATAACCATCTATGTCATCACTGAATATGTTTCCAACTAGTAACTTCTAATTTAAGGGTTTTGAGGACCAATTCAACCATACTTTTGAATACATCTATAGAAATCCATTTCCCTTCATGGTTTTACAAAGTAAAAATTATAAAAATATAAAAAAAACTCTTGGATTTATTGTTGAAGGTTCTCAACATGCCTACCATTCCCTTTGATTTCTTTAGAATCATATCTAAAGTACCTACAAGATTATTTAAAAAATATTAAACCATGCCTAAATTAAATTTTGTAAAATTAAAGGAGTCTAAGGTTAATTTTTTCCTAGAATCTTCTATGAACTTGACCATGGGATTTAACTTAACTAATTTACTTCTCTTTTTGTCTAATTTTTCTTAAATTAATATGGCATGTAACCATTGATCTTGTAAATTTAACAAAACTAAAAATATTTCATTTAAAATATTTTTCACCTCAAAAAATACCTTCCAAATTTCTATTTTTAGTATTACTAAATCTTCTGCATTATAATTTATTTTCTTCAATTCATTATCCATCTATACAATCCTTCTATTATATCCTTTGAATAACTAGACACATGGTCATAATACATGTCATTCAATGTCTTGAGCATGTACATAATAACTAGTTTCTTCATTTTGTTCAAATGTTCCACTATTTGTGTCTGTGTGGTAATTATCTCTCCTCCTCTTCTCTTCTACTTATACCTGGTGACACTTTTAATTTTATTATATTTGCATTTCAAGTTAATATTTGGTTCTCTAGTGAATATCATATAAAAAAATTCTTTCTTTCTTCTTTCAAATTCAAATTGGCTCTTCCAATCATAGAAATAGGGCATATGAAAGCATCCTGAGACACTTGGTGAAATAATTTGATCAATCTGTACAGTTAATAGGATAAAATTATTTAAAACCATTAAGGGCATACTTAATTCCTCACTCAACACCTATTCAAATGTTATTATGGGAAATAGATTAAAAATCAATTTATTTGAACTATCCACTAAAGCAACAACATGGGAACTATTAATACAAGGAAGAAAAACTAAACTATTTGGAATTGCTACTGAACTATAATAAAGTACTACTGAAATTAGAGCCTAAACTTAAAGTGTCCCAAGTTTTATGGATGGTGTTGCCTCAACAAGGATATTTACAACTTAATCCCCATGCTTCATTTAATACAATCATAACTCATATATCTTGATTTACATGTACTTCAAGGCCTCTAAATATCTTTCCTTAATCATTGTGAACCCACTACCCCTCATTGCTTTAGCTAGATTAAAAATTTCTTCTTGGTGTTTGACAACATCCATTAAGATATTATGTTTTGGGTGGGAACTATGTTTATATCTTATATGAATTATATGCCTTATGGAATCTAGATAATATTTCACTCTCCTCTTATGATCCCATTCCTACAAATCAGTATTATTAAACTTATATGTAAATATTTCCTCCCTTGTGATATTTAACGTGAAAAAATGGTCAAAAACATGTTATCCTATGGTCATTGACAATTTAGTAAATATGGCCAAATTTTTCTACTTCAGAATCAAAGTTATACCTATGGATAATTAATGATTCCATGACTACTAGTCTCTTAGTTACATAAATAGGAAATATGAGGGAATTTAGGGCTACCTCAATCCTGAGAATTGGGATTTATTAAAATAATTCCTAACTTACAAAAAAAAATTCTCATGTAAGAATATATTCTAGGGAACTTAGTGTTATTTATGGTTTGGTACTAGGATAAACTTATTATATATGGTGAAACCATGGATCAAACAACTCAATACTAAAATTTAATGTGAAACAGATAAATCAACTAAATAAGAAGCCACATAGAAATTCCCACCATTTTTACAATCTTTAAAATCCCTAATTAAATAGAAAGAAATTAGTTCACTCCAATTGGGAGGATTACCTTATTTGAATAATAAATTATGTAACAATAGTACCCATTTCACATCCACATGATCAAATCTACTTCCAAATAATTGATTTATTGAAACTAGGGATTCTTGAATTGGAAGTTTGAATAAGTGAATATAATAAGACTTTTATTTTTTTCATGATTTATAATTATCAACCCATTTCTTCAACACATCATAAATATTGTGTTTGGAATGCTAGGTGCCTATCTAATCTCTGATATAATTAGGCTAGTTCAGTTAGTCTCAACATTTATTGGATGGAAAAATAAGAGATGTTTGGAATAACATTATCAATTGGTGTACATAATTTTCCATTATTCTCTTTACATTATTTTTTTACATCAATTATTAGTTCTTGACATGTAAACATATTTGGTTTGGTTTAAGTTTATGTAGGTACAATTTTTGATCTTCCACATATCTTCCTCTTCATTAATAAGGTCATATTCATCATAATTTACCAATTTGGTGTTCTTATAAAAATACTACAAGTCATTATAATTTTTATTACTACACATTTTTAGAATGAATATATCCATGTCACTCAATGATTCCCTTGAAACCACTTTTTTATTACCAACAACCATTGTTAAAATAAAAAAACACCTTAGAGATCCAATCCCAAATTGCCTTACTTGATTTCCTTAAACTATGATTTTAACGATCTATTTTCATAAATTTCAAAGTAGCATAGTAATGAAATGAATTTTCACTTGGGATGATATATCGATTTTCAATTCAAATGCAACTTGAAGATATTAATACAACCCACTAATTTAAATCATTATTATCATATTGTTCCATTCAATTTTACCAAGGCATTAAATAAATGTCAATCAACCAAAACCAAAATTAATAAATCAGTTTAAAAATGAATAAATCTAATTTTTTGATATTTGCGTAGAGATGCATAACATTATCTAGGTGGAAGGAAATTCCAATTTCAGCACTTGGGTTATCCCTTTATGTCTATGGTTACTGGAAGTTGACATATGGTTATTTTAAGTCCATTATATAGGTGACTTTGACCTACCAAAGTCATTTTAAATTAAAATAAGGATTAGAGTTTGAAATAAATAAATCTAAGAACCAACAAACATGTGGAAGTTGTATTTTCATCAAGAAAAGGCAAAAACATATAATATTTAGACCTGCTCTAAGGCTTTGTGGATTGGTATAATGCAACATAGCATTAGTTCATTCTACAATAAATAATAAAAAAATGAACTAATAAAAATAAGACTGTGAAATTGGGTTTTTCAAATTGCATTAAGATAAAATAAATTAAATGGGGCCTTGTGGCAATAAAGTTTAGACATATGCAAAATGATGAATTAAAATAAAACTTGAGATTAATGTAAATTGAAAATCCAAAACCAACTTTATTTTAAAATATATATAACACATTATTCAACCAAGCATAGAGGAAAAATTCACTTTTGTAAAATAAATATTTTGAATTTAAATTAAAAAAACATGAGGGTTTCATTCTAATGGTCAAAAAAGCAATATTTTGTTGATATGGTTCAAAATGATTTCTTTTTATTTTGATCAAATCAGTGGCTCCAAGTTCTCTTCAAAAACATGGGTTCATTGGTGATAACATCTCATTCAAACCCCTACTCTTAGATATTTTTGAAATCAACACTCATGCAATATAGTGCACTATGAATATCTTGATCCTTATCCTTATCTATGAGATGCAAGAAACTAGTATATTATGTATGCTCTTTCACTAATTCAATTCATATTTTGGTACAAGGCGTGCATACACTTTAATAGATATAAAAGAGTAATAAAATCAAAGTGCAAGCTCATGTTAAATTCCCTTATTATTATAAATTCATTAACATGCTTATGTATATATAGATATTTTGAATAGAAAATTAAGACATATTAGTATTCAAACTAACAAAAAAGGAGGGACAACTGATAAAAAAGACATAAAAAACCAACAAAACCAAAAATAGTAATCAAAAGCCCCATAAGGCATAAGTGATTAAAATAATATGGTTGATATTGTTTATGACCAAATCATACGACTCAATTTCAGGAATATACAAGATCAACAATTCAATCTTGGTAAGCTAAACTAAAACCCCCAAAAAAGTGTTTTCACCTTTATGGAGCATTTGGAGTCATGCTAAGGAAAAAAAATAGTTGATCTATAGGTTTTCAAGAAATTTATATTCAATGCTGATATTATCATGTACCAAAATTGAATCAAACGTAAATTTATAAGGAAAACACAAACCGAGGAAAGGCAAACTAGGCCTAACATAAGGGGTAAATATGACAATATGACCCTAATCTAAACCAATGATCCATATGAATAAAAACATACTAATACCATAGCAAATAAATAATTTTTTATAAAAATTAGGTGTCTAAAAAATTTTAAAAAAAAAAATCTTAGGAGGCTCATGTGTTAGGGATTAGCATGACTAAAATACCATTTGATTATCATGCCTCTAAAGGTAGGAATTGTGTTATAAATAATATTGAAAAATATTAAATTTCATGAAATAAATTACTTTAAGTTTTTTTAAGGAAAACCCTTGGTTTCACTCCAAAATTTATCCATGATAAAAATGTTAGCCTTAGAGAATGATAAATACTCTAATGAATTCTTGATTACTCATGTGTGTTATAATTTATCTATAAATGATTAATGTGCTTCTACTGTTAAATGAACTATAATGATTATGTATTTATAGGTAATTGAATTCACATTAGGACCTTATTGGTGCTTAATAACTAATATCAAATGAATAAAAGTGAAAAAATAATAAATCAAATGGGTGCACCTTAACTTAAAGGAGGTCAAAAATAAAGGGACTAGAAGCACCAACATTTCTTATATGAAAACCCAAAAGCATGTCGAGGAAAGAAAAAGAGGCCTATAGAATTAGAAGAAATAAATGATCATCGAGCATCGATAAATGTGTTAATAACACCTAATTTAAACCAATAATTGATAAATAAACAAGTTTAAAACATGAGTTAGTACTTAATAAATATATCAAGACCATCTTTAGATGTCTACATTAACTATTTAATCCTCAATAATATGTCTCAAGAAAAAAAATAAACAAACCAATAATGTCACCTTTTTATGAACCATTTAGGAAATTAAAATAGAATGTGAGAGAAAATTCACATTAACCATGTGGATAAATCAACTTGGGCAGAAGCAAAAATACTATATTGATGAAGGTTTTTGGATAAAAAATCTTAATTCATACCTATCTTAATTCTCTTCATAACCCTTTCAATCTCCCACATTTGACTTTTTTAAAAGTCACATTTTGTGAATACAAAGAATGACATCATTAACTCTGACTTAGTTATCACTCCTTTACTAACTTGTTATATAAAATCAGATATCAGCTTTAATTATGTTGTCATGTCAAACAACATTTGGG
This sequence comes from Torreya grandis, assembly GCA_037957365.1. Lineage (NCBI taxonomy): Eukaryota > Viridiplantae > Streptophyta > Pinopsida > Cupressales > Taxaceae > Torreya > Torreya grandis. The sequence goes on from JARHVA010006600.1 coordinate 415,143, forward strand.
ATCTTAATTCTTTTTCACCCCATTCTCTTGTCACTTTGAAATTTGATGCATTGAACCTTTCTACCATTTTTCCTCAAGAACTTAAACTAGTATTGGTCCTTGGAGCTAAGACGTCCACCAATTATCTTCTTAAGTGTAGTAAGGCATAATAACCTCATCTATGTAGGAAATTCATTCTTCCCTCTCTCCTTTAATAATTTTAACCAACAAGCTTTATATTGAGCAGGATAATGCTTTAAGTAATGTAATGTTTCCTCTTCCAACCATCCATTATAATGATGTTGGAAACTCAATCTCTACTAGTACTACTAATAAAAAGGGTAATTTATCACATAAATATGTAGACAATTAGGAGAGCAAACTCATTATAAATTTGTCGAATTTTTTCTTAGATCATCCCTCTTTCAATATTTTAATAAAGGGGATAGGATTTTTTGTCACCCCTAAGAATATTTTTAGAGAATAGTTCTTAGTAGATATTTAAAATGTGTTGTCGGTCTTAACAATGGAGTCAATAGAGGAGATTAGCTAAGATTATGCAGTAGCTTTAAAGAAAGCTAAACTTCCTAGGTTAAATATTTCTAGAGATGAATAGAATGCCTTGAATAATCTCAATATGAACAAGAATGTTTTTATCACAAAAATGGATAAATGGAATGCACTAGTTGTTTTAAATAAGAGTGATTACAAATCAAAAATGCTTGACCACTTAAAAAATAGTGTGAGTTATAGAGTGTTAGCTTCCAACCTAGTTTCCAAAATATCTAGAATCATTAATAAAACCATAAATCAATCATCTTTGGATGAAAACATTAATAAATGCCTCCATTAAAAAAAAGTCACTCATAGAATCTATGAAGCCCCAAATATACACAAGGAATCGATCCCTATTAGAACTTCAATTGATACCATTAACTCTCCTACTTATGCTTTAGCCTCCTTTTTGGCTAACAAACTTAAGCCATTAATAGTAAAAACTTCCTCTTTAATCAAAGAATCAACTAATTTTGTTTATTTTATCAAGGACAAGGTTTTTGATGAGGATATTTTAGTTAGCTTTGATTTGGTGTCACTTTTCACAAAGGTCCTTACTGATGACACAATCAAGGTGGTAAGTAATTATAGATTATGATTATGATTAGTTCATTATTAATGATTAAAAATAAAACAAATTGAAAAACACAATACCTTAAGCATAATCCCTTGTATTAGTAAAGGTTTAGAATGACATTTTAAAAATAGAAAAGCATAGCCAAATACTATACTTTTCCAATTGATTCATTATCAAAGCTAGATTCAAGTTTGTTTGTGCTTTGATTGTAGAGCTAAGAGTCTTTATCAATGTCTCTTATTAAATTCAATGACATATCTCCTTGTCTATGAGTGTTTTGGTTGAAGATTGGAAAAAATATTAAATATTTTCAAGAGATTTATGTAGAGTTTCTTTGATAAAAAAGCTTGTTATGTCTTGAGGGGTCATCCTCTATTTATAAATTGATTAGATCAATTGTACCCATTAGATGTCAATCAATACGAGTGGATAAAAATCAATTAAATTTTAGTACTTAATGAAATAAATATTTTGAAATTAGGTTGAATTAATGATGCATGGCTTCTAAATTCTAACATGTGATTGTATTTATGAGTGTTTGACATTTTTTGTGATGTCATGATGATGTCATAATTTAGATATTTGTTGAATATTCAAATATTGCATAATTAGAAATTATATGATTTATATATATTTTTTGATTAACCATTTTATTTGATTAGATAGGCTAATTAATTTAGATTAGACTTTATGTGATTTATGCAATATCCAAACTTGACCTCTTGTTCTAGTTAATTACCTAAGAATATCACTTATAAAATAATAATTTTGCTCAAAGTGAATTAGATAAAGATGAAAATTGTTTATGGTGAATATACCCAATCGGGGATGTCCTACCATATTTTAGAATACACACATCAATTGTGTGGGTGAATTTGGATGTTTTAGTGATTTGTGCATTATTGTAAGAAATCAATTCTGATTGTAATTTTACATGAAAATGATGAGAATTAAGTGTCTACATTTTACCCCTATTTTAGAAGGTGTTGTGGGATAGAAGCAAAGAAATAGATTTTTAAATAATGAAAAATTCATTAAACTAATCAGATGATGATTGAAGAATGATCTGATTTAGTTTTTATTTATTCTTGTTTGATTTTGTAAAAATGAGATCACAAAGATGCTCCAAATGTTATTTAGAACACCCAAATTGCCCCCTCAAGGGATTGGTCTAAAAATAATTTTGGTGAATGGGTCCTTGAAAGTAACAAAATGAGATATATCATGGTAGAATATATTGAGAAGAAGAGAAATTAAAAGAAAAAAATAGACCACATAGCCATTTACAGGCCTCTAGGGAAAAAAATGCAATGATAGGCTAAGGGTAAAAATTTTAATTTGGAATTATATATTTGCCTATGGGGGGTAAAAATGGTTAATTTTCACCTTCCCCTATTCATAACTTTATTTGGATATGGATGAGAGACTTTGGATTGAAATGGTGTGCATTTCACATTATATATACCTTGGTGAGCGAGTTTGCGAGTGTCGGTGACCAATCGAGAGGGGGCATCAGTAAGTACTTTTATTTTTTTATGAAATTTTACATTTAATACTCATTATAAATAGGAAATTGAGTGATATCACCATTTTATAAATAATTATCTTGCACATGAAAATAGTGATATCACCAATAAAATGGTGATATCACTATTAGAAATATTGAGATCATAATAAAATCAAAAATATTGTCAAAAAAGGCTATAAACACCAAAATGATGAGAATGCCTAATTGGCAAGAAATGTTGAAATAGTGAGAATGTGATAAAAAAAAGGTGAGATCACTTTTTCAAGTGGTGATATGGCCCTTATAAATAGTGAGATCACCAAAATGATTGAAGAGGATTGAAATAGTGAGAAAACCCCATCAAATGGTGGAATCACCTTGGTAAAAAATGAGATCACCCTAAGAAATGGTGAGATCATAAAAATGGTATAAAAATGAGGAATAGTGATAATTCCCTATGAAACAATGGGGGCATCCTCATAAAGAAAGATAACACCCTACCAAATGGTGGGATTGCCAAAATGGTAGAAAATGTGCAAGTTTCAAAATAGACTAAAATTAGAAGCAATAATTTTCTTGATGTGAAGGGTGAATATCTAGTTTAGGTAGATAGAATGATTCTTTATGATAGGGGAGTGTTATTAACTTTCCTAGATATATCTTTTTTGACATAGCATGTTAACTTGCTTGTGATTGGTAGTAAAGAGTTTCTGTGTTGATCACCCACACGTGATGCTCATGTATCATACAACAACCCAAACTATGGATAGAAGAGACATTGGCATTCTTTTAGGTAGTTGGTTTGAGATATATTACACTAATGTTGATGATTTAAGTAGATAAAGCATTCATATTAGTGTTAGTTGAGAACTATCACTCAGAGACTAGTATTTTTCATCTACCTATTGGAGAGAAAAATGTGACCTTGGAAGATGTGTGGCATATACTCTAGATTCTTGTCCAAGGCTATACAATTCACTAGATGTAACAAGGGAGATTGACCATGTTGGAGGACTTGATTGGCATCAGTGATGTCATCACTATGGATAGATTAGTTGATATTAATGCTTTAGAGGACCTAGCCTTCCTAACAAATAGAGCACAATATTTGATTGATTTTCATGGCCATTTTTAGTGGCATGTTGTTTTTTAACAAGAGAGGCTAGTATTTTCACATTGGTTTGATAGGATTGATCTGATACATGATGGACTCGACCACTTAGTTTGCCTAGGGCCTATTAGTATTGACCCAACTTTATATAGATATACACATGATGAAACATCAAGGGGGGAAGAGTATTATACCCTACACATTACTCTAGATATGGCCTTGGGATTAAATTAATATAGAGTGACTAGTAGGCGAACAATGATAGTAGCAACTTGAGGATCCACTAGTATATGGTTGGTACATGATAAGAGGGAACCAATGGGGCTATCAAGGAAACATGTTATTTTAGATAAGCCATTGATTATATGGTTGATGAGGACTTTATTTGGTAGCTATACATGCACATTCAATTTAGTTAGTGTGAGGATGTCATTATGACCCGATAAATGACCACACCATGTTACATAAATAGTTTCCATGATTTTATAGTTGAGCGGTATATGGATGACTATGTATAGATATAGTTTAGGCAATAGTAGGATGTTTTTGATGGGTCTCACTATTTTTTCCATGTGACATAGGATATTAGTGAGTGAGGGTAACCTATTATGAGAGTAGAAGCAAAGGATAGCTTCCTGATAGGTCAGCTAGTGTTCTAGGGATATGAGGGAGGGGTGGGAGATGTGGGAGTCACTAGGAAATATGCAACATGGTGGGCACAGTTTAGATCTTTAAAACTTATTAAATTGAGGCCTCTAAGAGGTGATTAGTCGAGGCCACACCAGAGATGGTAGAGACAGATGAGGCTAATTCCTTGTAGGTATATGGGTAAGGATTAAGGCTCATTTGGGGGAGCCATTTATATATAGATACCATTATAGTAGGTACCATTATAGCAAGTGGTATCCATGGCTATATATTCTAGCTCAAAGAGCATTGGTAGTGGCATTAAGAATAATAGTGGTAGTAACTATAGTGGTGGGTCCTTAGAGTGGGATGTTGATATGGGAAAGGGACCTGATCCAAATGTAGAATAGGGAAGATGAATGGTCATGATACATAAGTGACCCTTATTGTCATATGAGGGTTAGGATAGTAATTAGACAAGGTAGGTCCATCTTAGTTAGATATTTTAGATGACACTCAAGCCACTATAGACAGGATTGAGAGGGAGATTATAACCAAATAGGAAAATATATTTGGGTTAGAGGGGGTTTTGGCAAAGCTATAGAGGTAGTTGGTATTATCCCAAGGTGAGATCATCAAGTTAGAGGTCCTTATTATAGAGAGAGACACAAATATTGCTTCTTTGAGGGTATAGGTTACTTATATGATAGTTATACATGGCCAGCTCACCCTAAGAGAAGAAAAATTGTACATTGTGATCAACGAGAGAGATAGGGATCAAGGAAATGCATAGAGGCATCGAGCATATATCCATAGGCTCCATGGGGATAAATACATAACAAGATTGTTGGTTTTAGAGTATGGGTTGTCTAGGGCATTAGCAAATATGGCTTAGCCCAAGGATGATGTGATTTGGGCCAAGGACAAGGTTAGTTATTATTGGAGCCTATATAAGATATTAATATCATAAGGGCTCAAGGATCCAAACTTTATAGAGCATACCTAGAGTTAGAGGTCTAGATGCACCTCTAGGTAATGACACACTTTATCATTAGAGAGGTTAGTGGCATATCCTCTCCCACAACATAGAGTTATGGGGCCACCATTGCTTCCACCACCAGCACCAGGTATAAGGTAATTTTTTTTATCAAACTCCTCGTAGAGATGATTATATATAGAGCTAATACTATGATTCATATATCTAAATTTTGTATTTTGGTGATGTATATGTCTATCTTGATGTATAGACATTGATTTTGAAATGTATACAAATATTCATTTTTTAACACCTAATGTATATGGACTCTAATAAGATTTTGATATATATGATGTTGATTTGGATTTCATGAATATTGGCACATGTTGTTTAGTATATGTTTGATATGGATGTGGATGTATATTTTTTTCCATGATTTTGTTGCATTTAATTACCATGACGTTGTTATACTTGGTCTAGATATCAAATGCGATTGATGTTGAGATTATTGTTTTTATCATTTGATCAATATGTTTAGATGTTTATGACTAATGGTATACGCTTATTTGGATGTGTACATCCTAATTAACATAGATGTAGCCACATTGTTTATTATTTGTGTTTTGATTATATAAAATATGATGTTGTTTTGTCATATGAACACATCTTAACCATCTCTTGAGGGGATTCTTTCTCTTCATGCGATATTGATATATGAGTCTCCCAAGCACTTAATTTTTGATGTTGCAAATAAAAGGATGAATCAAAATTTAGAAAATGAATTATGATAACATTTTTTGTCACTTTATTATGGACCAATTTAGATACAAATACTAGTAACTTAGGATTGAGATATGAAAAATCAAGACCCAATTGTAAGTCATAATGCACTTAAACAAATATAGACAAGCAAATAAATACATAAAAATGTTAATAACATGATATTAAGATATGGATAATCAAGACCTAAGAATAAAACATAATGCACTAAATAATATTAAATTAAATAAATGAAATGTAATTAAAGAAAAATAAATAATCAAGTGAAAAAAATAAATGAAAAAATGTAAAGCATTACAAAAATTAGTAAACAAACAAGTGATCATTGATGTGAGAATGTGATAATAAGATGTTACTCTTTGTGATCTTCCCCCAAGTCAAGGGAGTACTAGGTAATATAGCATGACAAATTAAATGAAAAGTGGGAATATGAAAATGCATAACGGGTGGTCGAGCTAACTGCAAATGCCCCATGTGATGAGACATTGTCTACATAGTCCATGTGGACCTTCAGGACAAATGTAATTCTCCCAAGAATGGAAAAGATGAAATGGGATTGGCTCATAAAATGACAAGAGCATAAATTGGATCGTGAAATGGCAAAATTGTGATCATAAATTGGTTCAAGAAATGGTGAGAGCAGGGAATATAAAGATGGGGAAATTAAAATAGGAATGATATTGGTCAAGTTGTCTCGAGCCACCCCATGTAGCTAAGCACTACCTATATAGTTTGTATAGACCTCAAGCTAATGTAGTGCTCCCAAAAATGGAGTGTAATGAATGGATAACATAGTTGATGAAAGTGATCATTTGATAATGAGAGATACCCACCTAGGACATAGGAAAACACCTAAGGGAAAGAGACAAACAAAAAAAAATTAAATGATCAAATGTGATTTGAATGTGATGGAGAAGTCATAATTTGGATACAAGATTTCTTGCCCCTGAGATATTTAAAAAAAAGGGGAGGCTTATCCATACAACATTCAAATAGTTCTACGTAGAATAGAACCTATAGGGAAAGCCACTGTCCAACATGATGACAAATTATGCAAAGGTTTTATGGATTTATATCTCTTTTTGGGATTTTCTAAATTATGATTTTTTAATATTTTTGAAATTTTTGAATATTTTAGGGTTTATTGGAATAAGATACATACAAGAGGATTCTACAAGTATAATGTATAGGGGAATATAAACAAATATACAAGGTATTGTCTATTAAAGTAAAAATAACCTTGGGTAAGGGATCAAATAACAACTAAATCTACTAAAAGAGGGAAAAATCACAAAACAACGAAAGTGTGTTAGAAATGACTCATGACATGGTAAAAGCATGGGGTTTGTAAAAATAAGGGGAAGGAATATGGTTTCATAGAAAAACTAAGGCATGAAAGAAATACCCTTCAACAAAAAATTATAATGTAAAATAAATGGGATGCAATGGGAATGTATGATAATCTAAGAGTTAAAATAAACTACATCAAGGACTACCATGCAAGGAAACCAAAATAAATGTCCCAATGTTCAAAAATTCTTCCTGTAAGGATGTGATGATGATAACCAAACTTGAACCATGTGTTTAATTATCCCATTAAATTACTTGTAATACCTGGAGGATATAATCATGATCAATATAGTAATAGGAGATAGGGGAAGACAATGTTTGGCTTATGATCCGAGCAACATTTTAGGTGATAACTCGAGCAACGGTTCTACCCCAATTGGTGGTAGAACTTCTAAAATCCATAATTTTTGCACCATAGCTCTGTTTGACTCCCTGTTTGAATCATTGGAAATCTAAGAATGAAGGGAACACCGTGAGATGGCACAAAGCAAATCTTGGTGGGTTTTGACCCCCAAAAACCAAATGGAAGTGCCCCAAATTTTAATTTTAGTAGTATAGTCTAAAAATAGTAATTCCTTGAATTATGTATTATTGTGAATCATGGAAGTCTAACCACTTAATCTCCCTCGAGATTGGTGACCTTCCACATCCTCCTACCTTCAAAATGTGTATAAATGAAGATGTAACCCAAAAAGTAATTCAAACATCTCTTCTTAGAGATAGGCATATGTTTGGATCTAAAAATTTAATCAATAAAACATCTCTTCTCAGAGATAGCATTATTACAATTGTGTTATTCTTGTTTCTTGAATTATATTTCAACCAAAGCTCCTAAGATTTGGATCACCTTAGGAATGTAAAATGAAAGAAAATAGGAATAGGAAAAAGTATGAAGTAAATTCCCCCAAGTATGGGTTGATAATGTTTAATCAAGTCAAGCATAAAAACACTTGAGATTCATAGTGTTCATGGGCTAATCTAGCTCATACCCTTATAGTGTAGCCAACTTGTGTTCCCCATAACCATAATTTGTAGTGACAATGAAAGGACCCAAGCAATTTGGTTCAAATTTACCTTTCTTCTTGTGTTTGGCATTGGTATTTTTTTAATTCTAGTTTAAGACAAGATCACCCACTTCAAAAAATCTTAGGATGATCCACTTTTTATAACTTTGGCCTAGTTGATTATGATATACTTTAGATGACTCAATGTGGCTAGTCATTTCTCATCCAAGAGTTATAGTTCTTGTAGCCTGGCCAAAGACTAAGGAGTAGGGTGTTTCACCTGTAGGATTGTGTTCATGTGTATGGTAAGATAAGAGGGTAGGAAATAATTGTAAGTTCCAATCTCATCTATCTTTGTTAATGTTCTTCTTAAGTATTTTGATGATGGTTTCATTAAATGCCTTGGTTTTGGACATTACCTTGAGGGTAATAGGGAGTAGACCATCAGTGTTTAATATAGAATTTTTTATAGAGGGTTTTTAAATCCTTTTTCATGAATTAATTTCCATTATAAAATATAATGGAAGAGGGAATGACATAGCATTAAATGAGGTGGATTAGGATGAATTTGGAAATCAGCTTGTTGTTGTCGTAAGTAAGAAGAATTGCCTCAACCCACTTAGTGAAGTACTTAGTGGCTATTATGACATGTTTGTTACAATATAAATAAGTTGGATTTATCTTAATAATGAGATCAATACCCCATGAATAAAATTCCCAAGGAGAAGTAATAGGGTGAGGTGCTCGTAAGGGAACATGAATTAAATCACCATGCTTTTAGTAAGGAATTTTTTACATAAACACATGCATCTAATTATATTATGGGACAATAATATCCTATTATAAGGATTTTTTTGGAAAGGAACATTCCAATTGTATGGGCCCCATAAATCCCTTTGTGCACATATTTAAGTGTTAATTTGTATTCACTCAAGTTTAAACATTGAAGCAATATCCCAACAAATCCTCTACAATAGAGTGTCTACCAAGTAAAGTTTATTGAGATGCATTGTGAATAAATGAATTACTTTGGAAGTGTGTTATGTTATCAAAAATAATGATTTATTTGCTATAGGTATATACATATTAGTACCAATGGGAATTAGGACCAGCAATATCACATAACATTTCAATGTCTGAATGATTGTAAGTTGGCATGAGAAGGTTTTCAATAAGAAATTGATATTATCAAACATTGGAATATATCTATATCAAATACCCAATGGTGACCATGGCATCAGTTGATCAATTAATGTCCCTAAGTATCTAGTCAAACTAGATACATTAAAAATGTTCATTGAGATTATCGACCATGACCTTGTAAGGCACAAGCATCTCATCCCTAGTTTTATATTGGTCTATAACCTAATTATGATCAATTTTAAATCATCATAGACAACCAATTATTTAATGTTCCATTATACTATTAGGTAAAGCCCTACAACATGTTCCTCATATTCCAAAATATTATTAGTGCATGGGAAAGTGATGTAGAGGAATGCATGCATTCACCTCATTCATTTACCTAGATCTTATTTCAACATTTTTATCCCTTATTTGTCTTTGGTTTGTTTGATATTAATAGGTACTCTACTCCTCTCTTGACACCCTTAATCATTCTTAGCTTTACTAGGATCCTAAGCCTCTTTGCACACATATTTCTCTTCTCTCTCTAAAATATAGATCATATTTCATCTCCATCTACACTCTCTCCTCTTAGTACAAACACCATCCTATCATACATAATTTTCAATTCTTCACTCTCCATTCTTTCTTCAAGCTTGCTCATTTTCATATAGATTCATAGACCTAATGCATGGTTCCAAGGTTCTTGTCTCCACACTATGTATTATATGGCCATACACCTACCTATTTTAAACCTATATATTTTAACTCCCTTACACATCCAATATTTATACTCAATATCTAATTTATCACTCTAAAATAATCAACTATTTCCTCTTTAAGGCCTAGTCTCTAGTAACTGTGTTTTAACATAAGGCTTGTTGGTTTAAATAGAATACATGGGTTAAATATGAAATAATACTATTTTAAGATACCCTTTATCCTCTTATATCCTTTACAAAAATTTTAGGTCAATACTCTTAATGAAAACCTACCAATTCACCAAGCCTCCTTAGAAATTAGGGCTCCTTAGGCTTAATTTAGTGACACAGACTTAGTTACCATATTATATGGTTATGTACCAAATTAAAAACTTAATAATCCTATATATAATTTCCAAACACATTATATTACCAAGTTTCAATAATTTTTATAGGTGTAAATAAAAGTTACGAGTTAAAAACCCTAGACTAGGTTTTGACATGCATGTGCAAGACCGAGAGCCTACAAAAGGGGATAAATTGTGTTATAAACAACTTAAAACCCTTTTAATAACTATATTATTTCTAACCAAAAAATTTTAAACTTTTAAAATGGTTATTTGGTTTTGAAAAATCATAATAAGGTTTACAAAGGTTGATCTATAGAATTATGGGAACATATTAGAGGATTGTGTTTATTAAGAAATAAAATCTTGATTCCAGACCAATATTAAATTATTAAAAATGGATTATTTATATCCTAAAATATTATTCACCATTTTTATGACTCACTAAATTCACCAAAACACTCAACTCTATCTCAAGAAGCTTTGTTAACTTCAATGTTGACTATGCAAAAATAGGGATGTTTCTAATTTGGATTGTATTGTAGATTGTCACATAGTTATCTAATAAATTATCATAAGAACCCAAAATAAGATTTAATAATAACAAAATAACATAAATTTAATTTATATTAAACTATTTATCCTTCAAAAACATTTTTTATTCACTTGTCTCAAACACATGCATGGTCCTTGTATAGAACTGTAAACACATACAGTTTTTTTTTAGTTCTTGATCATTTTTTTGTCTTTATTGAGGCTCTCCACCTATATAATTATAATTTATACTCTATTAAATACATTATACCACTCTATATTCAAACCTACATGAATTTTTTCTCCTTTAATAATGCCAAACATGCAAAATAACTTCCTCATAAGGCCAACTCCATTTAGGGTGGTAGTTACATTTACCTTTCATAGATTACATTGTTTTTATTCATGATACGCACATTGAAACACATTTAACACACTCCATTATGAAATAATAGGACCCTTCACAAACATTCATCAACATTTTTATTTTTCATAAAACCTAAATACCAATCCAAAGCCTAGTTACAAATTTAAATTTTCAAATTCCCCTTTTTGGCAGGAAACTCTACATGGACTACAAACACACAAACCTAAGACTCTTAATTATTAAAAAACACCCTAAGGGACACTAAAATACCTATCACACTCACACCATACCAAAAATGGTCATCATTAAACTCTTAAACAGACTAACACCTTGAGTTAACTTGTGATGCTCTATATCAAGATCCCTAAGTGGGAAAATTTGAGCTCCTGCTCAAATGCACCTTGTCCAACTTCCTCATTTTTTTTTCAATTATTCCTCTTATAATTTTATAACATCCTCTTTTTTCTCCTCTTATCTTTCTCATCTCTTCTCAACTAGTTTTTTGGTATTAATTTCCTTGCCTTATTTTTCATCTTTGCCAAGTTATCCTCTACCTTCATAAAGTACATGATCTTCTACAACTCTTTATCCTATTCATATTCCATCTCCTCCATCTCTTATTTATCTTCATCATAATCTAAACCAAATAGATAGTTCTTATTCTTCAATTCTGCTTCTACTCCATAACTTCTTTCCACATTTGTCACGGTTTGTTCATGCTCTCCTTATTGGTCTATCTTCTTAACAATGTGTTCTTCTTTGTCCTCATGATCTAATGGCTTCTTATTAATATATTATTATTTCACCCTTGTCATAATCTCATTTATATATTTTTTGGATACCTCTTCATGATACTATACATTATCATGGTGAGTCTTCTCATAGCCTCCTTGCTCATCTTTCAATGACATCTCCTTGACCAATTCAGGTTCATCATAACACCACACTTTTTGGCAACCTTTTATCTTACTATTATCATTTATACCTCTAAATAACTCAACTAAAACATTAATAATTGAATATATTAACTTATTGCCTTATTTTTTCTTAATTTTTTTGTTTTCTTGTTCTTCCATGAGTATTTGTTATTCATCTATTTGCATACTACTTAGACTAGCTTTTGGGCTAATATTTCCCTTTATTTACTTTATCAATGTTAAATTTCTCTTACTCCTTCATTGGATCACCTTTAGACTGATATTGTCCTCCTCAAAATATGTATTTTTCATTCAATCATCTCCTTTGTGAGGAATATGGATGTCATCTTCTTTCCTTTGATCTATCATGAGATCTTGTGCCTCATTGATTATTTTCTCCACGTGATCATGGAGTGACTCCCTCTCTTTCACCTCCATACTTGCACCATCATGCTTATTACATATCAAATTACATTTATGAGACTTGATAGTCTCTTCAAGGATCTCATGGTCCTTTCCATATTCTCGTGTTCTTTTATTCTTCTTCCATGCCTCTCTATGCATCCCTTTCATCTTCTTAAGTTCATTATCATGTCTCTTAACCTCTACTCTATAATTTCATCATTAGCTTCCAATATTGGTCTTTTTTTAACTCACCTAATTCTATGCTTAGCTTGTTCATAGTTTTAGGCTTACCTTATCTTGCAACTTTATTTGATTCACCTTATACCAATACTTATCCATCTTCTTGTCTATAACTCATTTCTTGTTTCTCATTTCTTGCCCTTATATGACCTAAAATTTCATCTTCTTGAAGTGTGTTTATGGGAAACATACTCCTTATCTTTTAAATCTTCTTTTCGCCATCTTGTAATTTTATCTCTAGCTCTTTTATGATAGCTCCTACCTTCTTTTTACTTCAACTTAGGGACTATAATAGATCAATTCTACCCTCCTACATCAATTCTCTCCATATCAACTCTTCTTCCTCATTGTTCTCTTTCATATATTGTACCATAACTTGTGCTCCATATCCATCATATGTCAAGCTAGACACTCTTTCATATTGTAAATCAATTTATCTACCTGCACATTTGTAGTTCAACGAAGTATTATATATTATAATTTGAGACTTTTGAATCTCTCTCTATCCTTCTTGTATCCATATTTGCTAATCAATTATGTATGTTATCTTATCCATCAGTATTTATTTCTCTTGAGACTCCATTGACTCATGCTAAGTGATCATCTCTCCAACTTTTGTTCTAAGATAGAATTTGTCCTTTTCTCTATTGTTTATGGCATGCTCCAAAGCTACCATCCCTACTTGTAATTGATCCCAAATTTCATATGCAAACATTTGGTCTTGTTGTTCATCTAGTAACTCTACATCACCTACAATGTCCTATTAAAGCTACTCTATATCTTCCAAGATATGTTTTTCATCAAAAATTGAAATATTATTATCAATATTTATTATATCATCATTATTAAAAATCAAAATTTTATCTTGTACCTATTTGATTTATTCATGCAATACAAATTATGATTTTTTATCTGCATACCTTTTGAGCCTAGTTAGTTCAAATTTGAATCCATATTCTTGATTCAATTATATTTCTTTTATGCCTTCAATGAGGCATCCTTCTTCTGGAATATCTCCTTCTCTAAGCATCTCTCTTATTTAAGGATAACAACTCATTGTATCTCTATACATTGTTTCCCAATCAATTCCTTATTCAACATAAGCATGTGGTTCATGCTTATTCTCCTTTATGTTTTCAATTTTTGTGTCCTCAAAGTAAACTTATTCTTTATTCACCTATCTACCAACATACACACATGATAATAAATCATCTACTATAAACTTTTGAGGTGTGCTTGCCTCTTTGTTTTCTCTTTAGGCTACTTTGCTAATTTTCTTAGCTATTTTTTAAATTGGATATCTTCTTATTTCATTCTCTTATTTTTCATGATCTCTCTAATATGTTACTATATTATCTTTCTTATTCTTACAAAATAGCTTTGTCTTGAATCCTCTAATATTTGATCTATGCCTACCAAGATTGCTCTCAACTCATCTATCTCTCTTTCCATCTCTAACTCTCTTTTATTAACTTATTTTCTCTTAATTTTCTTGTGTCAACTTTCCTTCTTCAATCCCTTCATTATTTATCTCTCTTACTTTTACTCTTTCACATTTACTTAGGCTTCACTATGTTTTTACTCTTTTATCAAGTCTATCCTACTTACTTCTTAACACCTCACCTATATCTTTTTCACCCTAGGCTTTTAGTAATGTTAGTCCTTTACCTTGGACTTATTTTTCTACTTTAAGATCTTCTTGAGCTTTCTCTATTGAGATTTTGCTAGATATCTTTTATCTTCAATCCTTTGTATATTTAGGGCTTCTCTTCCACTCAACCTCTTACCTCTAGGTTTCAAAAACCTTTATACCTCTCTTAATATATTCCTATAACTTCAAATAACAACCTTAATACTCAAAATCATAAACTTTCGAAGAGATTACATATTCTAATACTACTTGATGTATAGGGATGCATTCATTCACCTAGCTCTGATTCTTACCTTTTTATCCCTTTTATGATCTTTGATTTTATTTTCTTATAATAATTACCCTACTCCTCTCTTGACATCCTTAATCACTCTTAACTTACTAGGTTCATAAACCTCTTTGCACACATAGTTATCTTCACTCTCTATAAGACATATTGTCTTGCATCTCCTTTTACACTCTCTCCTCTTAATACAAACACCATCCTCTCATACAAAATTTTCAAGAATTCACTTTCCATTCTTGCTTCAATATTTCTCATTTTCATATAGATGCATAGACCTAATGCACGGTTCCAAGGTTATTTTCTCCACACCAGGGCTCATATGGTCATCCACCTACCTATTTTATCTCCATTACACATCCAATCATAATACTCAATCTCCAATCTATAACTCTCAAACAATCCACTCTTTCCTCTTTAATTCCTAGTCTCTAATATCCCTATTTTTATATAATTCATGTTGTTTTGAATAGACTATAGGGCTTTAATATGAACTAATACCATTCTTAGATACCCTTTGTCCCCTTACAACTTCACCTAAAGTTTTAGGTCAAGACTCTTAATATAAACCTACTAACTCACCAATCCTCCCTATAAATTAAGTCTCCTTAGGCCTAATTCAATAGATTACCATGTTTTAATAATTTTAATATGTAAAAATAAAAATTACAAAATTTACAAGTCAAAAACCTTTTACTAGGTTTTGATAGGCTTGTGCAAGACTGAGAGCCTAAAAATGAGGATAAATTGAGTTTAAAATAACTTAAAACCCTTATAAGACATATATTAGGTCTTCCTAGCATTTTTTCAACTTATCCAATGGTTATTTTATCTTGAATAATCACCATAAGGTTCACCAAAGCTAATCTATAGAATTTTGGGAACATATTAGAGGATTGTGTCTAAAGAAAAATGAAATCTTAATTTCAAACCAATATTCAAATATTAAAAATGGGGTATCTATATATTTAAATATTATTAGCTATTTATATGACTCTCTATAATCACCAAAACACTAAACTCTATCTCAATAATCTTTTCTAACTTCAATCCTAACTATGCAAAACAAGGATGTTTCCAATTTGGATTGTATTGTAGATTGTCACATAGTTATCTATTAAATGATCATAAGAACCCAAAATAAGTTTGCATAACAACAAAACAACATCACTTAAATTTATATGAAACACTAATATTAAATATGGATCCTTCAAAAACATCTTTTTTTCATTTGTCTCATACACATACATGGTCTTTATACAGAACTGTAAACGCAAACAATCTTTTTTTATTTCTTGATCCTTTTTATATCTTTCTTGAGGATATCCACCTATCTCCTTCTAATTTATACTCTCATTTGTACCTTATACCATTATCTATTCACATTTACATGAATTTCTACCCTTTCATAATGCTAAACATGCAAAATAACTTCCTCACAAGGCTAACTCCACGTAGGATTTTAGTTACATTTGCCTTTCATGGCTTCTGTTATTTTTATTCATGATATTATTAAGAGGTATTTTGACACACAAACCTAGGTGAGGGTTGTTAGTCCCTTAATCTCTTAAAATGAGACTTGTGTGATCAAATCTCCCTAAGGTCTCAATTACCATTTCTTGGTATATAGGGTAAGCTAATTAGCTCATTGTGACCATTTCATTCAAGGGACCTATGTGTGTTTTATCCATATCAATATTCATCAAAAACATAAAGATATTATACCTATGGAACCAAAAAAATTATCTAAATATGAATAAATATATGATTCAAAGAGATACATCTATTACTTATAAGTTCAATAATGCATAAGTGAGCAATAGGCAAGAGAGCATGCAACCAGGATAAAACATCAGATTTAGACTGCAACTCAGAACCTAGATTAATCTAAACTAATAAATTGACTAAAAATATGAAAAATAGAGAAGGGTAGGGAGAGAGATAATAAGAATTCACTTTCTAATATCGACCATCCTATTACTATTGAGCTAGTGAATATCAAAGTAACTTGTCTTTAGTTAAGCCAGACCTAGCATAAATCTAACTAAGGATGGTACATGAGTCTGTGGAAAAAAGTAACAGAGCCAAAGAGGAAAATAGGGTCATCATATATATACATAAACCAATTCTATCAAATGACAAAGCTTTTAAATAAATATGTTTATTTTAAGGATCATTTGAGATTTATCAAATGCTCAATGAGATATAAACTCAGCTTCCAAATAGCCTCGACTCAAAAAAATAATTTAAAAAGTAGGGAAATACATGAAAGAAAGCATCTAGTTCACTACTCTATCTCTAAAACTAATAGGAGATAGTTGGTCATGGTCTCCTCTAATCCTAAAAAGAATCACCGAAGTGAAATCCTCTCCATTCTAAAAAATCTGAACCCTTATAAATGATAAAATGATCCAATACATAGATCTCATGCCTCCAAAAATTGACTTTAATACACCATATACTTTGTGATAGTGGACAATAACCTTCATTAATTCCCAATAATTGGCAAAATGTATTCAACCGATGGATCTTGATGCAAAGTTAACTCCCCTCACCATCGCCCAACATTGTTCAACACCTACACAAGGCTAAGAGTACAAGTTATTTTATAAAAAGTGATAGAAGAATGGAGATAAAATAATATAGTACATATAAATTTTAGGTTAACTAATGATAATGTGGTTGACCCATGGCAATAGGGTCACTCATCGATAATATGGTCACCCAACAACCTTGTCACCATCCAATGGCAAAGTTGTTAGCCAATAACATTATCATCATCTAATAGCATTATCATCAATAGATAGCATTATCTTTTTTTGGCATCATTATTATCACCCAATGGCACTATTATCATCTGATAATACTAATATCACATGATAACACCCCTATCATAAGATAGTCTGATGAGAACTCTAGGAATAGGCAAACATAGTTGGGAGGTTCATGATAACTAGGCTTCAAAATCAAATTAGGAGGTTATAAATCTATTTTTATGCTAAATTTAAAATACCAAGTTAACTCATATAGACATGGTCTTTCCAACATTGATGGTTTTGAGTCCTAATTTGACAAGTGAATCAAGCGAGATCACCAAGGTAAGTTTTAGTGGTAAGACAATGAATCTTGAGTGTATGAGAGAGTAGATCAAAATTCCCAATAAAGAGGGTCCCCTTTTTCATGTTAAAAATGGGGCATGTTGTGAAAGTAAAAAAAATAGTGAATCATATTGGGAAATACTCTTGATTATTTTGAGAATCTAGAATCTATGATTTCATAAGAAGAAAAGGCATTAGTTTCAAGCAATCACCCAGAACAAATTTGAATTCAAAGGTAATAAAGTATATACTAATTATTTTCATACTAAGCTATAATCTATCCAAAACCTTTTGTGTGTGTGATTGAGTGATTTATTCATTTTCTTGGCATTCACACATAATAATTCATATTTGTATAAAGCTAGAACTACTAAAGGAAAAATATTGTACAATTTAACTTGAGGGTAAGTGGTATGGGCATTGCTCTTCTATAAACTATGTGTCTATAGCCCTAATAGAGATATCTCTGATCCTTTTTAAAAGCATTACTCCATTGTCAACTAGGTTAGAAAGCCTGTGGTGGATGTTGTTAAGATCACCCTTTCAAGGACAATTTTTATATTTTACACTTTAACTCAATTATTTTGAAAGGATATTTTGAATTTATGTCCATATATGGTTGGGTACCAATCCATGGGTAGAAGGAAATTAACAAGCCCATGACAACTTAAGATAAACCAGAATTGAAGCAATGTTGTATTATTCTTTAGATAATTATTTAAGTGCATTAAATGGCTTCAAATGAGAAAATAGTTGTTCTAAAATTCAAAAAAATTTAATGAATCATTGACCTTTAGAATCCAAGAAATGAACAAAGTAATAACAGTAGTTCACACAAGTTACTTGAGTAAAATTACAATTAAGCTCCTTAAGTGCCATCCATGTTAATTTTACAATAGTGCCTCATTTCATTTCTTTGACCAACAAGGATAATCTAAGGAGAAAAATAGTTGAGACAACCCAAAAATGAAAATATAAAACAAACAAAATCAAACCTAAACTAACAACAAGGGACGAAAAGAAAATAAAATAGGGAAGGAAAAATAAAAGTGTTCACAGGAAATGTTCAAGCAAGTGCATACTCGAACTAGTTAAACACCTATTTTTTCAATATTTTGAGAAGGATAGAGGCCACACCTAATTTTTAAGATGTTGTCCCTATGATAGAAAACACTATCCCATAAATATTTATTAGTGTATTTATCATGCAACTCAAACAAGTTAGGAGTATATAATTTTACATTATGTTTGCATCTAAATTATAGAAAGCATGAGGGATAAGTTTGGAAAAATACCTCTGCCCATACTTGAAATTGAGATGAGAACTAGGGATGAACACCAATACATACCAAAATGTGTGGATCATCCAACTTGGTAGAGACTTCCTCTTCATTGAATCCATTTAATGGGTCGATTGGTGGTTGTTCTTTGATGTGAATGGGTATTTGCATAGAATCCTCTTCATTGTCATCCTTGACATCTAGAAGGCATGGGAGTGGTTTAGGTTCTTTACATATTAAAGACCTTATGAATCTATCATTATTTTTTGGAGTATGTGGAGATCTAGGTTGAATAAATTCATCTTCAACTTGAACCTCCTTTGGCATGGCTTCTTCATTCAGGACACCATGTTCATGACTTCCCATTTTGATTACCTCTTTGACTGGGAGGGATGTTTAGGTATCATCAACTAATTTGGAGGTGAGGCTAAACTGATGAGAGAGATCATCAACTTTGGAATTTTTTATCTTGTTCTCTTTATAATGATAACCACCTTCTTATTGGTTTTATTCTTTATGTAAATAACTTAACTCAGCAGTGTTTTCTTCTCTTATTCTCTCCTCTTCAAATGATGAATGGGAAGACAAATAAATACCATCTAATTATTGACTGTCTTAGATCAGCTCTCCACATGGAGAATTGGAAGCATAGGATAAGAATGTTTTAGGTGCATAGGATGCATCTTCCTCACCCAACTCCTCTAATTATTCTTCTAGCTAACCATAAGAGATGTCAATTTGTTTATTTTGGGTGGACATATTTTCATCAATTTACTTTTTAGTTATTTGGATGCTTTCTCTAATTACTAATTCATCCTTAGATTCATCATCATTATTTTTATAATATTCAGAGAATGGATCACACGTGTGAGATGGGATGTCCTCAGCATGAATGATTAGTTCTACATTAGTAGTGAAACTAGATTCACAGACTCCAGATGGTGCATAAGGATATGCAGCTTCATAGTTTAGATTATGTGTTGCCTCTTATTATCTCCTACAATAAATTCCATCTAATTACTAGCAACATCAAAAAATTTATAATCACTAAAATTATAAGAAGTATAATGTTGATTGTACACAAAATTAACTGAGTTATATGTATTAAATAAATAAGTAGGACTCTAAATTTTAACAAGGAGGTTTGGTTGGATAAAGGTTTGGGGTAACACTTAATTATAAGGTGCATATCGATCCATGGGATTACTTGTAGGCATGTGATCCAAAGGATTTTAGGCACAAATACCCTGGTTCATTAATTATTTCTCTCATTGGCAGCCTCTTAGTAGAGGGATGTTAATGAGATGACATAAGAGGGGTTCATCTTGATGAAAAATGAAGAAGATCTAAGGCTTGGAGTATAACCCAATTATTGCATCCTCTATTTTTAATAAATAAACCCTTTACATAGTGTATAGTCTATGGAATCTATGGTTGAATACACTAGTTAGATCATTGATCCCCTTACATGCTATGGAAAATTGATAGACTAAGATATAAGGGTCAATGGGCATGTTATAATGGTTAAGGAATAGGTTTTCAAATATGGCCCATGTTTTGATGCACCCTTCTAGTAGAATAAGGTACCAAGAACGATCAATTTGATACGATGATAAGGGGAATAGGTGGTAAGAGACATCCTCATGTTGAATATGTTTTCTAATAATGGCTTATTTAAAAGATTGGATATGTTCCTCAGCACATGAACTCCCATCATGGATATACTTTGCATAAAAATTATGGGGGTTCTTGGGAATCTCGTGGGAAGGTATTAGAACATTCACAATATAGTTGTGTCACCCTATCCAAGTTTAGGCCATTATAAGACTCAAAGAATTAGTTTGCCAATCTAAGAACCTAGAAAATAACTAGGTCAAAGCTATTTAGAAACATCATAAAATTTTAAAACACACAACTTCATCCCTCCTTCTAGTGCCAAAATATTGAGAGGTCTTTCAACACACCATCTTAGGTAGGGGTTTCTTGTCCTTTCCTCTCTAAAAGGATAATTATGTGAGAAAATCTCCCCAAGGTCTTGGTTACCAGGTCTTGATATGTAAAGTAACCTAGTCAACTCATTATGACCATTCTGTTCAAGGGGCCTATGTGTGTGTTTCATCTATGTCAATATGTATCCAAAATATAAAGAGATTATGCCTATGGAACTAGTGAAATGATCTAACTATTAATAAAAAATTGATTCAAAGAGACATGTTTATTATTTATAAGTTCAACAATGAATAAATGATCAATATGCAAGATAGCATGTAGCCAAGATAAATATTGGATTCATACTACAACTCATAACCTAGATTAATCTAAACTAACAAACTAATTAAAAAGAGGAAAAAGAGAGAAGTTTAGGGAGAGAGAGAATAAGAGCCCAATTTCTAATGTCAGCCAACCTAGTATTGTTGAGTAGGTAAATCCTAGAATAACCACTCCTTAGTTGATCTAGACCTAGAAAAACTCTAACTAAGGATGGTGCATGAGTCTATGAAACAAAGTAGTAGAGCCAAAGATGAAAGTAGGGTCATGATATATATGCATAGACCAAGTCTATCAAATGATAAACCTTTGAAATAAATATGTTTATATTAAGGATCATTTGAGATTCATCAAATGCTCAATCAGCTATAGACTTGGCTTCCAATTACCCTCAACTCATAAAACTAATCTAGAAGCAAGGAAATACATGGAATAAAATGACTAGTCCACTACTCTATCTCTAAAACTAACAGGAACTAGTTAGGCATGGTCTCTTCTAATCCTAAAAAGAATCACCAAAATGAAATCCTTGTGTTGTGGATCTTATTTCTAAATTATAATGTATTTTCAAATATTGTACATTTTAAATGTACTATACACTCTATATGTTTTTTCACCAGAGAGTTAGAATAGCCTAATAATGGTTGTGAGTAACTCAGTCTCTAATAATGCCAAGTTGAAGTTTGAGGATGTCATAAGAGTAATCCTTAGTGAATAAATGTGATGAAAAAGGTTTGGGGAGAATTCAACTTCAGGTGATGCTTTGATGGTGGAGAGTAGAGGGAGATAAAAGTTTAGAGAAAAAGGAAAGCATGGAAAGTTAAATGGTCCTGAATGGTCAAAATCAAGGGCCAGGATGGTATGCTGGCATTGTGGAAAGACTAGGCATGTGAAGAAGGATTTTTGGTCTCTTCAAAAAAATAATAAAAATTAGAAAGACACCAAAGAGGTGAATGTGGAAACAAGTAATGTTTGTCAAGATGAATTAATTCTCTTTGTTGACAATATTGTTAAGTCTTCGGTTTTAGATTCAGGGGCTTCTTTTCATGCTACACCATATAGGCATAATTTTATTGATTATGTTCAAGGGGATTTTGGACATGTTTACCTTGGTCATGATGAGCCTTGAAGCATAGTAGGAAAAAGAAGTGTTTAGATCAAGATGCAGAATGGAAACACTTGGCTACTAAAGGATGTTAGGTATGTGCCTAAGTTGAGATGGAATTTGGTATCCACATGGCAAATAGGTAGTGAAGGTTGTATGGTGATATTTACAGTAGATTCTTGAAAGGTGACCAAGGGTGCTCTTGTGGTAACAAGAGGTAAGAAGGTTGGTACCTTGTATTTATCAAGTAGTGCTGATTATTATAATTTAGTTGTTGCAGATGTAGATGCAACTTTGTGGCATAATAGGCTCAGTCACATGAGCCAAAAGAGTATGCAAATTTTGAAGGATCAGTTACATATATTGAAAGGATCTGATTTAGATTTTTGTGAAGATTGTGTGTATGTAAAATAGGGAAAGGTAAAGTTTTTCAAGGTTGGACCTATGAGGAAGGAGAATAAGTTGAAGCTGGTTCATTCAGATGTATGGGGGTCAGCTCAAGTATCTTCTATTGGTGGGTCATTTTATTATGTCACTTTTATTGATGATAAAATTAGGAAAGTTTGGGTGTATGGAATTAGGATAAAATCTGATGTTTTTGATGTGTTTAAAATATGGAAAGCCTTGGTTGAGAATAAAATAGGTCTCAAGTTAAAATGTCTCAGGTCAGATAATGGTGGGGAATATTATAGCAATGTATTTTTTTATTATTATTCAAGGAATGGAATTCATGGATAGAGGATGCTTCCAAGAACTATATAGTAGAATGGAGTGTCAAAAAGGATCAACAAGACTATCATGGAGTGTGTTAGGAGCATGAGGTTGCACGCAGGACTACCTCTTTAGTTTTGGGTAGTAGTAAACACAGTTGTATATCTGATAAATAGATGTTCTTCATGTACTTTAGATGGAGGCATATATGAGGAAGCTTTGTCTGGTAAGAAGGTTGATTATTAATTTCTTAGAATATTTGGTTGTGAGGCCTTTGTTCATATTGATAAGGATGATAGGACCAAGTTAGAGGCTAAGTTTGAAAAATGTACCTTTATCGGTTATGGTGAGGATGACTTTGGTTTTTTAATTTGGAGTCTTAAGGACAAGAAAATATTTAGGTCTAGTGATGTTGTCTTTAATGAAAAATTCATGTATAAATAGAAGTTTTAGGATCAAAAAGAAGATTCTATAATAGAGTACACAATATTAGAGGAAATTGTAGATGATAAAATGTCCAAGCAACCAGTTCAGGCACCTACTCCACAAGAACCCCAAACTCCTATGGTGAGAAGGTCTTCTAGGGTAAGAAGGGAACCTGAACATTTTTTTCCATCTCTTAATTATTTATTACTCACTGACAATGGAGAGCCAGAGTGATTTGAAGAAATAATGCAGGTAGATGTCATGAAGAAGTGGGAGCAAGCTATGGATGAAGAACATCAGTCTCTCATAGAAAATCAGAGTTGGGATTTGGTAACCCCACCTGAAGGTAAGAGAATAAGTGGGTGTATAGATTTAAAGAAGATGATGGAGGAAAGAAGAGGTACAAGGACCAGTTGGTGGTAAAGGGATTTGCACAGAAGAAGGAATTGATTTTGATGAGGTTTTTTCCCTAGTGGTAAAGATGACTTCTATTAGGACTATTCTTGGGATAGTGGCAACAAAAGACTTAAAATTAGATTAGCTGATGTGAAGACTATGTTTCTTCATGGTGATTTGAAGGAGGACTTGTATATGGAGAAACCATAAGGATATGAGGTCACAGGGAAGAAGAACATGGTGTGAAAATTGAAGAATAGTTTGTATGGCCTAAAATAAGCTCCATGATAGTGGTATAATAAATTTGACATTTTTATGATAGAACAAGGATAATCTAAGTGTCATTCAAAACATTGCATATATATCAATAAATTTGATGATGGTGATTACATTATCTTTTGTCTGTATGTGGATGATATGTTGGTTGCAAGTAAGAAAATGAAAGAAATAAAGGTACTCAAAGAAAAACTTAGTAATCCTTTGCTATAAAGAATTTGGGAGTAGCAAAATAAATCCTTGGTATGAGAATAACTCAAGAAAGGAAGGAATGAAAGCTGAATTTATCCCAGAAAGAGTAAATCAAAAAGGTCTTAGAGAGGTTTATTATGCAGGATGCTAAACTAGTTGGGACTCCTTTGGCAAGTCATTTTAAGTTATCAAAGGAGCAATGTCCCAAGATAGAGGAGAAGAGAATATAGATGTCACATATACCATACTCATCAATTGTTGGTGTCTTGATATATGCCATGGTGGTACTAGGCTAGATATTGCGCATGCAATGGGAACAATAAGTAGGTACAGGAGTGATCCAGGTATAGAGAACTGGAAGGTGGTGAAGTGGATCATTTGGTATTTAAGAGGGACCATGGGGACAATTTTAAGCTATGGTCTATTGGAAACTACTTTGTGTGGTTATGTATATTCAGACATGACTGGAGATTTAGATAGTAGGAGGAGTCCAACAAGATATGTATTTACTTTAGGTGACACAATAGTGAGCTAGATTTCATGACTATAGAAAATTGTGGCTTTGTCAACCACAGAAGTTGAGTATGTTTCTACCATAGAGGCAAGTAAAGAAATTATTTGGTTACAGCAATTTCTTGAAGAGTTGGGGCATAATTAGGATGAAGTAAAGTTATATATTGATATTCAGAGTGTTATACATATAATAAATAACTCTGCTTTCCACTTTAGGACAAAGCATATACAGCTAAGGTACCATTTCATCATGAAAGCTTTGGAAGAAGAGAAGTTGAAGATAGAGAAGATTCATACCAGTCAGAATCCTACAGATATGATGACCAAGGTGGTCACAAGGGAGAAATTGAAGCTATGTTTAGTTTTGGTTGGCCTTCATAGTTAATAGTGAAGGGTTAAGAAACTTGCTCAAAGGAAATCAGTCTCAAAGTGGAAGATTGTTGTGTTATAGAGCTTATTTATAAATTACAATGTATTTTCAAATAC
Source organism: Torreya grandis (assembly GCA_037957365.1). Classification (NCBI taxonomy): domain Eukaryota; kingdom Viridiplantae; phylum Streptophyta; class Pinopsida; order Cupressales; family Taxaceae; genus Torreya; species Torreya grandis. Next base: position 440,930 of record JARHVA010006600.1, read on the forward strand.
TATACATTTTAAATGTACTGTACACTCTATATGTTTTTCTCACCAGGATTTGGGGATAGTAGCCCTCAAAAAGTGGGGGTTTGGGGGTGGCAACCCCTAAGTTGGGGTTCAATGGTGGTAGCCCCCAAGTGAGGATTCATGGGTGATAACCTCTGATAAATGGGGATTTATAGGCTATAGGCCCTAGAAAAAAAATTGGACCCCTTTTAATGGGAAATCATTTTGGGTTGATTATGCCCATGGTTTTGGTACCCATTATTTTGTAATACCACTTTGTTGATGTATTATGTATTGATGGATATTTTTTATGTAATACATCATGAGAATGAGGGATTGAGAAGGAAGAATAGTGTGTGTAAATTCAAGAGGGTTTGTTGAGTGCAGCTCCAAACAATATTTATGCATTGTAATTGTGAGAAGATTGATCTAAGAGTGGTTTGTACTCTCATGGCTTGTAATAAAATCTAAGTGTTTCTTGGTGGATGTATCCCACATTAGGTGAACCATGTTATATCTTGTCTTCTTATTGTGCATTTTATTTTTGTTCTTCTTACATCTCTATTTATATATATTATTGTGATTTTATGAAATTATTCTAAATCAATTTTTGTATTTATTCCTAACAATCCTGTCAATTATACAAAATACAAGCCCTTACAAATGACAAAATGATCTACTATATAGATTTTAGGCCTCTAACAACTACCTTTAATTCACCGTCTACTTTTTGATAGCATCCAATAACCTTCATTAATGCCCAATGACTAGTATAATGTGGTTGATCGATGACTCTTAATGCAAATTTATCTTCCCTCACCATCACATGATGTTATAAAACACCTGCACAAGGATAAGAGTACAAGTTACTTTCTAAAAAGTTCTATAAGAGGGGAGATAAAATAAGACAACACATAGAAATTTTAGGTCGATAAATGATAATGTGGTCAACCCATATCAATGAGGTTACTCATCAATGATGTGGTTGCTTGATAACCTTATCACTAAGTATTGACAAAGTCATCATCTAATAGCACTATCATTGGCCAACAACATTATCATCAACTGGTAGCACTATTATTTATTGACAAGATTGTTATCACCCAATGGCATCATTATCACCCAATAGCATTACCATCATCTGATAGCATGGTTATCACCCTACGACATTGCTATCATCTGATGGAAATGTTATTGCATGATAACACCCCCATCATAATATGGCCTGATGAGAACTCTAAAAATGGGAAAACATAGTTGGGAGGTTTATGAGAGCTAGGTTTCAAAGGCAAATTAGGTGGGTCTAACTCCATTTTTATGCTAAGTGTAAAAAACCAAGTTGAATTATATGGACATGGTCTTTCTAAAAATTATGGTTTCAAGTCATAATTTAACAATTGAATCAATATGAACCATAAATGAAAGCTTTATTATTGAGACTAATGAACCGTAATCATATGTGGGAGTAGAGCAAAATGCCCAAAAAAGAGGGTCCCCATTTTCAGGATGAAAATGGGGTGTGTTGTGTAAGAAAAAATAGATATTCACATTAAAACACATTTTAAACACTCTCTTAAGAGCTAATATGACCCTTCACAAATATTTATTAACATTTTTATTTCACACAAAACCAAAATACCACTCCAAAGCCTAGTTACAAATTCAAATTTTCACATTCCCCTTTTTGGCGAGAAACTCTATATGGACTACAAAAATATAAACCCAAGACTCTTAATGATTCTAACACACCCTATGGAACATTATAATACATTTTACACTCATACCAGACTAAAAATGGTCATCATGAAACTCTCAAACACACTAACACCCTAAGTTAACTTGTGATGCTCTGCATTAGAAATCAATTTGGAGTACCTTGGGAATGAGACCTCCCTATGGTGTAATGAATAAAACACCTACCCCAAAACCATAATATGTGAAGGAAACATAAAAATATATCTTACATTTATGTTATTCCTTAATATTAAAGATAGATTCATCATTGAAATACATGTGTATTGGATGATTATATGATAAAGGTGCTTTTGTAAGTTGATCTATAAGCACTTTCCCTCTGATGGCCTTCTAATTAGTGTAATAAATTTTAAATTCATTAAGGATCATGATCCATTTATATATATGACAATGAATGCTTATTTATAAATAAGATATTAAAGGGGATCAACCTTGGTAATGATAATTGTCTTGTTCTCAACATATAGTGACATAACTTTTGTGATGCAAAGACCAATGATCTGCACCATAGAACCTAGGACCAAGTGTGCAGGGGACAATTGAGTTTGGTTTTGTAGATTGAATACATAGATTTAATTCATAAAAAAAACTACATATATTCAATGGATTATAAGTCTTTACTTGCAATAAATTCAACTTCTATTTAATAGCAAAGAATAGGTAAATTGTACAATGTATTACAGAGCATGAGTTACATAGTAGATATGTAGAGCATGTTATATACGTTATGACTGTGTATATAATCAACCCTTGGTTGGATGCATATGTTACATATTTATACAAATTCATAAAAGAGCATTTAATACTATTATTGGTTACAAATAATACATTTAAGTCATTTCATCTTCCTTATTAGATGATAGTTGAGCTTCCAGGTTAGTGGTGACTAATAGTTCAATTGACAAGATTCATAGTTGGAAAGTGACACCTGATAAGCCACACATTCATAGTATTCTATCACATTTATGTGTTATATTTAATAAAATTATGGGCACATTATTTGATGAACAATTACTAGTGAGGTGTACAGGGCTGCAAGTTGAGCAATTCCTAGTGAAGTGCATTAGTTACAATCGAGTGAAATCTAAGTAAAAAAGTATACAAACATGTGTATGAATTATGCACAAGTGTGTAAGCAAGATTCATTTTTATTAGTGTGATATATGTGAAAAAAAACAAGTGAGGATCTTATTTAGCTATGTGGGATCTATAAACAGATCATTCACCCTTTCTTAAATAATAGTAGTCTCCATTACATCGATGTGTAGTTGAGTAAACTATGCTTGAAGTTACTAAGAAGTGTACCACTTGGCATAACCAGCATATTTTATAGCCTTAGACACTTGAAAAATTTGATGTGTGTCATGGTAGGTGCATGTGTATGTCACTTTGATGATCTAGTCCTTGTCCATTAAGTGTAAGTGTTCAGGATCCAAATCAAAAGGATGTTGTGTCACTATTGGCTTAAGAAGTGGTAGACTGTAGGGATTGATAAGTTCCACATTGAAGGTTGGGTGTAATCCCAAGTATGAATGGAGATCAATACCAAATACATTCTCACCAGTTTCACATATAATGGTGTCAGGACCATAACACAGAAACTTTATCTTCTAGTGTGGACCGTTGAAGTGTTCCTTCTAAAGGTGTATCCAAACTTTATTTTAAACTCAAAATTCATGAAGTGAGTGATGTGTGTTGTGGTTCTCCTTCTACTTTACTTGTGTGAAAAATAAGAAGATATATTGAACCTACTAATGAATATACTAGATGTGTCACATAAACTTTTTAGCTTTTTGCAGTTTTCATTCTTGTGTGTGATTGGTGCATAATAGGAGATGTCTAGAGGTATTAAGGTTGAAACCCAAGACATGTCTAGAATAGACTATGACCTATAGATATGTGAAGGGCTCTATTGTAGGCATGTTGAATTTGCAACATATCTCATCACAAGTGTGAGCATGTGCATAGTTATACATTCATATAAGATGAACAAGTATACGATTGACCACCTTAATTTGCCTATCTTTTTGTATATGAAAATTCATCGACTGATCCATTTGCATACCCATCAAGTCATACAATGCTTGTCAAAAATGACTTAAAAAGTGTGGATCTTGATCAGAGATGATGGATAATAGAATCACAAAATGAACCCAAACATGGTTGAAGAAGGCTTGTACAGTGCTAGTTATGTCAATGTATTTCTTATAAGAGACCATGATAGCCATCTTGGAAAACCTATCCAATAAAATGAACACAAAATCATGTTGGTATCTCATCATATGTAACCCAATCATGAAATCCATGCTGATATATTCTTGTGCTTTCAATAAAACTGGTAGAGGTGTGTAAAGTCTTAACTTACTATTCATGGGATTAGAAATGCAATAATTGATGTGCAATTCCACATTTGTGCATGTGTTCACCTAGTATAAGTGCAACTATAATGTAGATAGAGTCTTTGTCATGCCAAAGTGTCCTAAGGTATTGAATAGTTTACCTCGTAGATGATTCATTGGCAAGGTGCACTTTAGGAACACAGAGATGTCTAAGCTTGTAGAGAATTTGGTCAGACAAGTAGATTCATTCCTAAACTTGTTTACCTTATGTTAGGTTGGTTTAAGTTGCTACAAATTCCTAGTCAAATAAGTAGATGGGTACTCAGTCTTTGAAGTTTTTTTTATGCATGTCCATCACCATGATGAGTACATAAACCAACTATCATCTAAGGCAATTTTTTGCCTTATTTTTGTTCCTTTTCCTATGCTTGATCATGATATGGAATTGTTACATGTTACTCATCCATTTCATGTACCACATATTCTCCATCTTGTTTTGTGTCTATAGGAACTAAAGTGGTTTATGGTCTAAATGAATAATTGTCTTCTTTCACAGAATGTAGTGGCACCATTACTCAATTGCTTGCACAATAGAATGTTGTTCTTTCTCATAGGTGGAGTAACTTTGCAACATGTCACTAAACATATTTGAGTGGTACATAGCTAGATGTCCATGTTGCATGAGCACTTCACCATGTACATTGTCAAACACATTAGTGTGAATTTCCAAGGAATGTGCAATGTCAAGCATGTGAGAACATGTGATGTGTAGAAGCATTATTTTAGTGCCTTAAAAGCACATTTTTTTGCATGAGTCTAATCTAACTTGGATTTTGCATGTATCATCTAGTTGAGATCCCAAGAAATGTGCAATAAACTAAAGATGAACCTATTATAGAAGTTATCAAGTCCAAAAAAACCCCTAAATTATATGAGATTATGTGGAGTAGGCCAATCTTGTATCACTTTGATCTTTTATAGATCTACATGGATACCTATTTGATTAATGATTTAGCCCAAGTATTGAATACGTGCAATGCCAAATATACACTTTGCTAATTTAGCATGTAACTTGTGTTGATGTAAGGTGTCTAGGACATGAGATATTTGATCTATATTCTCCTCCCAAGTCTTGTTAAAGATGATGATGTCATCCAATTAGATGATGATGGAGTTAAATAAAGGCATGTTTAGATCATCCATAAAGTGCATGAAAGTGGTTGTCACATTGGTTAGGCCAAAAGGCATGATCAACTATTTATACAATCCTTCTCATGTTTTGAATGTTATCTTCTATATGTTTTCAAGATGGATTAGAACCTGATGGTAACTTGACTTCAAGTTAATCTTGGTGAAGTATTATGCACCTTGGAGCTATTCCAAAATTTCATCAATGGATGGTAGTGGGTACCAATTTTTTACCATTATTTTTTTGAGTGCATGATAGTCTATGCAAATTCACTATCAAACTCCCACAAGGTGAAGATCTAAGCTTGATATTGCCCTGATCAAGGAGCTCTTGTATCTAATTCCAAATTTCATCATTCTTCCAAACTGATCTATGATATAGGGTTCTATTTATAAGAGGTTATCCAAAACCATAGTGTGTTGGAAGGCCTTAAGGCTTTGCAAAAACTTCACTATGCTACTCTAGTAGATTGTAAATTCATTTATAATGTGATGTTGTGTGAGTATTTCACACTACCAAAGTGTGTTTAATATTATACATAGGTGTATTAGGATAAACCATGATTAATATGAACTTGTGTGAGTGTGATATGAACTTGTGACACTACTTGGAAGAGACCAAAGTGAATTTGTTCATGGGCACTGACTCAAATAGGTTTTATAAGTGATCTTGTTTATGAATAGTCCAATGTTGTGTCTTGGCTTGATATGTAGCTTCATGATCAAACAAATATGATCTTCCCAACAAGATGTCAAAGACCTCTATAGGTGTGATGTCATAAGTGACATTGTCCTTCATAGGCTTGACTTTATACTAAAAAGTGAATTATCATAAGACTTGCATATATCTTTCCCCTACTTTATCCACCCTAGAAAAAATGGATTGGAATGTGTAGTAGTGGAAATACCAAGGTGCTTAGTTTTGGATTGCATAGTGATGTTCTTCTGACTACTGCTATTTATGAAGACATAGAGAGGCTAACCCTTCACCTAGAACTTGATGTAGAATAGACATTTGTGCTCCTCAGAGATGTTAATCATAGTGTTTTTGGTGATTATATAAGAGGCATTTGGATCAATCTTGTCCATTAGTATGGGTATTTATGTAGATTTTATGAGCAAAGGATTTTTGCGTACAGTATTTAGGATCACCATGAGTAGATGAGTGATAGTGGTGGCACCACTTATCATCAAAATTATTCTTACCTTTGTCTGGAGTTGAAAGCATAGGAACCTTTGAGTTATTTATAGTCTTTTGAGGTTTCTCACCTTTGTGAGAAGTGTTCCTGCTTATATTCAGAAGGATATGATGTGGATTTATGTGATGGCTAGCCCTTATGCATTGTGTTAGATGAATAAGTTGAATTTTATTTCATTATTACCTTAGATTAAATCTTGGTAGTGTTATAATATGTTTGCCCTAATGTGTCAAAAGTAAATAACTCTATTTTCTTGAGATTTTGTTGATTTACTTCATCACCTTATGTTGTTCATTCAAGTTCTCTCATAGATGCATAGAGTAGTCATAGAATATGTTGGTGTATTCCTCCACTAACTGATCCTTGCATTGATTTAATTATTGAAACTTGATGTATTCATATTCAAAGTGTCAAAGAGGGTAGTATTCCTCCTTCAACACATCAAAAAAAAAATCATGATTTGATTGGAACACACTCTTGTGTACATTAAATACTAAAGTTTCCCATGAGTGACCAACCAAAATGGACATCTTCAATATTGTGAAGGTGATATTCTCATCCTTGATGAAGCAATTGACTAAAAATTATGCCTTGCATTATTGAATCTAGGAATCTAATGCTTTGTCATTAATCTTTCTTTTGAATAGAGGGATGTCAAGATTGACTTGTAATTTGAATGGAGTTTGTTTTTTAAATTTTTATTGTGCATATTGTGGAGGTGTAGTATAAGGTGTTAGGTTGAGATGTATCATCAACTTATGGAAGTGACCAGAAATTTTAGTGCATCCATGATGAGCCTTCAAACCTTTGGGGATATCTCAACTTGTTTATCAGCTTCAGCCATCTTACTTTTACTATGGCATTATTTTGGATATTTTGAAACAAAATTGATAGATAGACATTATTTCTCAATTTGTGCTCACATATTTATAGGCATAAAAAGGAAAGATATTTTATGATCTGATACTAATGATCTACACCATGGGACCTAGGACCAATTATGTGGGGGATAATTGATTTTAGTTGTACAAATTGAATGCATAGAGTTAATTTAGATAGAATAAAACTAAACACATTTGATGGAGTGGAAGTATTTACTTAGAGGAAATGCAAATTATTTTCAATATCAAAGAATAGGAAAACGGTATAAATATTACACTGCATAAGTTATAGAGTAGATATGTGCAATATTATATATTCATTATGATTGTGTATGTCATAAACCCTTGGTCAGATGCATATGTTACATATTTATATAAAATAATACAAGAGAAGTTATTATTTTTGTTGGTTGCAAAGATGGTTGAGTCATTTCATCTTACTTGTTGGATGATAGTTGAGCTTCTAGGTTGGTGGTGATTAACAGTTCAACTAAAAATATTACTAGATAGAAAGTGTCACCTGATAATCCACACAATCAAATCATGCTAACACCTAGATGTGATGGAATGAATACAAGTGTGGGCATGTGAGTCTATGAATGAGTACTAGTGAGGTGCATAAGGTTGTGAGCTAAATAGTGCACAGTGAAGTGCACTGATTGTGATTAGCTATGATTTGAGTCCAAAATTATGTGAACATATGTAGTATTTATGCATAAATATGTAAGCAATATTATGTTGAGGAGTGTGAGTTATGTGCAGAGAAACAAGTGTAAAACTAATTTGACTATGTAGGATTTACAAATGAATCAACCAATGATATAAATGCCTTCTCAATTAGTATGTAGCTATGTTCATATATGACCAACATCCTACTTAGATAGTACACTATGTGCTCTTTTTTATGGTCATCATGTTGGGTCAAGAGTGCCCCCAAGGTTTGTTAGTTATTGAGATATAGAGCAATAGGGTTATACACGGTGTTGGTGGGACCAACACTGGTGGGTTTTCCAAGTAGGGTTTTAGTTTCTCAAATTCCTCTTGATAGTCAAAATTCCATTAAAAATTGGTGCCCTTCTTCAATATATGAGTGAAATAAATATAGTGATCAGCTAGTTGTGAAATAAAATAGTGAATAGATTGGATTTTCCCATATAAACTGTAGAGTTGATTCAGATTAGAAGGGGGAGGCATTTATATGATATCCTTCACCTTATATGGATCAACTTAAATTCTATGGTAAGAAGAAATGAATCCTAAAATTTTTCCTGATGTGACTTTAAAGACACATTTTTTTGAGTTAAGGCACACTTTGTATTCATAAAGTATCTCAATGATCCTCCATAGAACTTCTAAGTGGGTGGCCTATGTTCTTGACTTTATCAGAATGTCAACAACATAGCCTTTAACAATTTCATGCATCATTCCATGGAATATGATAGTCATGGCATGTTAGTATGTATAACTAACATTCTTCAAGCCAAATGACATGACTCAATAACATAATGTTCCCTAAGGAGTGGTGGAAATTATTTTGTGTTGATCCTCTAGTGAAATATTGATTTGGATGTATTCTAAAAATCCATCCATGAGGGATACCATTTCATAACATTTCATTAAATTTACAATTGTGTTAATGTTTAGTAATAGAAAATCATCTTTGGGACATGATTTGTTGATTCCCTGAAATTCTATACATAAATAAATTCTTTCTAGTTTTTTACTAACTAGAATAATATTAGATATAAATTTAGATTAATAAAATGGGTGAATAAATCTAACCCCTAATAACTTTTCAAATTATTTCTTGACTAGGATGGTAATCCGTGAATGCATTTTCCAAAAATTTTGCTTAATGGGTTTGGCATCTAGATGTACAACAAGATGGTGTATGACCAAAGACAGATCCAACCTAGGAATATTTACATAATACCATACTAATATGTTAATAAAATCTTGAATAATGGCAATAATGAAGTCATGTTCCTTGGTAGTGAGTAATGCACAAAGCTTAATCATTTTAGGATCATTTATTGTGCCAATATTGGCCTTTTTAATGTCTTCCACTAACACTATATAACCATATTATAAGAAATTAGGTGCAAAGGGGAACTATTCTTCTTCATCTGATTGTGTACCATTAGGTCCACCTATGTAATAATAATTGGAATGGTTTAGTTTAGGTAGCATCCAATTGATAAATGTTTCTAGAAATTTTTTAGCTAATTTCTCAAATACTTTTTATTATTCTACACTAATAGCTGATCTAAAAGTAAGATGTGAATGTGTAGGAATCTAAACTTCTTGAGGAGAAAAGTGAACTTCCCCATCCAGTGGTGCATGAAATAGGTTTTCACCAAGGGAATTGACTTTTTATTTACTTTTTCCCTACTCCCAAAACACCTCAAAAAGGTTATCACTAGAGAACCTCAATGTTTATTTTTCTTTTTATATTTTATTTTGACCAAGGAAACTCACCTACTCTCCAAAGTAGGTAGCAGGTTCCAATGTTATCTCTAAGCCTTATCTGTGGTCTCCAATTATCAAACCATATCTGATACTAAAGAATTCTAAAAATGCTTCTTCATTTTGTATGTCATCTAATGGTACAACATGATCTTATTGACCACAATCAATTAGTTCAGGGTAATGAAAGATAAGAGGAATTTTAGGTGAGGAAGTGATAGTGAGAAGGACATTGATATCGATTAGGTTTGTTTTGATGAGTTTATCATAGATACTATAATAAGACTTTTTGTCACTAATTGGATCATCTTTGTTATATTTTAAATTAGTATCACTCTTGAGATCTGAGGGGTCACCCCTAGGTAGTTTGTATCCAATACCTCAACTACCTTTATGATTAGTAGTAGAAATAAGCTCAATAATACCTTGTTGATTTGGCTCCAAACCTTTCCATTTATAATATTGGTACTCTAGGATTCTATTAGGAATGGGATACTTGGCACTCTGATAATAAGATGTGAATTCATCATTATACAACTAAGTATCCTTAGAACTACCATGTTGGTCTTGGTATAGTAAAATATTCTTGACAAATACATGAGATCCCTTAGGACAAGCACTAGTCTTTTTGTGCCATATCATAATATTTAGTAATATTGGGTGTACCATGTGACTTGGGATATTTTGGCAATGTGGCAATGTGGAATGTATCCTCAATGTTTTACTTACTAGTACCCTTATCTTTGGCAGTGAAGTGGGATGAAATTTGGAGAGGTGGATTAGAAGATGTTGATGCAAGGTCACTTGGATAAATGTAATTATATTAGGGATATTTATGATCTTTGGCCTTGTCATTTTTAGGATCATGCTCAATGCTTAGATAATAGTTATATTGATTATATTTAGCTTCTAAATGCTTGCAATACTAGTATGGATGTATGTCACCAGGAATAATAACCTTTATTCTCAAATAAGTGATTTTGAGGCATTGGTGAAGGGTAGATAGAATATCATGTACTTTATGGATCTTAGGATGACTCAAAAGTAAGTTTTAGTGTAATTTAATGTTAATGACATGTCAAAGGGTATCATGGGTGATAGGCTCAATGACAATTGGCAAGCAAATAGTGTCTTGTAAATATCTCTCTACATTTTTAAATGCCTTGATTTTAATGGTATCTGGTTTAAAATATGATGACATATACCTAAAGAGTTTTATCCTTTTTGGTGAGGTTATATTGAGACCTAAACCATTATCTATGAGAACCCACTTAATCTTATGGTAGTTTATAATGGCTTTGATATGAAGGGGACTATTGTGTAGGGCACCAAGGGATGACATGTCACTTTGGTTAAAAATAAGATATTAACCTAGGGATAAATTCCCCACAAGTGATTTGAATGTAGCTAGTTCAATGTCGATTTAAACCTTGGACTTTTGAACAAGGTCATACAATATAGTCTTATAAATTTTTGATATACGCAAGAGATCTAGACTAAAAATCTATGTAGGAGTCTTGTTTATTTATTCATCGAGATCATACTAATTATCAATTGAAGGAGGGAATGTTTTGGATTTATAAGGTAAATATCCTTATACAAGATTATTATTAGGTAAAGGTTTGGTCTTTGAAGTTGAGGTGTTCAAAATGGAATTATTATTGGAAGATGGTAAAGGACCTTGAAGTGTAACCTTTGGACATCGAGTTGTGAATGTGAAATTCTATGGTGGAGAAAGGTTACTTGAATTAGAATAAGACAATATATGACTTATGATAGTAACCCATGAGCATCAAGGTGAAATACTAATATTTCTATCAAAAAATAACCACTAGGGTATGAAGGAAGAGGTCCCAAAATGGAAAGAGTAACACTCTGGGTGTACCAAAAATTTGACAAGAATTGATTTTGATAGTAGCTACTTATTTATTAGTAATGTGACCTAAATTTTTTTTATAGTTATATGGGGTATAATGATAGATAATTTCATTGTCTTGGGAATCTTAACCTTGATTATGATTCCCTTGATTCTAATTCTATCCTTGGTTTTGATTCTAGCTACTAGATTGGTGATGATTGTTAGATTTGTGCATTGGAAATGGGTCTTTATAGATACCCATATTTTGATTAGATGTGGAAGACACTTTATCTAATTTATGTTTCCTCTCTCTGTAAAATCCTAAATTAAGTGCTTTAATTTCACACATTATGAATTCCATGCCCTTTGACATGGTGGAAGTCATAATACTCATTGTCTCTTTGTCATTGAGGTTTTGGTTGGTCTTCTAGAAAAGCTTTTAGAGTTTGATAGATGACCATGTTAGCTATGAATAAATTATAAAATACTACCTCAATAGGTTCACCAAGGTCACTAAATAATCTGATATGATATTGATTCCTTCGAGGAGGTGGTCTACATAATGTAATGGTTGAAGTAGATGGATTATTCTGGGTAGGCAGTGGTTACATAGTTTGCATGTGTATTGATTATGTTATTCCATTTCCCACAACATTATTATTTTTATAAATGTATTTGGGTTTCTCAATTGTATTATCCTATGCTTGAGGTAGAGAATGAGCTGGCACCTGAGTTTGAGAATAGATTTTAACTAGGCCTTTGTCGATAAGTGATTTATTAATTTGTACTCCTTTGTCTATAATAGCCTCAAATGTATTATAACAATAGATTCTTAAGTTATGATCCACCTTTGAATTCAAAATTAAATTGAAAACATTCATTATTTATTTATCAATAAGATTGTGTGGAAAATGGCTAGCCAAGCTTCTCCATCATTGTAGGTAAGCAAAAAAGCTTTCCATACCATAATGTTTAACACTACATAATTTAACCATGGTCGACTCATGTTATATGTTTTAGGAGAATTGATTTTAAGAAAATTCTTATAGGTCATGAAAGTGATGATAGATCCTTTTGGTAAGTGCAGAAACCACTCTAAAGCTTGTCCACCTAAACTATGTGGAAACAAGTGAAGTAAATAGACATTGTTGTAGGTTACCTCCTAGTAATCCACAAAGAACTCTTCAAGTGCTCTCTAGGATCACCTTTTATTTTTGTATTTATGAAATTTAGGTGTCTTAAAATGAGACAAAAAATTTACTTGAAGGATGACCATGTCGAATGGATATGGTCATATATTGTCAAATTTGTACTTTTTACCCTGATTTCTTATTTAAAGCCCCAGAACAATGTCTTTTATCTCCTATAGTTCCTAAATAGTGGGAGCATTCTGAGATAAAGGAGGTGAATTTTTTAACTACTTGGAGTGGTATTAAACTTATTGGAATAACTAGATGAATTAGGATTAAGATAAATGGGAATGGATACCCTTTGAGCTTAGTCATTAGGGTTTTTCACCCTATAGCCAAGATTATAGTTTTGGTAGGGTAATTATTGTTATTGACTAGTATTAGGAGGTGGGTTAGCAACCCATTATTAGGTTATAATAATTTATTAGTGATATAATTTAATTTACTACTAAAAGGTAAGACCCTATTACAAAGGAGATTGTTGTTAGAAAGTGGTAATTTTTCAATTAGAAGGGATGGAGTATCAATTAATAGGGACTTGTCAGGGATTAACCATAATCTATTATCGAGGTGGAGAATTTTTACCTTGTTATAGATTTTTCTTGGTTTGTTATAATAAGGGTATTTATGAGGAACTTATTATGAATTAGAAGCATGTATTAATATGTATTGGTAACTTGTTTTTGCAAACTAGAGGAAAGGTGTCAAGAATTATCATCAACTTGTTGTGAATTATAGGAAGGGACTTTTTAGGGGATAAGAGGAAGCTATGGGAAGTAGGAATAAATTAATTCATATTTTTGAATACTTTTAGTGGAGTGCTAGTTTGTATCAATGGGTCCACAAGAGGAATCTATTCAATAACTATAGAATCATCCACATTTGATGGGAGATTAGTTTAAGGATATCATTGTTGTTGCTCAATGGGTGAATTTTGCTCCAAAATTGAAGCATTTTAAAATAATTAGTGGCTAAGGTAGTAACCATAGTATCCATAAGTTGGATATCCTACTATTTTTAGGAAATGATAAGTTGGAAAGCTTGTTATAGTTGGGCGACGAGAAGTTAACTATTTTGTAGGGGTTCCACAAGTTGTCCTTTTCCTTTTATTGATGATTTTGGTACTTGGGTATTTTTTATCATAAGTAATTATATATGAGTGGAATTTAACTTAGAGGTATCTCCTCTATTTGGACATGGCTTCACACTTCTTCTATTCTGAGTGGTACTTCATCGTACACAGGTTGATACACATAGTATTCTTGGTTTTCATTATCTTGGAAGGACCCAAATAGATCATATAAGAATTATCCCTTAGAATTAGTGTTATATATAAAACCAATCCTTGTGTATCTATGCATTTTTTAATCAAACATTTTGTATTGAATTTGAATTAATTTTTTATAGGCATATGTGATTCTTGGTTTTAACAATTTAAAGCAAATTTAAGAATTTGGGAAACAATGTGAAGTCAAGTTGTGATTTTGAAATGTCATCTAGAATACCTCATGATCAAAGTATAAGATCCAAGTAACATGGTATTTTATTCAAGTCCTAAAACTTATCAAGGTATAGTTTTAAAGGTAGCACAATGTTTGATTATAATAGTATTCTCCAAGTTGGAATGAGATAATCAAAAGATCAAGAATAATTTATCAAACATCCTTTAACCAATTTTAAGCTTTAAATCTTGAAATTAATTTATTTTTGAGTCCAAAGTTAATTTTTAGTTTACTTATGAAATTTGACTTTAGCCAACTTCAAAAAAAATGACCTTGGAAAAGTTTGGAATTGAAATTGATTCAAAATTGAATCTAACTTGAAAGTAAACTTGACTCAAAATTATAAATTAGTTGAAACTAGAATTGATTAAGATTTGAATTATAAATGGATTGGCATAATGTTATAATGGGGATAAAGTACCATACCAAATAGACAATGTAACACCTTTAGAGTAGATAAAATATGACTCAAAAATTGGGTAGAGGAATGTCTTACTATGTGAGTCTAAAATGACAATGTTTTGGACTTCAGAGGTTTGAATATTTTTTTATGTGTAAGGTGTGTCACATAACATGAGTATAGGATGACAAATAGTCAATTTTTCCTATGGGTGTCTAATGTAACTACAGTCCATGCAACTACCTTATTTTAAGTGGTGATAGATTAGTTTTGCCTAACACTCACTTTGAGTGGTACATCATTAAATATTGGGGGAGGTTGGTTTAACCCATATTATAATTTGTTTATGTTTGATTGTCTTAATTTAATATTTTGACATGGATTTTATAAATGATCCTTGATATAAATTGTAGTACGTGAGGCTCAAAATCCATCGAATAAGAATAAAGAGTGGGAAATTTGTAAGAGGTTCTAGTCCCTCCATGAGAACTTCAGTTGTAAAGGTCTTAGTGAAGTGATACCAAAAATTCAAACTCTGAGGGTAAGATCTGATAGCATATAATTAGGGTTAAACCCTTTGTTGCCATGAAACCCTTTATGAGTAATTTATCTATAATCTCAATGATAACTATCATTGATTTATATCCATTGTAAGATGTGCAAGGTTGGTACTATGCTGGGAGATGAAACTCCAAGTGTCATGCCCTAAGAACTCATGAAAAAGAGATGAAATCCAACCTGCACAGTCAACAAAGAAGAAAATAGGATAACAATAATTTATGTGTTTTTTGGATCACCCAAGCTCCCTAAAAGGGGAAGGGGAGAGCATAGGCATGATATATTACAAATAATAAATAAAATTAAACATGTAAGCCAATTAAGAAAGACCTAAATGAAGTGTTAGTTCCTTGATTAAGCACTAAATCAAAATGTGAGTTGAAAGGGGCTTAGTTTTGGAAATAAAATCCATTTATTTGGCTAGTGAAACCTACAAGAAAAAACTATAATTTTGGATTTTTGTCTTTGACAAGTGTGGGAAGTTAAAAAGTTGACCATTTAACTCATAGGAAAATTACTTAGTGTGATCCCATTGTTTAGCTGAGTGATCCTATCATTTAGCAGGGTAATCCTATAATTCTATATAGAGTCAAAATAATAAACAAAAAATTGGTGACTCCATTGATTAGTAGGAAAATATTATTGATTATCAAGTTGATCTCATCAAAATTATAAAATGACCTGAAATAGAAAACTAGAATATTAATTGGTGATCCCACTGATTTGTAGGATGATCTCATCACTTAGTAGGTCATTCTCATTGCTAGGGTTTTTGTTCTTTTTGTTTGACATTTTTTATGTGTCTTAATGATTTCACCATTTAGTAGAGTGATCCCATTGTTTAGTAGGGTGATCCCACCATTTACCAAGATGATCCCATCAAATTTATGAAAACACATAGCAACATAAAAATACATGAGTGATATCATTGTTATACATGCATTTATCACTGATTATGGGGACTGATCCCACTTAAACATAGAGTGATCCTATCGATTCATAGAAAATTAAAACACATAAAATTTAGAGGAAATGAAGTGAAAAAGGCTCCAAATAGATCTTTTTTTTATTTTAGAGGGTGTTAAGATGTTCCCAAGAATATTATGGGGTGTGTCTTCCCACCAAGCATGTCAAATGTAGATTACGATTATGAGAGGGGTTAGTTCATTATTAGGGGTTCAAAATCAAACAAATTGATAAGCACAACACCTCAAGAATAATCCCTTAAATTGGGCATGGTCTAAGATGACATAAACAAATTAAAAAACATAACCAAATGCTACACATTTCAAATGGATTCTTTTTCTGACCCAGTTTTGGGTTTGTTTATGTCTAGATTATAGAGCTAGGAGTCTTTAATAATGTTGCTTGTTCATTTTGATGGCATCTCCCCTTGTCTATGAAAGGTTTGGTTGAAGAGTAGAAGAAATTTTGAAGCTTTTCAAAATATTTTTGTAGTGTTTTTTTGTAAAAAAAGCTTTTTATGCCCAGATGTGTCATCCTCTATTTATAGCTTGATCAAATCCATTGTAACCATTGGATGTTAATAAATATGAGTGGATAAAATCAAATCAATTTTATTACTTAATGCAATAAATATTTTGAAAATGGGTTATATTAATGAGGCATAGCTTCTAAATTATTATATTTGCTTGTATTTATGATAATGCTTGACAACTTTTTATAATGTCATGATGATGTCATAATTTAGATATTTATTGAATATTCAAATATTTCATAATTAAAAATTATCCAATTTATATGGATTTTCTTCTTATCCATTTGATTTGATTAGATAGGTTGATTAATCCAAATTAGCTTCCATGTGATTTATGTAATATCAAATTTTGACTAATTATTCTAGAAAAATTACCCCAGAACATCACTTACAAAACAATAATTTAACTCGAAGTGAATTAGACAAAGGTAACAGCTGGTTATGGTGTATAACCCCAATACGAGATGTTATAGGTACAATCCACTAAGAAGGGGGTAAATCAGTGATGGAAAAAAATCAAATTAAATTTCCAAACCCTTGTAAATACTTAAGAATTCATAAAAATCATTCATGAAGCGTACAAATCATTCATATAAGCGAAAAATGAACATAATACAAGATCACATACATAACACAAGATCTATGTGGGAAACCCTCATGGAGAATAAAACCCACTCTCAAGCCTAAAAACACATGGACTAATATCCTATAAGATGATCACAAATAATAGACTAATCAATTCCTTTTGATCAAAAACCTTTGATCAAGTCCTTATGACTTACAACCTTGATCAAGTCTTTTTGACCAAAGTTATTTAGTGAAACCCTGTTTCACAAGGATAAATTGCCCCTAAAGAAGAGAAAGTCCTTTATACCATCCTTGAAAAGAACACTTACACTTTATAATTGATGTCTACAACACCTAATGATGGACCTCTTGATTATCTAAGAACTACACAAACTCTCTCTAACTCAAATAGGCATGCCACAATCTCTCTCCTTCCTCACTCAAACTATCCTCATATGCACATTCAAACCTCTTCACATAAACTCAAATTTTAAGAGCATTATCCTGACATAAGAAACATGACTTATAGGTTATAAACATATTCAATAAATTATTCTCCATATTAACTCAACCAATAGGCGCACTACATATCCTTCACTTCACAAACCACACACATAAGCCTTGCACAAATCTCTCCCAAATCTCTCACTTCCAAGTCTCAAAATCACCATATTTTATTTCACTATATATAGATCAATCATGAATTAAAAAGATCAAAATATTTCCTTTTTGGCCATAAAACATGCCTTCACCATTAAGACATCTCATATGGGTCACACTTATGCACAATCCCCTTTAAAATAGGCCTAAGTCACTTTTCAGGTCCTATAGAGACCGATTCAGCACTTTGATACATCTCCAAGCATAATAAGAACACAAGATCATGTACAAATACATAGGTCAACTCCTTATGTCCCCTAAGACATCCTAAAATGATCAAAGTCACCTTTACTCACCTCTACATATCCTTAATCAACTCAAAAATAGACTTTATACATAAGAACACTATTATCAAACATACAATCAACTTCTTAGTCATTGTTCATACTCAAGATAGATTGATCACACATCCAAAATACTCATAGATCATCGTCATGGAGTCTAAAAAACTCCTAAATATCAAATTCATCATGATACATCAAAATGAGCTCAACATTCTTCTTGGGTCACTTACAAAATAAGCACGAACACAGTCAACTTTGAATCTCATTATCTTTGACTGTACACACTTCCAGATCTTCAAATCTATATTTATAGATGTGTCTTGGAGTCCTCTATATATTATATTTGTACTACATGAGCAAAATCATCTTCTATAAAATTATATGACCCAAAGACCAGACACTAGTTTTTCCTTAGTAAATTCAAATATTCAAATAACAACAGTCACAGTTAAACCTCAAAAACTTTTCTCGCATCTTGTGTCATCTCAACTTTGGATCAATCTCACACCATCAATCTTGTCCAAATTTTAATTCATAATCCACAAAATCCAAATTTTAAACAATAGTCACTTTGACGTCATCTCATGTAATCTTAAAATGTTGACTCCACACACTCCATCAATCTTTGTAGATTAACCAGGTCTTTAACTATCAATTCTCACTATTTGATAAAATAATACGAACACCCACTCACCATTAGATCCTTATCCTATACCTTTTCTCATTACTTAAACATCATGCACTTTTCCTCATCTTGTTACTTCCTATCTTCTTGGAGTAATGCGCACCATTGATCTAGATCAATCTTCAACTTGTGCAAAAATGACTATGGAGACCCTTTCAATATGCCTAAGTAGTCATTTTCAAACCTTAATAAATTCTTTTATGCTTCGATGCATGATCTAAAATTTAGACTAGATGATCTCCTCTCATAGGAGCATCCAATCATAACAAATATCTCTTGGAACACTTGTGTATACGAGATATAATGCCATTAAAATGTCTTTTCAAAATCTTCTATCACACAGCCAACTATGCTTAATATTTGTCTGTGAGACCAAATTTGTTCTTGCATAACATTTTTTGCACTTCAGCACATGATCTCAAATTTAGTTAAAATAAACTATGCTCAAAACTGAAAAAACCCATATAATAATTTTTTCTTGACACCTTCACACATGTGATATATAACACCATCAAAATGCTCACTTGACTCTTCTTGCCACATTCAAATTACCTGGGAGCCTAACTTTGCATAAGCATATTTTTGACGCACTTCATCACATGATCTAAAACTTAGCAAAAATAAATTAGGTAAAAAAATAAACAAACCCATATGATCATTTTGTCTTGAAACCTTCATGTGTGTGAATGTTGACCTCATCAACATGCTTACTCAGATCTTTCTGAGCATATGCAAATTTGGCTAAGTATGGGAGAATAATGATTTATGACTGAGAAGTCAACTTTGCACCCTCATATCTTTGATTAAACTTCAATTCATAAATTTATATCTGGAATAAAACAACTAGGGACTAATTTGATCACAACTATATGACCAAATCCCCTTGACTCATTCCCATGTGGTAATGGTGATGTCATCAAACTACCTACTCAAATTTTATGCCACTAGACCCAAACTGTGTAGATGAAAATTATGGATTACCATATGAATTCCACTTATGCACACCAGCTCTCAAATCATATGTAACATATTAGGGACCTCTTTCACATGCTCCAATCATCATACTCATCCTTGAACATCTTTAACCAGTTAAATTGAAGATCAACCAAGCCTCCTTTAAGCACACTAGGATAAGCACATTGCACACTTTGTCATTGTTACTTAGGTTATTAAATCACTTCATCCACTCACAAGGACACCTCCATGACATCACCATGACATCAATAAAAAATCTTGAACAATCTCCCCCTTTATTATTGATGTCAATAAACATCATACATAGGAAAATACAACTCACATTCTCTCTCTTCAAGCACTCCTACAATAGGAACTTTTTCCCCCTTCAACACAATGACAAAGTGGGCACCAACTGATCTTGAGGACCTAAAAATAATATCAAATATGAAAGTACCATCTTATAAATATGATGCAAACTCCCCCTTACCTTGATCCTACCTCTTCTTGTCTTGTCAACTCCTCTTACTTCATGCCAACACTCTCTTCAACCAAGCACAATAAATAATGAAGAATAGAACACACAAAACATTGAAATATGATGTAAATCACTAAGAAACATCTAATATGGACTCCCCCTAATAACTCTAATCAATTGCATCACTTGAGCATCTTCAGATCTCCACACACCATGAAGAACCACCACATATGCTTACTAGCCTTCTCTCTCAAGACACTTCCATGACCACCAACAGAGCATCATACCACTCATCAATTAGGAAAGCATGTTATTAACTAACTTGATAACTCACCTTGAAATATTCATGCTTTTCTCTTTTGGAAAACTGAGCAAAAACATTCTTCTTCTTACTAAACATGTATAGCCTCTTTATAGCTCTACCTTAAACTTGTAGAGCCCACAACTTTCTATAGACATAACTTCAAGAGTTAAAAATTCATATTTATATCACTCTCATATGCCCCCTTGAGCACACAAATTTTTAATAACAAGCTCATCCTCTAAAACATAATTCCTTCATAAACCTACTACCCAATTAAGCCTCTAACTTCACAAAAACTTGAATAACTTGAGAACCACAAACATTAAAATATATATGAGGCTTGATATGATAACCCATTTGGCCTATTCAACATATTAAAAAGCCTCAGACCTTACCTCATAAGGCAGACCACTTTTCTAGTAGAGCCTAAATCCCTAGAATATCAAAACAAACAAAGTCAACACATCACCTTCTAGTCAACATCCACCTCTGAAACTCCTTATACACCTAGAGATAACCATTACACACTTCTGGACCAAGATTTGAGCTTCCACACCATTGATAACCTTGACTTTCTATAACCCATTTTAGGACTTGTATGCTCATAAGCACAAACTAGGAAACCCGAGAGCAAACAAAAATCTTTAATTTGTCTTAAACATACCTTCAAATCACAAAACCACCTAGAGCATGATATAATAATTTCAACAGACATTTCTACATAAAAATATTACCTTGACAAATCATAAATCCTCCTTTGCCATCTGGGAACCATCAATCTGACCCTACAAACTGTTGCAATTGAAAAATGCCACATCAACACTTGTTTCTCCACTTAAAATGAGTCTCTTAAGAAGCATAAAAAGAGACACATTCTATAATTCAATTGTATTAAAAAAAAAAACTCCTCATATTCCTCCTCCTTGCTCAACTGATACTTATATTTCTTTTTCTTCTTTTTTGGCTTTAGAGAAACAACTTCCTTAACTAATACAACATTCACCTTTTCTTCTATGATTGGATTATCAATACATGGAGACAAAATAGATTCATGGCATACCTCTTCATCTAAATAATCTTCCTTGAATATTGTATCCTCATCATTAGGCACTTGTTCAACAATACCAAGATGTTTACTTGGATCCATACTTACCTCAAAACTAGCCTCAACCAGTACCTTGGTCTTTTCTTAGAGCTTAGTCTCTTCATTCTCAACATAAATAGATAATGAGACATCTTGGGAATCTTAAACTTTTAAAGAATTCTCCACCATATCAAAAAAATTACTTGGACTTGTAGACTCACCATAACTCCTACTTACCACCTTTGATCTCTATGAGTTAACTTATACTCTACCATGTACTCTAGGAGCCCAATTGAACCTATTCTAACTTGTAGGCCTTGTTTGCAGAATCTAGAAATGTGACCTCTCTATTCAAATTTGAAGCACACCATATTTTTTGCAAAAATTTTATTCTACCTTACCATATTTGGACAAAATCTTGCAATGTTTCTTAGTTTATAATAACTGTAGCACTCAATATCTCTTGAAGGAAACTTGGATTGTCTTACCTTAAATGGATAACATTTTTCAAAGTGTCCCACATCATGATAGTTGAGACACTCAACCTTGCTTACCCCTTTTGACTAATGACCCCCATCATAATTCTAAGTAAATTCATTTCTAACAGGTCTTCTACATTCTTTAGCTCTATGCCCAAACTGATTATATGTATAACAATAAACATTGAAATTTACATACCTCATGGTGTTTGGTTGTCTAATCTATTTTGTATTCATTCTATCAGCACCTTCATTCCTTGTTTGATGATTTGTATTCAAAGGTTGATTGGCCTTGTTCACATTAGTCTTCATATTCTCTTGAGTTACAGTCTCTGGGTCTTCTTTGTATCTAAGACTAGTCTTATCACTTGCATGTTTTTTATCATTCATATTGTTGTCTAGATCACTTGAGCTCTTTTCAAATCTCACAAATGACATTACCTTAATATACATCTTCTCTAACTTATATTTCAATGACTCATTTTCAATTACATACCTTACACATTCATTTTCTTTAGATTTTAGGCTTATAGGCATGACTCCCAATTGACAACTGAGATGTTTGACCATATCTTCATGCTCCTTGGCATCTTCATCCATTCTTGCCTCAAACACACTGAATTTATCTTAGAAGTCCTTGAGTTTAGATTTCATCTTCTTATTGATCTTCTTATCAATCTTTAGTTCTTCATGAGCATTATTCAATGCAGTCTCATAGTCCACCTCATCTTTATCATCATCTAAATCACTCCAAGTAGATACCTTATGATGTGAGTGACTTCCTTCCTTAGCCATGAACAGAGTTTCATCTTCAGTAGGACCAACATCTTCATGATCATATTCTAAGTCACTATCTTCATTCTCATCTGATGAGCTACAATATTATTTGGTGTATAGACTCTTTTTGTCCTTGAAGTACTTATTCTTGTTATCAAACCTTCTGAATCCCTTCTTTCTTTTATCAGGCCTTAATTATCTCTTGCCATCATCATGACCTTGATCATGATCTTCATCAACATCCTTCTTATACTTATGAGTGCAGTTATTATTAAAATGTCCTATCTCACCATAATTGAAGCACTTAATGAGTAGTTTACCTTTATACTTGGCTGAACTTATTCTCAATTTACTTGAAATCAAAGCAATTAGTTCATCCTCATCTATATCAGGAATGTCATCCTCCTTGATTTTCTTACACTTCTTCTTTGTCTTCATTGCAATCTTGAAAGTTGATTCCTTTTTTGGTTGTATATCACCATTCTTCCTCATCACATAGGTAGTAAGGGTGTCATACAAGTGATCCATCTTTAACTGAGTAAGGTCATGACTCTCTTCTATATTAGATACTTTTAGATCAAACTTGGGGTATAGATATCTCAATACCTTTTGAACAACACTAGCCTCTTCAAGGTTCTCTCCAAGACCTTTGATGATGTTCACAATCTCATCAACTCTCTGTAGAAAGGATGCCATAGTATCTTCTTCATTCATCTTGAGACTTTCAAATTGCCTTCTGTGAGTCTATAACTTAGCAATCTTAACCTTTAAATCTCATTCAAAAATAGTCTTCAATTTATCCCATGTTTCCTTGGTAAATGTGCAATGAATTAATTTGGTAAACTCAATTTCTATAAAACCACAAGTGATGGCATTCATTGCCTTGGAGTTGTTCTCAAACAACTTCTTATTTGCAATACTATATGGAGGAATAGTAAGAGCAACATAACCATCCAAAACATATTGCCATACATCAAACCCTAGGGACATAATGTATGTCTTCATCCTAGCTCTCCAAAATGCATAATTGGATCTATTGAACATTGATGCTTGCTTAGTATAGAAACCACCTTGCACATTCTGACTAGCCATTGTACCTTTGATCACTTTCAAGTTGTAAATATTTTACCAAAGGACCTTGATCTAATACCAATTGCTATAGGTATACTCCACTAATATGGGGGGTGAATCAGTGATGTAAAATAATCTAATTCAATTTTCAAACCTTTTTAAATACTTAAGCATTCAAAACAATCATTCATGAAGCATATAGATCATTCATAGTAGTGAACAATGAACATAATGCAAGATCATATACACAAC
This sequence comes from Torreya grandis, assembly GCA_037957365.1. Classification (NCBI taxonomy): domain Eukaryota; kingdom Viridiplantae; phylum Streptophyta; class Pinopsida; order Cupressales; family Taxaceae; genus Torreya; species Torreya grandis. The sequence goes on from JARHVA010006600.1 coordinate 465,356, forward strand.
ACAAGATCTACATGGGAATCCCTCTTTGGGAATAAAACCCACTCTCAAGCCTACAAACACATAGACTATTATCTGATAAGATGATCACAAATAAGAGACTAATTAAGTCCTTCTCATCAAGAACCTTCAGTCAAGTCCTTCTGACCTACAACCTTGATCAAGTCCTTCTGACCAAATGTCTTTAGTGAAATCTTGTTTCAAAAGGAACAACTACCCCTAAGTAAGATCAAGTCCTTTAGAACTTGCTTGAAAATAACACTTCCACCTTAGAATTGATGTCTACAACACTTGATGATGGACCTCATGATTATTTAATAACTTTATAAACTCTCTCTCTAACTCAAACATGCCTCTCACATAGGCATGCCACAATCTCTCTCCTTCCTCACTCAAAATGTACTCATATGCACATTTAGATTTCTTCACATAACCTCAAACTGTAAGAGCATTATTATAACATAAATAACATGACCTATAGGTCATACACATAGTCAAAACACTATTCTCCACATTAACTCAACCAATAGGCACACTACCTATCCTTCGCTCCATAAACCACACACATAAGCCTCTCAAAAATCTCTCCCAAATCTCTCACTTCCAAGTCTTAAAATCATAATCTTTTATTTCACTATATATAGAGAAATCATGAATTAACAAGATCACAATATTTCCTTGTTGGCCACAAAATATTCCTGTACCCTTAAGACATCTCATATAGGTCACGCTTAAGCACAATCCCCTTTCAAATAGGCCTAAGTCACTTTTTAGGTCCTATAGAGACCCATTCAGCTCTTTGATACATCTCTAAGCATAATAAGAACATAGGACCACTTAAAAATACATAGGTCCACTCCTTATGTCCCTTAAGACATCCTCAAATGATCACAGTCACCTTTCCTTACCTTTGTGTATCCTCAATCAACTCAAATAGAGACCTTATACACAGGAATACTATTATCGAACATACAGTCAACTTTTTAAGCATTGTTCATAATTAATATAGATTGATCACACTTCAAAAATACTCATAGAGCATCCTCATGGAGTCTACAACACTCCCAAATAGAAAAGTCATCATGAGACACCAAAATAACATCAAAATGAGCTCAAACATTCTTCTTGGGTCACATGTAAAATAAACACGAATACACAATCAACTTTGAAGCTCATTATCTTTGACTATACACACTTACAAATCTTCAAATCCATATTGCCAAATGAGAGTTGGTGTCCTCTACATATTTAGTTTTTATTGCATGAGCAAATTCATCTTCTATTGAAATATATGGCCCAAAGACCAGACATTAGTTTTTTCTTAGTAAATTCAAATATTCAAATAGCAACAGTCACAATTAAAAATTGGAAACTTTGCTCGCATTGGATGTCATCTCATCTTTTGATCAATATCACACCCTCGATCATGTATGAATTTTAACACATAATCTACCAAATCCAAAAATCAAACAATAGTCACTTTGACCTCATCTTAGGCAATCTTGAAATGTTGACTCCATGTGCTTCATCGATCTCTAGAGATCAACCAAGTCTTTAACTATCAATGCTGACCATTTGATCAAATAGTATGAACACTCACTCACCATTGGATCCTTATCTTATACCTTCACTCAATCCTTAAACATCATGTACTTATCCTCTTTCTATGTTATTGGAGTAATGTGCACTATCAATCTTGCTCAATCTTTAACTTATGCAGAAATGACTAAGCATGGGGACCCTTTCAATATGCCTAAGTAGCCATTTTCAAACCTTAATACTTCTTATGTGCTTCAATGCATGATCTCAAATTTGGACCAAATGATCTCCTCTCATAGTAGAATCCAACCATATAATAAATAACTTCTAAAACCATTACAAATGCAAGATATAATTCCATTAAAATGCCTTTTCAAAATCTTTTGTCACAAAGCCAACTATGCTTAAAATTTATCTGGGAAACCAACTTTGATCTTGCATAACTTTTGTCGCGCTTCAGCATATGATCTCAAATTTAGCACAAATTAACTATGCTCAAAACTAAACAAACCCATATGGTTAGTTTCTCTTCACACCTTCACATGTGCAAGATATAACACCATATAAATTCTCACTTGGATTTTCTTGCCACATTACAAAATTGGCTATGGAAAAACACAGTCAAACTACCTAGGAGCCCAACTTTGCATAAGCATATTTTTTGACATGATTTATCGCATGATCTAAAACTTAGTGAAAATAAATTAGGAACAAAAATTAACAAACCCATATGATCATTTTATCCTGACACCTCCATGCATGTGAATTTTGACCTCATCAACATACTTACTCGACTCTTTCTGACCATATGCAAATTTGGCTAAGTATAGAAAAATAATGAATTATGACTGAAAAGCCAACTTTTCACCCTTATATCTTTGACCATGATTTGATGCATGATTTAAGATCTATCAAAAAATAACTAGGGACTAATGTGATCATAACCATATGACCAACTCCCCTTGACTCATTCCCATGTGTTAATGGCGATGTCATCAAACTACCTACTTAGATTTTCTACCACTAGACCCAAAGTGTCTAGATGAAAACTATGGACTACCAGATGAATTCCACTTATGTACACAAGATATAAAATCATATATAACATATTTGGGACCTCTTTCACATGCTCCAATCACCATACTCATCCCTAAACATCTCTAACTAGTCAAATTGAAGATCAACCAAGCCTCCTTTAAGCACACTAGGACAAGCACATTGCACACTTTATCATTGTTACTTAGGTTATCAAATCACTTCATCCACTCACAATGACACCTGCATGACATCATTTACAACTCTCCAACAATCTCCCCCTTTATCATTAATGTCAATAAACATAATATATATCAAAATACAACTCACCTTCTCTCTTCAAGCACTCCCACAATAGAAACTTTCTCCCCCTTTGACACAATAACAAAGTGGGCAAAAACTAATCCTAAGGACATAAAAATACTATAAAATAGGAAATTACCATCTTATAAAGGTGATATAAACTCCCCATTACCTTGATCCTACCTCTATGTGTCTTGTCAACTTCATCTTGCTTCATGTCAACACTCTCTTCAACCAAACATAGAAAACAATGAAGAATAAAATACATAAAACATTTAAATCTAATGAAACTCATGAAGAAACATTTAAGAGGGACTCTCCATAATAACTCTGAGAAAATGCATCACTTGAGCATCTTTAGATCTCCACACACCATGAAGAACCACCACACAAGCTTACTAGCCTTCTCTCTCAAGACACTTCCATGACCACCAAAAGAGAATCATACCACTCATAAATTATGAAGACATGTTCTAAACTAACTTGAGAACTCACCTTGAAATATTCATGCTTTGCTCTTTTTGAGAAACTGAACAAAAACACTCTTCTTCTTACTAGGCTTGTCTAGTCTCCTTGGAGCCCTACTTGAAACTTGCAAAGCCCAAAATTTTTTGTAGACACAACATCAAGACCTAAAACTTCATATTTAGATCACTCTAATATTCCCCCTTTATAACACCAATTTTAAATAACAAGATCATCCTCTACAACATACTTCTTTCACAAACCTACTACCCAATTATGCCTCCAAATTGATAAAAACTTAAATAACTTGAGAACCATAAACCTTAAAGTCTCTATGAATCTTGATTTTACAACCCATTTGACCCATTAAACATATTAATAAGCTTTAGACCTCACCTCATAAGGAAAACCACTTTTATAGCAGATCTTAAACCCTAGAATCTCAAAACAAACAAAGTCAACACATCACTTTCTAGTCAACATCCACATCTAAAACTCCTTAAACCCCTGGAGAAAACCATTACATACTTTTGGACCAAGATTTGAGCTTCCACACCATTGGGAACCTAGACTTCCTATAACCCATTTTAGGACCTACATACTCATAAGCACAAACTAGGAAACCCAAGAGCAAACAAAAATCTTCAATTTGTCTTGAATATACCTTCAAATCGTAAAACCACTTGTAGCATGATATAATAATGTCAAAAGACCTTTATATGAAGAAATATTACCTTGACAAATCATAAATTCTCCTTTTCCATCTGGGAACCTTCATTCTGACCCTGCAAATTGTTTCAATTGAAAAATGCCATAACACTTGCTTCTCCACTTAAAAGGAGTCTCTTAAGAAGCATAGATAGAGATGCCTTCTATACCTCAATGCTCTAAAAAAAAACTCCTCATATTCCTCCTCCTTGCTCAATTGATACTTATAATTCTTTTTCTTTTTCTTCTTTGGCTTTAGAGAAATAACTTCCTCAACTACTACAACATTCACCTTTTCTTCCATGATTGGATTATCAATACATGGAGACAAAATAGATTCATAGCATACCTCTTCATCTAAATAATATTCCTTATAGCTTAGAACCTCATCATTAGGCACTTATTCAACAATAGCAAGATGTTCACTTGGATCTATACTTATCTTAGAACTAACCTCCACCGATACCGTGCTTTTCTCCTTAAGCTTAGTCTCTTCATTGTCAACATGAGTAGACAATGAGATCTCTTGGGAATATTCAACTTCTAAATCATTCTCCACCATATAAAAAAAATTACTTGGACCTGTATACTCATCATAACTCCTACTTACCACCTTTGGTCTCCATGAATTAACTTGTCTTTTTCTATGTACTATGGGAGCCTGATTGAACCTATTCTAACTTGTAAGCCTTTGCTTGTAGAATCTAGTAATGTGACCTTTTTGTTCACATTTGAATCACACCATACTTTTTATAAAAAAATTATTTTACCTTACCAAATTTGGACAAAATCTTGTAATGTGTCCTAGTTCATAATAACTGTAGCACTCAATCTCTCTTAAAGGAAACTCAGCGTGTCTTACCTCAAATAGACACCATTTTGAAAAGTGTCCCACATCATGATATTTGATACACTCAACCTTTCTTACCTCTTTTGACTGATGACCCCCATCATATTTCCAAGCAAATTCATTTCTAACAGGTCTTCTATATTTTCTAGCTCTATGCCCAAACTAATTATAAGTATAGCAGTAACCATTAAAATTTGCATACCTCATGACATTTGGTTGTCTAATCTATTTTTTATTCATTCTACCAACACCTTCATTCCTTGTCTAATGATTTTTATTTAAATTTTGATTGTCCTTTTTCACATTAGTCTTCATCTTTCCTTGAGTTGTAGTCTCTGGTTCTTCTTTGTATCGAAGACTAGTCTTATCACTTGCATGCTTTTGATCATTCAGAATATTGTCTAGATCACTTGAACTCTTTTCAAATCTCAAAATGACATTACCTTACTAGACATACTCACTAACATAGATTTCAGTGACTCATTTTTAGTATCATACCTTGCACATTCATCTTCTTTAGCTTTTAGGCTTGTAGATAGGACTTCCAATTGACAACTGAGATGTTTGACCATATATTCATATTCCTTGGCATCTTCATCCATTATTGCCTAAAACACATTGAATTGATCCTAAAAGTCCTTGAGTTTAGATTTCATCTTCTTACTGATCTTATTCTCCATCTTCAATTCTTCATGAGCATTAGTCAATGCAGTCTCATGGTCCACCTCATCTTCATCATCATCTAAATCACTCCAAGTAGACACCTTCTGATGTGAGCAAATTCCTTCCTCAACCATGAACATAGATTCATCTTTAGTAGGACCATCATTTTCATGACCATATTCTAAGTCATTGTCTTGACTCTCATTTGATGAGCTGCAATCTTCTTTGGTTTAGAGACTCTTTTTGTCCTTGAAGTACTTCTACTTTTTATCAAACCTTTTGAATCCCTTCTTGATTTTATTAGACGTGAATGATATCTTGCTATCATCATGACCTTGATCATGTTCTTCATCAACATCTTTTTTATACTTATGAGGGTACTTATTAGCGAAATGTCCTATCTCACCATAATTGAAGCACTTGAGGGGTAGTTTACCTGTATACTTGCCTGAACATATTCTCAATTTTATTGAAATCAAAGCAATTAGTTCATCCTCATCTATATCAATAATGTCATCATCCTTGAGTTTCTTACACTTCTTCTTTGTATTTATTTCAATCTTGAAAGTTTCTTCCTTCTTTGTTTGTATATCATTTGTATTTATTTCAATCTTGAAAGTTTCTTCCTTCTTTGTTTGTATATCATCATTCTTCCTCATCTCATAGGCAGTAAGGGTGACATGCAATTGATCCATATTCAACTGAGCAAGGTCATGACTCTCTTCTATATTAGATACCTTTGGATAAAATTTGGGGGATAGAGACCTCAATACCTTTTGAACAACATTATCATCTTCAAGTTTCTCTCCAAGACCTCTGATGATGTTCACAATCTCATCAACTCTTTATAGAAAGGATGCCACAGTATCTTCTTTGTTCATCCTGAGACTTTCAAATTGCCTTCTATGAGTCTACAACTTAGAAAAATTAACCTTTTAATTTCATTCAAAAATAGTCCTCAATTTATCCCATATTTCCTTGGCATATGCACAAAAAATTACTTTGGTGAACTCAGTTTCTATAATACCACAAGTGATGGCATTCATTGCCTTAGATTTGTTCTCAAATAACTTTTTTTCTACAACACTAGATGGAGGAATAGTAGGATCAACATAACCATCCAAAATAGATTTCCATACATCAAATCCTAGGGACATAATGTATGTATTCATCCTAGCACTTCATAATGCATAATTGGATCCATTAAACATTGGTGCTTGATTAGTAGAGAAACCACCTTGCATATTCTGACTAGCCATTGTACCTTGGATCACCTTCAAGCTATCAAGATTTTACCAAAGGACCTTGCTATGATACCAACTGTTAGAGGTAAAATCCACTAATGTGTTAGGTTGTGGAGCTAAAAGCTTCACTGATGCAGACATGGAGAAGGCCATTGGAGGGGTTGCTGAAGGTTGCTGAGCGTCAGAGCAACCGGCGTCAGTCTGATCAGCCGACGTCGGCAGGATAGTGAAGAGAAGCAACTGACGTCAGTCAGGGATTGGCTGACGTTGGTCACCTTTAGGCAGGCAGGGACCGACGTCGGTCGCCTGTGTGGTTCGATTGCAAGCTTATTACGGGCAGTTAGCTAACGAACCAAGTGTTTGCATGATTAGAGCTATTTTTAGACTGAGAGCTACGGATCTAATTATTGTAATTGGATGTCTAATCATTGTCTGGATGAGATCTATATAATAGACTCATGGTTGTATTGGAAAATTGTTCTAGTTTGAGTTGAGCAAAGTTAGCTCCTTCTGTGTGTGAGGTGAGCAAGGGTGTTCCTCCTAGTTCCACAGCAGTACCTAGGTGGGTGCTGGTTTTGGAGAGTCAGTAGGATTCTTCAGGTGTGTAGGATCTTGGTCATAGGTGCATGGCCTATATAGGAGATCTACATGGTAAGTAAGATCATTGATTTGTAGGTGTATGTGTGTGCAAGGTCAAGGTTCACAGGTGTGCAGAACCAGGTTGATTTGTAGGTGTGCAAGATCAGATAGGACAGCAACACAACAGGAAGCAGAATCAGGTAGGATCTACTTGGAGTACAAGTGTGTACTCAGATAGAGCAAAGAGGAAGGCAAGGGAGTTCCTTCCATAAGTATGGTCTGTTGAGGTGCAGGTTATTGCAGGTTCATGGGAGATCTACTTGAAGTACTTTGAGTACTTGTGGAGTGCATGGAGCACTTGTGGTGTGCGTAAAGCACAGGAGGTGAACACCAACTCTGTGTTTGAGTTGTGTGTTGGGACCTGAGAGAGAGAGCTTTGTGGAGAGAATTACTGTTTACTTGAGGTGTGGCAAGCCTCTGAAGAGGTGGTGGAGAAGAAGTGGCATATTCTTTATTGTATTCTTTTCTGTATAAGTATTAATACAAGTTGTGTATTGTCTCTCATATCTTGTGTTATTCTGAATTCTAGTTACTTGTGATTCTGGTTAATTTCTACATATTAAGTTGCTTGGTTTGGTAATCAACTGTATGCTTCCGGTGTTTCGCATCCTGACAAGTGGTATCAGAGCCAAGGTTGTAGGAAGCAGGTTTTCTGTTTGGTTACAGGTCACTCTCAGGGGTTTCTGATCGAGTGGGAGTAGAGCAATGGCAGATGAAAGTAAGCTAAGAATGGAGGATTTGAAAAGCACAGATGGTTACTTACGGTCCTATGGAAAGAAAGAGCAGGTAAAAGATTATTGTTGGTTGGTAGCAGATCAGCATAAAGGAACTGAAGACGCAAATTTTGTAGGTGTTATTGCACAAGATGCTTTTGGAGGTTTCTTGGATAAAGTTGAATCTTGGATAAAAGATTTGGTTGCCTCTTTCCATGCAGCCCCAGGTAGAGGAGCTGGTGAGCCTTGCCAAAGAATTGACAAAGGGGAAGTGAAGCTGAAATTGCAGGCAGCCAACACACAAGTGTTGATGAAGGTCATGCAGGTCCTAGGTTTGGAGATATGGCTAATTTATTCAGAAAGATTGGGTGATGAGAGATGCACAAGAACTCTCATAGCAGATGCACTTGAATTAGCTGGTGGTAAAAAAATAGGTACTCTTTATCTACTTGTTTATATTACTGATTCTTCTTTTGTTGCGGAGACATGGCTTCATAGGCTTGGTCACATGAGCAGGAAGGAGATGCATGTTCTTAAGTGGAAGACAGATATATTTGACAGGCTTAAGAACTGGAAAGCCTTGGTGTACTTGGAGGAGATGGCAGACATAAACCAGTGGATGGTGCTGGATACTTCTGAGCAGGGTAGTTTGGACATGGGGATTGATTCAAAGGAGCTCGTGGGTAAAAAGTCATCACTCACAGGTGAACATAGATACCGATGTTGGTCAGGAGGAATCGGCATCAAACAGACAAGTGCTGATGTCGGTCATGTGCAGACGAAGCCAGTGATGTCAGGCAGGGTAAGACCGACGTCGATCAGGAGGACCGACGTCGGCAGTAGGTAAGACTGATGTCGGTCAGGAGGACCGACGTTGGCAGCAGGGACACTGATATCTGCAGGGTTGGTAGTCAGGGACAGATGCATGGAATCGATGTCGATCAGATGCAGACTGTGGAGTGACCGAGGTTGGTCACTGTAACAGATTTTGGGTGGACAACACGCTGTCAAGGAGTCTCAAACACCCATACGGAGGACTGAAGATGTAAGTAGGCCCTCAAATTTGTTGTTCCTCTTCTTTATACTCATTGCTGATTATAGAGCAGGAAGGATCTAGGAAACAGGTGTAAGCTTGGCATGGATGAGGATGTGATTCCTTGGAGGAGAACCAATTTTTCTAGAAATTTGGTCCATACAGATGACAATCATGAAATAATTTATGGTTTTGGCAAGTTGTAGTATTTTGAGATTCAGGACATTTTCAATATGAGAATATTTTGAATGATTTTGAAATTATAGTATTAAATGGGTTGTGATGAGATAGAAATGGAAAAATACAATTTTTTTGTGTTATGCAAATATGTTTTATAAACTGATTTAAGCTTCAGAACAGTGTCTAGTTAAGGTATAAAACATATTTTTGCATAAGTTGGGGAGTTTAGATCAGTGTATGATGTGACCAGTTTGTAAGTTTAAAAACAATTGATTGTGGATAAGTATGCATAGGTGCTCGAATGGTTGAAATTTTTGAAATTGAAATTAGATTTTCATATGTTTGAATCTATTGTTATGATTCAGATATAGTGATGTAATGTATTTTCAGATTTATGTTACAAATGTAATCATGGTCTCAATATGTCTGGATGGGATCAACCAACTAAAAATAGTAATGATTGAGGATGGGGATGAATGTAAAATATGAGTGGTCAGTCAAGTCATAACAAAATTTCCAATAGGGCTGATTTTTGAGGAGCACAAGCATGTCTATTTAATTTGATGCATCTGACCCTAATTTTTAGAATTTATTGAACACTTTTACTATCCAAAGAGATTATAGAGGCCATAGAGGTCATAAGGGATTTTGAGGTCAAATATTTTGAACCCGTTCTCAATCCTAAAATAGTTCTTCTCATTTTCTTGAGCATCATCCTGAGCATGATCCTTACTTGCAATTGTAGCCCCTATTTTTAGAGGAAATCAAGTTGATGAACCACTTCTATCTAATTAATTTATTAATAATTAGCCTAAAAATCAGCTTGACAAAGAGACAAACTATGCCAAGGACCTTAGGAAATTGGTTACTCTTTTAGACACACTTTCCCCATCTGATACAAACCTTGAGAAAAAATGTAAAAAGTTAAGTCTGTTAGGAGCATATAGTGGATAGGCATGAGAGGTCAAATTTGGGGGGCCAAATATATATTAATAGAAGGAAAACCATAGATGTTCTGGACTAGGCTGTTGAAAAGAGTTCTACTATGAAAAGCACTAAACCTGAAGCATCTAGTGAGCTCAAGAAGGTTAAGAGGGTTAAGTTGGAAGTTGATAATGACACATATGTTACAGGGACTATATCACTGCCTTTATCTACTATAAAAATAGAGTATAATGTTTGTCTTAATCAGGAAGAAAAACTAATAATTAAAGTTTTATCTGACTCAGATGATTACTGGTCATCCAAAGGACAATTTTTGTTTAGTATCAATCTTTTTCATACAACTTTGACATTTCAGTATGATACTTCTGATTTGATAATTTTTGAGAGATTCAATATAAATAGTAATTTTCATATAATTATTTATGCTAAAATTTATTTTAAATGCGTTATGGTTTAAACATAAGTGGAATTTATCAATTTTTTATTTTTTATTTTATGATTATTATGTATTCTACTATATTATTAAATAGTATGGGCCCTCACCCGTTAAGGTTATTACCCGGTCTATTTTCTTAAATATCTTGATCAAATTAAGACTTTAAAGTCTTAACTAATTTATCCTCACAATTTTAGTTAATTAATTGACTTTGTTAAAAGTCAATTAGTTAACATTAACTAATAACTAACTAAAGTTGGTTATAACTTATTTCATAACTGAAGTTGAGGATATAAAAGGAGATCAAGCATTCATTTGAAGATAGAAGCACAACAAATAGACTCAATAGTACTTTATCTGATGGTTGATTAGTCACTTATGGAACACAATCTTATGCATAAAATTTAAATATTCAACCTAAAAATGATGATCATTTCACCTTTCTATGACACTTCATTGATCTATTTAGTTGCTGAGTTAGTCTTTCAAGTTTTGTAATGAAGGATTGTTGTATTTCTCATTAAAATTTTCTCTTTATGCTAATATAACTCTCATTTTGAGACTTGTAACTCTTTTGTAAACAATTAACTCTATTTCTAATATAATAGATTTTTAGTTTATTCTAGATATTTTCTCTTATTAGATAGGTTTTTAATTTTATTGTCATGTTTTAAATAGTTTAAGTTATTTTCTTAAGAGCTTTGGTTACTATATAGACTAGTAAAATTTGTTCAGATAGATTCTTTAATTTAGATCTGTCCTAGTCTTTGCATTGTTATTTTATTGTTATCTATCTTTTTCCTAGTCAAGTTTATAGTTTTCTTTCACTTTTAGTTAAAATTAGTTTTTAATTATTTTTAGTTTGTTTTAATTTTCATTATTTAGGTTGTCTGTTATTATTTTAGTTTCTTTATTTTATCTTGATTTTAGGTCTTTCTTTTAGTTAACTATTTTATTTTTCTTAATTTTAGTATCATCCTAATTATTTGTCATAAGAATAGTTTATATTTTTAAACAAAGGCTTTAAATTTTAGTTTATTTTTTTTATTTTTATTTTTGTTTTTCACTTTTACTTTTCTTAGATTTTTTTATTTAGTTTCCTTCTTTCTTAGGTTTAGTTTCTTTTCTATTTAGTTTTATTGCTTTTATCTTTTGTTTGTTGTTCCTTTCTTTTATTGTTTTGTTTTTATCTCTTTTCTCTTTTTTTAGTTAATCTCTAAACCATTGCAAATAATGAAGTTATGAGTTCATTTGAATACATATATATTTTAGAATTAGATTTTTATTCTTCAAGAGATTATCTAATTAATAGGTTTTCTCTGTCAGATAGAATAGATTAAAAATTTCCATCTCAACTGATTCTTATTTGTATAATAGATTTTTGATTTTGATAATGGAATAAGTTACTTGAATAAATTATTGATTATTTTCCTAGAATTTATAATAAAAACCCCCTCACATCTTTAAGATTTTAGATGAGCCTTTAGAACCCCTACGATTAGATTGGTACAATTTCAACTTAACCTTCATGATATGCAAAAGGGTTGATTCATTGATAGAACAATTTCTATCATCAACAGAAGCACCAACTTCTTGATTTTTAGATACCAATCTATAGTTGTGAAGTACCAACTTAGCTACTTGAAATCATTCACCTTTCTTAATTTCTTCTATTAATAAATGATGGTACAATTCTTATTTCTCTATTTATCAATCTCATATACATTAGGCTCTCTTTCTATTCTCTTTATTTTCAAAGACTTTGTCCTGTTTTCCTTCTATACTCATCATTTTTAGTAGATTCTAAATACTGTATGAATCATTCAATGATTTTATACTCACACCTCTTTGTCCATCCATTCTTCAACAAACCTCTACTCTGATCCTTAGAAAATTTATATAATCGTCCTATCTAGCCATCTAGTCTTCAACAGACCTATGATATTCTCCTTAGTGAATTTATATATTCATCATCTTTCTTCCTTATTTCAAAAAGAAAATTTGATCTTGCTTGTAGACAAGACAATGATCAACAATCTCTTGAAGGTCGGCCAAACAAAACTATATAGTTGGATATATAATGATTTATTCTATTTTAAAAACATAATTCACATTAGTTTATAAGAAGTTCATTCAAATAGGTCAGCCTGAGTGAAATGAAGATGGGATAGACTAAGTAATCATTAGAATACATTTATAAATACTTTCCAAACAAGTCCATAGCAGTTTTGTTAAAGTCTATAGTAATCTTGATATAGTTTATAACAACTCTGATGTAGTATGTATCACTCTTGATGCAGTTAGTAGAAAACCTAATACAATTTATAACATGTTTGATGTAGTTAGTATCACCCCTAATGCAATTAGTATCAAATCTAATGTAATTTATATCATGTATAATGCAATTTGTAGCTATTCACCTAGTAACTTTGGACATGATATTATTTTCCATAATCCTTAGATCACCTTCCTTCACACATAATAACTTATTCAATGGTAATTAGTCTAAATTAAAAATTTTAGTCTATTTTTGTGTCTTCATATGATGTAAAATATAGATAATAAGTCTCCTGGCCAATTGTTTACTTCACCAAAAATAAATTTCATGGTAAGCTATGAATCAGTTAGTAGCTACAGACTCTGCAAAAACTACAAACTCTTATCAACAAAAATTCATTGACATCAATGACCATATTATTTACTGAATAGCAAACCCTTTGACAATAATGATAATATATCAATATCCTAATGTACCCAAGTAGTCATAGATATGACATACATAAGTAGATATACCTAATTACACATTTATAATTACTTCACATTATTAAGTTTTAGATTCATCTACTACACATGTGTGGGAAATGATGAAGTCATACCTAATTGAGTTCTTGATCCACATACATGAGAGGTTTGGATACACTATCAATCTAATCCAAGTTATTCATAGGTCATGATCCACCAAACAGGGGTGGGCAATGATGGAGTCATAACCAGATTGATTTTTTAAGCTACCCACACATGAGGATTGAGAAAGATATCATCTCAATCTAATTTATTTACTGATTGATCATTACACACACACACAAACACACACACACCCTTACACTTAGGTTGTCACTAGGATATGTATTGGTTCATGTAATCAATGGGGTGTATTTGTTCCTTTCCTCTTTCCTATCTCTTTATTCAATTTTATTCACTTTAGTCTTTTGATTTTGATATCTCTTAAGTAAGGATTTATTTATGAACATTTAATTTCTAGGACACATATTAGATCATGCTTCACATACTAAGACCCAACTTCACATACTTAGACCCAGCTTCATAGGCTTCACCACCTAGGTAAGTCTATGTATGTTTTTTTCCCCCTTTATCCTAGTCATTTTGATTTGATGTATTTATAAAATATAGGGGGTAAATGTAAACACCCAAAAGTGGTATTTGAGTGTTATTTGAGACTACCTATCCTTATATTAGTCTTGGACCTATCCTAGATCCTATTATTACATTTATCCATCCTTCATATGTGTCACAGGTGTCCCTAGTCAGGTCCAAAGTAGTCATAAACCCTCATTTCCTGATCCTAGCACATCATGCTTAGTGTTTGCTAGATGAACACTAACACCATAATAAGGACACTAGATCCACATGGAGATAGTGTCCCCAAAATGGTGCTAATGTCTTTTGCCTGATGTTTTCTCAAATAGATATATTTTCAAAACTATAACCTCCTAACATTAGCCTAGACATATTTTATCATCCAAGAAAAAAAATAATATATACACGAATTTTATACCTCTAACCACTAGATGGAAATTAGATGTAAAATACACATTCAAACTTAGAATAATTAGAGTATAATTAAGGTTATCAATCCATATTATACCATACTTCTACATACTACTATCCACAATAGCCCTAAGCTTAGATTATCTATATTTCCAATCTCAAGTACATTCAAGGCACTCAAGGCCAATATCATACTAGCATCATTTATACTTGTACTAATACTTAGGTTGGTATAACTACATTGGGATTGATCCCTCCTCAGAGTATTGGTTTGTAGGAAACTCTCTTCACAATAGGGTGTCAAAGATGTCTAACCTACCCTACTAATGAACACAATTTTTAGCTCATGCCCTAGTTACATGGAGGATTAGGGTATACATAATAATAAATGATTACATGTAAAATATAGGGTTTCAAAACTCATGAACATAGGAATATATCCTAGAGATCCAAACATAGGTGCACCCAAAAGTTCAGGACATTCCTATACAAAGGACACTATCTCCAATATCAAGACACTACCACCACTTTTATAATAATGATGCTACTATCCAATTATGGTGCTAATATCCATGAAGGGTTATGATACTAGGATCTAGTTTATGACACTCAAACTAGATTCCATCTTATTTTCCATCACCTAGATCATCTGTATCATGTGTTTTCTAGCTAAGTCATTACTTGCACTATTTACTACTCTTTTTATAAAAGTCAAATCCAATAATTTCTATAATAAATCAATGGATGCATTTATTTCATATTATTTCCTTGATTTAGTCTACTTATCTCTTAAAAAAGCATAGGATTTAAATTCACTTAGTCCTAAAAGGTTAAAACACTATGCATATGATGAAGATAGACTGCCAAGTCACTGTTCAAATTGACAAAATATCTATATGACCTACTCTAAATTTATACAAACTAGTTTGAAATGGAAAGTGGGATTGTTATATAATTGTACCAATTATTAAATTTACAAAATTATCTTTGTATGGCCTATGGTGAGAGAAAACTGTATAGGTGGTGGGTAGGTGTCAACAGACCAAGGAGAAGGTTTTACAATAGGACTATATGGCCTAGTCTTGGGTAATTCTTCCAAATTATAAAGAACATAAAATTTAGTTTTCTACGTCCCTATGATTTTATAGTTGGATTTACTACATGTATGGCTTGACGTAATAAAAAAATGTGCATAAATTACCTTAAAATATTCTATAATAGACTTTAAAAGATGAGTTTAGAAAAATAAGCATAGTATGGTACACCCTACGATTTGTATGGCCTAGTCAATGGCCAAAAAAATACAAATCAAAATATATACAAAATACCACCCCTAAATAGAGCATGGTATGGAATGCACATCTCACTCAAAACCCAAAACAAGGTTTTGAGAAACAATACAAAACACCAAAATAATAGGGGTGGTTTAATATGAAGACAAGATCAAATAACCTAGATCTAGCTGCAAATCCAAATCCAATGGAGTAAATTAGTGTTGATGTAATATCAAATGGAAAATCTTGGAGATACCAAAAAATAACTAGATCTTTAAGACTAGTTATATATAAAACAAGGTGAAAGAGCCATAGAGATGGATTAGGAAGAACTTAGACATGCTGAGCAATGACTATTAGAGACACCTATGGTACCATGATAGAGTTTGGAAAACTCTTCAACCAAGATCTCTCTAAGAAGTCATTACCAAATCCATGAAGCTAATATATTACACACAAATAATAAACTATACATTATCCACAAATAGATTATATAATTCTAAAATTATTGTCCATATCTTAACCTTAGGTAAAAAGGCACATTTATAGGAAGGAGATAAACAGATCCCAAAAACCTCATGCATGTGGGACTAACTTTCCCAATGTACACAAAGGGCACATAAAAAAGCTAACAACAAATGTGTAGGAAAACCCATGAAAGGAAAAAGCTTGCATTAACAAGAAGAACAAATTGTTGCATTTAAAGATTATTTGACACTGTTAGATGTAATACATGAAGTGTAGTCTATAGGATTTTCCATTTCACTTTTGAAAGACCCACCTATGATTTGTTTCTCAACTTAACTATTGGATAACATTTTTCTTGGGTATAATTAAAAAAAATACATATCTCAATTTGATGAGGACATGCACCCATGTGTTAAATTTTAAAAAAATCCATGATAAATAAATAAATATAAGAAACCACAAGGAAATTCAACTAGAGATTCAGTTGATAGTCAAATTTATCATGTAAACAAATCAACCCATTCACCTATCATGAAGGTCAATATGGAATCGTACAAGTTTAATCATAATAGTCATATGGTTGAAAATTATTCCTAAGGCATGAAAAAATATCTTTTAAGTTATGAGATTAATACATTTAATAATAAATCTAAATCAATCTTATAAACATTTATAAAATTGATCAAACTCAACACTATTATCAATCATGTCTAGAATAAATATACTTATAAATAATACTTTGATCAAATATTATAATCACTATTTCAATTTACTATTAATGAATATTAAATTAAGTTTACCAAAGCAATAATTTATATGCTTAACAAGGTTTCTCCTCTACTTCTGCGCACATTGCAAGTAGCAGCCTCCTTTATTGACACTATGCCTTCGGCTCCACAAGCCCAATTATCATAACCCCCTCTTGGGCTAACCTCATTAGAGGAAGAGTACAATATCATTACTATATACCGTAAAGTGGTCCTCTAGAGCTGTATAAGTCATTCTCCTTCTCATGAGGAGGAATATATGGCACATAAGAGATAGCCTTTTAGATGGGTAATTTTATGAATCACAAACTTTCTTTCAATTAGTTTGTTGCTCTTAAATATATCACATAGGAAAATGATATGAACATTAATGTTTCCCAATGTTAGTCTATAAATGGAATTTTTGGGGCTTACTAATCCACCATGTAAGTATGTGGTCAAGAACAATTGTCAAATTTTTAGTAATATGAAAATTATGTATATGCAAGAAATCAAGATCTCTAGATTTTTGCTGTAGAATAAAACATGAATTATTTGGCCTGGGACCCTTTATCAAAATACCATGCAAGACTATAGTCATGGTGGGGCCATCACTCTTTTAGCTTTGGATATTTCTCAACACATTATTTATTACGGATTTGACCCCACTCATCATGTTGTTTGGACTCTGTTTGACTTTGATAATCACATCATTGGGTTGGTAAATCTGTATCCCTTTAATGATGTTGTGGGATGAGATTTACTTTGGATATGGTTGGAATAATATATTCATGATGCTTATTAGATCCTCTATGGGGATTTTAATATGGTAGAATATCCTGAGGACAAACATGGTCATATTCCTATGTATTGGTGTGCTAGCGAATGAAGCATGGTTTTACATGTGAAACAAACTCAGGTTTTTTGATCTAAACCACAACTAAAGGAAGGATTCATAATATCCATGGATCACTTGGTCCAATTTTTGTCAAGTAAAGGATCATGTTCTTCAATGGTTGGACTGTGCTCTATTGGTTGAAAAATACTTTTTATTCTTTCCTCTTATTTAAGATAGGGTGGTTTTTGGGCTCCCTAACACCTTCTTGTTGGATCACCACCCTATCTAATTTAATATTAAGTGGTATAACCCTCAATTGAGGCCTGATAAAACCTATTTATATCTCAATATTTCTCATTTTAAGCATGAGAGAACTATTGGACACATTTTTAAAATTTATAATTTAGATCCCAGGTCCAATGTGGACTTTGGTTGGATATAACAGTGGATGATTATGGTAAGAGAGTATCATTTTTTTACTAAAATCATCATAATGTTACAACCTATGAGTACCTCTATGTCTGACATGAGTTTTAATCCTCTCCTTTTAATGTGCATTTACAAACCCAAACAACTTATTGGCACCATAGGTTGTAAGTTGAGAAGGTATACAAGGCTAGAGGGGCTCAAATTGAGCTTAGATGCATTGGCTAAAAATTTAGGACAAGGTCACCAAGGAATTTTTATCTCATGTTATAAGAGGGATATTGATGAAATAAAATCTATCAAGGAGGAATCTACCAAACTTATCAAATTCCCTAAAATTATGCAAGTTTTTATTTATCATTATCATGGGATTTTTTCATCCCAACCCAATTCTCTTGAGCATGAAGCTGCACTTGCCTAGTGCCTTCAATTTGTCCCTTGTAAAGTGTTTTATACTCAATGGGTTGCCTATGATAGGCCTTTAATTATTAATGATATTAAATAAGTGGCTATGTAAATGGATACTAATACAACATTGGGAATTGATGGATTTCCTTGTGAGTTTAACTAGACCTTATGGGATACTATGGGCCCAAATATTTATAAGGTTTATTCTCAAGCAGTGTTTAAAATATCTCTAGGACCTCTTATAAATCAAGGTAACATCAAGTTTATTCCTATGGTTGGTGATGTTGAGGTTATTACTAACTAGAAACCTATTACTCTTCTCAATGTTTCTTATAAGATAATTTCTAAGTCTTTGGATCTTATACTTAAGCATCTCCTTCCTTTATTTATTAAAAGTGAGAAAAAAATATTTATCTAGCATAAATACATCTTAGATAATCTCATTATGGTCTGGGAAGACATGAAATGAACTCGTGTTTCCATTCAAAAGGCCTTACTTGTTAAGATTGATTTCAAGAAGGCCAATAATCGCATTGAGTGGCCTTTTGTTTTATCCATGCTTCATGCTATCATTTTTGGTCCTAGGTTAGTTTAGGTGGTTAATATTATTTTTTAATATGTTAGGGCATGTATTACTATTAATGGATTATAATCTTCTTGATTTGATATTTATAGATCTATCAGACAAGGGTGTCTTTTAGCTCTTTCAATTTATGTGTTAGCTACTAGGGGGTTTAGCTATCTTCTAGCTAATTTTTTCTCTAAAGGCTTGGTGAAAGGCATATATCTCCCTAATTCTAACCACCAAATATTAAACGTTCACTTTACTGATAACTCTTTTCTCACTCTCTAGGAAGAGGAGGAGTCAATTAAGAATGCTATGTATTTTCTTCATTTTTTTGTTTCGCCTCTGGATCCTCCATTTAGTGGAAAAAACATAGTGTTATCGCCAATCTCTCTTTCCCAAACCCCTTTGGTTAGAGGGATATAAATGGTAGTGGCTTCTTCCAGGTGTTTAGTTTAAGTTCCTTGGCATTCCCTTTATTTTTTGGGCTTCTTCTAATGAATTATGATCATATGTCATCCAAAGGGTTAAATAATTTATTTTTGGATTACAAAACCCTTTTCCTTAGTGGTTAAGTTTTAGATTTTTTCCAAGGATTTGACACTGCACATGTTTACTACTCTTCTTATTTGGATCCTTCTAAATCCACTTATCGTAGACTAGAAATATTCTAAGAGATTTATTCTAGGCTAATTCTAAAGGGCATAAAGGTTTTCACATAGTTGCTTGGGATATGTTTTGTTATCCTAAAGAAGTAGGTGGTCTGGGTCTCCTGCAGATTAAGCATCAAGGCCTTGCTTTCAACATTAAATGGATTATTCATGGATTGGAAAGTGATGAAGCCTAGAATATATTTATTCATCACTATATCTCTCAAGGGGTTCCTTATGGAAGGCATGCTTAGAAAGGCCTTGGGTTACATACTCTTATTATTACCCTATTCCTATTAAAATTCATGTTACTTTTATCATTAAAACCATATGTAAAGTTTGGTAAAAACTCAAGCCACATCTTATTTGGGTAGGGGAGGGTTTTATGAATGGTCTTTCTCTTAATTCTCATTCCCATTAGTGGTCTCCCTATCTGATTTTTCACAATGTTCCTTTACTTTGGTCCCTTGGATCAAAGCCTTAAGGTTGTTAAAAAAAGATGTGAATAACATTGGCAGTATTTTCTATAAATTAAGTTGTTTTTGGATTTCTTGGTAGCAAGTTCATAATAAAGTTAAATTAAATAATGTAGATGTTGAGTGTACTATAGAGATTCAAGGATCCATAATTGATGATTATCTTCATAATATTGGATTGAATTCATTTAAACCCTACTAGAAGGGTTGGAATTAGCCTATGGACACTCCTTTTACTTGATATTATCCTCACCTAGGCATAGTCTTTTAACTCCCTAACATATTCAAGATGACACACTCAATCATCAATGGAGTCTTTGGTCCAACCATACAATCTAGTTTATAAGGTTTAACACTTTGTGGGATATTCTCATCGAGAATAAGAAGACTCATTTTATTTAGCATCTTATTTATCAGGGTTTTCTAGTGGCTTATTAGCTTAAGCACATGGGGGTTTCTAATCCCATTTTCCCAGCATGCCATCAACCTAAGACAATTAAGCATCTTTTCTGGTTCTATTCCCATGTTCAATCTCCATAGAAATGGATTCATACTCTCTTTCAACCATTTAGGCCTGAGTTATTTACATGGAAGATGGATCTCTTGGAGTACTCCACCCTTATTCCTGTAAGATATAATATATTTTGGTATATTTTTCATGCTGATATTCTTTTTCAAATCTGGAAAGCTAAAAATTATGATTATTTTAATCATGAGGAATTGGAATGTAATTTTTATGTTACTAACAAATTTACTATATTTTTTAGTGTTACTCTATAGATTCAAATTTATACTAACAAAGTTCACCTGGAGCTTAACCAACTCTATCATTTATTTGATCACTGGGGGAATGCCTCATGTGTGGTTAGTCGAGAGCCTACATAAATTCCAAATATGTAGGCACCTTTTCATGGGTGATGGCATGGTATGTGCCAAAAATTCTCTAAGAATAGGCACAAGAGCATCACTCCATTCTAAAAACCCACTCACTAGTCATATATATGGTGTTATTAGCCTTTTGCTTCCACCAGAGGTGGAGAGCATAAAAGATATTGGGGCCCTCCCCCGCATGAAAAATATCCATGGCTATATCTTGTTATTTTACTTGATAGAAATAATGAAGAAAACAATAATATTTATAAAAATGATGGTTAAGATCCCTTACCTATGGATGAAGATCCCCTACTTAAGGGGATGGGGTGATAAGCCACATGATTTGACTCCCCCTCTTCCTCCTCTGGCCCCCAAATTCATTGTTGAAGCATACTTTTTCTCTACTTGTGCTTTTATGTGTGTCTACTTGGTTGTTTTGATGTGATGTTTTAATTTTTTGAGGGGTCATTTTTTTGACCCTTTATTAGACTTGATCTCTCCTAAGGGATTTTTACCTTAGTTTGGATATGATTGTGGGGTGTGACTTTTTCCACCTATATTTTGTATGACTAGCATTGTACCTTATTTTTTATGAATAAAGATATGCTTTTCAATTAAAAAATATCAAATTAGGTATATAATTATCATTTGACCTATCTAAAAGAGTAAATCCTATGAGTTAGGCAATCCCTTGATGAACATAATACTCATATTTGCTAAAAAGTTCCATCTCATATGCATGTTCACACTACAAGGATAAAATAAAGGAAACATATGAGAGATGAAGAAAGAGAAATTGAAAAATATATAAAAATAAAAAAACAAGATGAGAAACACTAACCAAGAATAACACAAATCTAAACTATAATAACTAATAAAAAAAAAAAATCCTAAACAAAAAAATAAATTGACTTAATCTAAATGCTAAAACTAATTTATATTTGAGACTATTGTTAGTAGGTTAGAAAATAATAAAGTTAGAAGCTACAACTACGGTATTAGGAAAACAACTAAAATACTAAGAAACTATAATGAAAGTACATCTAAAGAATAAGAGAATAAAATATAAAAATAAGACGAAATAAACTGACTATATAAGAGAATAAGAAACTAACAAACTAATCTAAGACAAAAAAAGGCAAACTTAACTAATAGAAAATAAATATTGCAAGACTTGAAACAAGAATCAACTTAAGGGTATAAAATGAAACTCTATTTAGAAACAAATGAATTGAGCATAATTACAAACATGTTATTTAAATGAAAATTAAAGTACAATCAATAGATTAATAATTGTCATAAACTACAAGGTATTCATTATTATTTAGGTCAATTATAATAAAATATGCACATATGACAACATAGCTAAAATCATCAAATTATATTATTAATTGATAATCTTTAGATAATAAGTTATGAATAAATTAAGAAACCTAGATATACCTGCATTAGTCAAATAAATTACTTCATCATTAGAGAATACATTTTTTGTTCTATTTGCAAATGATTATTTCGATCTTAGAGATATTTACACAAAAGAAGAAAAGATGGAAAACTTTCAAACTTAGAAGAGCTCTTGATGTCTGTATGTTTCTATCTTGTTATGTCCTTTGTGTCCTCATTTTAAAGTCTCGTTATAAGGGTTAGTTAATTTTTAAAGTTATAACTAGCTACTAATTAGTTTAATTTATAAAGTTAAATTAACGTTAAGATAAAGTTAATCACTTTATAGTAAAATGTTTAATATCAAGTCATAACTTAACTTTATAATTTTAAAATTTATTAATAAAATTTATAGACTCAAGAATAAATAAAATACAAACCAACATTACAATTTCTACCAGGTGGGGACCCTCATCTAAAATCATTAACAAATTAATTTCATGTACATAGAAACTAAATGATCAATATATAGTAGTGTCTAATGAATCAAACAATTTAAAACATCATAATCCATAAGATAACATATTATGTCTATAATGAACACCATATGATCAAATGTTAAGAAAGTGAACTATCTAACAACATACCACTACAGTATCATATTGAATATCCACTATGAAAATTGATCAACGTCATCAAAATATCACTGGAAAAGTAGGTGAACAACTACTAACAAAAAATGAGCATGAAATCAAATTATAACTATCTAAAATTAATTAGAATCCACTTTAAAAGTTGTGCTAAAACTAAAAGTATTAATTAAAATCCTTGAGTTATGCATATAACATGAAATGATCTTTTGCCTTCAAAAATAATTATCAAAATTTTTTATCAAAAGAAACCATTTTCAATCAGAAAACATCTATGAAATTATTTGAATAATATATTATTTTCTAACATCTAAAATTGAATGAGACCCTTAAGTTTTCAAATGTGCACCACACTGCAAAATCTTGCCCACTTAACTTCAAAACTCAATTATGCATACTGCCATTGTGCCTTTTCATGAATTTTATACCTATGCATTATTCAAATAATTATTTAGACTAAGGGATCTAAAAGTAACATGAGTACAAAAAGACTTACATTTTTTTAAAAAAAATCATTCTTGTAGAGTTTTTGTTTAGTTTAAATTTGATGTCTAAATGACCGTCATAGTACAATATTTATGGTCTATAGTAATGGTCATTTATCCATTAAATTTAACATACTAAAAAACTATTTAGGAGCATAAAATTGATTTTTACATTGCAAAAAACATTTTAGAATGCATTATTTACTATATATTCCATTATTATTACTTCAAACAACATCTTGAGATGACATGCTTCAAATAACCATTCCAATCATAATCTGAGCCTAAGCTCTGTTAATATTGCATGCATGGATAAAAAACATGAATGAAAAGTTTCAAAGACATAATTAAAGTTATTTTAACTCCATTTCTGAGTTTTTTTAAAATAAACCAGTCTACCCCATGCAGAAGAATGACCAAAGGAAAAACTATAAGAATGAAAAAAACCTTCAAACCAAAAATATTTTGTTCATTTCATGCATGAGACTAACATCAAGTTTTAAAAAAAACTACATGCATTTAGTAATGTAAAGTCATTTACACAAATAAATTGTATTAAACATTTTCGGCATGGTGTACCCAAAAAAATAAGATTTTTTTCATTGAATGTACTATTTTTTTTATTTTGAAAATCAATAAGACCATATTTTCAACAACCAATGAGACCAACATTCCATACCTTGAGAAAATGATAAGAAACCAATTTAAAATGTTGTGTACGAGTCCAATAGCCAACAATATTCCTTTTCAAATCCCAAACCAGAGTTGTAGAGTCTATCTTCCACTACAAGATTGAAAATAAATGACAAAATGAAAAATATCTACCTATTTTTGTTAGGAATAGCCTAATGTTAATGCTCACATTTGTATACTTACTGTAGGGTAAAT
The DNA here is from genome assembly GCA_037957365.1 of Torreya grandis. NCBI lineage: Eukaryota > Viridiplantae > Streptophyta > Pinopsida > Cupressales > Taxaceae > Torreya > Torreya grandis. The sequence goes on from JARHVA010006600.1 coordinate 490,025, forward strand.
TACTAATTATTATCCATAGTATTTATCATATGGTAAGTTAATAGTTGGTTATTATTATTAGGTTAGTAATATATATTGTTTATAGAAATAGTATATTTTAGGTGTACCCATATCTCTATTAACAAGTTAATTGTTTTTTTGCCTTCATATTTTATAGGAAGTTATTAGTCCATCTTGGATATTTAATATCCTATGTACTATTCAAGTGCATAGTGAATAAGAGATAGTTTTTATTATTAATTATTATTTTCAATATGTTATTTGGTTAATTGTGTCTAAATGTTATAGGCTTAATTTGCACCCTTGAAGAGGGTTCATCAGGGCCTTCCCAATTGAGCTATATAATGAGAGCAACCCTAGGCTGTGGGTAACCTATATTGGGGTTGAACCTCTAGAGAAGGTCGGATTCCTCTTGATGCTCACCTAAAACTAATATTAAACTAATACTTCATAGAGAAAAGGGTTAGAAAGATGGTTAAAGGCTCCTAAAAAATCTAAAAGGCTGATGCACCAAAGTTAAATGGACACTCACATAAGCTTGAAACACACACTGGATCATCATAAAACAACTATGGCTTACTCAATCTCACAATCTCACTAGTTACATAAATATTTCATAGAAGAGGCTCCAAGTTGAACACTAATATAGAGCTGCAAGTTAGTTTGAAAACACCTTTAAAGAGGCAAATAGAGGGACAACAAATTAGGAAGAATCTCCTTCACAAATTCACCATACAAAAGCATACTAATCATTGATTAAAGACAAGAGATAGGCAAAGAGTTGATCCTATTACTTCAAAAGGCAATTCTTACAATATTTTGATAGGGTTTGACCATATCAAATGAGCACACGTATACAAGAGTCTCAGTGAGTATCCTTGTCTCAAAAATTAAAATTCTAAATTATAAAAGATGAGAACCCCTTAAATGGGAATAAGACCAAGATATATAGAAGAGGAGAGACTGAAAGAAAGGATGTGCAAGCATGTTATCAAAAAAAGAACACTTGGTTCTGGGCCAATAATTGAACCTGAGCTTCCACCTTTTTAATAAATCAAAACATTGCCTATGACTTATTGAGTGATAAATTCCCTAAAGGTTCCAAGGACACATTGAATGCTCCTAGATGCAATTCCCAATAGTATACCTTTTCATTAATCTTTCATGCCTTCTCTCTCTTGAATACAAAACCTCATGCTCATGGATCTAATCGGATCATGGCTTTGTGTATTTTAGGTGGCTGATTATCAAGACTATGGCCATGCTAAAGGATGAAGACCCTATTAATCATATATGTTGTATCTTTATGTTTGGATCATAGTTTAATTTATAGGTGGAAAACCAATCTAAGATTTTTGGTTTTCCTATAGTTTCTATATAAGTACATAACCATAGACCACATAACCTTTTCCTTGATCTAAATAGATCCAAATAGACCCACTTTATGTCTATAGCAGCCAAAAGTTCATTGTACATGAGTCCTTTAGAAATGGTGAAACAGTCATGAGAAAGAACCCTAAATGCTATAAATTATTGAATCATATATCAATATTTAGCTCCAATGGTGGTCCCTTATATTCCTCATACTTGACTACATCCGTTAGACTGCTCCATAGAATTTGAATGAGATTTATTGTCATTAAGGTGCCCTTGTAAAACCTTGATATCCATGGTTTAAAATAGCTTTACAACCTCCATCAAGAATCTTAAGCTCACCTTGCTCTAATTGGTTGTCTAAATTTGACTCGACTCATTGATGTATTGACTCAACTCTCTCTATTGATTTCAATCTTTACAAATGTTTATGGATCATCAATATTATACAAGTTAAATGCATCATTTCCACTTATCATTCACTCATTCACCATTGATATTCACTGACCCTTTGACCTCGACTCATTGTTAGACCTGAATCTATGATGCATCATAGATGGTTTGATCAACTGGGATCCATCATTTGAAAGCCAATGGCTAGTTCATGATCTTAAGTTTGATATCCTCACTCTTGTCAAATGACATTCATGTGACCATAATTAATGGTTGCATGACCCTCAAATTTAATCTCAAATGGATTTCCTTTACTCGATCTAAAACTTGTCATCCATGCAAATGTCTTATGCCTTTTGACCAACTATGAAGGCTTGGATATCAAAGTGAAAGAATCATGGGGGCACCAAATTTTTAGGAGATGTTTTTGAGGATTAAAAGGAATAAACCCATTTGATCCACTAGTCCAAAGATATTCTAGGTAAAGATATTAAATGCACAAGTTGGTTAGTTCAAATGCTTCTATGTGATGTCTAGGTGATGGTCGAGGTCAAATGGCTAAGTATGGAAAACTTAACAAAATTTGGTTGAGGAGACAACTTTGATCATGTATAGCTTCATTTTAATTTTAGCAAAGGAAATGTAACTTGATGCATGGAAACTAGGGACCAAGAAGAACAAACCCATGTGATCACTTTCCCTTGTAACTAATGTATGTATGAGATATGGCCTTATGAAGATTCTCACTTGGATTTGTTTGAACTTCTTGAAAATGGCTAAGGAGATTTGGTAGAGTTTGGATAAGAAGCCAAATTTGGATCCTTACAACTTTTAATGTGATTTGGAGGAGGACCTAAGACTTGGCACATATGATCTAGGCACAAAACTAAACATACCCATATGATTGATTCTCTCTGACTCATCCACAAATGGAAATGGTGACGTTAGCAAAGTACCTACTAAAAAATTCTACCACTAGGCTCAAGATGCCTAGATGAACATAATGAAGAACCAGAGGGATATTTTGCATTTCCATACTCATTCCAAGAACTCTTAACATTATAAAGGGTCTCTGTAACTTATCCATCTATTCATCCATTAGCAACCTGTACCCATATGGGCACAAACTTGGTATGTGGGCCAAAAATGGCCAACATATTTGGTGACTCATAGGAAAGCAGGCCTTCTATGCTTTGAGAACCTAGATCATTTTTATTATCTAGTCCATTAGGCATGGAGTCATTAGCCTCTATAATTAAGCTGAACCTCTTTTTAAGCAACAAGGACCAGAAGAAACAAAACAAATTACCTGAGGCATTTAGAAAAGGAAACAATAGAATAGAAAATAAATTTGCACAGATCACTTAGAGGAAATCATTAAAACTACTCTAATATATATAATATGTTACAATAGATGTAACACTATTTAATAATAGGGATTTAAATGAATACCATTGACTGGGATGGGTGATACCTCTCCATCTAGTTGGGTAAGCTAAAAAGCATTGTGTTTGTTGCATCCATGGACCAATTAGGGACCACTCCACAAGTTGCCAAACTTGGTATGGTTTCCTGATTTATCCTTATTCAAGTCACATTCCTTAAAGCTCCTTGTTGTAACTCTCTTGTTAAAGGCCCTTTTGACCTGAGCTTGATGTGATTCCAAAGTTTTCATATCAAGTTCCTTGGTTTATTATAGCTCCATGAGTTCTATCATCCTCACATTCTTGGGCTCATCTTCCATCAACTCACATTGATGGTATAATTCTAATGAAAGTAGCTCAAGGGAGATAGGAAAATTTTCTTCCCTTTCATACACAAGAACATATGAAGAATTTCCAATGGAAATTTTAGGAGTCATCCTATCAGTCCACAAGGCTATCTTTAGCTTGGTGTGCTATGTTCTTTGATTTTCTTCCCTGGTCCTAATAATCCTCAACAAATTCTTTTTTGTGGATTTTTCTAGTCCATTTCCTTAAGGATATAATTAGAAGAGGTGCTAAGGTAGATGCCCAGCTTGAGATCCCACTTACTTATTTTCATACCAGGGAATGCCAATCCATTATAAAAAATTATGGTGGTTGGGACACCAAAACTAGTTACAAGGCTATCATATAAATCCAAGACTACACCTTTACTATCCTCCTTCAAAATAATGGCTTCCACCCACATGGTGAAATAGTCAATTATAGTGAGCACCCATTTATGCCCTACACTTGATGTTAGATTGATCAACCTTATGAAGTCTAACCCCCATTTCATAAAGGGTTGCTCCACCTAAATAGGATTGAGTGGAAGTGATGCTAGTTTTTGCTTTCCTAAAAAGAGGGCACACTTTTGGAATTTTCTAATCCATGCATGAGCATCCTTGAAAATATTGGGATAGTAATCACCATCCCTCATTACCTTTGTTGCTATGGTTCTATGTATAAAATGACCTCTTGTAGGTGAATCATGGAACTGATCTAAGAGTTTGGTCACCTAGTCATCATCTATACATCTAAGGAGTAACCCATTGAGGTCATTTCTAAAAATAATACCATCAATTAATGAATAAGGTATATATTTATCCATCCAAACCTTGGGGTCATTCTCTTATTGTCAAAAAGTGAGCCATATCTTGAAGCCAACTCTTTTGAAGTGGAGGTATACCTACTTGTGAGTTATCTTGGATCACCAAAATAGTTTTATTGTCTTCCTGGAGGTCATTCACCATGTTTTCACATAAGCCCTTTCCCCTGATCAGCTTGGTGACCTTGATATCTATATCATATTCCATAACTTTTGTGATCCAACTTGCTCTCTTTTCATCCAAATCCTTGTTAAGGAGGAAATCTCTAACTCTAGGATGAGACACCATAAAATGGATCTTGCTATTGGAGGGTATGGGACTAAACTTCTTGAGGCTTCTCAAGGCTACAAGAACTTGCTTCTCAATTAAAGAGTACCTCAAGTCATATCCTTATAACCCTTGACTAAAAAAGGCAATTATCTGCTCCATTTCTTCATCATTATTTTGCATCAACATAGTTGATATGTTATCAATGTTAACATAGGTGTACAAGATGAAGTGGAGAAATCAAGATTCAAGAGTTAGGGTGCTTGGGAAATGGCTTACTTGATGGCTTCAAAAGATATCTTGCCTTCTTCATACCAAGTAAACACTTGGCTCTTTTTCAGCATGGTGGTGATAGGCTTGACTAGGTTTACAAAATTAGGTATGAACCTTCTCATAAAGTTGATCTTCTTAAGGAAGCTATGGATCCCTTTTTTATGCTTTAGTAAGGATAAGGCAAAGATAACACTTACTCTATTAGGTTCAATAGATAATCCATCTTTTGAAATGATATGATCAAGAATTTTCCACTCATGCATAGAGAACACACATTTTTTTGGATTTAAAAATATCTCATACTCTTTATATATTTGGAATATCAGCCTCAGATGGTCCATGTGCTCACTGACATTCTTAGAGAAGATTGTAATGTCATCTAAGTAGACCAACAAAATTTTATTTAGTATTCCTTGGAAGGCCATGTCCATTACTTTTTGAAAGGTTTACCCAGCATTAGACAATCCAAAAGGCATATTATGATAAGAAAATTCCCCCCACTTGGTGGTGAAGGTAGTCTTGTACTAGTCCTCTTCTCTCACTAGAACCTAGTTATAACCTAAATATCCATCTAAGAAAGAGAAGCATTTTAAACTAAAAACTAATTATAGGAGTTGCTCTATGGATGTAAGGGGGTAATGATCCTTTAAAGAGACCCTATTAATATCCTTGAATTCCACACACAGTTTGATCTTCCCACTCTTCTTTCTATCATGCACTAGATTAGCTACCCATGAGGAGTGATTGATTAGGAAGATGATCCTAGATTCAATGAGCTTGGTCAATTCCTTTCTCATGAGCTCTTTAATCTTGGGATTTATGGGCCTCTATTTTTTACTGATAGGCTTGACATTAGCCTCTATCTCTATTGTGTGTTGGGCTAGATTAGGATCAAAACCCTTTAGGTCACTATATTTCTAAGAAAATATGTCTACATATTCCTTGCAAAGATCTACAAAATCATGCCTTTTGGGTTTAGTTCTTACCTTTCAAAGATTGAATAGCTTGTCTTCAAAGATAAAAACCCTCTCATAGTTCTCTTCATTTGTGGACATCACTACTTTATCCTTCCTCATATGGTCCCCTTCATGAAATAATCCTTTTAGGGTAATTAGACCTTTAGGAAGCTTATTGGACCTTAATTGAATAATCTGCTCCCCATACTAATGCTGAAATTTTTCTTGGTTGAGGGAAGAGAACTCTGATTCTTGCTATAAGAAACATGCAATCTATTTGTCATTTTCAAAGACATGCCAATGAGATTTATTATCTGGCACTGATAGCCTTATTACAACTTTTACATGTGGTTAAACCTTGGTCTTTTTTAATTCATGGGGGATGTTGAAATGAGCCCCCATAACTGCTAGTTTGTTAGCATGGTTTTAGCCTCTTGACACTAATTGGATGTTTAAAGCCTCAAAGTACTCAATTAGGTCACACACTCTATGTTTTTATGACTTCATTAAAGGGATCTCAGTGGCATTCTAACCTATGAACTAGTGTACAACCAATTCACTATCCCCATAGACTTACAACTACTTGATCCCTCTATTACTAGCCCATTGAAGGCCATGGATGAGACCCTAATATTCTATTGCATTGTAGGAGAAGCTGAATTATAATATATATAAAGAAAATTACTTACCATTTGAAGGGGATATTAACATGACACTTAGACCTACCCCATGCTTTCTCCTTGAACCATCAAATAACAATTTCCATATACTACTAAAATATTCTTAAGGCCTCATGAGAGATGGCATGGGTTTATTTTCTTCATGCAAACATTAGACACCCAAGTCATTTTCTTCAACACCCTCTAAGGGGTCCACCAACTAGTTGTCACTCCATATCTTATCTAGGAACATGTTTGGTAGCTCTTCTAGATGAGTGTTCAGCTCTTGCCCTGTTGCCAATTTAGCTTCATCAATGATGGTGCAATTGATGTTGACATTATCTAGTCCATATGGTTATATATGGAATTGTGTAATGGGCTTAGATTTGATTGACACTTTGGTCCTATACCTTGTCCTGAATGCCATGTAAGACCAATATGTTGCAAGATAGCCTATTATCTTTGATGTGAACTCTCTAGATAAGTACAATGCAAAGTGAGGAAGAACATCCAATATCAATACATCTTGAGCCACAAGACACTTCATCAAGCATATATGGTCATATTGAGGTTCCTAATTATGCTAGATGGTCTAGGAGAAGAACCATCAAGTTGCAATGCTCTTTTAGACTATGGTTCATATTTCAGGACAAGCTGATCATCTATGGACTTTGGCATTACTAAGTTACCAACCCCACTATCCACTAAGAAATTATGCTTTAGAGTTTTACCAACAATCACTAAAATATATAAGGGATGAGGATTGATTGCATTACCTGATTATATTTCACTTGACCCTTTGGCTACATTGGTGAGAACTTCATTCACCTTACTTGGTGTTTTGTCTACAACATTAATTTTTGATAGTCCTTCTTGAAGGATGTCTACCTAGCCAAGAATAAAGATCATATCCCACATGGGCAAACTCATATTTTAATTTTTCATTTGTTCAACAATGTTGATGGATGAACCACCAACCTTTTTTTGTGCTTTGGGAGCCACCACTATTATTTATTGAACTTGTGAGCCTTAGGGCACAAAAAGATTCCCTTGTCTCTAATTTTTTGGAGGTACTAGAACCTTTAGAGTGATGACATGTTCATTTGGATTTATCAATGAAGGAGTAATGGTAGGAAGTTATTTGACTACTTCTTGGCTACCATCCATGTTCCTTATTTTAAATATTGTGTTTGCTATCACTAGAGTATAGGCCTAACTAGAACTACTAGCCTGCTAGTTGGCTATGTATCAATATTCTTGTTCATAATTAATAATTGTAGCATCCAACTGATTTGGTACTTGATTAGGCCCTTGACCTTGTGGAGGCTCCTTTCGTTTGGTCATCATAGGTACCTCTGCATTTTGGGCCATAAGAGCTTAGTTGTATCCAAAATTAGTAGTTTGCTACCATTGATCATTGAAGGCCTAGTTAAGGTCAGTATTTGGAACCATATGTTGACTAAGGACTAGTTCCAAGGTATGGTTCCCTTTGCTTCTTGAGCCACATTATTTTGAACTAGTACTAAGGAGTTAGAAGTACTAGCAACATTAGGGTTGTAATTATTTTTCCTATTGTAGCCATGCTGCCCTTGTCTTTGGTTTTGACCTTGGCCTTGGATTTGGCATTTCCCCTTATATGGTGGCCTATTTGATTGAAAAGCTTTCTAATAAGGTTTAAATGAATTTTGATGAGTCTTGATGAAAGCCTATTTCCTTTTGACATTTACTAGCTCATTCCCTAAGCACTGAAACATGCTCTTGAGCTCTTAAAAGTTATTCTACTCTAGTGAATCATTAGATCCATGAGTGGAAGATTTATATTGTCTTGGTGTAGGAATTACAACAATCATTGGTGTAGGAGGAATGCCATCTAATGAAGGGATAAAAATAGGAGGTGGTCTGATTTTTGGAAATAAGGGCATTAGTGGTATGGGTGTTAGTTTTCCATCTTGAACTAGATAATTTTCTTCTTTTATGGCCACATCATATGCATCTGGAAGTATATTTCCTCCATAGATTGGATCATCATTACTATATCACTATTCAAATCCTTTAGATAATATAGGAAGGTAAAGTTAGAGGTTGGTCTAACTATGATTGGGATTCTGTCCCAAGTTTTTTAGAACCTTATGTTGAAGTCTTGCATGACTTCATGAGGAGCTCTTCTAATAGTAGTTAGTTACTCTGCAAGTGAAAAATGGTCACTTTTTTCCTCAAATATTTTACATAAGGCTTCCCATAATTAGTCCCATATTTGAATGGAATTAGCAGTAAGGCCTCTATACCAATCTAGGGCCTTTATTTTGAAAGAATTTTCTAGCAGCCTGATAGCTATATTCTCCTAAGTGACATTATGGATATTGAAAAAGTTGGCTATGCCCTTGAGGTGCTCAAAGGGTTTTATAGCTTCATCTCTAGTGCACTAGGAAACACTTTTAAGGACTGAAACTAGGATAGGATCATAGTGAGCAAGGGAAAGAGGGATTTGTCCATTAAAATACACAAAAGCTCTAGGGACTGTCATGGCTATGAAAGGGGTTAATAAGGGTCTTCTTGTAGGGGTAGGCCTTGGAAACAATCTAGGAGGAAAAGTTCCTTTATATGGATGAGTATTGGAAAACCTTAATCTTTTTGCTGAATTTAAAGGTAGTTTAACAAATTCAAAAGGAATACCTCTTAAAGATGACCTTATTATCACCTTTGGCATGAGATGAAGCTACTAATATACACCAAAGTGTTGATTCTTCCTTTTAGAGTTGCTAGATGCTATTGTTTGGGAGCTTAACTACTGTCAATTTGATCAAACTAACATCAACATTGATCAATCTTCCTTTTAAAAGAAGTATGTCTTCTTGGGCATGCCAAAAACTATTATAGGATCAATATTTACCCTTGAATAGGTTTATTTAGGCCCTTTATAATTTATCTATACAATGGGAGCAACCCTAAGCTATGAGTAACCTATATTGGGGTCGAACCTCTAGAAAAGGATGGCTTCCTCTTGATGCTCACCTAAAAATAATGCTTCATCGAGAAAATGTTTAGAAATATTGTTAAAGGCTACTAAAAAGATAAGAGGGTGATGTACCAAAGTTAAATGGACACTCACATAAGTTGGAAACACACACTAGATCAACAAAACACAACTATGGCTTCCTAAATCTCAAAATCTCACTAGTTTCATAAATATTTCATAGAAGAGGCTCCAAGTTGAATACTAATCTAGACCTACAAGTTAGTTTGAAAACACCTTTAAAGAGTAAAGTAGAGGGACATAAAAATAATAAAAATCTCCTTCACATATTCACCATACACAAGTATGCTAAGCACTAATTAAAGATAAGAGATCAACAAAGAGTTGATCCTATTACTTCAACAGGTAATTCTTACAATATTTTGATAGAGTTTAACCATATCAAATGAGCACACTTATACAAGAGTATTGATGAGTATCATTTTATTTAAAAATAAAATTATAAATTATAAAATTTGAGAACCCATTCAATGGGAATGAGACCAAGATATATAGAAGAGGAGAGACTGAAAGAAAGGATGTGCAGGCATGTTATCATAAAAATAACACTTTGTCCCAGGTCATTAATTAAACCTAACCCACCACCATTTTGATCAATTATAACACTATCCATGGCTTATTGAGTGAAAAATTCCCCAAAGGTTCTTAAGATGCATTGAATTCTCCTTGATACAATTCCCAACACTAGACCTTTTCATTGATCTTTCACACCATCTCTCACTTGAAAACAAAACCTCATGCTCATGGATCTGACCGAATCATGGCTTTGTGTATTTTAGGTGGATGATTTTTAAGACTATGACCATGTTGAAGGATTAAGACCCTATTAATTATATCTCTAAAGTATCTTTATGTTTGGATCATAGGTCCGTTTATAGGTGGAAAACCAATCTAAGATTATTGGTTTTCCTATAGTTTCTATATCAGTATAGATCCATAAATCATATAAACTTTGACTTGATATAAATAGGTCCAAATAAACCCATTTTATCTCTACAGGAGCCAAAATTTAATTGTATATGAGTCCTTATTTAGAAATGGAAAACCAGTCATGAGAAAGGACCCTACACGTTACAACTTATTGAGCTAGAGATCAATATTTAGCTCCAATGGTGGTCTCTTATGTTCCTCATAATTGATTACATACATTAGACCTATCCATCAAATTTTAATGAGATTCAATGGCATCAGGGTGCCCATACAAAACCTTTCTATCCAAGGTCAAAAATAGATTTTGAACCTTTATCGAGAATCCTGGGTTTGCCTTGCTCTAATTGGTTGTCAAAATTTGACTTGGTTCATTGAATTATTGACTCAACTCACTCCATTGATTTCAATCTATATAAATGTACATGGATCATTGATATTCTACTAGTTAAACACATCATTTCCATTTTTCATGCACCCATTTGCCCTTAAGATTCACTAACCCTTTGACCTCCACTCATCATTATAATTAATTGTATGATGCAACATGGATCATTTGATCAATTGGGACCCATCATTTGAAAGCCAATGATTAGTTCATGATCTTAAATTTGATGTCCTTGATCCCATCAAATTATGTTCATGTGACCATCATTGATAGTTGTACGACCATCAATTTTAAGCTCAAATATATTTCCTTTGCTCTATCTAAAACTTGACATCCACACAAATGTCTTATACCTTTTGACCAACTTTGAAGGCTTAGATCTTGAAGTGTAAGAATCATGGAGGAACTAAATTTTTAGGAGATGTTTTTGAGGTCAAAAAGAACAAACCCATTTGATCCTCTAGTATCAAGAATATTCTAGGTGAAGATGTTAAATACACAAGTTGGTTGGTTCAAATGCTTCTATGTGACATCCTAGCGATGGTCAAGCTCAAATGGATAAGTATGGAAAATCTAGAAAAATTTAGCTGATAAGCCAACTTTGATCATGTATAGATTCATTTTCACTTTGGTGGAGGATATGGAACTTGATGCATGGAAACTAGGGACCAAGATGAACAAACCCATGTGACCACTTTCCCTTGCAACTGTTGCACATGTGAGATATGGCCTTGTGAAGATGCTCACTTGGATTTTTTTAAACTTATTGAAAATGGCTAAAGAGATTTGGTAGAATTTGGTTGAGAAGCCAATTTTAGATCCACATAACTTTTGATGTGCTTTGGTAGAGAACCTGAGACTTAGTGCATATGATCTAGGCACAAAACTAAATAGACCCATATGACCAATTCTCTTTGACTCATCCACATGTGACAATGGTGATGTTAACAAAGTGCATACTCAAAAATTATGCCACTAGGATTAAGATGCCTAGATGAACACAATGAATAACTAGAGGGATCCTTTACATTTCCATACTCATTCCAAGCACTCTCAACATTCCAAAGGGTCTTTAAAACTTATCCATCTATTCATCAATTAACAAACTATACCCATATGGGCACAAAATTGGTATGTGGGTAAAAAATGGCCATCAGTAAACTCTGATCAACCTCAATATCTGGTATCAGATCATCATTAATATTGTCATAGTTATGTAGTCTTGAGGTCTGTTTAAGATGAGATTATTTTTAAGAGTTATTTCATAGTGTATCAATGGTCTCCATGAAATGACCACTTATGCGTATCCATCATTATATTAGAATAGCATAACATATAAAGTGACTAAGATTTGAATAAATAAGTATCTCCAACATTGTATGTAATATATTTTCCATTCTGCTAGTATTTCACAAAGCGGAACACAGGTCTGGAGTTTCCATTTATATGATTTGTAAATATATTGTATAATATATTTTCTTGCTCACCTCATACATTTGATGAATCAAAGTGGAACATCATCGTGCATAGAATATTTCAAGCTCTTTGTGATCTAGAAGACATCATGACATTCACATAAGCATGTAGTTATACACTGATCTCTTTGAGGTTTTATTAATTATTATTAGAGTGTCAAGATTGTGGATACATATTTCTACTCCAAAGTCTAAAAAAAAATTCTAGTGTGTTGGTCATAACTGAATGAAAATTAACTTATCTAATTAAATTTTAAACATGACATTAATGATTGTATCACTGTTTCAGACTATGTACAAGCCTTGGAAATGGTACATACTCTGATCTAGATACGTGTAAAAAGGGTCTTCCATTAATTTAAGCCCATTGATTTTTCATAAGAAGATTTTGTGCAGTTTTGGCATTTTTCAATCTTAATGCCATATATTTCTATTTGATACATCCTGCATGCCATCTACTATATTATGTTTTATGAAGCATGCCCATCTTGTATGGTATTTCCCTGACAATTTATGCATAAGATCATCATCAAATACCTTTTAGTTTATAATTAGTTTGATAAGAGTAGGTTTTATAGTGATTAATTCCTTTAATGTTATGAGTTGAGTCTTTTTTTTATTTTTTACATTTGTAAAAAGTCCAAAAACCAAGTCAATGATAAAAGAGTCATGTTAGTCTTTAGGTTTTATAAGTCTAATTATCCATATAATATTTGAGTATTGTTGAGTCACCAAGTTAGGTTTTTAGTATTGTTTATGTTTATAGTCATTAAAGATCCATAATGTCATTTAGTTATGACATGTTTTAATCTTATAGTCGATAGTGTTAGTCTATAATCTCACAATTAGAAGTCTTAATTGAGTCTTTTAATTAGCTTAATATTAGTCATGTAAATTTATGTTTATAAATCATTTTAATCAAGAGAATCAATGTCATTAATTACGTTATCATTGTCAAAATGTTATTTATGTAAAAAATTCAATAGTTGAGCCATTTTGGCAAAATTCATATTTTGTAAAGGACACATTATCAGTGGAAACTGATGTCCTATTTCAAGTATAAGGTCATAATGGATAAAATGAAAAAAAATAAGATAATAAGAAGAAAAAATTAGAGAAAAATGAAAAAAACTACAAAATCTATATATTTAAAGTGCGAAAATAAGTGCACACAAATATTGATATTTCTAGCAAAGTTATGAGTATAATGAATTCTTTAATTAACAAAATCTTTGATAAATTGGCTAAATAGGCATCCATTCTCACTTATCACAACAAGAAGCCAATTATTACATCCAGGTAAATTTAGATAGTTGTACATCATATTTTACCATGAGAGCTTGCTAGACATACTATTTATGAAGGTACCAAGGCTGCCACCAAGTTTTCTAGTTCTTAAGTAAGCAAATTCATGTACTAGAGGATGAAGGCAATAGAGGTTGGAGGTTTTAGATCCTCTTGTCTATCACCAATGATGAGGCCCTAGATGATTTGGTGACATCTTTTGTGTGGTGTTTTTTTTTTCATTTCTCAACAGTTTGTGTGGTGTGATTTTAAATAAAAATAAAAGTACATTCATGTTCAAGTATTTAAATAAGTGATATTCTATATTTGCATTTCCCGTTGAAGTAAAGATAGTGATGAGTACTAAAAGAGTGATGTAGCATTATCTAGGTTGTTGGCTGTCTTATAAAACCTTCTAGATATTTTGGTTGTTGGTTAACCACATGTAAAACCATTTAGTTGTTTGTAGGTTGGTGGTAAACCAAGTGTAAAACCATCCTTTATTTTTAGGTTTTTGGTAAGTCAAGTGTAAAACCATCCTAGTTGTTTGTAGGTTGGTGGTTAGCTAAGTGAAAAACCATCATTTGAGTTTGGTGGAAGTTGTAGTATAGGATAATGTCTTCCCCATGTTCACACTAAGGGGATAATGTTAGGAATATCCTAGCATTGGTGCTCACATGTGTATATTTTCTATAGGGTAAATTACTATTTACTGTCCATAGTATTTACCATATGGTAAGTTAATAGTTGGTTATTATTATCAAGTTAGTAAAATATATTGTTTATAGAAGCAATATATTTTAGTTGTACCCATATCTCTATTAAAGGGTTAGTTATTTGTTTGCCTTCATATTTTGTAATAAGTTGTTAGTCCATCTTGGATATTTAATAGCCTATGTACTATTTGAATGCATAGTGAATAAGAGATAGTTTTTATTATTAATTATTATTATTTTCAATATTTTATTGGGTTAATCATGTGTAAACTTTAATTAACCTCAATAATTTTATGATGAATGAATTCCTGATGCATGCATTTATTACATTTAGGGTTAAGTGTAAAAATTTCAAGAGGTCAAGAAACCTCCAAATAACATCGCTAAATAACCAAAGCTAAAAATGTCTCAAAATCCACCAAACAAAGCTAGTAAACCAAATAATATAATTTTTTTAACTCTTTGCTAATTCTTTACCATCGACAAACAAATCAAATGCACCAAAGCCTTTAGATTACAACATTTCTATGTACATCAAGATCAAATTTATATCCTTATCTTTTAATTTTAATGTGTTTGATAGGATATACCTCAAAGACCCCAGAAATGACCACATGATATTTAAAATATAGAATGAATATAATTCAAGTAATACTATGATTTAATATATATTTAAGCCAACTAATAAATTATATAGTTTATATTAACTAGGCTCCAAGGTTAAATCAATCAGACTAATCAACAACTTTAAAATCATGTGAAACCTCCTAATTATTTTTTAAGCCATCTTACATATTGTAATCACCAAGTGATTATCAAAGTGGCTAGGCAAATCTTATCATCAATGTGAAACTTGAAAGTGTACAATGTGTACTAATTATTGGCTATGAATTATAACTTTAATGATTCCTAATACTACACTTCTACAATAGTTTTGAAACAACATTTCACACTTATATATCAAAATGAATTAATGAAAATTTTATCACAGGTGTTATGAACAAATAGATTAACAAAAAATACTACAAAAATATTGTTAAAATCCAAACATCACTAATTTGTGACTATACATCTCATGAATATAAAAAATTATATGATAATTATAACACATCCTTTTAATATCTAAATGCCAAATAATTTTATTTACGAAGATGGATAAAATATGCTATATAATGTAGGTTAAATTTTAATAATGTTACCAATAATTTATAAATCAATCAACACAACATCATATCATATTAAGTCACATGTACATAATATAACTATTCAACAAAGGCAAATAAGTTGGCCCCACCAGTAGTTTTAAATGTTATGATAATAAGTCATCATATTCCAAGAATGATCATGTTAACACTTTTTATAAAAAGAATGGGTAATAAAATTAGGCATGACATATTCCATCGCATGTATAATTCAATATATAATAACCAATGATATGTTTTCCCCATCAATTCTCACATGCATCTGGATGCTTCAAATCATGCAACTTTTGTTTTTCATGAAAATATTTGCAACTACTACTCTAGTACAAACTTATGCTAAAGCTATAATTGTAGAAAGGTATTTTATTCCTTAGGGGATGATCCAAACCCTTAGTAAAACTATAACAACATTGAAAAGTGAAACATTACCAAAAGCCACAAGATCTATCCCAGATCAACAAACACCAGGGAATTTTTCTTTAGTCCTCCCAACACCCAATTCATAATATTATAATGACACAAGCCAACACAAATTAATTAGAAACCATCCCCATAATGATGCAAATAATAGGTAACAAAATTATAGGACTTTAAAAAAAGTAAACACCAACCAAACAAACTCACCTAATAGGAACTACTCATTACAAAGGAAAAATAATTGAAAATGGAAAAACAACCACCAAAATAGTACTCAAAATCAATCAAGGAACAATAATAATACCTAAAAAAATCCTCCTAATTCTCCCCTTTCCATTTATTTTGTAAATGTTATAGTTGAGATATGTTATTTCTAAGGTACTTTGTGTGTTTTATAGTTATTGTATACTTTGAATATGTTACACCCCTTAGGTAATATAAAGTGAGGCACATAAATTGGGGTCCCATGGGCACTTTTCAGAATGAATGCATGTTTTTATGATATTTTACACATTTTTACCTATATTAATAATATGATTAGTATTATGAATCATAGTTTTATGGGGAATAATTATGGGTCATATTCTTGGCCCATGGTTTTGGTACCCATTGTATTATACGGCTACTTAGGTGGTTACCTATTGATGTGCCTATATATACTCACACATGCATTAGGGGTAGAGGATAACTAATTACTATATTATTTTATTTCAAGATGGTTAAGTTAATATAATAGTAAATGAGGTTACTATGTTGAGTTTTTTCTCTATAATTGTTTTCTAGGTGAAATATTATGTACTGTGTAATATTGTGTGTGTGTAATTTATCCTATTCAAATTTTAACATTTTATTATCTTGATTGGTTTATTAATCATTTTATTTTCATTTCATATGAGAGATAGGTTTTATATTTCTGTAAAAAATAAGGGTTTCCTTTATCTGTGATATGTTATTTTACAGATAGAATACATGGGCATGATAATATTTATTTTGAAAGAGATTGATGGGAAAGACAAGGATAGATGTTGAAAAATTCAATGGTAAACATTTTGAGTTTTGGAAGCTCAAAATGGAAAATCATTTTTTGGATAGAGATTAATTATTTTTGTATCAAAAGTACAACCTGTAGGCATAAAGGTAGAAGATTGGAAAATATCAATAGGAAGGTGAATATTTAAATTATATTTTATCTATCATGTTTCAATTTTGTTGAATGTGTCAATAAATAACACTTCTAAGGAACTCTAGGAGAAGTTGAAAAAATTGTGTTAAAGAAGTATCCAATGAACCAAAAATTTCTTCGAAAAAAGTTGTATTCACTAAGAATGAATGATAATGGCTCTATGGCTAAACATATGAATTATTCAATACTATGGTAAGTCAATTGATTTATGTCAAAATTAAATGGATGAAGAAGAAAAGTGTATTAATTTTCTTGTTCATTTTTCCAATTCTTGGGATAATTTCATTATGGCATTAATTATTACTACATCAATATTAAAATTGAGGATATAGTAGGAACCTTATTATTAGAAGAAATGAGGAAAAAATATATTGAGGATTATCAAACAATGAATGAAATATTTATGAGACGTCATTCACATGTGATAAATAAAAATATGTTTAGACAATCAAAATCTATAGATAAATCTATGACTACATCAAAAGATAAAAGGAAATACTAGAACTATAGTAAAATAAGACACTTTAAGAAGACTATAGATATAAAATGGTTGAAAATGGTAAGTCGTGTGATAATTCAAAGTCTATAGACATAAATATCATGAATGAAGACTTGGAGGATTAATTATTAGTAGCATCAACTTTACATGTATGCCATGATGCATGGTTGATTAACTCAGGTGCCTCTTTTCATATGACTCCCCACAAGGAGTGTTTATTTGAATATGAAAATATTAATGGAGGTGATGTCTTCTTGGGAGAAAAATATACCTATAATATTTTTGGTCGAGGGAGAGTTAAGCTGATTTTCAAATATGAAAGGGTTAAAACCCTCCCTAGTGTTCTGCACATTCTAAGTTTGGCTAAAAATATAATTTCAATAATCAAGATGAATGTTGTGGGTGTGTAGGTGGTATTTAACAAGGGAATATACAAGATGGTATGTTGATCCATAGTATTATTAAAAGGAGTCTAGACTAAAGTGTTATTCAAAATTAAAGAAAACACTATTAATGATGGGTATAATAGCTTAGTTGTTGTTGTGGATAGAAATGGACTAGATTAAACTCACATTTCCTATAGAAAATACAATGCCCTAACATCATATGATAGGACATATTGGAGATAAAGGCATTCATGCACATAAAATTAAATTATGGATAAAGTATTTCTGATTTCCCTTTAGATTTTGACTTCTATGAATATTTCTTATAGGGAAGAAAACTCAAGTAACGTTTACTAGTAGTGTTGCTAGAGCAAATGATATTTTTCATTTAATATATACATATGCATTTAGACCTGTGAAAGTTCCATCTCTAGAAAATTAATTTTATTATATGTCTTTCATAGATAAATACTCAATAAAAACATGGGTTTATTATATCAAGCATAAATTTTAAGTTTTTATTAAGTTCAAAGTGTTTAAGTCTCTTGTTGAAAACTAGACAAAAAAAAGATTAAATTCTTGAGAAGTGATCATGGTGGAGAATATTGGTCTGATGATTTTAAGTAGTTATATAAGGACTATGGGATAGAAAATAAAAAGAATACTCCATATACACCATAGTAGAGTGAATTTGTAGAAATAATGAATAATACTCTAATGGATAAGGTGAGAAGTATGCTAAGTGATGTATCCTTAAAAATAAAGTTTGGGGAGAATCCATTATGACTACATATTACCTAATCAATATAACACCCACATCAACCCTATTCAATAAAACTCCATAGAAAACATGGACTAGTAATAAATCCTCTCTCAAATATATTAGGGTTTTTTATTATGATGTTTAAATGTATATTTCAAAAAAAAAAAAGGATTTACTAGACAACAAATAAACAAAGTGTATATTTATTATATATAATATTGGTGTAAAATGATATAATATTTGTAACCTAGAAATAATTAAGATTGTTTATAGTGAAAATTTATCTTTATTGAGGTTAAGGGGGTTCAATAATAGGAAGGATAAATAAAGGATGAACTACAAAAATTTCATGTTGAACTAGAAGTAGGAGAATATGGGCCTAGATTTGAACCAACTATAAAATATGAACCATAATGGGAGTTGCATGAGGAAGATTTAGATGAAGGAGAGGAGGAACTATAAGATTTAAAACCAAAAACTCTAGTTTTAATTATATCAAATTGAGTGAGAATAATAATAGAAAGGTATAGTCCACCTAATTTTTGGTATACATTATTTTATTAGTTTTATCAGTTACTGATGAAGACCCCAAGAATATAAATTATCCACTTGGCTCAAATGGAAATAAGTCTTGAAAGAATGCCACAGAGGAATAAATGGAGTCATTAGATACAAATCATACATGGGAATTTGTGAAATTACCTCCAAGTAGAAAAATTGTTGGTTGTGAATGAGTATTCAAGAAGTATAATGCGTAAGGAAAAAAGGATAAGTATAAATACCTCATATTAGCAAAGTGATTCTCTCAGGTAGAAGGAATTTATTTTTATGAGATATTTTCTCTTGTTGCTAAACTAAATTTAATTAGATTTATTTTAGCTATTGCTAATAATTTTGATCTTGAAATAGAATAGATGGATGTAAATTGAAATTTTCTACATGGTGAGCTTGAGAAAGAAATCTACATGATGCAACCAACAAATTTTAAAGTAAATGGAAAGAAAGATTTAGTGTGTAGGCTTAATTTTTTTATTTGTGTCTTGAATAAATCATCAAAGATGTGGGATTAGAAATATGACAGGTATGTCTTTAGACTTAAGCTATAAAAAAGTTGTTGATTTCCATTATAACATGAACACCAACCAAATATAGGCATCAGGTTATTTGGACCTTCTACCTCTCTTGAAAAGAGGGTTTTTGTAATATCTTCTCTCTAAGGTTTCTATCTACCTAGTCTAGGCACAATAATCTTCATTCAATGGTTCATTGTGACCATTCCATTTTAAAGGGCTTGTGATGGTGCTATAATACTTTAGATAAATTATAAGCATTTTAAACTATGTTGAATTATGCCTAGGGAAATTAACATATGTAATTAACATGTTCATTACCCACATATGTATTTAACAATGAAATATCAATAATGAGAAGGTTACACAATAAAGATATACATGCAATAACAAATTTAAACTATGGATCTAAACCACCTACTCCAACCAAGTTGTAAAAAAGAGAAAAAGATGGAAGGGTAGGGAGAAAGAAAAGATGACACTAATTTTTAATCAAAAATAGTTTATTCCTATTGAGTAGACAAATAATTTAGTAAAACTAGTATTTTCTTGGATAGAATAACACAACCAATGACAAAGATGGTGAATGAGTCTGATGATCAATTAGCAATGCAAAGATAGCGAATCACACCACCATATTTCACGCACAAGTCATGCATATCAATTCATAAATATTTCACATAATAGATGATTCATTGAATAAAAATTAGGAGTCATCAAATGCCCTGTCAGATTAATAGATTTGATTCCAAACAACCTTGAATCATGCAAAAGAGAAAGACACTCTATAAAGAAGGAAGACACATGAAGGAAAATGTCTGATTCACTAACTAAAGAGCCAAATAGTGTGGTACACTACTATATTCTATCTAAAAGGATCCTACCCTTATTACATCAATACTATGATCTTATAGAGATAATTAATTTCATGTATTTCCTATAATTCAACCCACTACTAGGGTGGGGTTATAAATATTCAATGTGGGAATCAATGTTGATTCATAGAATATTGTTGAGATTCTAGAAGATTGCATGTTAGCCATGCCTTGTAATTGGATTCCATGACTCATAAAGGTCCTTAGATCCTTACTAGATATTTATGTGCACACAATACTTGATCAATGCCACTAGTTGTCATGCTTTAAATTCTACCACCTTTGTGAATTCTGGTTTAAATTATGACCCCTTTAACCACTTTTGATCATTTTGGTAGTTAGATTCATGATGCTAGTTAATTTTACAACTCAGATTAGACATAATATATTCACAGTCTGATAACCTTGATGGGCCAAATAACCATCAATTTCAAGTTTTATGTTTCTTTGATGACTCAACATGTTGACATGGCCATTGAGTTTCACTTTATCACTGTTAGCGAACATTCTCTACCATGTGGCCCCTCCTCACTGATTCACTATTTGCTTTATGAACTTGGTGCCCAATTTAAATTTGAATATTTTAAATTATCCTAGGGCATATAATTAAAATAGAGTGTGCCACATGACACATTTTTATTAATCTAGGTCAACCCTTTCCTTTATTCTTACTTTCCATAGATCTCAAATCATTGGATCATTCCACATGTCACTCTATCATTAAATTTGGCTTTAGAATTTATTTCTAGGGTTCTTAAGTTCTAAGTTCATGGGATGATGCCATGTGGCATCATCTTGACTTTTAGGTGTTTGAGGCTACTCTAAGATTTATTTTTTGCATATTGATCCCTTGTTGGGTTGAATTAATGAGATTGTGTGACATGGCATGATCTTAAGGCTTCCGAAGGATTTAAGACTTAGAATTTTTTTGGTTCATTTGGGTTCCACTCAAATGAGATAATGCCATGTGGCATGATCTCAAAGGTTAATAAATGGATCAACACTTGGATGATTTTAGGATTTTATGCTATAGTTGTGGTTTGATTGGATCTTGCTACGTGGTAGTCTGGTGTTGAATATTTATTATAGGGTTACAGACTACATAAATAAATCCATCAAGTCTTAATTGATTGAGATTATGTCACATGGCATGATATCAGAGTTTGGGATCTTGAGACTACTATAGACTATTGCATTTCTTTGATCAGATCGGGGCTTCCATGGAGGCGACACACAACATGATATCAGGGGTAGAAGTGTCCAAAGACTTAGTCGATTAAAAAAAGTGGGATCTTTGAGCTCCAAGTGAACATTATGTGGACACGTTCCAATATATCAAGGCTCTATGAAAATTCCTTGAAACCTACAAGATTTAAATGAGTCAAATAAATTAAAAGGGGAGAAAAAAAAATATTTAGACAAGTAAAAACATGTGAAAAAATCATGCAAAAAATGATAACAATCAAATTAAAAGTGAAATATCCACATGAAAAGCTTGTTTTTAATTAAACATGTGACTTTGAATTACATACATGATTTCAAAAAAATTGATTAATTTTCACTTCAAAACCTATATTTTATGAATTATGACATTTTAAAAGGGTTATTCATATTACTTTTGACTAAGGTCTACAATATGAACAACTAAAATATATGGTGATTAAATTTGTTCAATTTCAACATAGTTAATCAAAAGACTAATATTTATTTAGCAATTTGACATTATATTGGAATTTGAAAATAAAATAATTTTTTGTATTTTAAACTATATAATTTGTACATCAAGGCCACAAAAACCTAAAGTTGAGCCAAGAACATTTAAGCAGGGAAAAAGAATAAAGATATTTTGATTCAAATGACTATTTATAGAATTTAGGAATAACTTAAACTAAAGGGTTTTTAAGGATGATCAAGGACAATCCATTGACATAAATATAAATAATACATAATTTTATAGTAAGAGTTATATATGAAAGATGATATCCTTAACTTAGTCTACTTAATGGAATTTTTTTAGGACTTGATCAAAATAATGAGGCACACTCTAATCTCACACCTTACATCAATAAAATTACAAATTAAATTTGGGGCTCAAATAAATAAGCCACCAAAATCCTAAAAGGATACCAGATTAGACTCTAGAGAAAAAAGAGGTTCCATGATTTCATTGATGAAATTAAGGGATGTTGTACAAGAAACAATAAATGACTACTTTGCTGAAAAGTATTCCCAAGTATCTTAATAATCCATAATTTTAATCTTGGCACCCAAATAACAAACATTAAATGAAAATAATTACTCAAGATAAAATCAAAAAATTAAGGCACAAAAGTCTACTTCAAAATGTAACATGTTAAGTTCCCTTGTTATTAAAATACCATCATCATGTGTTAAAGTGATTGATTCTTCTATAATTTTTGAATTCATGCACAAATATTTAGAATATACTTAAGAAATCAAAACTTATGAGGGAGAAAAATATTACAATTTGGCCTGGGGAGAATGGCATGTGCATTACTTTATTGTCAAATAGGCATATATAGCCTTGATAGAGATACCTCCGGTCTAACTCAAGGCCTTGATCCACTACCAACCACATTGGAAAGCCTACTATGGAGTTACTAGAATCACCATTTTTATAAAAACTAAGGATTTCACATTTGAATTCTATTTTATTTTTAAAATTCTCTTTACTTTTTTAAAAATATTTTCAAGTTTAATCCATTGAGGGTTGGGAACCAAGCCATAGATAAAATTAAATTCGTCAAGCTCATGAATATTAAGATAAATATATAATGAATTCAATGCTTCATCAACTTCAAACATTTCACTAAGTGCATTTTATGGATTTATAAAAGAAAGGAAATGTTTCTAAAATCCACATGCTCTATTTGGAATCATAGGCCTTCACAATTATGAAATTGTTAAAAGAATTACAACAATTCATGCAAGTATTCAAAAAATATTATTTAACTTTTATTCTCTATAATTCCATCTATGTTACTTAATTTTAAATCATTTCATCTCATAATTCATTGATAAGACATGGTAACCTCAGAGCAAAATAAATGGCTCAGTCCAAAAAGGGATAAACAATGAGGTTGAACTAGGTAATGAAAAGTAAAGAAAGCAAACAAAAAGTGAATAAAGAAAACATACATTAAAAAAATGAACAAGAAGGAAAGAAAAAAATGAAATCATAAATGTAAAGTAAAATAAGTTATTTATAGAACGTGATAAGTGAAGGCATGCCTAGAAGTGATAGTTGGAGGAAATGCTCATTGATAAGCAACAAAACATCCTCACAAGTTAGACACATGAAACATAATGAGTTCATGTTCAAGATTTTAGGAAGATTGGTATATATCTTACCAAAAAATAGAATGCATATACTTACATCTATGTTGTGCTCTCCATTCATGCACACTATCTCACAAAAATTCATGTATGGTCTTTTTATGAAAATTAAGATTATGCAATTCAACAATGTGATTACAACTAATTTATAGAAAGTGTTTAGGATAGTATAAATAAAATATCTCAGCCTATACATTATATTTTATTGAGGGGAAGTGGTGGGAATCAATACACACTAGAGTGATTGGAAAATCCAACCTAGTAGTAATATGTTCTTCTATGTGGGAGCCAGTTTGTGAGTTACTTGTTGGATACTCCTTATTTTTCATGGATGTTATGACAAAATCACTCTCAATTTATTATTCACCTAAAAGGCATAGGATTATTTATTCCCATGTCAAAGATCTAATGTATTTGTCATCAGTGGTTAAAGTATGTGGAGATTTGCATCATATTAAGTCATTTTTATCTTTGACTCTCACTGGTTCCACTTCTTCATTCAGCTCACTATGCTCATGATTTTTCATTTAAATTTTTAATGCCACTACTATTGAGAGGATTGCATGATTTATAAAATTGAGTTGTTGATCACCTTGGACAAACTTAAAAAATGTGGGTGTAGGAACATAAGATAGGAATGCTTTAGATGTGCATCTTCCTTATCCAATTATTCCATCTCTTCTAATTCTTCTTATAGCTAATTAAAAGAAATTTTTGATTGATTTTATAGTGTTGGAAGATCTTTTTTACTCATATTTTATGCCATGAAATTGATTGAAATGATTTTTATAGTCCCATCATTTGATTCATCGTCATCATTGTTCTCTTAGACATGCTCATGTTTAATGAGTGAGACATATTCAATAAATAAGACTACTTCAACATGATGTCCAATTACATCCTATTATGATCCAAACCATGAAGTTTGGAGCCTAGTCTCATAGCCCAAATTGTATATTACCTGCTAGGGATCTCTTGAAATAAATGGAATTTGATTAGTAATAGCAAAAAAAGAAATAGAATCACTGAAATGAGATAAAGAATCTTATTGATCATATAATAAATAAATATAATTATATTAATTTAATAAACAATTATGGTTCTCATTTATCACAAGGAGATATGACTGGTTGTAAGCTTGAGGCAATGTTTCAATGTAAGGCAAAAACTAGTTCATGGGATGGATTGTAGGTGATAGGGTTGAAGGTATTTGGGTGTAAACACCTAGTTGTCATAATGAATTTAAAGGATTAGCACCATAAACTTGAGGCATTTATTTCTACTCAATTGTGTAAGCTTCTAGGTAAGTCAATGCTAATGATGTGAGGGTAGATGGAGTCCTATGAAAGATCATGGTAGTCAGAGGATTAACACCTTAAGGTAGACTACATTAGCCACATCCTCTATTTTTAGGAAAGGGTATTTCAACCCCCTATATAGTTGATGGAAACAATGGTTGAACACACTAATGGGTTCATTTGGATCTTTATGGGTTGTGGAAAACTGGTAAAATAAGATATAAAGGTTAGTGGGTATGCCAAGTTGACTAATGAACAAGGTTTCAAAGGTAGCCCATGATGTTATACAACTGTCTAGAAAACCAAGATTTAAAGATTATGTAGTTTCATCTCAAGAATAAGGAAATAGGTGATAAGTCACATCCTCATACTAGATATGGGTTCTGATAATGGCATATTTTAATACCTGAATGTGTTTCTCTCTAGATTTAATTCCACCAGGTGTGTATCTTGAACATAAGTCTTTATGATCTTTAGGTAAGTCATGGATATGCCTTAGAATTTTAACAAGGTAGAACCATCCACTTATCCAAGTAAAGGCTATTGGTGGGTTAGAACATTAGTCTTCTAGTCTTAGAACCTAGAAGATTACTAGGCAAAATCCTAAAATAAAAGATAAATATAAAATACTCCAGCTTAGGCCCTCCTTCTAGAACCAAAATGTTGATTGAAATTTTGAAACAAAGACAAACCAACTCTAGGAATCAATTTTTTTGACCCTATGCCTCTCTTAGAAGGAGTAAATTTGTAATATCCTCTCCCCAAGGTTTCTATCTACCTAGTCTAGGCATACTGATATTCACTCAGTGGATCATTATGACCATTCCATTTCAAGGGGCATGTGATGGTGATGGAATACTTCAGATAAATCATAAAAATTATAAATTATGAGGTTTGATTCCTAGGGAAATCATCATAAAAATGATACAATAGTTAATTAATAAACATTCATTACACAAATACATATTGAACAATACAATATCAACAATGAGAAGGTTCCATAATCAAGATATACATAAAAACACATATTGAAACTATGAATATAAATTACCTACTTTAACCAAGTTTTAAAAATGAGAAAAAGAGGGAAGGATAGGAAGAAAGAAAATATGATCCACCTTTTTAATGGAAACTAGTTTGTTCCTATTAAGTAGACAAATCCTTTAGTAAAATCAGTCTTTGCTTGGCCAACACAACATAACTAATGATAAATACGATGCAAGAGTTTGAAGATCAATTAAAAACTCAAATATTGTGAAGCACACCATGATATTTCATGTGTAGGTCATTCATATCACTTCACACAACTCTCACATAATAGATGATTCATTAATTAACAAAGTTGAGTCCACATAACCTCAACTCATGCAAAAGAGAAAACTACTCTAGAAAGCAAAGAAAATACATGAAGGAAAATGTATGATTCACTAACTAAATATACAAATAGTCTAGTCCACTACTATTTCTATATAAAAGTAACCATGCCTTATTAGATCAATCCTATTATCTTATATAAACAATTAAATCCATGGAGTTTATCTGATTCAACCCACTACTATGGTGGGGTTATAAATATTCAATGTGGTAATAAATTTTGATTTGTGGAATGTTGTTGAAATTATGGAAGATTTCCTTGTATTCATTCCCTATAGTTAGATCCCACGACTCATAAAGTTAGATATTTTTCCCTAGCTCCTTGTTAAATTTTGATGTACACAACATCCTTGATCAATACTACTAGTTATTTTGCTTTGAATTCAATTGATTTCATCAATTCTAGTTTAAATTCTATCCCCTTTATCTACTTTTCATCATTTTTATAGTTAGATTTAAGTCACCAATCAATTTTTCATCTTAGATTTGACATATTTGATTCATGGGTCTGATGGCCTTGATGGGCTAGATGACTATCAATTTCAAGTTTTGTGTCTCTTTGATGGTTTAAGGCACTAACTTGGCCATCAATTTTTGCTTTATCACTCTTGGAAAATGTTCTTTGCCATCTAGCCCATTCTCATTTCTTTATTCTTAACTTTATAAACTTGGGGTCCACTTTAACTTTGATATTTTTAATTGACTTGGAGCATCCAATTAAAATACAATGTGGCACATGGCACATTTTCATTAATCTAGGGTTGATCCTTTCCTCTGTCCTTACTTTCCATATATCTCAGGTCATTGGATTGTACCATGTGTATATTTATCATTTCATTTGGATTTGGCTGTTGTTTTTGGATTTTATGAGTTTTAGGTCCATGGGATGATGCCATGTGGCATCATCTTAACTTTCAAGAATTTGGGGTTCTTTTACAATTTTTTGTTTGCATATTATCCCCCATTATGTTGAGTTAATGAGATCATTCCATGTGGCATGATGTCAAGGATTTTGAAAATTTAAGACTTAATTTTTTTTGGCTCACCAAGTTCCTACTCAAAGGAGATCAAGAAATGTGGCATGATCTCAGAGCTCAATAAATGGCTTAACACAACCAATTTTAGGAGTTTCTAGATTTTTTGCTTTAGTCATGGGTCAACAGGATTTTTCCACATGGTAGTATGGCATTTAATATTTAATGTGGATTTCCCAACTACATAAATAGATATATTAAATCTCAATTGAATAATAACATTCCATGTGGCATGATCTCAGAGTTTGGGAGATTGGGACTGTTATATATTATTGTGCTTCTTTGATTAGGCCTAAGATTTTGTGGAGGTGACACATGTCATAATCTCAAGGGTGGAAGAGTCCAAAGACTTAGTCAATTGAATCAAATGGGATATTTTTTCTCTAGATGAACATGATATGGATTCATGTCAAGATCTTGGGGCTTTGTAAAAATTCCTTGAAACTTGCAGGATTTAAATGAGTTGACTAAATAAAAAGGGGAATATATATATATATATATATATATATATATATATATATATATATATATATATATATATATATATATATATATATATATATATATATATATAGACAAGTAAAAACATGCAAAAAATTCATGTAGAAAACAACAATAGTCAGATTAAAAATGAAATATCCACATGAAAATCCAATTTTATATTAAACAAATGACTTCGACCTACAGACATGATCTCAATAGACCTAAGCATTTTTCACTTTAAATCCCATAGTTCATGAATTATGACATTTTAAAAGGGTTGTTCAGATTTGAAACATAGACTTTTGACTAAGGTCTAAAGTATGAACAACTAAAATATATGGTGATTAGATTGGTTTGATTTCAACATAGTTAATAAAAAGGCTAATATTTATTAAGCAATTTGACATGATATTGACATGTGAGAATAAAATAAATGTTTGCATTTTAAACCATATAATTTTCAAATCAAGGCCATAAAAACGTAAGGTTGAACGAAGAACTTTTAAATAGGGAAAAAAATTAGATATTATTATTCAAACAACTATTTATAGAATTTAGGGCTAACTTAAATCGAAGGGTTTTTAAGGATGAACAAGGATAATCCATTGGTATAAATATAATTAATAAAACATGTTTAGACTAAGAGTTATATATAAAAACTGATATCCTTAACTTAATCTACTCAATCAAAGTGTTTTCAAGACTTGATCAAAAAAATGAGGCACACTCTAATATCACACCTTACATCAAGAAAATTTAAAACCAAATATGGGGATCAAATAAACAAACAACCAAACTCCTAAAAGGATACAATATTAGAATCTAGATCAAAAGAGGTTCTATTATTTTTCATAATGAAATTGGACCTTGTTATGTAAGCAAAAACATACGTAAAGTTGATCTCTATGTGTATTTTAAATAGGAAGATAATTTTTTTTCATAGTGTTGTATGTAGATGACATGCTTACAATAAATAAATGATCAGTAAAGTCTTAATTATCATCTTAGTTTGATGTGAAGGATATAGGGACTACAAAATTTATTTTTGGCATGAAAATTAAAAGAGATCATGTAGATATAAAATGTGGTTAAATCAAATAAATACACCAAGATGATTTCGCAAAGGTTTAGGATGTAAGAAAGTAAACATGTGAGTAATAATTTTACATTTGGTCAAAAAATATTTGTTGAATAGTGTCCGAAGACATAACAATAAATTGAGGACATCTCAAGTCCTAAATGCTAGTGTTGTTGAAAACTTGATGTATGCAATAGTCAGTGCTAGACATGATATAGCTCATGCATCGAGAGTAGTGATCATATTTAAGTAAAATATTAGAAATGAATTTTGGACTATGGTGAATAGGATCTTCAAGTATTTACATGGGAAATTTAACTATAAAACGTGCTATCAAGGTAATCTTGGTGAATAGTGTCCGAAGACATAACAATAAATTGAGGACATCTCAAGTCCTAAATGCTAGTGTTGTTGAAAACTTGATGTATGCAATAGTCAGTGCTAGACATGATATAGCTCATGCATCGAGAGTAGTGATCATATTTAAGTAAAATATTAGAAATGAATTTTGGACTATGGTGAATAGGATCTTCAAGTATTTACATGGGAAATTTAACTATAAAACGTGTTTCTATCGCTAATTCGCTTTTTAGATTATAAAGAGAGAAGAAACTAAAGAGATAAATGGACAAGGCATGTGAAGTACCTAGATAAAGATCGCGCACTGTAATCCAGACATTTGTGAGCACCCCTCTTTGGCTGTGGAGGAATGACACCTGCAAAGAAAAGGAACTTGGACAAGAAAATGTTAGATGGATAGGCGGTGGGTTGCCAAGCAAAAGCTTGTTCTCGGAAGTGTGAAAACTTCCTCAAGGGAGGTCAACCCACTGATAACAGACAGATAAAAGACCAAGGAAATACAGAATGCCAGAATATAGAAATGACAAAGAAATTAGAAAGGAAAGAAAAGACAAAATGATTACCTGGAGTTGTCGGGCTGATGACAGTCGCCGAGGTCGGAAATGTCGCCGGCGTCGGTTATCTGATCTGTCGACGTCGGTTATCTTGCCGACGTCGGTTAGGGAAATGACCGGCGTCGGTCGGGGTTGTGGCCTGTAGTCGGGTCTGGGTTGGTTTCTGGACTGTGGATGGGTCTGGTTTGTGGACAGGGTTGAGACAGAGTTTAGGGACAAATTTGGATGGACTGAGGAATGCTCTGGTTTTGATTAGGTGCCCTGTATAGGGTCTTTGTTGATAGGGGGATGAGGAAGTTGTCTGGGATTGTGTAGAAAGGGAGACAGGGAAGAGGAAGATGGACAGGGGATAGGGTCTGAGAAGGCTTTTCAGCCTCTCAGGGGAAGGACACAGCTAGCGGAAGACAGTAGATAGGATAGATAACTGAGACTAAATGAAAGAATGAAATGAAATAACAGACTGTGCTTACCTTTGGCTTGCTGACTGAAGAACGGAGGAGCTGTTGTTGGAGCCACGGAAGACTTGTCAAGAAGAAAATCCCTGATCCAGAGTCTTTGCACCTGTTGCTGCTGTTACACGAGGTCCAGATGAAGAAGAGACGAATGCCAAAACGCCAAGAGAATTTTGTTTGCGAGCTCAAGGGTCCAGGTGAAGAAGAGACGAATGCCAAAACGCCAAGAGAATTCCGTTTGCGAGCTCAAGGGTCCAGGGGCTGCAACGGATGCAGAAAGGGGTAATGAAGGCTGTCGATGCTGGCAGTTTCACCGACGTCGGCCGAAGGGTCACCGACGTCGGCGGTGGCAGAATGGGGACAGAGACTAAAAATAGCCTCTGCCCATTCTTGCATGCCGCCGGGCGAGGGGTTGTGGGAAGAACGGTCACGAGGATGCCTAAATGGGCATGGGGGGAAGATAATGAGGAGATTTGACATAATAAATGCTAGGGGGAAGGTGGAGGGATTCAAGGGAGGATCCAAGGTGGCAAGGGTGGGGTGGAAAGGGGGCCACTTTAAAATATTTAAGTTATTTTAATCATATGAAGGCCAAGGGTTAGGATATGGGTTTGAGGCGAACAAGGGGGAGAACCAAGGTGCAGACACGTTTGCGGTGTCTACATTTGCCCCTTTTTGTCTTGTTGGTTGTTCTTGACGAATTGCAAGACAAAAATAGGAGTTGGTTGCCCCAGGAAAAGGATGAGGTGTTCCCCCCCTCAAAGCGATAGTTGAGAGAAGGGAACCGAAGATCGAGTGTCGATTTGACAGAGAAATGGATAGAAGAGAGTGAGTGAAAACATTGCCATAGTCGTGATTGCGTGTAGTCCACTTCACGAGAGGGTCGGGTCAAATTGTCGCATGTCGAGGGTCAAGGAGTGCCAAAATTGAAGTAACTGGGCCCCAGCATTTAGTCGTCTGCTAATCGGGTCACTCAATCTAAGCTGAAGCTCAAAATGGTCATCATGTTCCAGGTATCCAGGGCTCAGGAAGTGCTCCCAGAGACACGAAAAAGCCACAAGTAGTAGGGATCAACTGGCTCGCGATCCTATACTTGCGAAGGGTCAAAAATAGTCTGCGGACAATTCTGCTAACCAGCCGTGAGGTAGCACACATGCAAAAACAACCAAGGCAACATTGGCTTGGAAGTAGTCGAAGGTCGAAGGAGATACGTATGATCTCCAATGGTCATTGGTCAAGGGGATGGATGGACGAAAGGATGTGGCCGAGCTAACCTCAGAAAACGTCATGTGATTTGAGTGCTGCCTACATAGCCCTTGTGTGAAGGGCCTCAGGCCAATGTAGTTCTCCCTAAAAGGGAGGAAGGGTCAAAGAGACCGATTGGTCTTAGTCAAAGTCATAGAAGGGAAGGTTTGTCCATCAAAGAGACGAACAAACGGGGGTGGTCGAGCTAACCTCAGAAGATGTGGTAACTGAGTGCTGCCTACATAGTCCTGGTCATAGGGCCTCAGACCAATGTAGTTCGGGCGAATTGAGAAGATTGGTCGATGATTGGATGTGGTCAAGTGTCAAAATGATGAGGCTAAGATGAGGATAAAATGATGCTACAGATGGTGTATTCTGTAGAATTGGTCGAGAGTCTTTCATCTCTAGCAAGTTTCCATAGTCGTGATGGATGTATGCTAAAAATGAATGGAGGTCTATTTATGCTTCAGCAAGTATTGGTTTATGCTTAGCATAAATTGGGTCTGGTCGGTAGTTTCCATGTGTATTGGTGTCCATAGAAACTATGTGAAAAGGACAAGGCGATGCCGGCTGAAAATGATGAAAATGGCTTGGTTAAGGATGAGTCGACAATTGATGTGACCAAAGTGTAGAGAAAAGATGAAAGGCAAATCGCTCTTTCATTGACAAGGACCAGAAAGGAAGCATAGATAGGGGTTATTAGAACCAAAACCCCGTTCATGCATTACGTCATCGACCAGTATGGTGTTAGGGCGGTAATCGAATCACTTTGACATTAAAGTGAGCTCGAAGTCCCTTGAGCAGGTGATAGGAGGAGGATAGGGTAACCCAGTTTAAGAGCAGGAATAACTGTGCCCCTTTTTATAGGAGACCCTGAGACAGCGACAAGCCAAGTTCATGACCCTTTTTTTTTTTTTGGTGCAGGCTGATCGATGCGGGAAGCCTACATAGAGATGTCTTTTGATGTATGGTCAGTTTGCGAATCTGATCAATGCGGGAAGCTTCTAAGAAAGGTGCTGTTTGTAGCAAGATTTAGTCATAGCCATCCTTCGAGGGAGTGGTCTATATTTTTGCTTGATAAAAAGTCTGAATAGCTGTCCTTTGGGGGATCAGTCTATTAGTTACAGCAATGATAGTACAGCTGTCCTTCGAGGGATCAGTCTATCTTTTTGATTTGATTTTGATATAGTGACCATGGATATTGTGACATCTTGATTTGTATTTTTTTGATTTTTTTGATTTTGAGTCACGGACAAGGCTGTAGAAGTTCAAGGACTCCCCTTTTATTAGGACAAAGCATCCATGCATCATAAAAGGGTCGTAGAGGACTTGTTAAAGGGAAATAGGGTTGAAAGGAATGAGGATTAAGAGGACGAGGGTTGCTCAAGGGATGAGCTCAAGTTACGTGTCAAGTAGACGAGTACTCGACTAACAGAAGAATGGTCGAAAACGCAAGACATAAGAAGGGGTTTAAGGTCTAATAAGACCCTGGGCCATGCTTGTATGTTATGATAAGGTCCAAGTCAATTAGGAGCAAAATTGCCCCAATTGCCTCTTTCCAGATTGGTCAGGTGTTGATTGATGGATGTGAAGTTGGTTGACATTGTCGTTGGTTGGTTGAAAAAGGTTGAATGTTTGGTCGAGAGGTCTGGTCGATTGATATTTGGTTGAAGTTTGGTTGAGACTGGTCGAATAATTGGTCAGGGGTTGGGTCGATGGACACTTGGTCGAGATTTAAGATTAAATGAGTGATTGATATGTGGTAGAGACTGGGTTGAAAAGTTGGTCAAGGTTTGGATGAAGGATGAATTCCCCCAGTGGGTAGGGAGAATGTTTGAAAGATTGGTTAAGGTTGGTTGAGGTTTAGTGGTCAGATGGATGGTATTAATGTCGAATAAGGGGGTCAAAGGTGGCAAAGGGACCACAGTCTGGCGTGGGGATCTTGATTTAGGTGATGAGGTTGGAGAGGCATGAGTCGGGGCTGATGTTTTGTTGAAGAGGTGGTCAAGAGGATCCTTGGTGAGAAGGGAATCCTTTTTCCGGTGTTGACGAATGACAGCTTTGAGAGCGCAACAACGCTTAGTGTCATGTCCCAGAGTGTGATGATAGTGACAAAACTTAGAGTTGTCGAACCAAGATGGCCTTGATCCGAGAGTTGATGAGCGGAGTGGTGTTGAAGGTTTATTGATGATGTGGTTGAAAAGAGAGGTGTCATTCGCCAAACATTGGCGAATGGCAACCTTGAGGGCATGACAATGCTCCGTGTCGTGCCCAGGCGTGCGATGATACGCACAAATGCGAGTGTGGTCGAACCATGGTGGTTTAGGTCTGAGAGAGTGATATTGTCTAAGAGGCGGGAGGTCGATACGAGACAACCACAATAATTGCCGTAAGAGCAAGGCATATGAACCTGCTAACGGGTCTGGATGTTTTATCGCAGTGAGGGTTGGTGACGTTGGTTTGGGAGATGAAGGAGGCATAGGTCGAGGGTTTGGATGAGATGTATGTCTGACAGGATGAGGGAGTAATAGAGGTGAATTACCTCTGTGAAGGATGGGAGTGGGAAGCACTCCTATTAAAGTGGACGGATGCGGGCCCAAGATAGAGGGCAATGACGAAGGTGGAGGAGGAGTCCTTCGATGTGGTCTAGTAGTCTTCGTTGGTTTGGGTCGAGGGCCACCATTGTGCGAGGTGAGGTTAGATATGGGTTTGGGTTTAGATGTGGACGGAGGTGAGTGAGATGTAGCAATCTCAGGCAAAGGGCAGGAGGAAACCGTGACTAGGTCTTCCTCGGTTGAAATGGGTGGAGAGACTGGTTCTTCTCTTGGTGGAGAAGAAATA
Source organism: Torreya grandis (assembly GCA_037957365.1). Classification (NCBI taxonomy): domain Eukaryota; kingdom Viridiplantae; phylum Streptophyta; class Pinopsida; order Cupressales; family Taxaceae; genus Torreya; species Torreya grandis. The sequence continues at coordinate 524,814 of JARHVA010006600.1, forward strand.
AGAGAGGGCGGCTCCTCAAGTGGGCAGAGGGCATGGATGATCGTGCCTTCTACTTGTAGTTGAGGAGTAGGCAAGGTAGGGTCTTCGAATGGAGGTGGGCTTGATGGCGTTGATGTGGTCAAAGCGTCCTCCAATACAAGAGAGGTAGATGGAGGACTAGTAGGAGAAGAAGGTTCTTCATCCTTTAATGGAAGAGGTTGGTCAAGGACAAGAGGCAAGATAGTGCTAATCGTGTGAATGTCATGGTCTTGAGGGTCATTGGTCGAAGTCTGGATGTTATTTTGAGTAGGCGGATGATTCGAAAATGGTTGTTTGAAGATGTCGATATGTTGGTTAGGTGGGGCGTTCGGGTTATCTAAGATGAGACCCCCCTTGTCTAGCATGTCCTGGACGATGTTTTTGAAGGTTCGGTAGTTGTCGATGTCATGGCCTTGGACGCGATGAAAGGGACAGAAGTTGGCCTCCCTATACCATGTAGGGATGGCTTTTGAAGGGTCGAATTGAGGTGGTCAGATTGGAGGGAGATTGAGGACCCCCTGCTTGAGTAGTTTTTCCAAAACGGAAGCGTATGGTTCTCCAAGCGGAGTGTAAGAACGCTGAATGTACCGTTATTGGAATTGTTTGGTGATGCTTGGAGATGTCAAAGGTTGAGAGTGATTCGTTGTTGTCGAGGATGGTGATCTAACGACCACAGTATTGGCCACTCCTTTAGATTCGGAATTGGCAGAAGAAGAAGGTCTGGAAGAAGAATGGCCATTGGTAGACTTTGCGTTGGTATTACGCAATTTGACCTTATCTTCTTCAAGGGCGTAGAGTTCGAGCTTTCGAGCCATGGTGAAAGCTTCATCAAAAGTACGAAATGTCTGAATTTGCAAGGTAGAAGAGATGTGTCTGGCACATGCTCGAGAGAAGAGCTCAATGAGCTCGGGTTGAGGCAAAGAGAAGGAGAGCTGGTTGATCAGACCTCTCCAATGAGCGACAAAATCGACTACAGATTCATCGTCAAATTGCCTGATGGAGTAAAGGTCTGTGATTGAGACTTGTTTGGTGATGTTGATTGAGAAATGGTCAAGAAATAGTTGGGCGAGTTGGATAAATGAAAAGATAGAGTGTTTGGCAAGAGAACTATACCAGTCAAGGGCAGGGCCAGAAAGGGACATAGGGAACGTGCGTAAAAGCAACGCATCGTCATGGGCAATAAGATAACAGGCATATCTAAATGCCCGTAGATATTGTTGTGGGTCTTCCTTACTCTGAAAGCGAGTGAATTTAGGAAGCTCCCAATGGTTAGGGTATGGTCGAATAGGGACGGAAGGATGGATGGGCTCGTTGCAAATTTGGTCATATGACAAAGAATTGCTTGAACCGGAAATGGAGGCTTCGAGACTGGACATTTTATCCATCAGCATCTTGATAAGATCTACTGACGGATTGGTGGGTTGAGCGCCCCCTAAGTTGTAAGGCGCTTGGAAGAGGATAGAGGAGGCGTGCGACATAGTCGGTTGTACAATGTACGGATGACTAGTCGCAGGGGCAGAAGTGGAGGCTAAAGGTGGTTGGGTAGAAGACATAGCTAGGCCTGATGTTGCCACGAGAGGTTGGATCGTGGTAACAGGGGCCAAGGGATAAGAAGCCACCCTGGTGTTGATAGGGGCCAGGGTAGGCAGAATAGAGACGATGAGGTTTTGAAAAGGAGTGGATAGCGGTTGAGCGGGTTGAGGTTGACAGGGGGCCGGAACCCCGGTGGAAGTGGGCCCAATGATAGAGGGAGAGGCCACACTTGGAGGATTGGTCAAAGTCTGGTCAGTGGTCAAAGCGATGGCTTGAGTGTCCAAAGGTTGAACTATGGATGCTGTCGATACAGCCGTAGTTGCGGCAAGGGAGGTTGGCATTCCGTAGATTGGATTGCCCAAGGAGTCTCGCGTTCGGCTATGCGCGAGATAGTGTTGCAAGGCCTTGACGTTGAGGTCCAAGAATCGCTCAAAATCTTGGTCCCCTTCTTGGACAATGGGAGTCTATGGCGGGGTTGGACGGGTAGGAGTTCTTTCAGTCTCCGAGTTGAACTCCATTGTAGGCTTGGTCACGGACGGGGTAGACGGAAGTGGTTGACGGCTAGCGTGGTTGACAAGAGCCTTGGCTTGGCTACGAGTCAAAACCATGCAAGGCAAAGAAGGTTCAGGTTTTAGGAACTGTGTTGTTCAGTTTCAGAAAACCAGGATGGAGTCTTTGACAGAGAAGGGACAGGTTTCAGGCTGCTGGTTTTGAAAAAAAGGACAGTGACAGAGACCGACGTCGGTTGAAAAACCGATGTCGGTAAGAAATGTGGCTGACGTCGGTGAGATAACTGATGCCGGTAATAGATGAAGCCGACGTCGGTAGTAGAACCGATGTCGGTGACAGGGGAAAGCTGACGTCGGTGGCAAAACTGATGTCGGTGACTGTGTTTTCCAGAGAACCAAAAGATTTGAAGATTCTTGGAAAAACAAAGGAGAAAGCGTCCTCACTCACTCAAACAAACAGATGAGAAGAGGAAAACAAAGAGAGACAGACAAGCCTAAGCGATAAATCCTAGGAATTAACCTTAGAAATTGTGGCTTATGCCTTAGATGAATGTTTGGGGAGATGGGCTGTCAAGAAGGTCCTAAAAGAAGTAGTCTAGAGCTGGTTTCAGGTCTTGTTTTAGGTGCTCAAAGATCTGTGTTAGGGTCTGGTACGTGGCCTGGTGCTAAGGAGCAAGCTCCCCTCACTTCACGATTCTAGTGGTTAGCTGGTCTCGCTTAGCCAAGATATACCTCGCCTAGAGTTTATCCTCCACCAGAGAACGGAGTGGGCTTCCCCCTTGGTGATGAAATCCAAGTAGGGTCACCGGGACGGGTAAGGTATCCGCTGGGGGATGAAATCCCAGTCGGGCCTTGTCTCAAGTAAGTTTTATGTTCGTTTTAGTGCATGTGGTTCGGTAGTGTAACATCAAGTGTCTACGATTTATTCAATATGCAGATTTAAGTTACTAGATGTGGACTAAGAAGATGCAAGCACAAGCAGAGATGAATGCAAAGTGTTTTAATGCCCAAGTCGAAATGTGATGTTTGTTATGAAGACAAGTTTGAGAAAGGGTTGAGAGTATGATGTTTAGACTAGTCTAGAAATGCAAGGAATAAAGATTCATTTTAGTCCTGCTTATAGTGTCATTGAGAAGAAAAGAAGGAGGAGAAAAGGTAAGAACCTAATGCTCCTAAATGAATGAAGAAGAAAAAGGAACCCAGGAGGAACCTAGGGTCCCATCGGGCGTGCCATGATGTTTCTATCGCTAATTCACTTTTTAGATTATAAAGAGAGAAGAAACTAAAGAGATAAATGGACAAGGCATGTGAAGTACCTAGATAAAGATCGCGCACCGTAATCCAGACGTTTGTGAGCACCCCTCTTTGGCTGTGGAGGAATGACACCTGCAAAGAAAAGGAACTTGGACAAGAAAATGTTAGATGGATAGGCGGTGGGTTGCCAAGCAAAAGCTTGTTCCCGGAAGTGTGAAAACTTACTCAAGGGAGGTCAACCCACTGATAACAGACAGATAAATGACCAAGGAAATACAGAATGCCCGAATACAGAAATGACAAAGAAATTAGAAAGGAAAGAAAAGACAAAATGATTACCTGAAGGAGTTGTCGGGCTGATGATAGTCGCCGAGGTCGGAAATGTCGCCGGTGTCGGTTATCTGATCTGCCGACATCGGTTATCTTTCCGACGTCGGTTGGGGAAATGACCGGCGTTGGTCGGGGTTGTGGCCTGTAGTCGGGTCTGGGTTGGTTTCTGGACTGTGGACGGGTCCGGTTTGTGGACAGGGTCGAGACAGAGTTCGGGGACAAATTTGGATGGACTGAGGAATGCTCTGGTTCTGATTAGGTGCCCTGTATAGGGTCTTTGTTGACAGGGGGATGAGGAAGTTGTCTGGGATTGTGTAGAAAGGGAGACAGGGAAGAGGAAGATGGACAGGGGACAGGGTCTGAGAAGGCTTTTCAGCCTCTCAGGGGAAGGACACAGCTAGCGGAAGACAGTAGATAGGATAGATAACTGAGACTAAATGAAAGAATGAAATGAAATAATAGACTGTGCTTACCTTTGGCTTGCTGACTGAAGAATAGAGGAGCTGTTGTTGGAGCCACGAAATACTTGTCAAGAAGAAAATCCCTGATCCAGAGTCTTTGCACCTATTACTGCTATTGCACGAGGTCCAGATGAAGAAGAGACGAATGCCAAAACACCAAGAGAATTCTGTTTGCGAGCTCAAGGGTCCAGGTGAAGAAGAGACGAATGCCAAAACGCCAAGAGAATTCCGTTTGCGAGCTCAAGGGTCCAGGGGCTACAACGGATGCAGAAAGAGGTAATGAAGGCTGCCGACACTGGTAGTTTCGCCGACGTCGGCCGAAGGGTCGCTGACGTCGGTGGTGGCAGAATGGGGAAGAGACTAAAAATAGCCTCTGCCCATTCTTGCACGCCGCCGGACGAGGGGTTGTGGGAAGAACGGTCACGAGGATGCCTAAATGGGCGTGGGGGGAAGATAATGAGGAGATTTGACATAATAAATGCTAGGGGGAAGGTGGAGGGATTCAAGGGAGGATCCAAGGTGGCAAGGGTGGGGTGGAAAGGGGGCCACTTTAAAATATTTAAGTTATTTTAATCATATGAAGGCCAAGGGTTAGGATATGGGTTTGAGGCAAACAAGGGGGAGAACCAAGGTGCAGACACGTTTGCGGTGTCTACAGACATAACAATAAATTGAGGACATCTCAAGTCCTAAATGCTAGTGTTGTTGAAAACTTGATGTATGCAATAGTCAGTGCTAGACATGATATAGCTCATGCATCGAGAGTAGTGATCATATTTAAGTAAAATATTAGAAATGAATTTTGGACTATGGTGAATAGGATCTTCAAGTATTTACATGGGAAATTTAACTATAAAACGTGCTATCAAGGTAATCTTGGTGAAATTAAGACATTGAATTTGCATGGCTTTGTGGATTCTGATTAGGATGGAGATCTTGACTACCATAGATCTAGCAATGCATATGTGTTCAAATTTTTCAATGGAGATGTAATTTGGGTGAACAATCAACAAGAAAGTGTTGTTATATCTACCACATAGGCTAAGTAAATGGTTACTATTCATGTAAATAAGGAATCAATTTGGAATAAAAAATTATGTTCCACTATTGGGATCATTAAAAATAATATAACAATATATTATGAAAATAAAATTAAATTTTATCTAGAAAATAATCCCGAGTATCTCTCTTGAATGAAACACATTGATATCCCATATCATTTTGTATGGGAAATGGTGGAGGAGAATAATATATTTCTATATAAAGTGGACATGGATATAAATTTTTATGATTCACTTATGAAGATTATGCATACTAATAATTTTTCTTTGTGAAAAATATCTATGGGCATATTTCCCTTAGCTACTAAAATTATGTATTTGTGAACACATGCAATATGTTCAACAAGTGGGATAATGTTTGATATTTTTTGTATAATTTTCATGTGTTAAAAACTTATGTAGAGTAACTCTTGCATGATTTGCTATAACCTCATTCTAATACCTATAATTAATAGTGAATGCATTCTTGACTCTGACACCTACAAACACAAATCCCTATGCATTCAATCTTCTCAGTCCATCTTGGGTATCAAATCCTCACTAAGTTTTCATTATCCTCTAATAAATTTTAATAAGTGTCTTGAAGACATTTATCTACATTTAAAACCTACCATACACTTAAATCTCTTTGATACATTTCATCCTATTTATCTTCTAACTCCCTTTCATTCATTATACTCACTAGTCTGCTTGCTTATCAACACCCAACTCACCTTTCTTGTTGATATATCTTTTGTATCAACAATATTTAACTTGGTTAATGTCTATGAGGTTAAATACACTTTATTCCACCTTACTAAAACTCTCTCACAACCTTAAGTGTCTACTTTGCATCTCAATCTTTCAACCACAACTATCATCTAGTATATTTTTTTCTATCAAAATTGCATTGTACGAATGGTATGGACTAGTTATTGAGAAACCAAAACATATTTATATCACCATATATCTTATTATACTTATCCATGAAATTTAAATACCTAAATCCTCTTCTTTCACCCTTTTATAGCTCTTACTTCTTTCCAATTATCCCTTTTAGGTCTAATCAACCCCTATTTGTAACTCAGACCCCATTTTGCTATATGTATAGTCCTAAAATGTTATAAAAAATTTAAAATATCACTATTATATTTAAATAATAATATACTACCAAATTTAATTCATTTTTACTGGTCTAATCATTAGTTATCTCACTCTTGGTTTTAACCCTAGGCTAGGGTTTTCTGTAGACTTACGCAGGCTCGAAAGGGTATAATAACATTTTAATTTATTCAAGATATATTTCATGCATCCAAATGACCATGATAAGGTATAAATACTCTAAAAATAATTTTACCAAGCTTTAAATTTTATTGATCACCTTCTATTCATGTTTTATTCCTTGTTTCTCAATCTTTTTGTACTGACAATCTGCTTGTGTAAAGAAATATAGGGTTTTAAGTATACATTTACCTTCTTTTTACTTTTTGATACTAAAAAAAGGTTATATAACCTTATATGTATCCTTATAACCATCCTCATATCATAAAAAAACTCTCAACCATTCATTATTTTATCATATAATCAAGTTTCTTTAAACATAGTCTGACTGTGTAAGCTTGAACAAGGGTTTTGTAGATTTATAAACTCACCTGATGCCTTCAAAATTTCCATCAATTCCACCTTTAATATGATTTATCATCTAAAATATCACCATTCCTCAATATTCTCTTTCCTTTCACATATTTTATTATCTAAGACTCATACTCACTTTAAATTGACTAGTTATTGCTAACAGGGTTCTCAACTTATTAATCTGGAAATTGTAATCTTTATTGACAAAAAATACAATTTACATGTGTAAACAACTTCACTCACCAAATTATATGCTCCTAGGTTCCACTCCCACTACTTTTAAACTTACTTGATGGGTTTATAACATTAATCTCTTAGAATCCACTCAGAACATTGAAATAGTCTTGCAATATCTATGTTTCTAGTGCATTCCAAGTACTATTTCAAAGGTTAAAGGATTAAAACACATTAAATTTTATCCAATAAACAATAAAAACACAAATATTATAGTAAATTAACTATTAATCACTCAACTTAATTTATTCTATGAACATATATAGTCAAACCTTTGTCTCATGGATAGAATATAGAGGATTTTACAATCTTTTCTCAATCATTCTTGAATCTCCTCCTTAATTTTGTCTCCATTGACTTCTAACTAAACTTGTAAATTACATAATAATTACCTACTAAATATTATCTATGAGACTAACTCTACTTCACAGCAAAACTCATTACATATACATGGGCAATTACCTTCATTACATAACTAACTTTGACATCTACCTTCAAAAGGCTTACATTCAATATTCTTGATTTATGATTTCTAATGTACATAAATTAATCTTTATCAACCTAATAGACTCTCTTAGTACCCCTTACACACAATTAATAACATGAATTTCATTAACAATTACTTCAAAACACTTCTAGAATACTAACAACAATTTAAATATTCAAATTAGTGTTTTGGTGGGAAAAGCTCCCAAGGCAAAGAACAACCAATACCATGATACCTCATGAATTATATCACCTTATTGTGTGTCTAGAATACCTATAACACCAAAAATAAGCCAAAAATAATGAAAAAAACATTTTATTAAATGAACTTGTTTGATGCCCCTACATCATACTCCTAGGCAAGAAAGAAAGTAAACTTAATTGGACTGTTGCACTTTTCTTCCTTGTTTTCCAATTCATCTCTCTTTGATCCTCTATGTTTTTACTTGATCCACCATGCTTCAACTTCTCCTCTATTTTATTCTCTTGCTTGCCTCTATCAAATACCATTCTCTTTCCTTGCTTACTTGCACCAATTAGTACTTCTTGTGGACTTCTTTGAAGTTTTCATCTATCACATAGATTGAAGATGCACCAAATCATTGTTGTTGTACCTATAATCTTATCTTCCCATGATATCATCACCATCCTTTCAATAAGAAGATTGGTAATTTCATTCCCAACTACTTCATTCTCTTGTACTACTACAACTAATGCTTCCTCCTACTATATTTTGTCCTTCACCAAGTGAATCTCATCTATTGCAACTACCTTCTCCTCATCATCCACCATTTCACCTTGCAATGATCTCTCTAAGGCTACAAATTCTACATCTACCTGTTATTGACTCACATAAACAAATGTATAATCAAATTATTTACCTTGGTCAAATAATTGCATCTCATTTTCCAAGCCTTCAATGAGGCCTTCCTATTGGGTTGCTACTTCTTTGTCATTTTCATCACATAATTAGTTTCCACTCTCTTCTTTTACTTCACTCAAATTCATCACCTCCTCCTCAATTTGTTGTTCAACTTATTCCTCTTGTGAACTTAGTTATTCACTCATCCTATACCTCCTCATCTCTCTTTTGAGTTTCTTACAAAGCAAATTTTTCTTCCTTATTTCATCTCTCATAGCCTACATCCTTCTTCTCTTTACCTATTGCCTTATTAACCAATTAGTTGATTTTTTCCTCATCACCCATCCAAAACATGGGTTATCAATTTATCTCATATGCTATACTATGGTTATCAAATCATCTAACTGCTACCTCATCTCTTGAATTTCTTTTTCCATCTCTATCTTCTTGGTGTCAACTTGTACCTTCATCTCCTTATTGTAGCTTACATCAACTATACCATGTTTCCTCTTATCTCTATCTATCTTCATCTTTTCCTCTTGTTCTCACCTAGACCTACTTTCCTTAACAATCCTTTCTCTTACTTTCCACTCATGACCATTAACTTGTTCTCTTTCTTTCTCTATGATAAGCCTCATCCAACTTCCTTATTATGACCTCTCACTTGGGTCTATCACTTCCTCTTGTCCTTTGACCAAGAATCTTTTCTCTCTCCTCAATATCACTCTTAATATTTCTAATATCTCTCTCTTTTCTTCATAATCCTCATTGGATTTAGGGATTACCACCACTTTGTCAACCTTCATTCACACTTTAAGACCATTATATGATCATATCATTACATAAAATGAAAACTAAAAAAATAAGAATGTACCTTGTTTGCTTGCTGACCTTCTTGTTCTTCATCCCATGAAGATGTCACTTTAATACCAAATTATGGAGAGGAAATATTGCATACTTGTTGGGAAAATAACAGAAGCACACAATTGATTACCAAATACAAGCAACTTAATATGCGGAATTAACCAGAATCATAAGTAACTAGAATTTAGAAATAACACAGAATATGAGAGACAATACACAACTTGTATTAAAACTCTTCCAGAAGGAAATACAATAAAGAAGGCTACCACAGTTCTTCTTACTTACACACCTCTAGGTCTCCCACACCTCTAGGGAATAAACAATAAATCTTCCCTCAAAGCTCTCTCTCTTAGGTCCCAACACACAACTCAAACACAGAGTTGGTGTTCACCTCCAACCAGCCAGTATCCACTACTGCCAGTTCTCCAGTGCTCCATGCACACCACAAGTGCTCCACGCACTCCACAAGTACACAAACGTACTTCAAGTAGATCTCCCCTGAACTGCAACAACCTACAACCCAAATGATCTCACTTATGGAAGGATCTTCCTTGCCTTCCTCTTTGCTCTCTTTTTGAGTACACGCTGTACTCCAAGTAGATCCTGCCTGATCCTACTCCCTGTTGTGTTGCTATCCTCTCTGATCTTGCACACTTGCAAATCAATATGGTTCTACACACCTGTGAACCTTAGACCTTACACACACATACACCTGCAGATCAATGATCTTACTTACCATGTAGATCTCCTAAAGTAGTCATGCACACCTGATGACCAAGATCCTACACCCTTGAAGAATCCTGCTGACTCTCCAAAACCAGTACCCACCTTGGTACTACTATGGAACTAGGAGGAACACCCTTGCTCACCTCACACACAGAAGAAGCAAACATTTCTCAACTCAAACTAGAACACCTTACAATACAACCAATGAGTCTCTTAAATAGATCTCATGCAAACAAAAATTAGACACCTAATTACAATAATTAGATCCGCGACTTCTAGTCTAAATTTGGCTCTTGACATGCAAACACTTGGTTTGTTAACTAACTGCCCGTAACACTCGTAGCTCGAACCACACAATTGACCGATGTCAGTCCCTATCTTCTTAGAGGTGACCGACGCCGGCCGATCCATGACCAACGTCGGTTGTTATCCTTGTCTAATCCTGCCGATGTCGGTTGGCCTGACTGACGCCAGTGTCTATGACACTCAACAAACTCTCTGCAACCTCCTCCTCTATTTGCATCAGTGAAGCTTTGAGCTCCACAACCTAACAATACTTTGATTTAACCTCACTATTATACCTATAATGAACTATGCATGCATTCTTGACTCTGACACTTGTAAACATAAGTCCTTATGAATTCAATCTTCTTAGTCCCTCTTGGGTGTCAACTCCTCACTAATTTTGAATTATACTCTAAAAAAATTGAATAAGTGTCTTAAATACATTTCTCTACCTTTGGATACTACCATATACTTCAATCTCTCACATACATATCATCCTTTCTATCTTATAACTTCCTTTCATTCATTATACTCACTAGTTTGCTTGCTTGTCAACACCCAACTCACCTTTCTTGTTGATCTAGGTTTTGTATCAATAATATTTAACTTGGTTAACCTTTATGAGGTTCAATACACTTGTTTCCACCTTGTTGACACTCTCTCACAACCTTAAGTGTATAATTTGTATTTGATTCATTTAACCATAACTATCATCTAGTAGCCTTTTTCTATCAAAACTACACTGTATAGATGGTACGAACTAGTTATTGAGAAACCAAAACTTGTTTATACCAAAATCTATCCTCTTACACTTCTGTATGGAATTTTAGGATCTAAATCCTTTGCCTTCACCCTTTTCTAGCTCTTCCTTCCAATTAGCCCTTCTAGGCCTAATCATGATGTCCCTATTTGTAACTTAAACCCCATTTTGTTGTACATATAATCCTATAATGTTATAAAAAATCAAAATATCACTCTTCTCTTCAAATACTATCAGACTACCAAATTTAATTAATCTTTACTAGTCTAATCATTAATTATCTCAATTTTAGTTTTAACCCTAAGCTAGGGCTTTTTGCACACTTACACAGGCCCAAAAGGGTATAATAATAGTTTATTTATTCAAACTAGATTTCATGCATCCAAATGACCATGATAAGGTCTACCTACCCTAAACACAACTTTACCAATCTTCAACTTTGATTGATCACCTTCTATTCATGTTTTATTCCTTGTTTCTCAGTCTTTTCATACACACAGTTTGCTTGTGTAAAGAAATATAGGGTTTTAAGTATACACTTACCTTCTTGTTGATTTTTGATGATATACCAAGGTTATATCACCTTATAGGTATCCTTCTAACCATCCTCATATCATAGAAAACTCTCAACCATTCATTATTTCATCATACAATCAAGTTTTTTAAAACACAGTCTGACTGTGTAAGCTTAAACGTGGGTTTTTTTACATTGATAAACTCAAATGATGCCTTTAAGATCTCCTTAAAGTATCCATTTTATCTTATTTAACCTCTAAAATATCACCATCCCTCAATAACATCTTTCCTTTCACATATTTTGTTATCTAAGACTCATAATCAAATTTAATTAACTGGTTACTGGAAATAGGGTTCTTAACTTATTAATCTGGAAACTGTAATATTTATTGATAGAAAACAAAATTCACATGTGTAAAAAACTTCACTCACCAAATTATCTTCTCTTTTTTTCCACCCCCACTTCTTGTAAACTCCCTTGATAGGTTTATAACATTAATCTCTCAGAATCCACTTAAAACATTGACATAGTCCTATAATATCTACTTTTCTAGTGCATTATAAGCACTATTTCAAATGTTAAAGGCTTCCAACACATTAAATTGTAGTTAATAAACAATAAAAACACATATATTATAGTGACATCACTATTAATCACTCAAATTCATTGATTTTATGCATATATATAGTCATAAATCTGTCTCATGGATAGAATACAAAGGATTTTACAATCTTTTTTCATTCATTCTTGAATCTCCTCCATAATTATATCTCCATTAACTTATAACTAGCCTTATAACTTCCCTAATAATTACCTACTGACTCTTCTCTATGAGACTAACTCTAATTGACACCAAAACTCATTACATATACATGGGCAACTACCTTCCTTGCATAACTAACTTTGATAACTACCTTCAAAAGGCTTATATTCAAGATTCTTGATTTATGCTTTCTCATGTACATAAATTACTCTTTATCACCCTCCTATACTCTCTTAGGACCCCTTACACACACTTAGTAACATGAATTTAGTTGAAAACTACTTCAAAACACTTCTAACATACTAAGACCATTTCAAATATTCAAATTGGTGTTTTATCGAGAAAAGCTCCCAAGGCCAAGAATAACCAATACCATTCTACCTGATGACTTATATCACATTCTTAGGTCTCTATAAGACCTCTAACACCAAAACTAAGCCAACAATTATGAATACACATTTTATTACATGATATTATTTGATACCCCTACATCATACTCTCGAGGAAGAAAGAAAGTGAACTCAATTGGACTGTTACACTTTTCTTTCTTGTTTTCCGATTCATCTCTCTTGGATCCTCTATCTTCTATTACTCCACCATGATTCATTTTCTCCTCTCTTTAATTCTCTTTATTTCCTCTATTAAAGACCATTCTCTTTACTTGCTTACTTGCACCAATCAGTACTTCTTGTGCACTCTTTATTTGAAGTTTTCCTTTATCATATAGGTTGTAGATGCCCCAAATCATTATTGCTATACCTATACGCTTATCTTCCCATGATGTCATCACCATGATTTCAATATGAAAATTTTTAATTTCATTCCCAACCACTTCATTTTCTTATACTACTGTAACTAATGCTTCCTCGTAGTATCTTTTGTCCTTCACCAAGTGACTCTCATATGATACAACTACCTTCTCCTCCTCATCCACCATTTCACCTTGAAATTATGTCTCTAAGGCTACCAATTTTTCCTCTACCTATTCTTGAATTAAATAAAAAAATGTATAATCAGATTTTTAACCTTGGTCAAACAATTACATCACATTTTCCAAGACTTCAATGAGGCCTTCATACTAGGTTGCTACTTCTTTTTCATTCTCATCACATAACAAGTTGCCACTCTCTTCTTTTATTTCACTCAACTTCATCACCTCATCCTCAAGGTGATGCTCAACTTCTTCCTCTTGTTCACTTATCTATTCAATCATGCTATACCTCCTCATCTCTCTTTGGAGTTGCTTGCAAAGCAACTTTTTATTCCTTCTTTCATCTCTCATAGCCTACATCCTTCTTCTCTTTATCTATTGCCTTATTGGACACTTAATTTATTTCTTCCTCATCACCCATACACAACATGGGATCCCAATTTATCTCATGTGCTCTACTATGGACATAAAATCACCTAACTATTGTATCATCTCCTACATTTATTTTTCCATCTCTATCTTCTTGGTGTCATCTTATACCTTCATATCCTTGTGGTAGTTTACATCAACTATGCCCTATTTCCTCTTACCTCTTTCTATCTTCATATTCTCCTTTTGGTATCACCTATACCTAATCTCCTTCATATTCTCCTTTTGGTATATTAATTTCCACTCATGACCATTCACTTGGTCTCTTTATTTCTCTATGATAAGCCTCATCCACTTGCCTTCTTATGACCTCTCAATTGGGTCTATCACTTCATCTTGTCCTTTGACTAGGACTCTTTTATCTCTCTTCAAGCTCACTCTTGAGCTTTACAATATGTCTCTATTTCATTCACAAGCCTCACTACCTTCAAGGATTACTACCACTCTCTCAACATTTATTCACACTTTAACACCATTGCATGATCATATCACTTCATAAAATAAAAACTAAAAGAACAAACATGTACCTTTTTTGCTTCCTAACCTTCTTTTTCTTCTTTGCATGAACATGATGCTCTAATAAAAAATGATGTAGATAAAATATTTCATACTTTTATATAACTTCAATTTGAAACCTACAATGAAAAATGAATGCATTCTTGACTCTAACACCTATAAACACAAATCCTTATGCATTCAATCTTCCAAGTCCCTCTTGGGTGCCAACTCCTCACCGAGTTTGCATTCTCCTCTTATAAATTATAATAAGTGTATTTAATACCTTTTTATGACTTTGGAACCTACCATACACTTCAATCTCTCTATACATATCATCTTATCTATCTTCTAACTCCCTTTCATTCATTATACTCACTAGTCTGCTTGTTTGTCAACACCTAACTCATTTTTCTTATTGATATAGATTATGTATCAATAATATTTAAATTTTTAATCCTATATGAGGTTAAATAAACTTATTTCCACCTTACTAACACTCTCTCACAACCTTAAGTGTCTAATTTACATCTCAATCCTTTAACTATAACTATCATCTAGTAGCCTTTTTTCTATCAAAACTACACTATACAGATAATACAGACTAGTTATTGAGAAACCATTTTATTTTTATACCATAATATATCCTCTTACACTTATCCATGAAATTTAAAGACCTAAATCCTTTGCCTTCACCCTTTTCTAGCTCTTTCTTCTTTCCAATTAGCCCTTCTAAGCTTAATCAGTCCTTGTTTGCAACTGAGACCCCATTTTGACCTACACACGGTCCTAAAATGTTATAAAAACTTTAAAATCTCACTCCTTTATTCAAATAATAATATAACACCAAATTTCATTCATTTTTACTATTCCAATCATTAGTTATCTCACTTCTGATTTTAACCCTAATCTAGGGTTTTCTATAGACTTGCACATGCTCGAAAGGGTGTAAAACTAGATTAATTTATTAAAACTATATTTAATGCATAAAAAAACCATTATAAGGTCTACCTACCCTAAACACAACTTTAATAATCCTCAAATTTGATTGATCACCTTTTATTCATGTTTTATTCCTTGTTTCTCAGTCTTTTTGTACACACAATCTCCCTGTGTAAAGAAATATAGGGTTTTAAGTATACACTTAACTTATTATTGATTTGTGACACTCCACCAAGGTTATATCACCTTATAGGTATCATTATAACCATATTTATATTATATCAAACTCTCAACCATTCATTATTTCATCATACAAGCAAGTTTATTTAAACACAATCTGACTGTGTAAGATTGAACAGGGTTTTATACATTAATAAACTCAACTGATGCCTTCAAGCTCTAATTCAAGTCTCCATTTCATCTTATTTATCCTCTAAAATATCATCATCCATCAATAGTCTCTTTCCTTTAAGATATTTTTTTATCTAAGATTCATACTCAAGTTAAATTGATTGGTTATTAGAAACAAGGTTCTCAACTTGTTAATCTAGAAGCTATAATCTTTATTGATAGAAAATATAACTTAAATGTGTGAAAAACTTCCCTAAACATCGACACAGTCCTATAATATCTACTTTTCTAATACATTACAAGCATTATTTCAAAGTTTAAAGGATTCTAAAACATTAAATTATAGCCAATAAATAATAAAAACATAGATATTATAGTGACATCACTATTAATAACTCAAATTCATTGATTATATTCATATATATAGTCACAACTATGTCTCATAGATAGAATACAAAGGCTTTTACAATATTTTCTCTTTCATTCTTGAATCTCTTCCATACTTATACATCCATTAACTTATAACTTCCCTAATAATTACCTACTAAATATTCTCTATGATACTAACTCTAATTCACATGAAAACTCATTACATATACATGGGTAATTACCTTCCTTGTACAACTAACTTTGATAACTACCTTCAAAAGGCTTATATTCAATATTATTTCTTTATGCTTTCTCATGTACATAACTTAATCTTTATCACCCTCCTAGACTCTCTTAGTACCCCTTACACACACTTAATAACATTACTTTCATTGAAAACTAATTCAAAACACTTCTAACATACTAACAACATTTCAATTATTCAAATTGGTATTTTGGCAAGAAAAGCTCCCAAGGCCATGAACAACCAATATTATGCTACCTGGTGACTTATATCACCTTATTCAGTCTCCAAAAGACCTCTAACACCAAAACTAATCCAAAAATGATGAGAAACACATTTTATTACATGAACTTGTTTGATGCCCCTACATCACAACCCTTAGATATTATATGGATAGGCACAAATTTCGGGTCTTATAGGTACTTTAAAAAAATAATGTTTTGATGATTTGGTAGGTATTTCTACCTATAGTAAAAATATAAGTGGTGTTACAAACCATAATTTTTTAGGGAACCATTATGGTTTATATTCTTGTCCCATGGTTTTCGTATTCTTAGTATTGTAAGACTGCTTAGATAGTTGCCTATTGATGTGCCTATATAGACTCACTCATGCAGTAGGGGTAAAGTAGAAATGACAAGTATATTATTTTATTATAAGATGGTTAAGTTAATCAAATAGTAAATGAGGTTACTATGTTGGGTTTTTTTTCTTGTTAGAGTTTTTTAGGTGAAATATTGTGTGCTCTGTAATATTATTTGTGTGATATTTGTCCTATTCAAAATTTGGCATAATATTCTATTGATATTGCTTCACTAATAATGGTTTATCGATCATTTTATATTCATTTTGAGTATTAAATTTGGTGAATTTGATTTTATTGGCAAGCGATCACTCAAACTCAACTTATATAATTTCTAACTTACAAGATTGTTCTGGGTTTGTGAAAGATTATGATGTTATTTGAGCATATTCTATTTAACTAGTCCATATTTTTTAATTAAAGTTTGCACTTTTTTTTATAAATGTGAGATCATTTTATTTATGTAATAGGTTGGTTTATTTTTCATGAGAATAATTTAAATATGAGGAAAAATTTATCATCTAATAGTGTAAAATACTTCATTCAAAAGTTAATTTTAGATAAAGAGGATCTAATAGTTGTATTTGAAAAGAGTTAAGTTGATATGTATAAGAAAAAAAATCATTTTATTCTTTTTTTATCATTATCTAGTGAAAATAAGTAGGATATAATAAAACTATCAATGGAACTAATTATAATTAATGAGTTTATGAACGTGTCTTTGAAATTACTAGAGATCCTCCTATTTTAAGCATTTTTAGAAGAATTATAATGAATTTCAAACATTTTTTAGATGCAAAGGAATGATTAATATAATAAGGGAATGTTCAGTGTAAGTAAAAAGATAGGCTTTGCTTGGTGAAAAAATTGTGTGTAGTATAATTTCTCAACACTTTTTGAGGCAATATTGGAGAGATCACATCAAGGTGGATTAGGCTAAAAAATTCCATGAAGGAAGAAAATTATAAGATGAACACAATGGATTTTTTTTTATAGATAATTGAGGGTTAAGGTTCCTCACATAATATTTATAATCTAACTAGTAACAAACCACACATCTTAGATAATATCCTTGAGAAGGCAAGAGATACAAAAAAAAACCAAATAAGCTGACACCAAACTAACATAAACCAAGTATATATGGCTACCACTAGAGGGGACAACATAAACAAAACTATCCAAGTATAATAAAAAAAATGGATACCACCCTAGAAAAAAAAACATAGACATACATAAAAAAAAGACACTAAGACAAATTACATACAAAAAGAAAGACCTTAATTTGCCCACAAGGATGGACCATAATGCTCCCCATCAACCCATTTCATCATTTTCTATTAAGGGCCAAAGCATGACATTGATATAGAAAATTTTACCATTTATTCCTCTAAAGGTGGCACTGGGCAACCACCTAATGTATGGGATCAAAGGTTGGACTCAAGCTAAGCACACATGACAAAATAGGTCAGTTTTTGAGTATGAGCCACCTCAATCCCATTAAGTGATGCTTCTAAAGTATTTATTAGGGTTGGTAGAGGACAACCACCTCCATACATCTATTCCAAAATCTAAGTAGTGGTGAGCACATGAGAGACTGACGTAACCCTAAGATAGTTGAAAGAGAAGGAAAAGGAGCTTGAAATGTGCTCACATCCATATGGGTAATAAATCTACCAATTATAGTGGGGGGGGGGCTAAATATAGCCCTAGAATTTATCCAAAATGGATAAATCCACACAAAAATACTCTTTGATCTCACAAAATATATACAACTGAATGACATCATATACCTCCATCCTTGAGAGGTTTAATTCTAATGTGCACTTGGTTATAAAATCCTCAATTACATCTCATCACGCAATATTGGAATGAAGATTTATTAATCATTCCACTATAAACTTTACTAGTTCAATGTCCTCCACTAATAACATCATATTGATTATGAATAAAGACACAATGTTAAAATTTATATTGACCCTATAAGGTGTATCTAAGAAAACCAGGCCTATAATTTCTTTGATTACTTCTAGAACTAGCCTAAATTGAATCATAAAGACATTTTAAAGATGGGCTTCACTAACAATGAATTCAAAAGACATTTCATAATTCTCATAAAAAACATGTATTAGTGGTTTACTAATGGTTATTTGGGCTAGGTGATCCATTAAAAATAACACATATAGCTCCCACCTTCAACCAAAAAATATTTCTTGATTATAAATACTTCAAGTTGAATATAATTCACTCTTCTCAATGGCAAGCTACCTCCTTTTAGACTAACACACATGTGAGGTGTAAATATTGATGGATCAAAATGTTTAAAGATACATTCCCTCTTGCTACCAATAAAAAACACAATGGACAAGGTACTACACTAGGAAAGTGAGAGGGAATGCATAATAACTAGCCATAATAACCTCAGGCCAAACATCCCAAACATTTTTCATAACAAGGTTTAGAGATTGTGAGATACCTAGATTGGATATAAAATCCACTAAAAACTTAGCCTCATGATAATATAGAGACACCTCCCATGAATTTATAGAACTAATAATATCCCAAACTTGCATGAGATGTTTTTATTTATCCAAGAATAAGCCCCCTAATTTTAGAGTGCTTAGACTAGAACCATTTAGTCCCCTTTCAAGATTAAATTCTCAATGCCACATTAAACAATCACATTCACACCTAGGGCCAATGATTGTGTTTGGGATTCATTATTGGACCCATCACTTAAATTGAGAGTGGTTACCATAATTAGATATCCTTCATATTAAACAATTAAAATTAAAATTAACCAACCACATAAGCACCGAGATTTCCCTAAGTAGCTCAATTAAAATTGTGTTTGAATAATTAAATAACAGGTGGTTTGTATCCTCCTCCTCATCAAAATAAAAAAAATATTAAGAGAGCCCTTCCACTCCAATATCGCATAGCCTATCAAAAGTTAGTAATCTATTTTGAGTCATGCAAGTCTTTTGATCCTATGTTGCAAGTATTTTGATCCTAGCACCACCCCCTATTCAAGGTAGATAAAATTCATCCCATTTCAATAATTAGGCCTTATTTTTATCCTTTTTTCCTTGACACAAAATAATTTATTATTAAATTGAGATCCTTGATAACCTTTGTTAGAGGGTACATAACTAACATGATAAGATTTGGAGGGCACTCATAATTGATTTTATGAGGGTGACTATGCCTATAAGAGAGATCCATTTTCCCTTAAAAGTCTCAAATATAACACAAAAATACTTTATTATATTTTCCCCTAGACTAACATTGCTTGCTTCCCCAAAGAGGGGAACCCCTAGGTATTTTTTTGGAAGATGTTTGATCTTAAAATTTAAGATATCAGTGATGTGGAGTTAGGCCTATCTTTCCACATTCAAGAATTAGATTTCATATTTATTTTCATTAACCAACTATCCTAAGGTCACCTCATAGTTCAACAAGATTTTTTTGTGAATGTGAGCCTCAAGAGTAGTAGCAACACCAAATAGGATGGTGTCATTGACGAACTCATGATGCGTGAACTTATCCAACCCTACTATCACTTGGATCCAATTTAGCTTTCCTTCAGAGAGAGTCATTCAAATTGACCTGCTAAAAGCTTTGACCATGAAGATGAAGAGGAAAGGTGAAATTAGTTCCCATTTCCTCAAGCCCCTAAAAACTTAAAATAAACTAGCTAACTTACCATTAACCAAAATGGAAAACCACTGACTGGCTATACAATTGAATATCCAATTACACCATATTTTATCAAAGCCAAATTTTTCCAATACTTTGATCAGGAAACACTAGATTACCCTATCATAGGCTTCACTAATATCTAATTTCAATATCATCCCTTTATTTTAGTTTCTTAGGAGAGAGTTCACAATCTCATTGATGATTACGATCCCATCTTGAATCTATCTATCTGGGATAAACCCCCCTTTTCACTAGAGATGAGGTTATCCAAAATAGATTTGAGGTAGAAAGAAATAGCTTTAGAGATGATCTTATACACTATATTATAGATAGAAATAGATCTAGAATTATTGAAAGAGGACTATGAATCACCTTTAGGAACTAGGGTGATGAAGGTATAATTGATGTTTGGGGTAAATTTTTTCTTGAGTTGAGATTATTCCACTTGCTGACAACCTCATCCCCAAAAATGTCCCATAAGATTTGAAATATCCATTAGAAAACCATCTAGACCTGTAGCCTTGTCCTTGGCCATAGAGAAAACCATACCTATAATTTATTCTAGAGGAAAAATCACCATCAAATTTTTATTTTGTTGGGTAGTCACAAGTCAAGGGATGAAATTGGGACTAGTTGATTGAGACACAAGGTTTGAAGCCTTAGTATGATACAATAACTCAAAAATAATCAATTACCTCATTTGTGATAGTAGAGTTGGTGTCAAATACATACCCTTCTAGATTCTTAATATTAGAAATGTGATTAGCCCATCTCCATGCCTAGGTGGAGTTTTGATTTTTTTTTTGTGTTCTTGTCTCCTTCCTTAAGCCATTATTCTCTCAACTTTTATTTCTATTAGACCTCTTCCTTGATATGAAATTAACATTACTCAGATATAAGGGATTTATATTTGTGATATAGATCCACATCCATGCCCATGGTAAACATAATCTAATTTATATCACCTAACTCAGCTTCAACTCTTACCATTTCCTATAAAATGTTTTATAAACAAAATTTATTCCAAGATCATAAGTAGGATTTAATGAATTTCAAATTTTTACTCATCTAGAACACCTTTCTAGATCTTATGCCACTAGTCCTTTATCAAGTCATGTATTAATGGATCCCATAACCATATTGACTCAAATTTAAAAGGGCATAATGGGGGGTACCATCTTCTACTCAATTGGGGCATGCTCAGAAATAGAGATGGGAAGGATATTAATTTCTAGTATCTAATAAATTTCTAGGTAATTTGGAGAGATTAAGAATTTATCTGGTATCTCAGTAATATTATAGAAGCCTTCCCACTAGTTAATCCAAGAAAAATTACCAAATTTTAGAATCATGTCCACAAACCCTACATCAACAACAAATCTTGAAAATTCCTTCTAAGACTAGGTACTCTGAGCAAGTCCACTACTTTTTTATGAGTTGGATAAAATGGAATTGAAGTCCCCATTAATTATACATTTCTAACCAAGGAAATATGCCATTTGGGCTAGGATTTCCTACCAATATTATGATTTAAGGGAGACTAAATTTGGCCCATACAAATTAAACATGTAGAAGGCAATATCAGTTGAAAAATATGAAACTTTATATAGCTTGTAATTATCCCATCAGCTAAAATTTTCTACCCACACCTTAAAAGGGGACCAGCAGATTTCCAAACTGCCTAAAGCTCAATTTGAATCCATAAATAACTCATTCCAAAAAATTTAACCTTTGATCATCAAGTCCTCTACCTCTTATTTTTTCAACTTGGTTTCTTGTAACATAAATTTTTTTAAGCTAATTTTTTGAAACTAACACCACACTAGGTGCCTCTTTTTAGGGTTTTTCAAGCACCTAATATTCTAGGAAAAAATATTCATGGATTAACAGAGGGAATTGTACCCCCTCCCACTTATTAGAGGCTATAAATTATTCCATGGTGGATTGATTACCTTTGGATAATTTAGCTAATATGATGTCCTTGCACAAATTTTGGATTTTTTAGTGTGGGATATATAATTTGGGTGAGAAAGAAGGTAGTCTTTTTGAGATAGAGTGAGGACCTCTTATATTTCAATTCTTCATCATTGCTCATGTATATCATAATAAGGGATAGATAAAAATCTCTAACCCAATCAAAATCTTCCACTTGGGTTAAAATTACTTCCTCCAAAGGTTGATCCATTATGGCTACTCTAATGCATGGTTCAAATTAGAATTTGAGTTTATGAGCCTAATTTGATATGAATTGGATCTCTTTTAACATTTCTGCTTGAGACAAGGCCTGGACACTTTTCAATTTAGCTTTTAAATATAGTGAAACTTCATAATTTAGATCTTTGGGGGTAGAGAGAGGTGTAGGACCCACTAGGGGGAAGATTTTTAGTGTTGTGGCATAATAAATACTTGACATGGGGGCCTAATTTAGGCTTCCATACCTGAATAAACTTTTGGGAAGATCCTTTCAGTGGGTAGTGAATATAAATGTACCCAAAATTTATGCATTTAAAGCATTTTAATGGTATTATTTAAATTAAATTAATTATTCCCATGTACCTTATGAGGATTTAAGAAAAATTCTTTCCTAAATCTTTTCCTCCATATTTAAAAATGAAAAAATGTACATACAAATTAAGAACAGCTTCGTTGGTGATCAGATCAATGCTATTAAAGTCTCCAAATATTAACACAATCCTTTTCAAACATCATTATTTATAATAATCCATTAGGAGACCATATAATTGGATCAAAGTAGGAAAAAATCATTTTTTGTCACAACTAAATCAAAGTTAGGGCACCATGTTGGATGGTGGAGCCTTGTCTTATTTTAATGCCCAATTCCTGATAGGGGGTGTGGGAGCAGGGGGGGAATTCCCACCCAAATATGGTTTCCTTGGGGATATAAGGGGAAGAGACCTATTTTGGATACCCCCTAGTGGGGTTTCATGGATAGCTCCATTGAAGCAAAATTTAGTTAAAAGTGTACTATAAAATATTATAAAATCATAGTAAATCTAGACCATTCATTATTAGGTTGTAGATATAATGGTAGAAATTATGTTTGTACATTTTTCCCTTATATGTAACCCTCCTTTTTATATGAGGGCATTTTAATTATGGTGTCACACTATATGTGAGTGAAGATGATATTGCAGTGGTTGAATTGCAAGTTTTTTCCTTCATTTATTGGACTGAATAATAAGGACTAGTTTTTTTGTGTGGATGTATCCCATATTGGGTGAACCATGTTAAGTTTGTGTCTCTATAATTTTGTTTTTTATAAATTTTATTTCCATCTTTAATTCATTAATATTGCTCTATGTTTTGTATTTCTAACACACCACTCCTGAAGCTAGAGCCCAACATCCTCCATCATCAAGGGCGCTCCATCCAAACTTCACTATTTAGTTTCCATAGATGAGAAAATAATAATGAAAAATTGATTTGGTATAAATTTGATGGAGATCTCTAGACCCTAATTGGAATCCACACAAGATTCCAAAGTGCCAATACTATGCCACTTCCCAATGAAATTACCAATTAAATCCTTGGCCTTTAAAGAGTTTAGGTTTTCCTCAAAACTTGTACTATTAAAAATGACCATCTTTAGGGGAGGTGATGAGTGGATAATTTTTGAGCCTTAAACCATGGTTTGGTTTGAAGGAATCTCTGAGTGTGATCCTTTAACCCCATGAGCAAGGGTAAAAGAGGCTTGTTTCTGCCCAGGGGGATCTAGTTTACTCTAGATGCAAACTTAGATGGATGCTTCACCAAGGGATATGATTCTACCTGAAAATAATCATCTCTATCTAGCCACTTTCCATGTTCCCTCTAATACCACACTTCCTAGATCACCTCCCTAAGTTCTCACTTGGAACTCTTAGTGAACTAGTTGGATTTAATTGTAACACATCTCTCATGATTTTTCTACTTCTCATGTGAGTACATCATTCTCTATTGGACCAATGTTTTCAATGGAAAAATATCTTTAATAACATGTAAAATAAAAATATATATATCGATACACCAAATCACCCTACCAAACATATTTGACAGTTTTCATATTTTTTTGTCATTTTTTGAGTTTTCAAAATGGGTTATCAACACCATTTTGTGAAAAAATTCGCACCATAAAATAAATTTGGATAAGGCAAAAAAAAATCATAATGTAATCCAAACATAATGGAACATAATAGTTAAATATTATTAGTAAAAGGATTTATAAATAAAAATATATGGCTTCCCTAAATCATCATATCATAAAGATTGGTAGTTTTTTACTTGGCCAATATTTTGACCTACATAATGTTTTTTGATGAAGTATAACTTTTTATATTAATAATTATATAAAAAATATGCAATATTATTCATAAAAAAATAAGTGGTAGAGCATGCACCATTAAAGTCAATAAACTAGGCCAAGCCTAAGAATAAAACATCAACCAACTAGGTCGAGCCTAGGAGATATATATAACATCAAAAAGATAAACCATAATTTAAGAAGCCATTAAAAAAAGGCTGGAATAATTTGGGTATTTACCATGAGTATCACCATAAATAGATCCTAGGATATCATTCCCTTCAAAAATAAGGTCCTTTCCTGAGCCATAATTATCTAAGTACCCTCCTCTTCAAACTTTGCATCTTGGTCTACATAGTGGGGAAAAATTCCCAAATAAATCCAAACAAATCTATATCTATAGATGTTTTATATCCACTTTAATAACTCTTATGTGGATAACTCCATATGTGCTTCCTTGAGAGAGGTGGAGAGCCCCATCCCTGAGAACATGTAGAATAAGGAGGTGGGGATCCCCACATTCCACATGGATCTGAAGGACATATATGGTACCTCTATAGAGAAACTTAAGATTAATTATGAGAGAGTTGATGTGATCAAATAGGATGATAGCCATCCCTCATAAGGATACTACCACCTCTTAGTAGTGTATGCCTCGATGGGGATGGTGGCATACAATCAACATTCTAAGGGGAATCCCTTAGTGATGAAGAAAACACTATAAGAAATCAAGTTCCATAGCAACTTTATTAATTTAAACTTAAATATTCAATATAATATTATAAATAACCATATATTTATTATAGATACAAAATTGAATGTCAGAAACAAAATTATAGAAAAGAGATGAATTCATTTATTTCCATGGCAAAAAAATCCACTCTAAAAGCATGTCAAACTTGGGTTTACTATAATGGCATATTAGGACTGTCACTGAGGAAATTATGATGTCAGCTAAAAGGATTTGGATGAAATGGTTTAAAGAGATAATTAATCCAAGTCTATGGGTCTTGAGCCTTGGAAAAAAACCAAAAAAAGTGTATGAGAGTCTTTAAATGCCTATAAAAAGGGCATACTGGATGGACCATCCCAAGTTGCACTAGTCTTCTCCCAATAGGAAGCCCTTGATGATGTAGAAACCAAGAAAAATTACCAAGCTTAGGTTTTATATAAGAAAACCACACTATTTGAAAATGTCTATCCTAAATAGCTAAGGAATGAAGATCCCAATGGGCATTAATTTTATCCATGATGGGAAGATGTAGGAATCTTATCATAGACCTTACGAGTAGTGTAGTTTTGGAAATGGGTATCCACCTACAATTTCCAATTCTTCCACCAAGGGCGAGAATAAGTAACATATATTTTATGAAGCAAACTATCTAGAAAAACACAAAATTTCATCGTAGGACTCCTTGTTTACAGAGGAAAGTTTATATTTTGCCTTCAGCTCTTCCCATGAAAGCTAGAACTAAGACTAATAAAATAATTATTGCACCATTTATATTATCTAAAGTTATATTATATTACTTAAGGGTATAAATGTTTATTTAAAGCCTAAAAAGTCTATCTAGAGTTAATAAAGCTATTTAAAGCTATCTAAAGTTGGAAGAACAAGTCAAATGAAGTTATTTTAGGGCAAATGTTAGTTTTTTTAGTAAATAAAGCATGAAAATTTAGATGAATAATTTAATGCATGTTTTTATTTATTTTCTAGTTTTTTTTAAAGAGATAAAATTATAATTATAGTTAAATTTTAATATGAACTATGCATTAGTGGCTTTGGTCCACGTAGTTTCATTATAAATAATTGTATTAAACACGTTATTATTTAAAAAAAAATGAGAGATAATTTGCAAGATTGAGAAATCAATGTGGAAATTTTGTGAGTTTGTTTATGTTTCTTGTTTTCTAATATTTAGATTAAAATTTTATATATTTTATTTTAGAGTGATCAGTAATTGAGTTTTATTTATTTTATTATGAACTAGTTAACTCAGTAATTAACTAGTTTAATTCTTTCTATGGCTTAACTTTGATTTTGTTCAATTACTATAGACAAATGTGATTTTTTAAAATTCATCATGGTTAATTTATCTCCCAAATTTATGCTATTGTAATTTATTAATAATTGATTAATCCTTAGACTCTATATTGTGTTTATATAATTTTTATTAAAAATTGAATTTAATAAACATTGGTTAATTCACAATAAATATCAGGAAAGTGTTTACTTTATAAAATAATATCTTGATAGGACATGCAACCTTATTTTTTTCCCTACCCTTTGCCTCATTTTGATGTTTTTTAATTATATTTACCATGTAACATAGAATCATTATGAATATACATCTTTAGTTTAGTTTTTTTATATGCTAGGTGGGCTAATTTTATTTTAGGGAAGACTTACATAATATGATAACAACCATATTTATCAACCACATTATTCCACTACTTAGTTATCTTTAAAACCACATACCTAAAATTCATGCCATTGGTTACATTTTGTGATCCTAGAATGAGAGGGTGAAAACCCATCACCTATTGGAGCGGGCACAAAAACTTGCATTGACACTTCCTTTGACTAATCCTCATGTTAATTTGAAAAATAAAAAGAAAATTGTTAATGATGTTGATGCTTATTTTGTTAATGAAAATTTGGATGAAAAATGAATGATGAAAATTCCAATGACTCAAATGATAATGGCAGTAGTGGAGATCAAAATAATTAATATTTTGATGTAGATAAAGAAAGGGTAGATAGACTTTTTTTGTTTTTAAAACATATCAAAGAACATCCCAATGAAATGAATGCAATATTAGATTGATTAAAAGGTGTTTAAAAATGAACCCTATTCAAAGAGACCACACCTAAGAAAATACATGTTTTGATTAATAATGAATCTTTGAATAGTTCTAATATTATAGTATAGGTTCCCTTCTGATGAAAACCAATGTGCCTATATCTTAGATTGCTTCTAATATTATTCCTCCTTATGTTTATTTTACTCAAATTTATACATATTTTCATTCTTAAATTGGTGTTAAAATTTCTTTTATTTCTCCTAAAATTTCTCAGCCATCTCAACAAATTATTCATCCTTCTCCACTTGTCCATAATGTTTCTTAGGTGTTTAATGCCTCTACCCATACTTATATTTATCCTAATCCTTTGATTCCAACTCCTGAATCCACATTAATTTTAAAAATTGTGCAAACCATGAAATTTATACAACAAAATATTATATTTATTTTCAAAGGGTCTAAAAAAACAAGCCATACAATCAATTCACATGATATATTACTTAGTCCTTTATCTCATGAGATCTTTGATTATCATTTTCCCGCTAGATTTTTGGTTCCTAAGTTTGAGTTATTCAATGGTAAAGGTGATCATTCTCACCATATCAAGTATTTATATGATTCATGTCTCAATTTTACATATAATGATAAATTGTTGACAAAACTCTTTCTTAGAAGCCTTAAGGATGATGCTCTTTATTAATTTCATATTTTTCCAATTTGGTCAATACATTTATTCATTTTTTGGTTGATAATTTTTTATATTATTTTTTAATAAAAATTTGTATGAAAGTCACATTTTCATATACTTTTCAAAATTTAACAGGAACCTAATGAGAATGTTAGTAACTAAGTGCTTAAATTCAAAATTATGCTTACCAAAATGACTCACCAATTACTAATAGTGAATTAAAAATTATATTCTCTCAATGTACGCTTACCTTTAAAAAATTAACTGGTCTTCAACTCTCACCAATATTTCCATGAATTTTGGCATGTGATTAGAAACCATGAAATCCATAATTTAGCAAACAACATGCCTAAATATATAATTAATTCCCCTACCTCTAATGGAGGAAAATATCAATGTAAATCAACATTAAAAGATAAGGCTAATGATAATACATTCCAGCCTAAGATTAACATCAAGAATGTAGTTAATGTGATAGATCAAATAATAGATACCATATTCCTTTCCAAACCAAAAGAACAAAGATAACTTATACACCTATAATCACATAAGAGTATATGATCCAAAATCAATCAATGATATGCCACCAAAAATAAAACTAAAGTATCATATATATAAAATACAAGATAATACATTGATAAGAAACATGCATAATAACACACAAGAAACATTGCATGCATGAAAAAAATAAAAAAATCATAAGGCACATAATAGAACACACAACATATCAATGTAACATGCAAGATGTCAGAAATATAAAGATATGTCTAGTCAATGTACGTATCTCTATATGAAAAATGGAAATTTAGAATGATGCAATCATATTTAGGAGTCCCAATGAAGATATTCATTATACCATGCATCCAAAAAAAATTAATGCATTCAGATTTTTTTTAAAATTTCATGATAGGTTTAAATACATACCATACAATTGGCCAAATGTAGAATACAAAATATTACAAACGCACACTTTCAGCTTACAGGATTATAAAACACCACAGTGTTACCCCTTGTCCACATAGAGAATCAATTTAATCCTTTAGACATTTCCCCATATATATGCACATATCACTTATTAAAATACCTTGTAATGGCCTATTTTTAAAAACCTTGTTTTTTTAATGCATATCACAAGTAAAGGGTCTATTTATATAGGTACAAGATTCACCTAATTACATAAACTTCTTCACATCTTCAATAATTCCATAAATATTAAATGATAATAGCACACCATAATGTACCACATTCATGAAATTATCCACACAATCCTAGTGCATCATAATGCATCACACCCATAACACTTTCAAGAACTAGTGCATCCCATAAAGACAATGCATAGATATTATAACTCCGTAAAATGAAACTCAGTGACTTATAAAAATAATTTTTGAATATAAATATATAAATGGGTTACATAATACCTTTAAACTCACTATGTGAATGCCAATACTTTCATCAGATCTCATAATCTTAAAAAATAATCATAAGATTTATCTTAACTTCATTTTTGTACAGTGTCGAACATGACCTAAAAATTACTTGTGCAAAGGTTTGAAATTTTTTTATACTTAGGATCTTGACTCATTCATGTTATATACTAAACACATAAAATAAATTTTATGAACATAAAAAAGTATGCAAGCACAAAGCAATGAAAAATAACATAAAAGGCTTACATGAAAATGAAGGCTTGTGCAAGCTATTGTAAGTTGATTTTTCCTAAACTTAGTATTTTTAGTTTCTATAAGATTAATGTTTAACCATAAAATTGAATCTAAGTTGGGGTTACCTATAATATAAAATGGGTATATATAAATGACAATGCACAAGGGTGATAATCAGATCTACATTAGGCCAATTGGGTGTTAAACTTAGATATAAACATGCACTAAATTTATTATGTTAAGAATACGATAAATATAGAAAGTAACATACACTAAGATATGTATGAAAATGATAAATAAGTTATAAACTTAAATAGTTCTAATTTTAACATAGTGTTGGATCTAGAACACGTAGAAAGTAGAATGAAAGATGATTCTAGAATAGTCATTAGATTCTAGATTGGATACTTCTAGAGATCTAGACACTAATGTTAGCCTAGTATCATTATGTTGATGCTATTATCGGGGTTCAACCTAAGTTTCATGTATGAAATACTTTCTATAAAATTATGTGACCACCTAGATGCTTCTAGGTTTGACTTTACCTTCACTTTGGTGTATTCAAATATAGGTCATTGATGGTCACCCCTAATAAAATATCAAAATCCTAGTTCATCTTTATGGTGTCCTTGGGAAAAATAGGTTAGTGGGAACATGGTGTCAGACTGACCCCAAATACCTCTCTTTTAATGAGTGCTACCTACATAGTCAATACTCTAAAGAGGGCCTCAGATTAATATAGTTCTAAGCTACATGTTGGCTTGTGTGTGAATCATGAAATATGTGCAAAATAAGTAGAATAATAAACTAGCTTATAACTTAGAAAATATATATCTTGGGCTGCTCCTTCAATAATTTAGACCTTTATATGTGATGTTTCTATGATTGTTATCAAAATAAGGGATATTTGTTTAATTTAATGCTTAATAGAGTAATTTTGATAAGTCACTTTGGCCTCTTTGGTCTTTTTCTAGGTGAGGAATGAATGAGGGTTGATCTTATATTTATATCAATTTATTTAAGCTAACTTGCATTAAATCACTTAGGATAACCATTAGGATATGTTTCATTTTTAAAATAGATGACTTTAGGGTATTGGACACTTGCATCGGGTCAGGACACTAATGTTGATGCTAGTGTCTATCCTAGACATTAATTTTCAAGGAGCAGAAAAGTAGGTATAGGCTCATAGCTTATAGAGGTAGAAAATAAGTACATTTTAAGCATTTTGGGCAAGATAGAGGCCCTAGGTCATCAACATAAGACTTTAAAACTAAGAGATAGGCCAAGGGGCATAATATAGAGCAAATGCAAGACTTTTAAAAGGTGGGAGAGGTCTAAAACTAATAAGAATAACTAAGGTCTAGGTTTTCCAAATGTACAAGACTAAGGTCCTATATAATTTATATATTCTCTACATTTCCACCCATTTAATTTAGAAATGAAATTTCTAGTTTAAAGGAAAGGAATGCATACCTAGATGTGTATAACACACCTTGTCTTTATGTGTGCCCAACTTGAGTGCTTTGTTGGTGACTGACCTGTAATGCAGAACATGTTATAATATATAATCAATACATACAATCTAAAATTGAAAGTACTTGAAATTGATTGAAATTGAAAGATCAAGGTTTAGGATTACACCCATGTGTCGATGTAACTGCCTTACTTATGGTCAAGTTGATTTGAAAAATATGTATCATTATAAGGCTTATAAACTTAGATTATGACAAATATAGATAAATCTTAAAAATGCATATATCTAGAGAGAAAGAGAGAGAGATAAATTAGAAGGCACATGCCCCCAACCTTGGATCAAAGGCAAGTTTCCACTTAGCAGTTAAGATTAGCTCAACCATTCAACCCAATCATACTTATAACCTAATGAGGATGGATGATACAATCAATTCCAACCTAAAAACTTGGCAAGATTGAGTGATTTAATCACCTCAAATATACCAAAAAGTGAACCAACTATGGTATTAGATTAGTTCAATAAAGTTCGTAAGTCTGACTAGGGTATCAATACTTAAAAGTATATGATGTGGTAATAATCCATAAAAGAGTTTTGAAATTTTAAACTAATTTGGATTTTGAAATATTAGGCACAAATTTCATAATATATGCCCTTATATATGTCTCATGCTCAAATTATGTATAAAAACGGTACTAATGTATACACTTATGCAATAATTGTGAATATAAATCATATAAATATGTGATTTGGTTTATTAAAAAAACTTTGTAAGTGGGAAGAACATAATTCCAAAGCATGCTCCCACTATATACTGTGAAATATGAAAAATGATATAAGTAACAATGTGGAGAACATGTTTCCAAAATCTGCCCCCACTATAATCTGGAGATTTTGAAAACTAAATAGGTGTGGAGAACATGTTTCTAAAGCATTCCCACACTAAATCTAGAAACTATGATTGTGTCTAAGCCATGCCCATATGACATGTCCCCACTAAATATTAAAATTGATATAAGTACCACATATTGAATAAGTGTGGAGAACATGCTTCTAAATCATGCCCCCACTGAATCTAAAAATTGTGCCAAGTGTGGAGAAAATGCCTCTATGACATGCCCCCACTAATAATCTGCCCCACTGAGGTGAGATAAAGATAGGAATTGGTAGTTACCTCAACTCAAAAGGATAATACAACTATATAATCTATGAATGGAACCATATAGCATATATAAGGAACATGTCTAGGTAGATATAACATTGAAGCACATAAAACCAATATGATCACATGAAGGCCTAATATATATGATAAGGATCATGGAAATGACTAGATAATAATAGTAAAAGATAAAAAATAAAATAAGCACACACATAAGAACACTCAATATCAAGTCAAAAGGTAATGGTTTAAGGATACCACAAACAAGGGACATGTTCAAATGCTGCAAAATATAAGGGACATGACTTAGTCACATGTCTACAAAATCAAGGATGACATATTCAAATTTACATAGAATAAACAATGACATATAAAAATTTCAAATAAATCATACATAGTAATAGGGGGGAAGGGTGGGGTGGTAATAGAGGTGGGGGGAATAAGCAAAGGAGAATATTCAAGTGATAAAACAAGAAATACAATAACAAGGCAAGACACTCAAGGAAGTGCATAAATTAAAACAAAATCAACTAGCATAAACATGTCATAGTATCTCATGGATCAAATGTGTTGGGAAAAAATGTCAAGTGTATAACATATCAAGTAACCTTTATAAGATATAATCATGGATAAAGGAATGTGTAAGTACATATGTAAGCTCAAAACATGATAATGAAATGTGATCATAGGACCATATAATCTATGTGTATCAAGATCATAAAAATGAATGCCCATAATGTTTGTATGGCATGAGTAGATGGAAGGTTAACATCTGAGATAAGAATAGATCACATATCTATGTATGCCTATATCACACTCAAATATAAGTATGACACACATGTGTATATATAAGAAACTGAGTATGTCATCTATCAACATTGAACTAACACAAAAATGCCAAGTGGTAAGGATCTAATAGAACATGTAGGTGCAAAAAATATTTTTGATTTTTTTTTTTGGTATTTTTGGAACATTTTAAGAGACTACTCTATGATCTCATCTAATGGATGGTCATAGGTATCTCACTCACTAGGTGCTTGACAACCTTAAGTTAGATCTTTTACATTTTTTTCATCATGATTTTATATGTTGAAAAGGTACATAACATGTTCCTTCTAAAATTTTTCATGTGTAGTGGAAGAATTAATGTTATCATTTGGAATATGTACTAAATTTCCTTCATGAGAAAAACAGATTCCTTGTTAATTTTGGTCAATTTTTTCTTCCATTTGGTATAGCCAAATATTTACCAGTGTAAATGTATATGGATATGTGTTAGGCATAACCCAAACCCATGTTTGAATTACTTTAGGACCAAAAAAAATTGTTATTATTATGTTTCCCAAGGAGTGTTTCCAACTGAACGTTTTTACAAATCTTGTCGACCAAAACCAAGCTACTAAAAATGCCTTCTATGATAAGTGGTTTTTGTTTATGTAGGATAAATATGGTTATGCCAAAAATAATCACCACCCATGTATAATGTAATTGTTAAATCTTGTTGGCATGGCTGATTTTTGATTTGTTGTGAACTTGATTCCTTTGTATGAATTACAAGTATAATCATTTGATTATTAATGAGACCTTGGATCTTATGTTTCAATGTAAAACATCTATTCATAAAATTCCTTGGTCCATGATGATATTGACAATAAGCATTCAAATTATATCCTTTGGGTAGGGGTCTACTCATATCAACCTCTATCGAATGAGGGAGAGATATAAGATGACACTCTAGTAACCACAAGAGTAATGAAGCTGGGGATTCAAATAAATGGGAAAACAGTCTCTTTGGTATTTTAGATAGAAAAACATGGCTAGGTTATGGTACTAGTGTATCAATTTTAGACTCATATTTAGAGTTTTGAGATTTAAGATTATCTATTTTTTGGATAATTGCATAATGTTTGAAGGGAATAGGATCCATTGGAAATGTGTAAATGAATCCCTGGTGATTAAATTTTAAGCATGCATGGAATGCAGAGGGAACCACATATATATTTAGTATCTAAGGTCATTCCAAGATAATATTATAGTCCAAATCATTGGTCATAACATGGCATAAAGTGGGAAATATATGGGGACCCATGATAATATTCAATGTTATTCATCCTAATATAAATCATGAAATATTATCAAATCCCTTTAGGTTCATATTAGATGGTTCTAAATCTTAAGTTCCATTACCAATTAAGGAAAGAAAGGATATGTTGCAAAATTTGAGTCCTAAACCATTGTCTACAAGAACTCATTTTATCAATTTAAAAAAAAAATCACACCCAAATGTAGAGTGGCAAATAACTATTTATAAGATGTTGAGGTGGTAAATCCCCCTTTTAAAAGGATATATTATTCTCGATCTATTTGATGGAATTTAAGACAAAGGAAAAAAATGGTGGTTTGACATTACAAGGGAGTAGGGCCATATGTAATACATACAAAAATATATCCTTTTAGTTGGTGCAATGGTACAACAAGTCCAAGAGTGAGGCTTTGGTAGTATTATCCTTGGACTAGGTGGTAACATGACCTAGGGAGGATTATTTTTTCATGCACTTTGTTTGGTGCTTTATAGTGATAAGTAAAAGCTCATTTTAAAAATCAAAACAATAGGGAATATGTTAGAATATAGGTTTTGAATCCCTTATGGATCATATGGCTTTAACCAAGTATGAGATATAACAAATCATATAAATTATTGTATTGGACCATGAAATAATTAAAATGGGTATCCATAGCGAACATGATTTGAAAAATTATAGCAATCAGGGATGAGAAACAAAACATATTATGAAACCATAATTTTCCTAAGGTTAGATGTTCAAAGATTGGGTTCACCAAATATTTCACCCTAAAATGGATTATAGGTTGGGGTTACCTAGAATATAAAAGGGGTGTATATAAATGATAATGCAAAAGGGTGATAATAAAATATACAACATGGCAATTGGGTGTTAAACTTAGATATAAACATACACTAAATTTCTTATGTTGAGAATAGAATAAATATATAAAGTACCATTAAGCTATGTTTGGAAATGACAAATAAGTATTATACTTATCTATTTATAATATTAACATAGTTTCATATCTAGAATAGGTAGAAAGTAGAGTAGAAGAAGATTTTGGAATAGTCATCAGATTCTAGATTGGATGCTTCTAGAGCTTTGGATACTAACATTATCTGATAGTTGTATTGATACTACTATCTAGGTTTAATACAAGTGTATTATATAGAATAGTTATTGGAAAAATATGCAACTACTTGGATATTTTGGGTTTAACTTCTCCTTCGATATAGAATAGTTATTGGAAAAATATTGGTCATGGACTGTCACTCTTTATGAAATACAAAACTCTAGTCCTTCAGCTTCATGGTGACCGTGGGGAAAAATGGGTTAGTGGTAACATGGTGATGAGCTAACCCTAAATACCCCTTTATCAGTGAGTTCTATCTACATAGCCAATACTCTGAAGAGGGCCTTAGACTAATGTAGTTCTCCCCTACGTGTTGGTTTGTGTGTGAATCGTTGAATTTGTGCAAACCAAGTACAATAGTGAACTAGCTTATAGATTGGAAAATATAGCTCTTGGGTTTTTCCTTTAGTAATTTAGACCTGTAAATGTGTTATTCCTATGACTAGTTTAAAAATAGGGGAACCCTTGGGTTGTTTAATTGAATGCTTGATAAAGTGTTTTTGATAAGTTATCTTAATCTCTTTGGTATTTTTATAGGTGAGGAATGAATGAGGGTTGCTTTTGTATTTATATCAATACCTTTGGAGAAGTAAATCCCATTAAATCATTTAGGATGACCATCAGGATATGTTTCATTTGCAAAATAGATGACTTTATGGCATTGGACACTTACATCAGGTTAAGACACTAGTGTCAATGATAGTGTCTATCCCCAATGTTAGTGTCTAGGGAGTAGGAAAGTAGGTATTGGCTTAAAATTTATAGATGTGGAAGATGAGTACATTTTAAGTATTCTAGGCAAGATAGAAGCCCTGGGTCATCAACATCAGACTAGTCACACTAAGAGATATGTCACGGGGCATAAGATAGAGTAGATACGAGACTTGCATAAGGTAGGAGAGGTGTATAACTAAGAGGAATAATCAAGGTCTAATTTTTCCAAGTGTACAAGACAAAGGTGATATATAATCCATAAATATAGTATATAATTACAAGTGTACCCAAGTGATCCTACATCAAGGAAGCATATTTTATACACCCAAATATATTAAATAAAACACAAGTATTATGTCTTTTGTAATTTTTTAATTCAAAATCTTCTAATGCTAAATCAAGATCCTAATGGCATGTATTGTTGTATTCCTATGTCTATTTGCATTACTCTTTCACATTGATTTCACTATATTTTCTCAATTTTTAGTCTTATATGTTATTCCTTTTTTGAGTCACAAGGATGCATGGTCATTTTTCTCTTTCATCTTATTATCTTCTTATTTTTTCATATATGCACCCTATTTGGAATATCTTACTTTTTTGGGTTATCTAAAAGGACTGGTCTTGTCCAGTACACATTTTGGGACTCTTTATGATGTATATTTATTTTTATGATTGATTTACCCTTTTTTTAGTGAGTTGGAGTAAAAGGCCTATTTTAAAAATTAAAATTTGGAGTATTCTATTTAACTGGTTTCCTAAAGCACATTACATCTAGAAAATATCATTTTGGCACTAGTATAATAAAGAAAAATCATACTACAATAAGATCAACACCTACATTTATCTTAAGTTTATAATATCACATATAGATTGCATGCTTAGATTAAGAGCATGGCCTAATCAAATATAATTTATATTCACACCGCATATGACCCAGTCAAATACACACATTCGAGGGAGAACTACATCGGTTTGAGGTCCCTATTTTTAAACTATATAATAAGTGCTCAGTTCAATGGGGTTTTAACACATGCTCAACCATTCTCACTTCCCCATTCCCCCTTTTAAATTTGATCTCTATTTGGTTTTTATGTAGGCATTTACTATGGTTTTTAAGAGAAAAAGGTGAAATATAGGCAAGATTATCCAATATAATGTTTTTCACAGGTTGAATTATATCTATAGGTAGATCCACATAGAACCCCATATTAATTTTTTTTACAAGAGCAACCTAGACAAAATCACTTAATAAGGATAACATAGTAGAGTGATCCAGTTCTAATCCATTGATCTTGTCCTAGGTAGACACAACAATCACATAGTAAAATTATAAGGTATCTTGTTCAACTTCAAACTTGTTTATAATCATACATAGATATGTATTCTCAAAACAAATAAGTTGATTATTCTTATCTGTATTTTTTACTCAAAACCTTAATTGCTTGATTTCATTTGTTTATAAGTAAATGCATGATTTAATATCTAGTTGATTGTTCATTTACTTTAATCATATGTTTTTTTATATCAAATTAAACTCCATTTACAAAAAAATTGATGAAACATATTTGTAAACCTATTTTATTTATCGAACATAGCCAAACCCTAGATTTGTCCTTAGGGTTTTCTTGTTCAATTTATCTTCCTAGGGTTAAAATTAAATTTTTATTTCCCTAATATGTTGGATTATGTGCTAGCATTAGTTTTCATTTCTTCTCTTGTTCTCATTTTATTTTTTGGAAAAATTAAGATGATTAACAATGAATCTCTTCCCCCTCATCTGTTGATGCATTCTTAGGCATTATTAATAATTACAATGAATAATGGAAAAATTACCAAGATTGTGTGCTATATACAAATGAAAAAAAATGATTATTTGTATAATTATGATGATGATTATTACTATCATGATGGTTAAAATGAATATTATGCAAGTGATGATAAAAATGTTAAGGAAAGTAGTGCAGATGCATGTTATTCCCCTACTCCTTCCATTATATCTCTAGAAAATCGAGTGAAATAAATTAATGAAATTATTCCAAAGGAACCTCTTATTGGTAATGTTTTATTTTATAATAATCATAGGGTATCAAAAATGTTTGGTATGTCTCTTTTGCAAATTTCACAATATAAAGCAAAGAAGATTAAATTTCCATTGCACAAGGAAAATGAGAATTTTGCATATAAAAAATTGCATTATGCTTAAATTAATGTTCCTTTTACATGTGATAATGATATATCTAAGGTTGAAAATGAACATGCATCTCTTATCCTTTATATTTGTGATATTTAAAGTGTTATTATTCCAAATGTTTATAATGAAACTATTATTCCTTTCAAATGTGATAACACTCTAAACAAGATAGGGAATGTTAACATTTCTCCTCCCCCCCCCCCCCTTCTCAAAATGTAATTATTTATATTCCAATTTTTATTAGGAAATATTAACTTCACCTTATCTTCCATGTGATGATATTTGGGATAAATTAGAAAGTATAAATACATATCTTACACCTTATTATAGTGAACATGAAAGTGTGGTTATTTCAAATGTTGATCCTACAAGTGAAAAAGATTATGATCATTATGAAAATTTTAATGGTGATTATTATTATGCATATAGCGAGGAAGAAAACATTTATACTAGACATAATATTATTTATTATTTACCCACCTCTCATGTTGATGATGATTATATGTTATGAAAAAAATTAAATGATAGTGTTCTTAGTGATAATGTCATTCCAAATCATAATGATGTTCCTAATTTTATTTTGAAAGATAAAATATGTGAGCATGTTGATTATAGTGATGAAAATAATAGTGCTATTTCTTCTATTTCAATAAAATGTCATGTGCCTTTAAAAATTAATGATATATCAAATACCAAAGAACCTCCAAAACACACCATTCCTAAGGTAGAATATATTCATAAACATTTTTATCCTATGAAAAATAGTGTACTAATGGATAAAATTAATAATAAAATTTAATTAGTAAATGAGACCTTTAATGATCTATATGTGTCTTCACAAGAGGTTCTTTATTTAATGAATTTTACAACATAAAGTCCATCAACATACTTTATAAAGTAGGGTATATCATTCTTGGGTTGATTCAAATGCTATATATGGAAACCCTATTGTATGCAATATATTTTATGCACCATTACCATGAATTTATAAAAAAACAAACATTTTATAAGTTTAATGGAACTGATGATCCTTATATACATATAATAGATGATAGGAAATATATGAATGGTTTTAGTGGTAGTCAGATATTATTACATTTGTTTATAAAGAGCTTAGAGTATGATGAAATTAATTAGTTTCATCATTCACTTCCTAGTGGGTATGTACACACATATGAGGAGCTAGTGTAAGTTTTACTTATGCATTTTATCTAGAATAAGGGACCCAAAGTTACATATGAGAGATTACCATGATTACATCAAGGTAAATTAGAGACAATTTGAGATTACATATTATGATTTAAGACACGTATACAATAGTTAATCTATCAACCAAAATTTTTGGAGACAGAATATATCTTTTTATAGGTCCCATAATCCATCTTAAGTAACAATTTTGGCATCAAACATATAGGTCATTTCAACATATATCCTATGAAATTATTGTATTAGATAATGAATTGGGACTTGTCTAGACTACTACAAAGGAACATTTTAATATTGAGTTATTGACACAAAAGTCATCCAATATGATCCAAGCACCTACTCCACTTCTTCCAAGGGAAAATATGCAATATAAAAAATAATTTAAGGTACTTAATAAAGGGTGTAGTCATATAAAATGAAAAAAATGGTAAATTGAGTGTGGCTAAGGACACCTAACCCATAGGTCCCTCTTGCTTGATCTCATGACCCTCATAGGCATCTTTTCACTGATTCCCAATCATTCGTAGCCTTCCAAAATTCATCTCAGCTCACCCAAATTGCTCTTTTAGGAAAATTTAATCCCCCTAGGTTCCGTCAGCTTAGGACAATAGTGCCACACTTGGAATATAGCACCAGTCCCACTCCTATCCACTTTTGGTGATCCTATATAAGTGTAATTTTGGCCCCAATAGTCAATTCCTTATGATTCCCCATCATTATCCTTATTGGCCTAACTTGATCACATTCAAATCATGACAAATATATCCCTATAAAATCCCATTCAAAGATCATTTGGAAAGGGGTTGGCAAATATCACTAAGGAAGTAAGAATATAAGCAAGACTACTCAAGAAATCTTCCCTATTCTCTGCATAGAACCAGTCAATACACTTACAAGCTTATTAAAATCCTTACACTAGTCCTTAACCACCTCAAGCACATTAGTATTTTTCATATTCATAAACTTTATTGCACAAAGCACATCAAGTGGTAGAACTACATATGACTTGATTCCTCTTCGAAGTATTGGTATGTAGGCAACATGCCCACACAAGGGGTGTGGATACACATTTAGTGAATCTTACACACACTACTCCCCCTCTTTCTCAAAATGTTTCAAAGAATAATGGAGTATATGGTTTGAAGATAAAATATGCTCTAAATGGAGCTCTATAAACTTTTGGCGACTAAAACTTCACAGACAAGGTGACATAGACATAGCGAAGAAAACTTAGAAAGCTTAGATCTTTAGGACAACAGTGGTAAAGTTGGACTACAACACTAGTGCCACTCTTGTATACTTTTGACACTTGTATCCATTTATAAAATGAAGGTTAGATCTCAGTTTACAATAGTTTCCTAGTCTTGCATAGTGAATATTAGACCCTGTCTCAGTCATATCAGTTAGTTTCTAGCTAAGTCTTCTTTTCCATCTATTATTACTATCTTTAAAAAGGAAAAAATTGCAATATAATTTACATGAATCAGTAACTTAATTATTGCATATTTATTTACTAATTTTACTACTCAAACCCTTTAACTAAATTAGGAATAATACATCAATATTCCCAAAAATTTTAAATCATTTGGTGAACCCAACTTACTTCATTTGTGCATAAAAACCTTAGAAACCCTAGGGTAAATTTCCTATTGATTTTTATAATTTTTTACCTACATAATAAAATTATAAATTACCATTAAATCTTAAAATTTCATAATAAATTTAAAATAATTTCTTTTAAACCCTAGTTGTCCATACTAGGTCCCAGTATTTTCCTAGTATTTTTTCAATATTTTTTTGATTTTTTACTTACATATTTAAATCAAATTCACTTTAAATTTAAAAATTCAATAGTAATTTTAAAAAATAATTATTTTATCAAAACCCCAAGTTGAATAAACTAGGTCCCATTGCTTCTTGAGGTATCACCTTACATATTTATGAGCTTTGTATCCTTTTTATGCATATTCCAATTCCTTGTTTAGATTATATCTATTTAATATTTTCTACTATCATCCAAGTTGTTTTCCTTATGAAACCTAAGTTTCTTGCATCTCTTCCTTCGAGACAAAGTGAAATACTTAGTGGTATCCTCCTAAATTTACCTAGATTCTTATAACTCAACCATATACCATGGATAAACAACCAACTTAGGTTCTTATTATAGATTCTACACATCTAGATTACACCAATTTCAATGAAGATAATTTTGAAAAAGAGCAATATGAGAATAACAATGATGATACAAACACAGATGTTCATGATCCACCATATTAGACTATTGATTATCTTGCACCAATTATTAATAATGAAGTTGTCCTCAACAAATATTTGATCCTACAAATTTTTTGAGAAAGAATCTAGGACTAGCCCTGAGATCTTAATATTATTTTACAATCTATCATGGAAATCAAAAGGCTAAAATAATTGATTCTTCCATTCCTTTAAAGAAACTAGTTACAAATGACACTACGGGGTTAACTATGTCTCAACAACCCCCTATAGCAGCCCAACCTACCTCTATGCCACTAGTTATAGCTAGTGCATCTTTTTTTCTTGATGTGGCATCCCTTATACAAGAGATGAAATCTCTTTAATCTAAGGTTCTACATATTGAGCAAGGTGCCTCTGTACCTATGTAGGATTTCAATTCTTTTAATAAATTGCATACACCATTGACATGTCACATTGCTTCTACACCCTTACCACAAGGTTGTGTTTAACCGAAGCTTACTCTATATGATGTCAAGGGTGATCCAGAGACATACGTGAGATATTTTCATGTAGCATGCTTGGATTATGTACCAAAAAACTAGTTTCTAACCAAGATATTTTCATAGATCCTAAAGGATTATACTTTATAATGGTTCTACAGTCTACCAAATCAGTCAGTCAATGCATTCAATCCTTTAGCCTACATGTTCTTGACTCATTTTAGCATTAACATTAGTGATAAGGTTTCATATGCCCAAGTTTTACAATAGAAACAAAGGTCAAATGAGCATCTCACAAATTATGTTATTCGATATAAGACTATTTTGGCTAAGATGACTAGCCCCATGGATGATCAAGAATTACAAGATCTCTTCAAATAGAGTCTTCTACCAACTTTGCATGAATCAGTTATGTTTAAAATATTCTCTTCATTCACTAAATTTTGTCATACACTAAAGGAAAGAGAAGTTAAACTAATTTCAATGGGAAAACTCGAGTATACCAATATATTAGACACACCATAGAAGAGTAACAATAAAGTCCCATACAAATTCAATGTCAATGATAACAAGAGTCAGAATCAACCTATAGTTAATGCAGTTTTTGAGACTCCTCAATGAGTGGTTTTATCATCACCTCCTTAGTGTAATTTTACCAATCTATTAGTTTCACCATCCAGAGTTTTACAGTAGCTATTAGAATGTAACATCATATATCTCCCTCTTATTCAAGAAGTTGACCCAACAAAGCCTCTTCCACGTGGATATGATCAACGTGCATTTTATGAGTTTCATAGGGCACCAAGCCATACAATAAATAGATGCATCAGTTTGAGACACAAGATATATGATTTGATAAATGGCAATCATATTGATCTTAGAAATTTAATTGAGCCTCCTAAAGCAAATAAAACACATGATAACGCTTTGAAAATATTTTCAAATCCTTTTCTACAACATTCTAAATAAGAAATAGGGGAAACATTAGGTGTTCACCTTTCATATCATGCACATTCCCCACCAAATACATATAGGGCACCTTTTTTTGAGTTACATCCTTTGAATAACATGATTGGTATATACAATTCTAGAGTTCTAGATAGACCTTCCATCTCCTTCTCAAAGCAATAGATCATTGAGGATGATTCAGTTTATCATGTACTCTTTATAAGAGCTTGCATTCATAATCATCATATTCATAGTGTTCTCATAGATAATGGATCCGGTGTGAAAATGTGCACTATGACATTATTACAACATTT
This sequence comes from Torreya grandis, assembly GCA_037957365.1. Classification (NCBI taxonomy): domain Eukaryota; kingdom Viridiplantae; phylum Streptophyta; class Pinopsida; order Cupressales; family Taxaceae; genus Torreya; species Torreya grandis. Next base: position 568,512 of record JARHVA010006600.1, read on the forward strand.
GGCATATTCAAAGCAAGATATTACCCTAATGGACATATTTATCAGTGGATTCCATGGGTAGATACAAAGTTCATTAGGTGAGATTATACATACTTTACATGTTAGTCCAACACACATGGCCATACCATCACTATTGTTCCTAGTGCAGGAGTTTTTGATATGTTACTTGGTTGACCATGGATTAAAAAAAATTTATGAAATACCTTCTATAGTTCATATATTCATGAAATTCATTCATGCTAATCAAGTTTTTACAGTTGTTGGAGTTACATATGAGTTACCACTCCTCACTTCAGAGCCATCTTCCACTTTGCAATCACCAGTTTTAGTTTAGCCATCAATTCTAGTTTCTCCACCACTTTCAGCTCTTCTTCCAATTCAAATTTAGACATAGTTGAGGCCTTCATAACTAACATAGAGAGTTCATACACTTCTATAGAGGTTTCTTTCAAAGCAACCATGGTTTCAAGATTCTATATAACTTCCAACTACAATATTCACACCTAGGGTAGTATGATTGAAATATCATGCATCTACACTTAGAGTACATGTTCAAAGATATTTTCCTACTTCCATATGGGTCCCTAAGAGCCCTATAGTTTCATCTACTTCTCAAATTTACATGAGGGGGGGGCATAGTTGATTTCTACTTTAAATATTTCAGAGCATTTATAACATACACAACTTTCAGAGCCATAATCTCAGCATCTCCATTACTTTATAATCATGCATAATTCTTCTCCTTGATATAGGACACCATCATAGGGAGTATCTCATGAGAATCATTAGTTAGTATCATTTTTTATTAGTATTTTATTTATTGTACATAGTTCATAAATTTTCAAAATACAAAAAAAATACAACATTTTAAAAATACAAATATATCAAAATTTCAAAAACATGAAAATAATCCAAAAACATTTTGATTGTATTCATTATCCATGCTTTACATTTCTACTACAATGCTAGACTTACATTTGTTGTTTTATACTATTGTTTGTCAATTTATCTACATTACCATGCTTTACTGGATCTTCTTTGAGTGTGTGCAATGACATCTAGATTCTTGATTGCTTCACTCTACCCATTGAGGGGGCATCCTACATCTATATTCGAGACACACATCAATATACATACCCACTGGGGGTATCTTCTACATGACTACACCATCCAGGTTATGTCATTCCTACACCACACACTCTAGTTATCATGTTGATGTACATTATTTACTAGCTTACATAGATTACTATATTGACATCTCACTAGTTTATAGAACTTGTGTGTTTAATAGCATATACCTAGTTTTGTACTAACATGTCTTGCATACTTTAACTTTTTTACTTTGATTAGTTAGGTGTGATTATATTTCTAGTATTTACATTGATTTCCTTTCTTGATTTATGTAGCTAGATGTGATTACATTTCTCATTTCATATTTATCTCTTGTATGTACCTTAAGACATTTTCCAATATCATTTGCTTATATGTCCTATGTGTTCCTTAGGACATCTACCAATATCATTTGCTTATATTCATGTGTGTGCCTTAGGACAATTGCCAATGTCCTTTGCCTATACTCTTCTATGCAATTATGTATTTCATGTCAACCTCGTTGGTTTTAGTTATATGTATATGTGGAATTTAAACATGCCTTGTATGCTTCCATTATAGTTTAAGTGACATGTGCCCATGTCCCTTATTTTTTTGGCCCCTTGGCCACCCTCTTATGCTTCTTGCTTCTTGCCTTGTGTACTTGTTACTTGATTACTTTTTGATTATTTGTAATGCCATGATCCAGATCATGCATTATTCTCACTTTCTTAGATGTCACAATGGTCATCATGCTCCATCCCTCCATGACAACTAACAACTAATAATTAATAATTAACACTTCCATTTTCAATTTATTACATTTTACATGTGCATACCCATGTTGATCTAATAATATCTCATTATAAACCATGTTATATCTTGAGATATCTTGTCGATTATCATTGTTATATCTTGTATCTTTATAGCATCATACTTTTAGGACTCTTTCTTTTGAGGGAAGTCATTGTAGGGTCTTCATTACTTCCATCAAAAGAGGGGGGAAAATACAAGGGTTTTATCACAAATATCAGATCTCCTAACAATTGAAAATGTAGCATTCAGAACACCCAAAATAGCAACTAGACATCAAAATATTTAGAACAGACCAAGCAGACAGTGAAAATGTTAGAATAGTTACCAAATTTGGCCTAGGAAAACAACATCAAGATTGGACAATAACACTAGTGCCACTATTGTCTATTTTTGGTGATCTTATCTAAATAATAGAAAAACTAGACATTCCAGAAGCAAGGGAAAACATAGGTTCAATTATAGTTTTGCATAGTTAGACCAGTTCAAAATCAATAGTTTTTAGTATACTTTTGCTTAGAGAATCTAGATATATGGGGAATTATGCATGGAATTATGGATCTCACTTCTAGTTTTAGATATGGTTGTTGGTATAACTTCCAGATCAGAATCCATGTTCTAGACCCCAGTGATTGGGGGCAATGTGCACGTCACATTTATTTTCTTTTCTTTCTGAGTTCAGCATTACCTATGCATTCTCATTAGTTGCATGCCTTATTCTATTTTTAGGTGGTTGGCATAATTTGGAGTGGATTTCATATAAACCTAACTTCTACATTTTTGAATGGCTTTCATAAAATCCTAGTGCACTAGTTTTGGAGTGGCTTTCATACAAGTCTAATATCCATCTTTTAAAGTGGCCAAGAGTGGCCTAATTTACAACATACATTCAACTATCCACACCAAAATTGTTAGATTATAGATCATTTAGGGGCTTTAAGAGCCATCTCATTCAACACACATTTCATACTATTATTAGTTTATAGCTTCACTTCATGGGGTAATGATGGAGCCAAAGGACTAGTTAACCTATGTATTCTTTAGCCACCTATTTAGAGGGATTGGACACACAATCTATACATCGATTAACACATGAATGATCACATAGCTTCACTTAATGGGTGATAATGAAGACAAAGGGTTAGACTTTACATTCTTGAACCACTTTTAGGGAATTGAGCACTCAACTCCATTCATGATATTACTCTTGGTACAACACACATCCAACATTACTCAGCATCACAATAGGTTTTGTATTGGTCCATGTACCTAGTGAGGTGTATTCATTCCTTTCTCTTCCTTTATCTCTTACCCAAATTTATACATTCTCATTTTAGATATAGCATATCTAGTAATAAATAATCTACTCTTTTTTTTTTGTTTCATATTCATACTTCACAACATGCTCTCTCTATGCACACCCAACATCACATAGCTTCATGAGCTTCACCCTTATAGGTAACTTTAGGTATGCTTTCTATTTTTCCTTTATCCTAGTATTTTAATTTATTACATCTCTAAAATAAAGTGGGGGTAAATGTAGTCATATAAAATAACAAAATTGGTAGCTTGAGTGTGGCTAAGGACACCCAACCCATAATTCCTTAATTTCTCTCATGGCCCTCATAGGCATCTTCTCACTGATTCTCAGTCATCTGTAACCTTTCAGACTTTATCCCAACTCACCCAAACTACTCTTTCCAAGACAAATCAATCCCCCTATGTCCCATTAGCTCAAGATAATAGTGCCACACGTAGACTATAACACGGGTGCCACTCCTATCTACTTTTATTACTCCCATCTAAGTCCAATTTTGGCTCCAATGGTAAATTCCTTTCGATTCCCCATCCTTATCCTTATTGGCCTAACTCGAGCACATTAAACCCATGACTAATAGATCCCTATAAAATATCATTCAAATATCATTTAGAAATGGGTTGGTAAATATCACTAAGCAAGCAAGACTACAAACAAGACTACTCAAGCAATGTTCCCTATTCTCTACATACATCCACCCGATACACTTACAAGCTTATTCAAATCCTTACACCAGTCCCTATCCACCTCAAGCACATCTAGTTTAGTATTTTTCATATTAATACACTTTATTGCATAAATCACATCAAGTGGAAGAACTACATATGGCTTGATCCCTCTTCAGAGTATTGGTATGTAGGCAGTGTTCCCACACAAGGGGTATGGATACACATTCAGTGAATCTTACACACACTAACCCCACTATTTATCAAAATTGGTAAAATCATAATGGAGTATAGGGTTTTAAGAGAAAATATACTCTAAAAAGATATCTATAGACTTTTGAATACTGATACTTCATAGTTAGGGTCACACATACATAGCGAACAAAACCTAGAAAGATCAAATCCTTACGACAATAGTGATAGAGGTGGACTACAACATCAGTGCCACTCCTATCCACTTTTGATGCTCTATCTAATTATAAAATGAAGTTTATATCTTAGTTTGTGACTATGTCCTAATCCTATACAGTGAATATCAGACCCTGTCTTAGCCGTATTAGTTAGTTTTTTAACTAAGCCTTCTTTTCCATCTCTTATTACTATTTTTAGAAAGGAAAAAGTTTTAATCTAATTTACACAAATAAGTAGCTTAATTATTGCATATTTATTTATTGATTTTACTACTTAAACACTTTAACTAAACTAGGAATAATACACTAATATTCCCAAAACTATTAAATAAAAGGGAAATAATTAGTTTACAAAGTGTCTCCTATAATTACTAAAGAACTCTATGCCAAGAGATAACCTATACAATTTGATTCATTCAAAGATAGGCTTCATGATATTATTTAGACGTCATTAGATAGGAAGAGGATCACACTTTCTCCTAATCATTAACATCCATCGTATCTCTAAGATAGATTTATAAATCAACCTTATTGTTACTATCATTGTATTAATGGTCAATGGGATAATGATTGTTGTGCACTCAGAAACATAATTGAGTAGTATGTTGATAGATGCATGATAAAATTTATAAAGGGGACATCTAGGTCTCCTTATTCTCATTATAATAGATCACATTTTATTATTACTAATTTATTCTAAAACTTTCTTATTAAATAACTAATTGTTACTCATCATGTTTCTGTAAATGCATCTAGAACCATAATATGAGAGATCTATTATACCAAAAATTACACAAAAGTGGTAGACAATATAAAAATATAAGTAAAATTATAGCAACAATTTAATAAAAAGAAATTAAAATTATTCAATAATGATAATATGACAACCAATAAATATTTTTGTAACATATAGTACATATATTCCTACTAAAACTATGCACAAGGTATTAACACAACATAAGTACTATAATTCAAATATATAACATGATCTATATGGTTCATAGTTCTTATTTTCTTCAGGTTGGTTAGATGGTCATGTAGGGTACATATAGTTCCTACATTATCCTCATATAGACATTATAAATCTACAATACTAGCATGTGTAATTAAAATTAAAAACATAAATCTTAAAGTCTGAAAATCTCAATACATATAATTATACCAAGTTAAAATATACCAAATAATTGGCATCCATACATATAAAGAGTTATAAAATAAAATAATATAAAATCATGAGTTTATATAGTAAAATGAAAACACATATTTCTAGAATTGCATTATGGTCCATAAAACCTTACCCATCCATGTCAATGCTATTTATATCAACTACCACAAGAGACTTAGAACTAGAATCCTCAAGATCATCTAGACCATGATCTATCTCTCCTCTCTTGATCCTCATATATATCCAACCATTACTTTAGATCAGTATGCTCTCTATAATTGTATATATTCATCCAATAATATATGACCTAGAATGGTTGATGAGTATGGTGGGGGCATTTTTAGTCTCACCATCACATCTCTCAGCTCATCTTGCTTTATCATAGCTTAAACATAGATAAAAATGGAAATAATAAAATGATTAAATACGAATGCATGAATATCAAATTTTTTTTTAGCCTATTCAATAATACCACCCTCATGATAGTTTTAGGTACATGTCATGTTAACTTGTAGTCATATAAAATGTCAATTGAGTGAAATGCATGTCACTTGAGACCAGCATACTCATAGCTTAGCCTTAAACCTATATTAGGGCATATTTATATGCTTATATAGCTTTTATGTGGGTATTACATATCCCTAGACATACCATATTTAGTCCCAAACCTTCCCCTAGGGATCTAGGCCCCTAGTGCCCTAGGTTTTACCACCTAGACACTAGCACAGTTCTTTGGACACTAGCACATGTGATAGTGACCAAGGGATTGCACTAGTGTCCCTTACCTAATTTCAACCCCAAAATATATGTTTTTAATTCTTAATAAACCTAGGGTTATCTTAGAGCTATTTCACACTGTAAAATCACTATATCAATATAAATACGTAACTTTTATCCTTTTATCCACTATATGGAAATCAAATGCAAATACAAACAAACAAGCTCAAAAAAAATGGTTCACAATAAATGTCATTGATCCCCATTCTATCTTTTTTCTTCATATAGTCATCTACAGCTACCCTAGGCTCAAAATATACATATTTCCTATCTCAAACCTCATTCAAAGCACTCAAGTTGACACTCATATTAAAATTCACTTGCACTTACACAAACACTTAGATTGAGATAACTACATCGGGCTAGATACCCTCTTAAGGTAATGGTATGTAGGCAAATATTAACACAAAGGGGTGTTGAGTACATCTAACATACCCAACTAACATCACACTTTTTCTACTTGTTCAAATACCTTAATAACATGGATATCTAGGGTTTTCATATAAAATCAATCCAAAATAGGTCACATACAACAAAAAAGGTTTTATCCACATAGGAATAGGCCTATCAAACTCAGACAAAACTACTCCCAAAAGTTCACACTAGTCCCTACATAAGGACACTAATGTAGAACAAGAGGGCACTATCATGGTGCACTACTATCCAAGGTACCACAATACCATATAGGATTATTTCTAACACTTGGATCCTATTCAAGACACCTTGATCAACTTCTATGTTAGTTTTTAGCCTCTAGATCATCCATCTTAATTAGTTTCTATCTAAGTAATTATTTGTGTCATTTATTACTATTTTTGGAAATATCAGATTAGGTTAATTCTTGTACAAATAAATGGCTATATTTACTACATATCTCTCCCATGATTTCATATACACAGACCCTTTAACAACCTGGGATTTACATTCCATAAGTCCTTTAAATTTAAATCATTTGGTGAACTCGACTTATTTTGAACATATTATTTAAAACCCTAGTGTAGTCATTTTATACTTTTTTGTACAAAGTCTCATGGTTTGTCTTGTATGCATATTACCCTCCATTAGAATGATGCACATATATATCACTCCTCTCAAGAATCATGTTAAAACTTAGGTTATTTCACACATTGGTCCACCTCAACTTGAGCCCCCATTTTATGGAAAACATTGATACATGGCCAATTTTGATTCACCTCTAGTTACTACTAGATGATAGAGAGATTAGATGACTACTTTTATTCCTCCTCTACCTAGAATTAATGATTATATTCACTCATATCCTACCTATACTACTCACCCTGAGAAAATATTAGATCCTATGATCAAGTTGTTACTAGATGGAATTAGGTGCCTACTTAGCCTATATATGAATAATGGAATCCTAAAATCCCTCCTCATCCCTAAAATAATACCATGGGATCTAGGGATCAATGTATAACATATGATATCATGGATCATTTGAGAAATAAACCGGCTAATATTTCTATATTAGAATTAATACAAAAGGAAACTTTTTAAAAATATATTATTTTTCAGACACTAAATCATATATCTTTGCCTCGTGAAGAAAACCTAACTTATTTTGAATATGTCATGAACACTATCAATCACATTTAGGATTATATATATTTTTCCAATGAGTATTTTCCCTCATAGTCAATTATTGATTAGAATATCCCACTCTTTAGTTAGGCATAAATCAAAAACACCACAATTAAACAAGTTCTAATTGGCAATGGTTCAAGACTTTAACATTATCAAACCTCACATTCTTGTAGACTATGGGGGTTGACATGGCATCCATTCAAAATACATATAAGAACATTATATGTTTTGATGACATTCCTCTACAAGCATTTGACACTATTACATTAGATATCATAGTTTGGCTAAAAACCCTATCCACATAGTTTCAGGTTATACCTAATAATTTGAATTACAATTTATTACTTGGGAGACCTTTGATGCATGCCATAGAATCCATACTATCTACCTTACATATATGTGTCAAGTTTTTACATGATGGATACTCATAGACTTAACTAGTTAATAATAAACCATTTAGATAATATAATGTCATAGAGCTTACCACCTTGAGTACATCTTTAGATGGGACACCTCATGTTCTCATAGATTCCCCATCTCACAAGATTATGATAGATTAGATGCATATATATGAGGTTCATAAATCTGTCACCACTATTCCTACACCCATTCTAGATCCTAGTATAGTACAACTAAATTCACCCATAGAATTGAAGGACACTCCTACAATATATTTATCCTAGCCCATTGTAGATGATGGGATTATCCTAATACAAATGCCATTACTTGTTAATTTAGAGGAAATATACATCATAAACTTAGATAAAGATTCCCAATCCACCACAAAGGATAATCCAACACCCATTGACATTGATGATTATTTAGGTGGATTGAGCTTTACATTAGTAGGCCATGGAGAGTAGAGAGATGATTCTAAGACACTTATGCCTTTACCTACACAGGCATCACCACCAGTTCATAGTTTTAAAAATATAGGACAAGACACTCACTTGCAGTTAGAGGTAAATTCTTCTATACATTCAATACATGTCATCACATCTATGAATATTGACCTAGTTATTCATATTCAATAATGTAGTACATAAGATAGACCATAATATATGTTACATATGTTACTTGATATAGGATTAATGGCATTACCCACAATTCACCATATATCTGTTAGTAGATTGTCATAGTAGGATGATAGATAATTTTTTCATTTTCATAGGATTACTAGACATGATATAGATACATGCTCATCACTAAAACATAATTTAAACACACTCAAAGATTGATTCACTGTATAGATTACACAAATTCTACCTCCACTAGTATAGGTACCATGATCGACTCTTCACCAACATAGATATTCAAGGAATTATCCATTGACTATCTAAATTTTTATAAAAGACAAATACATTATTACATCCCGCATACTGATATAGATGAGGATTCTAATCCTAATACTTTCATCTTGGCATTTTACAACCATAAGACATCAAGAGAGTGAGAAACAACAGGTTATACATTGTTAGGACTCCTTGGGACATATCTCACTACTAATTATATATGGCCCTAAGTTGGTCAACACACTCCTTTTGGTCATGATCATAGACACTCACATATAGGTTACACTTGGAAGTACATGGTTACAGGTAATGGATGCCATAGTTGATCAGATAGATAGATGTTTGGCATTCAGTCATGAAGGACACGTAGTTCACATTGTAAATGATAGTATAAATAAGAACCACAAGTTTCACATAGATACCCCACAATCCAATGTGGTTTATCCTATGACCACAAATGAGGATTATTACATAGTAGAGTAACACGCCATTCAAATGCATATAATCCAAGTTAGCATTAAGGATAAATTTATACTTTTATCGATAACATAGTATGATGATCACAATGATGATGATTTATTTGAGTTTAGGTAGATTCAATAACTGGCATTGGATGATCTCTCACCAGATCTACCATTGACTATCCACATCCCTTGGATGTGCTCTTAGGCTTGAGAGGCACAACTTTGCATTTGTACATACTCATATTTATTTACACTATAGTAGCATACATCTTCTCTTACCTTGTTCTTTGTATATATTTTTTATTTCATGATTGATTTTAAATAGCTTGTACTCAGAAAACACAAAAATAATATAATATGTTTAAAATACAAAATAATTCAAATATTACTCAAAAACACAAAGTTTATATTGTTTACATATCCATGTTTACATTCTTTATACTTACCAAGTATTATATATGGTAGCTATCTTATTATAGTCAATTTTATTATACACACATGTTTCACTTGTGCTTTTCTAGTGTTCATAGATTATTAAAAGACTTAGGTCTTCTAATTAGTTCCAAATTTGCTACTATCTACCCATTAGTGGAACATACATAGATTCAATATTGATATATTTTCTCATTGGGTACATCATACTACAAAATTTTTAGTTTCCCAGGTTACATCTTTACATATTCTATATCACAGATTTAGCACTGATTATATTTTGATATTGATTATCCTATACTAATAAGATTTTTTTCTAACTACTACGATAAACTTAGCTATGTACATATTTTATCTTATACATATTTATACCAAATGTTCATACATACTTTCATTTATAGATTTCCTAATTTACTCTTGATTATGTCTCCCTATTTCTACATCTATTTGAGGGTATTTTAAAATACCATTGTTCTACGTATTTATGCCAATTCCTTTCATTGGATGTATGCTTTGGACATGTGGCCATGTCTTTGTGTGTGCCTTATTTATTATGTATATAGACATTTGAACATGTCCTTCCATGTGGGTTTAAGCCAACCTACTTATTTGTATATGTGGACATTTGAACATGTCTTTGTATGTATTACTTTCTCAAATTTAGTGACATGTGCCCATGTCCCTTATATTGTGGCATCTTGTCCTAATTTACATGCCTCATGTGTTTTGTTATTTTTGGGAATAATGGAGTTTTATTCCTATTTAATAAACAAGTTTGAGTAGGGAAAATTAGTAAATAATATTCCTAATTATGGCTACTAATTTGTGAATTTGAGATACAATTTGAGCTTTATAAAAATAGAAAAAGAGCAAGGACAAATGTAACTTATCTTATTCTAAGTTGTCCAGTCTGAGACAAGATCTATAAATTTGCATGCAACACTAGGACACTGCCACAAATAGGATCCTAGACATTATTTTTTGATTGGATAGGAGTGTTAGAATTGGACACCCTGGGCTTTGGTGATATAGTCCTCTAGTAATGCTATCTTGAGAGTTTAATATTTTTAGGTTTTGTTTGCCTACTCAAGGTGAGCCTGTATACCAATTTTTAATTCTTCACTATCAATAGAACTTCTTGTAGGGCTGCTTCTTCATGTACTTGGATCTTCTATGCAATTGAAAGAAACTTTAAAAAATATGGAAAAGGTGTTAGTGTATAAAGGATATATTGGATGCACTTCACACCTTGTGTGCAAGCACATTTCCTACATACCAATACTCTGAGGAGGGATTAAGCTAATGTAGTTCTCCCATTGAAGTACTTGGTGCAATTGTGTATGAAAATGCAACTAGATGTGAAACTGGGTGTTCTTTAGATGGCTAGGGACTGGTGAAAATGTTTGAATAAGCTTGAAATAATATTGGAATGTTTTATGCAGAGAATAGATAAATTTTCTTGAGTGTACTTTCTTTTACTCTTGTTTGTCTGTTGTAAATGAGTGTCAACCCTTCTAAATGGACTTTGAATGGGTTTATATACAAAACTATTGATCATGGTTTAGATGTATTTGTATTAGACTAACAAGGAAAAGGATAAGGATCAAAAGAATATAATCATAAAATGCACTTGGACAATATCATCAAGAGTGAGACACCCTAGATTTTAGTGTTATAGTCCAAAGGTTATGAGACTTAAGGGATGGATTTGTCATGGGTAAAGTAGTCTGGGTTAGTTGGCGTTAAGTTTGGAATGCCACAGATGTTTGGGAATTAGTTAAAAAGAGCCTAAGATGGTGAAGAGAGAAAGCAAGAGGGACCTCTGGGTTAGGTATCATTAGTCATGCTCAAGCAACCAAATTTCACATTTTATATGATTATATTTACCCCACCTTTATTTTAGTGAGCCAAAAAAGCAAAATACTATGATAAAGGATAGAATAAAAAAGTGTACCTAAACTTACCTACAAAGGTAAAGCCTTGAATCTTGTGTGATGCTAGATAGTGCATATAGAACACATTGTACAAGTGTGAATCTATAAAATGAAACAACGAGTAGATCAATTCTTATTATATGTGATATAAAATAAGAACATAAAAAATTTAAGTAAAAGGAAAAGGAATAAAAAAGAATGAATAAACCTCATCAGGTATGTGAACCAATATAAAACCTATTGTGATCTTGAGTAGGCTGAATAATGCTAGATTGTGTCGGATGATGTTGTACCAAAAGTTATATCAAGAATGGAGCTAAGTGCTTAATTATATAGAAAGTGGTTCAATATTATAAATGTTGGGCCTATGGCTCCATCATCACCTACCGAGTGAAGCTAATGAATCATGTATTTGTCAATCAAATTTTGGACTATGTGTCTAATCCCTCTGAATAGGTGGCTCAAGAATACAAAGGCTACTTAGACTTTTGGCTCCATCATTGCCCTATGAAGTGAAGTTATGAGGTGATACCAATATAGAATATATGTCATATGAGATGGATCATGGATCACATGGATGCTCTAAAAGTCTAGCAATATGGTGTGGATAGTCAAATGTATGCTATAAATTAGGCCACTCTTGGCCATTTTGAAAGATAGAGGTTAGGCTTGTATGAAAGCCACTCTGAAACTAATGTAATATGATTATGTAAAAAACCAACTCAAGAAATTAAGAAGTTAAATTTTTATGAAATTTCAACTTGAGAAATGATGCCAACCACCTATAGATGGAGTAAGGTATGTAACTAATAAGAATAATTGGGTAATAAACTAAACTCATAAATGAAGAATACCAATATGTTGTGCACATTATCCCCAATCATTGGTCTCTACAACATGGATTTTGATCCAAAAGTTATGTCAACTACCTAATCTAAAATTGGAAGTGAGAGTCATCATGTTGCACATGATACCCCCTATATCTAGATTTATTGAGAAAATGACACTCAAACTATTGATTTTGATTGATCTAGATGTGTAGAAATTTTAGTTGAGCTAAAATTTGTGCCTGTTACTAGAAAATTTGGGTGTTTTTCTACTTGGATAAGAGTGCCAAAATGAGGACACCCTATCTTTGGTGATACTATCCATTTTTGGTGTTGTTTTCATATGCTAAAACTAGTTGTTAATCTAGAATCATCAATGTTTTTCTATTCTGTTCTGACTAGTTTGACCTTTAGATTGTGAACTGGGTGATCTAAATGCTACTATTTTGACTACTAAGAGCTTTGATCTCTATGATAAAACCATTGTTTATTGTCCCCTCTTCTGAGGGTAGGAATGATTAAACTTGTAATGACTACCCTCAAAATAAAAGAGTCTTACAAGTGTGTTATGTTGCATAGATACATGATATAGAATTGAAATTTGACAAGATATCTCTAGATATAGCAATGTTTATATTGAGATATTGCTAGATCAACAGGGCTATGCCTAGATAGATATAACAATGTAAAAGCATGCACAATGTATTGAACTATAATTATAAATGTTAGATGTTAGTTGTTAGTTGTTAGTTGGAGGGATGGAACATAATGTCCATCATGGTATCCAAGAAAGAAAGGTAAATGCATGATATGGATCATGACATTGCAAACAAGGACAAGTAATCAAGAAACAAACATACAAATCAGGAAGCAAGTAATAAGAAATATATAAGGTTGGCCAAGGGGCCACACAAACAAGGGACATGGGAACAAGTCACTCAAACTGGAAAGCAAACATATAAGGCATGTTTAAATTCCACATACACATATAATTTGAAATAAGAACAGATTGGCACAAGGGCCATGGCACATAGAAGATTAAAATCAAGGGACATTAGAAAATGTCCAAAGATATACACAAATGAATAGAAGTAAAAGACATTGGAAAATGTCCAAAGGTACACATAAGAAACAATACTAGAACTAGAAATTCAAACACATAGTTATGCAAAGAAAGAAAGGAAAGTGTGTAAAATGGAAAGGTAGAATCACATCTAACTAATCAAAGCATGAGTGAAAATATGCAAGACATGTTTAGTAAAAGACTAGGTATATGCTAAGAGATACACAAGTGCTAGATACTACTAAAATGTTGATATAGTAATCTATATAATCTAGTAATTAATGTACATTAGTATGATAACTCAGAGTGTATAGTGTAGGATTGACATAACCTAGATGGTTTTGTCATGTCAAAGATTCCCCTAGTGGGTATGTATATTGATGTGTGTCTTAAATTTAGAAGTAGGAATGCCCCCTCAATGGGTAGACTGAAGCATTCAAGGTTTTGGTTTTCATTTCACACACTCAAAAGAGATCAATTGAAGCATGGTAATGTAGACAATAGACAAACAATATCACAAAATAACAAATGTAAGTCCTAATATGATAGTAGTAATGTAAAGCATGGATGATGCATACAATCAAAATATATTTTTTTGATCTTTTTTAATTTTGTATTATTTTTATAAATATTTAAAATATGTATAATCAAGAAGAAGAGATTATGTACAAGTAGGTTGGGAAAGGATGATACTAATTGATGAGTCTCATGGGATACTCCCTATCACTGTATCAAGGAGTGGAATTGTGCATGAATGTGAAGCATGATGAAAATGTTGAGACTGTGGCTCTAAAAGCTATATATGTTATACATTATCCAAAATCTCTAAATTAGAAACTGAATATGGTATCCCAATATAACTCTAAGAAGTGGATGTAATTTTAGGGCTCTTAGGGACCCATATAGAAGTAGGAGATGCTCTCTAAACATGTGCTTTATGTGTAGACCCATGAGATCTCAATGAAACTACTCTAGGTGTGAAAAATACAAATGGAAGCTATTAGAATCCCAAATTTGTGGTAGTATATGAACCCTTTATACTGGTGATGGATGTGTAAATTGTGTCTGAATCTATACTAGAGGAATAACTCTAACTAGTGGGGAAACTGATACTGGTGGAGAAGCTAGAATTGGTGACTACAAAGTGGATGGATTTAAAGTGGGTAGTGGTAACTCATAAAAACTTCACCAACTGTAATAACCTAATTAGCATGAATGAATTTCATGCATAGGTGAACTATAGATGGTACTACTTAAATTTTTTGAATCCATGGGTGACCAAGTAACATATGAAAAACTCCTGCACTAGGAACTATAGTGAAATTTATGGTCACATGTGTTGGACCAATCTATAAAGGAAGTAAAATCTCACCTAATGAACTCTATATGTGCCCATTAAATCTATTGATAAATATATTTTTTAGGGTGATATCCTACTCTGAATAGCCTAAATGTTGTAATAATGTAATGGTGCTCATGTTGACACTAGAACCATTATTTATGAGAACACTGTGAATGGGTTGATTATGAATATATGCTATAATAAAGAGTGTATTATAATCTAAATTATCCTAAAAAATCTCTTGATTTGAGAAGGATATCAAAGGTCTAGCTAGAGCTCTATACTCATACACATCAATCATACCACTCAAAGGTTGTGACTCAACTGAAAGTGTTTGGTATGTAATTGGGGGTGGATGTGCATGATATACATGGTGAATCCTTGATGTGTCCCTTATATCCTATTTTGAATGTTTTGGAAATGGATTTGAGAATATTTTCAAAGCTTTATCTTATGTTGGTTTTGAGGCTTGACTAAGTGCCAAGATCAAGTAGGTTTTCATCTATTACGTCCTATATCTTATGTTTCAAACTGATGCATCTATTTGTAATGTGGTCTAGTGGCATGTAGTAACCACAAAATGCCTATTGATCATATCCCTTGGGAAGAGGTTTGGTTTGATCAACTTCCTAAATATGAGGGAGAGATATGGTATTCCAATCCAAAAGCTATTGTAAAACTTTGGATGGAGGAACTAAGAAGATGTGAGAAAGTACACTCAGGGAATGCTGATAAAACTATACACTGAGGAGGCTTTGAAGCTACACTTACTGTAGGTTGATTATTCCCTTTTATATACTTAAACTTGACCTTGTATGGGAATTTATTATTAATATTATTAGTTATCTTTGGAATGCTTTTATACTTGATTTTTCCCATTAAAATCATTTTAACTTCTCTTTCCTTTAGTGTATGACATAATTCAGTGAAGGAAGAGAATTACTTGAAAATAGTTGATTCATGAAGTGCTGGTAGAAGACTCTTTTTGAAGAGGTCCTATAACTCTTGATGTACCATAGGACTAGTCATCTTAGCCATCTTATATCGAAGAACATATTCCATGAGATGCTCATTTGGTCATTGTTTCTATTGAGTAAATTGAACATATAAAACCTTATCACTAATGTTAATGTTGAAGTGTGCTAAGACCATGTTAGCTAAAGGATTGAATGCATGAACTAAATGATTTGGTAAACTATAAAACCATTGTAAAGCATAATCCTTTAGGCTCCATGAAAATAGCTTGGTAAGTAGCTAATCATTGGGTACATAGTTTAAGAATGCTATGCGAAATTCTCTCAAGAGTGTCTCTAGATCACCCTTTCCATCATAAAGAGTAAGCTTGGGTTGAATAAAAACTTATGGCAAGAGTGTAAAAGCAATATGAAATGCCAATGGTGTATGAAGAAGAGCAAAAAAATCCAAAGCCTACGTAGGTCTAGTAGTACCTTGCTCAAGATGTAACACCTTAGATTGAAGAGATCTTATCTCTTGTACAAGGGTTGCCACATTAGGAGAAAGGGATGTAATAGCTATAACTGGTGGCATAGAGGTAGGTTGGGCTGCTATAGGGGTTGTTGAGACATAGTTTCCCCCATAATGTCATTTTCAATTGGTTTTTTTATGGTTTGAGAAGATTTACCATTATTCACTTTTTATTGTTCTTCTTGTAGAATTCTAAGCATGTCATCTTGCATATCTATATGTTTTGTTAAGAGTTCTTGAAGTTCTCTTTTATCAGTTTCATCAAAACTAGTATATTGGGCCATTGTGAAAGTAGGAAAATAATTATAATGTGTTTTAATGTTTTGAAATAAGTTTTAATAGGCGATGTGCTAGAAAAGGAATGTTTTGAATATAAGAAATGCAAAGTCATAAAAATAGCTAATTGGAGTTTGTGCAAAAAGGATACAAAGCTCCCAAACATGTAAGGTGATACCTCAAGAAGAAAAAAGGTGATAGTATATGTAAATAGGGATTTTTCAAAAATATTCTGTAAAATACTATGAATTTTTGAATTTTAAATTGATTTTTTGAGTTTGATATACAACTAAAAATTTAGAAAATGATTGGAAAATAACTGGAAGCTAGTTGATGCAACTCAGGTTTTTTGAATGAATTTTTAAAACTAGTATGGTAATTTTAAAAATTTGATATGAATTTATAGAAAATTTTTAGAATGTTTCTTGAAAAATTTAGGAAAAATAAAAAAATATTTATAAAATTAGCAATATATTTTTCCTAATGTTTGGAATGTGTTTATATGCAAAAAGGACCTAGTATGTGCAAACTAGGGTTTTAAAAATATCTATTAAAATTTTGCAATTAATTTGTATATTTATGATTTTTAAATACAAAAAAAAAAAGGTAAAAAATCAAATATAATTTACCTTAGGTGTTGTAGGGTTTTTGTGTGAAATTTGAAGTTAGATTCACCAAATGTTTTGTTATTTTTGGGAATAATGGAGTTTTATTCTTATATAATAAACAAGTCTGAGTAAAAAAAATTAGTAAATAATATTCCTAATTATGGCTAATAATTTTTGAATTTGAACTATAATTTGACCTTTCTAAAAATAGTAAGAGAGCAAGGAGAAATGTAATTTAGCTTATTCTGAGCCATCTGGTCTGAGATAGGGTCTATAAATTTGCATGCAAGATTGGGACACTATCGTAAATATGATATTAGACTTTGTTTTCTAATTGGATAGGAGTGTCAGAACTAGACACCCTAGGATCCAACACTATAGTCCTTCTCTAGTGATGTTGTCCTAATAGTTTAAGCTTTCTAGGTTTTATTTGCCTGCTCGAGGTAAGCATGTGTACCAATTTTTAGGTCTTCACTTCCAGTAAACTTCCCATAGAGCTAATTATGTGTGTACTTGGATATTTTATGCAATTGCAAAAAACTTTGGAAAATAGGGAAAAGGGTTAGTGTGTAAAGGATACAATGGATGCACTTCACACCCCATGTGTGGGCATGCTACCTACATACCAATACTCTGAGGAGGAATCAAGCTAATGTAGTTCTCCCATTGAAGTGCTTAGTGAAATTATGTATGAAAATGCAACTAGATGCCAAAATAGGTGTAATTTAAATGGATAGGGACTATTGTAAAGGTTTGAATAAGCTTGGAATAATATTAGAAGGATGTATGCAGAGAATAGGGAAAAGTGCTTGAGTATACTTGTTTGTATTCTTGCTTCTCTCTTGTAAATGAGTGCCAACCCTTATAAATGGACTTTGACTGGGTTTATATAGTAAAATATTGATCATGGGTTAGATGTATTCACATTAAGCCGACAAGGAAAAGGATAAGGACCAAAAGAATCTAACCATTGGGACTCAAAATACACTTAGACAATAGCACCAAAAGTGGGACACCCTAGAGTTTAGCGCTATAGTCCAAGTTGGGCACTATTGTACAGAGATTATGGGACCTAGGGGGATGGATTTATCATGGGTAAAACAATTTGGGTCAATTGGGATTAAGTTTGAAAGGCAATAGATGTCTGGGAATTGGTGAAAAGGATCTTAAGATGGTGAAGAGAAAAAGTAAAAGGGCCTTGTGGGTTGGGTGTTTTTAGTCATTCTCAAGTAAACAAATTTCACTTTATATATGACTATACTATGTATGGTTTTATGTATGCATCATGGCCATGATACTTGTCTCTTGATTATTACTTGCACATGCAGTTTTTGATGCCATGGGTACTCTCATGCATCTCCCCTTCCTCCTTAGGTTCCTTTATGGGAATCATGCCTCATATCCCTATGTAGTTTACTTATATTATTCTCATATTATTCTTACATTATGTAGTTCATACACATTGTTATATTTATCTTGACAACCTTGTGAATTATAGATCTATCACACATCATACATTACCAACTTATGCTTAGATTATCTTACATTTTGATGTCATGTATACATATTATATTAGTTTATCACACATATATCATATTTTTTTAGCCTAACACACATCATGCAAACCTTTTATTTTGAGGATAGTCATTGCACAAGTACAATAATGCCCCTCAAAAGAGGGGCATTCACAAGGGTTTGCCATAGAGATTAGGCCATCTGAGTGCACTTAGATTACAATTTTTAGCATGTACACACAAATTTCTAGATCTCAAAATCAATAAAATGTAGTGGAAAATAGTCAAATAGAGATTAGAGTCATTTTGGCAAAAAAATATCACAAAGGACACTAGCATAACCTAAAGGATACTAGTGTAGTGTGTCATTATCCAAGGAACCACACTACTATCTAGTAGCCCCATAAATAAGAAAATATAGATTTGATAGAAGAAAATAACAATTACATTCCATATTTAAATAGTTTATCACAAATTGTATGCAATCAAAAATGTATTATGTCTATAAATCAATCCTAGCTTAGAGAAGATAGATCATACCTACACTTATGATTGGGAATACATTTGTTAAGTGGTGGCATGACCAATATGGATATCCACTAGACCTGATTATGGGATCAATTGTCACAATACACCATGCTAAGAAGGGTTATAAAGCCTATAGTCTAACATAATCATTCAACAACCCTAAAAGAGTCTTAGGTTTATTGTTCACTCTGTTCTAATAAACAATAAAGTAAATATAATTTAGTGCATACCAAATCTTGTGGTACAAAGTGGGGGTTAGAAACAAAACAAACTAAACTAAACATGCATAGAAGGCATATACTCATGTCAATGTATATGGAATCCTAATGCATGGGAGATAATCACAACTACATTATCTATTTGCTCTTACAAAGGAGAAATAAAGTTAGGAATACTTACCTTTGAAGACAAACCCATCGAGACTCAATCTCTCCCTTAGCTAAAGTGCTTTGCAAGAGATTATTATGGTATGTAAGGATAACAAATATATATTATCTCTAGGCTACACAACCTATCTATGCATCTAAAAGACTTCTCCATAAGACAAGATCTGTATCTCTAAAGAAATTATGGAGCCATAAGCTTTATTCCTCAAGTAGAATGGTCAATAAGTATATGTTTGTTTTTAATTATTCTTATTTGTTTCTATTCTTAAAAATGGTTGGAAATGAACTTGTATATATGTAGATCTTTCCCTAAATCCTTCTAAATATGTTAACTATATAGGGTAGACCTAGTCGACCCTATATGTTTTTAGTAGATAATTAACTAGGTCTTGAGCTAGGTTAGCTTAAGGGATAACAAAGTTCCTAATGAAAAATACCCCTAAACAGTATGGGGTCAACCCAATCTGTTAGGATCTTACAACACAATTGATTACTTTTGTGTAAGCAACTAAACATGGAATTAAACCAGAAATAATAAGTAACTAGAAATCAGAATCAACAAAGAATATGAGATACAAGAAACAACTTAAAACTTGTATTAAAATATTTTAGAAGGAAATACAATGAAGAAATCACACTTTCTTCTCACACCTCTCAGATGTACAGATCTCTTTCCCTCAAGAGTTCTCTCTCTCAATTACAAACACAATTCAATCCTTGAATTGTCTCACCCTTTTTTTATTTCTACAAGCTATGAAGATATAACCCTATTATATAATACTAGGATTCATGAGCTATGCATTCCCCACCATTAGATACACTTCTTAATTAAAGGTTCAAATTTGTCCTGCCAAAAATAAAAATGTAGACTCAAAACTAACAGTTACTCTTATCATGCAAACAATCTATTCTTCCTCAAAAATAGACTTCTAGAATGCACAGGTGACCGACGTCGGTCCCTATCTATCTGCATATGACCAGCATCAGCCGATCCATAACTGATGTCGGCATCTTCTGGTCGACCCCTTACCGATGTTGATCAGTCCTAACCGATGTCAGCGACTGTGTAACTCTAGCAACCTCTGCATTTGCTCATCTGGTGAAGCTTTTAGCTCCATAACTCAACAATCTCCCATTTGGAGATAAACAGCTACACCTGTACCTGTACATCAACATCCTCTAGCTTGTTTCTCCATCTTAAAGTTCAATCTTGAAGACCAACAAAAGTTGAATGAAGATTCAACTTCTCCTTTGTTACTGGCTTTGTTAACATATCAGTAGGGTTCTTATCTGTATGGATCTTTTCCAGCTTTAACTCACCATCCTCCAATACCTGTCTAATGAAGTGGTACCTAAGCTATATATGTTTGGTTCTTGAATGAAAGGCAGAATTCTTTGCCAAATGAATTGCACTTTGACTATCACTGTATAATATGCAAATCTTTTGCTCCTTTCACAACTTTTCTATGAACCAAGTCATCCAAATCATTTCCTTGCTAGCCTCTGTGACTGTAACATATTCTGCCTCTGTAGTAGACAAGGCAACAACCTTTTGCAACTTTGAAATCCAGCTAACCGTCATTCCACCAATAGTGAAAACATATCCTGTGGTGCTTCTCCTGCCATCCAAGTCACCTGCCATATCCGAATCTACATACCCATGTAGAGAAGTGTTTGACCCACCATAGCATAAATGCCTACTGCTGGTCCCTCTCAGATATTTGAGAATCCACTAAACTGCTTTCCAGTGTTCCTTTCATGGATTGGCCATAAACTTGCTGACAACTCCCACTGCTTGGGCAATATCAGGTCTAGTACATACCATTGCATACATCAAGCTCCCAAATACTGAATCATATGGAACTATACTCATGTACTCAACCTCATCATGTGATTTAGGACACTATTCTTTGCTCAACTTGAAGTGTCCAGCCATAGGTGTGCTTACCGGTTTTGCATCCTGCATATTGAACCTCTCCAACACCTTGTTCACATAATCCTCTTGAAACAAAATCAAACTGTGATTTTTCCTGTCTCTCTTAATACTCATGCCAAGGATTTTATTTGCTGCTCCTAAATCCTTCATGGCAAATGTGTGAGCTAATCTTACCTTAAGCTCAGTAATATCCTACATGTGTGAACCTGCAACAAGCATATCATCTACATACAATAATAGGATAATATAACTACCATTATCTAATCTGTTAAAATAAACACAATGGTCAGATTGACATCTACTAAAGGCATGCTCTGTCATAAACTTCTCAAACCTCAAATACGATTGTCTTGGAGCTTACTTAAGACCATATAAGCTTTTCTTCAACCTGCACACAAGTTTTTTCTTACCATTGACCTCAAAACCTTCCAGTTGATCCATATATATTTCTTCATCCAAATCTCCATGAAAAAATGTTGTCTTAACATCAAGCTGCTCAAGATGCAAATCTTCAATAGCAACTAAAGACAATACATTCCGAATAGAAGTCATTTTTACTACAGGAGAAAAAATTTCACCAAAATCAATACCTGGTTTCTGTGCAAATCCCTTTACTACCAACTTGGCCTTATGTCTCATTTGTCCATTCTCACCTTCCTTTAACTTGTAAACCCATTTATTTTTCAGTGCTTTCTTTCTGGCTGGAAACTCAAAAAAATCCCATGTTTGGTTCTTTTTCAAGGAATCAATTTCCTCATTCATGCCATGCTCCCACTATTTCCTAGATTCTACCTACATTGCCTCATCAAAACTTTCTAGTTTTCCACTATCAGTGAGCAACAAGTAGAATAAAGAAGGGGAATAATGAATTAGGGGTTTACTTACCATTTCAGACCTCCTCATGGGCGTTTGAGACTCATTCACAGCTTGTTGTTCACCTAAATTCTCTGTCAGTGACCGATCTCAGTCATCTCTCAGTCTGTACCTCACCGACGTCGGTTCCACCTGACTGACATCAGTTTTTATCTAACCAACATCGGTTCCTACCTGACCAACGTCAGTTCCTGTCTGACTGATGTCAGTTCCTTCCTAACCAACGTTGGTGTCTGTGTTTTCTTGTGTGTGATTATTTTTACCCGCGAGCTCATTTTGGATCACAACCTCATCCAAATCAACATTGCCCTGCTCAGTATTATTTAACCTCTTGAGCTGATCACTGTACATCACCTTTTCATTGAAAACAACATCACGGCTTCTAATAATTTTGTTAGTTTCTAAATTCCACAACAAGAATCCGAAATCTCCAGAGCCATAACCAATGAAAGTGCACCTCATAGATTTAGCATCCAACTTCTTTCTATTTTCTTTATCAATGTGCACAAAAGCTTCAGAACCAAAAACTCTAAGAAATGAAAGATCTACCTTTTTACCTATCCATGCCTCTTCTGGAATTCCACCATCCAATGCAGTATAAGGTCCTCTGTTAATCAGGTAAACCGCAGTATCTATAGCGTCTACCCAAAACTATAAGGGAAAACCAACATGCAGCCTCATACTCCGTGCACACTCCATTATTGTTCTATTCATCCTTTCAATAACTCCATTTTTCTGAGGTGTCCTTGGAACCATCCTTTCCCTACGTATTCCACTTATAAAATAGTAACTATTGAATTTATTGCTACAGTACTCACCACCATTGTCAGATCTAAGGCACTTCAATTTCAAACCTATTTCATTCTCAACCAAAGCTTTTCATTTCTTAAATGTGTCAAAAACATCAGATTTCTTCTTTATGCAATAAATCCATACCTTTCTTGTAGCATCATCAATGAAAGAAACATAATACCATGATCCTCCTATAGAAGCTACCTGAACTGATCCCCACACGTCTGTGTGAACAAGCTCCAACTTGTGCTTCTTCTTTGTTGACCTAGTTTTAAGAAACCTTACTTTCTTCTATTTCCCAAAAATACAATGCTCACAAAAATCTAGATCTATGCTTTTCATATCTGAAAGCTTACGTTTTGACTTAAGAACATTCATTCCCTTCTCACTCATGTGACCAAGCCTACAGTGCCACAACTTTGCATCTACATCTGAAGTAGATAAAATAGAAGGAGAATAATCAGTAATATAATTACATAGATAAAGAGTACCTACTCTCTTACCTCTGGCTAATACAAGTGCACCCTTGGAAACTTTCCAAGATTCAGTTGTGAGAGTTACTGTGTAACCCTCATCCCCCAAATTTCTTGTAGAAATCATATTCCTCTTCAGGATGGGTACATGCATGACATCCTTCAACACCCATGTGTTGCCATTCTACAATTTCAGCTACACTTTTCCTTTGTCAACAATTTTACAAGGCTCATTATCCCCTAAATAGACTATTCCAAAATCTCCATGGACATAATCATTGAAAAATTTTCTATTTGGGGTTGCATGGAAAGAGGCACCAGAATCTAAAACCCAAGATTCTATTTTATTATACAAAGAAAATATAAGATCATCTTATGCAACAATACCTGCAACTTTTGCTTCTTCTTTACCTTCATGCTGATTTTCTTAACTTTCAACCAACAATATTTCTTTGCATGCCATTTCTTTCCACAATTCCAGCAGATTATATTTCTTCCATTTCTGGATTTGGATCTACTTCTCATCTTTGACTTTGACCTTGATCTCTCTTGCTTGCCCTTCTCTCTTTGCCGTCCCCTGCTTTCAATACTTAAAGCATTACTTGATGTTTCCTCTGTGCTTTTCCTACGAATTTCTTTATTCAAGATTACACTAACAACATCATCTACTTTCAAGATATTTGAAGAAGATGCAGTATTACTAACTGCCATTACCAAACTATGCCAACTTTCAGGTAAAGAGCATAAAATTAAGAGAGCCTTAATTTCATCATCAAAAACTATTTTGACTGAATTTAACTGATTTACTATTGCATGGAAATCATTAAGATGACTAGATACAGATCCACCTTCCTGCATTTGCAAATTAAATAATTGATTCATAAGATATACCTTATTTGAAGCTGAGGGATTTTCATATAAATTTGCCAAAGTATCCATTAACTCTACCATTGTCTTTGCCTATGATAATTTGGAAATCACAGAAGATGCCAGGCTCAACCTTATAGATCCAAGAGCCTTTCTATCAAGAACATTCCATTCTTCATCTTGCATATCTGTGGGCTTGCTTACAACCCCACCCAACGGTAAGTACAGATCTTTCTGATACAAATAATCTTTGATCTGCATCCTCCATAATTGATAATTCTTGCCATTGAATTTCTCCATTTTTAGTTTACTTTCTTCTGCCATTGCTTTACTCCCACTCAATCAAAAACCCCTGTGAGTGAATCTGTAATCAACAAACACTAACACGATCTGATACCACTTGTCAGTGAACCCAAGCTCTGATACCACTTGTTAGTGAACCCAAGATCTAATACCACTTGTTAGGATCTTACAGCACAATTGATTACTTTTGTGTAAGCAACTAAATGCGGAATTAAACCAAAAATAATAAGTAACTAGAAATCAGAATCAACAAAGAATATGAGATACAAGAAACAACCGAAAACTTGTATTAAACTCTTCTAGAAGAAAATACAATGAAGAAATCACACTTTCTTTTCACACCTCTCAGATGTACAGATCTCTTTCCCTCAAGAGTTCTCTCTCTCAATTACAAACACAATTCAATCCTTGAATTGTCTCACCCTTTTTTTATGTCTACAAGATATGAAGATCTAACCCTATTATATAATACTAGGATTCATGAGCTATGCATTCTCCACTGTTAGATACACCTCGTAATCAAAGGTTCAAATTTATCCTGCCAAAAATAGAAATGTGGACTCAAAACTAATAGTTACTCTTATCATGCAAACAATATGTTCTTCCTCAAAAATAGACTTTTGGAATGCACAGGTGACCGATGTCGGTCCCTGTCTGTCTGCATATGACCGGCGTCGGCCGATCTATAACCGACGTCGACATCTTCTGGTCGACCCCTTATCGATGTCAGTCGGTCATGACTAATGTTGGTGACTGTGTAACTCCAACAACCTCTACATTTGCTCATCTGGTGAAGATTTTAGCTCCACAACTCAACACAATCGACCCTATACAGTAATTAGAAGCTAAAAAATGAATAAGATCAACCTAGTTGACCTAGTATAATCAACTAGCAAAAGGGGGTCAAGGTAAGAGTAAAGAAGATAAAACATGGTAAATAAATGGAATGGGTACAACCAAGAATAATAATCTTAGGGTAAATGGTTTTTAATATATGATCATGTAGATGAAAAGTGGAAAAAGGGACAATAGTCTTATGAAGCACCAATGATATGTCCACCCCTTTCTCGATTCACCCCTTAAGGTGTGTACTCAGAAAGATTGAGACTCGATGGATTTTTTTAATATATAAAGTGTCAGTAATCAGTAAAAGTTAAAAATATTGTGTATATATATTCCCCACTCAAAGCTCACCATGTGTCACATAAGTACAAGATAGGATGGTGCTTCGAGAAATAAAACATAATAACACATAACATTGATGGTAAGTAAAGTAAAGTAATAAACAAATAACATAAAAGAAAGGACAAAATTGAAAAATACATACCTTTTCTTACCTTATTGTCATAGATAAATAAGTAGACTCTAAGATAAAGTAAAGGCATCCAATGTGATTAACACTAGGTGAACATATAGAAGTTAGTGTAAAAAAATCCAAAAATTTAAAAATTTGGAATATAGGCATATGATAGTGGAAAATACACTCTATGTCATCACAAATCCAATGCATTTTATGGTTTTAAAAATGGATGGGTAGAAACAAATATATAATCAAAATAAGGAATCTGTAGGAAAATAATTGAAGAATTTAAATTTTAAAAAGTGTTTTTGAATAAGGGGAAAGAGAAGTCATTTTGCTATTTTGACTTGTGAAAGAGAGAAAAAAGAGCTCTTGAGACCAAACAAGATAGAATGGTGAGGAGATGACAGGATAGATGAGGAGGGGATCCAAGAGCAACAACAGGTGCACTACATGTATGCAATTATGAATCTTAAGCCAATTTTTATGAATTAAGTGTATTTTTATAAAAATGTAATTTTTAGAATTTATAAATGTCAAAATAAATCAAAATTAGATCTTATAGATAGGAAAAACTAATTAGGAAAATGGGTTTGAAGGAATTAATAATAATATTGTAATAAGGCACTTTTTTTAGGAAAATACAAGGGGTTGACAACCAAAAATCACTGGGTTGACACTGCCGACCCAGTAAGTGTGTGATGACCCTATACATTTTGTAGATTATTGACCTAGTACAGTTTACCAATTGATCTGAAAATTCTAGAATGATAATTTATTAATAATGAGGGGTAAATAAGAGGGTTGACTTAAAGTTTTAAGTCAACTAGACTAAAAATACAGAGATTTTGGTCAAACTAGGTTGACCAAAGAACTAGAATTGTATGAAAATGCATGTAAGAAGTTGAAATAAGGATAGAATGGCCCAAAATGTCCAAGGGGAAAAAGAATAAAATAGGTTAAATATAGGTAAAAATGAATTAATTAAAGTAATTTAGAATTGGTTTTTATTAAAATTGTAAAAATAATGTATTTTGACTATACATGACATGGAAGATCTAATACAACTTTTGTTGTTTCTTGGTTGTAGGGATGACCCAATTTCTAGAGATTGGTATATGCTTATTGGCTATCAGATCTACTAGATAATCGAACCATACTAGATATATTTAGGTTAGTATTTGTAGGCCTAGGAGGGATAGCTGACATGTGTAGGATTCCCTTGAGCGTAGATCTATTAATCATGTTCCTTGGATGCTGGGAATGATTGACTAACACCTTCAAATGGGAGGTGTATGGGAACATGGTAGAGGTAGATATCACTTTGGAGGATGTGCATTTAAACTTAGGGCTACTTGTAGTAAGAACACTGATGACTACAGGCATACTAGATAGCCTGGAGGAGAGGAGATCCTTAGCTATGTGAGCTATAGGATTATATATGATACTAGCTAGTATATGAGTATGTTTGATGTATATGCATCACAAATTCTAGATATCTTGAAAGATGTGATAATAATTTTGACACAAGTGTTTTATCACATGTTGGATGATAAGGTATAACTATTTATGGTATCCTTGATTATGGTGATCTTAGAGGAGGGCATGCTATATGATCTCAACTCTATCATCTAGGTCTAGAGCTCATACATGATCTATATGAGGTGTTGTTTATAGGGCATAAGTTGATAAGACCAATCATATTATTGATGGATTATATTTATGAGAGGTTTCCCATGTATCAGCCAATTGGGTTACCATATACGGTCAATGATAGGTATCATCAAGTGTGGAGATGGAAAGAGGACCAGTAGCATGGGCCATGCCCCACATGCTAGTGTTATAGATGGTGAGATGTGAAAACATAGTGTGGCATCCATATGGGCACATAGTGACTATATGACTAAGCTGGTATACAATTACACCACATACAATGAGGATAGAGGTGATTGAACACTATACTTGGTGGTGAGAACCACATTTGGTGGCATGGGTGCTAAGATAAATGGGCTTATCTAATATAGTAGCACTAATATTAATTCTTGAGTAGTGGGCTCAACATGTGAGATATTTATGGGGGAGGAGGGGATTAGGGCCATCGATGATGAGGCTGATGCTTAGACCACATTGTGAGTGACCATGGACTGGATGAGTATGATAGGGAACAAAATAGGAGAAAAGAGGTATAGAGGTAGTGGCACTAGAGATACCACCACCATCTCCATATAACAATGAGTTATGACCCCTAAGGACATGACATTGATAGAGGTAAGAGGATCAAGAGAGAGTGGAGATTATCACCATCGATAATGACCCATCAAGAGAGCCAAAGGAAAGCTAGATGGTAGAGAGGCCACTCAAGTGAAGATTGAGATGGACACAAGCCATGAAAACTAGATTTGAGTTGAGGAGGTGACCTATAGAAGAGGTTTTAAGAGGTCTCATAGATGGAGAGACTATTCTAGGTAGTCGTATGGATGGTGAGACCATAGTGGCTGAGACACAGATAGGTACAATATATGATTAAATTATTTCTTAAGTTTTTATTTTAAAATAGAGACTATAGATAGATAGATATTGTAAGATATAATAATGATCTAATATCTATTTGGGTGTGATTTTATAGGCATAGTTGAGGATGAAGAGGAAAGATGGGGGTCCCTTATGAGGGGATCACTCCATGAATTCTTAGATGAGACTCTGTAGTCATATAACCCTAATGTATTAGAGGACCCCCATTGTACCATCTTCCCTAGCTCAGGTAAGCTAGTTTAGATTAGCAGGGGAGGTAGTAAGGTAGATATGAGCATAAAGAGAGAGGATTTAACCACTCATAGAGATGGGTGTAGGTGAGATATGGGAATGGTAAGCCCTAGTAGAGGAGAGAGATACACATCTGGATATAGTGATATAGATTACACAGGCATATACAATGACCTAAATCCATTTGGCATAGGCACAGTTGTAGATAACACACCTACAAGTATAGGTAGAGGGATTGAGATCTAGAATATCCTCCTTATAACATACTATTTAGAGGATTTAGACTGAGGCATCAATAGGTAGCATGGCTAGGCCACAAGATATATAGGATGGATCCTAACCATAGAGTTGGAGTATTATATATAGTTGTACTTGTTGTATCAAAACTCATGATATATATATATATAGTGACCTAAACCCATTTGGCATAGGCACAGGTTTAGATAGCACACCTATAAGTATAGGTAGAGGGATTGAGATCTAGAATAACCTCCTTATAACATATTATTCAAAGGATTCAGACTGAGGCGTCAATAAGTAGCATGGCTAGGCTACAAGATAGATAGGATGGAGCCCAACCATAGATTTGGAGTATTATATATAGTTGTACTTGTTATATCAAAACTCATGATATATATATATATATATATATATATATATATATATATATATATATCATTTCAACATATTGATGTTGATTATGTATGTTGTCATCATTATGGTTTTGGTTGTGGATGATTTTGATATATTTCTTTCTAGCACATGTATTTAGCTTTTGTTATATATGTTATAGGAAATATATGAGATGTGGTTTCTCTTCTAGCATTATGTAGAACACATGCATGGTTAAAAAGAAACTGACAAAAAGACTTGGTAAAATATAATTGATTAAAAATTTACTATACACTATTTCATGTTGGGAAATGTGTAATAACAAGAAAATGACTAAGTATAAAGAACCAAGGGATGATAAAACAAGATGGTAAAAAGGAATTGGTTATCAAACCAAAGTGAAATATTTTTTCACCAAATTAAAACAAGTAAAATCATGCTAAATCATGTTGGGAAGTATGAAAACAATGTAATAAAATGGAAGCTATGTAAAAGGGCACAAATGGTATAAAAACAAATTAAATTAAGTCAATCAATCATACTATATCATGTTTGGGATTATAAGAGAAAAACAAAATTTGCAAAAGATTGGTCTTAAATTGATCACACTAATTCAAGCTGGGAAGTATGAAAAATTTAAGAAATGGTTGGATTCTTACATGCACTTGGAAAATAAGAAGGTAAAAGTAAAAGACAAATAAATTAAGCATAAAACACACTAAATCACGCTAGGAAGCATGCCAATGATGTGTAACTTCATAATCAATCACATCTTATCTCATATTTGACACATGTAATTTTGTTTGTGACTTATATTATTGGAAAATTTTGTGAGGAATATTGGGTCCTGTCCACGGTCTTATACTAAAACTCACAAAGAGAAAACCACTAGGGTGGAAAAATTAGGGCAATCAGGTAATAAAGGATGTGGGTAATAGGAAGGGAAAAAGTGATAATTTATGAGGATGGATGGGTCCTATCTATGGTCTTACAATGAAATTCACAAATGAGATCCCAAGGGGAGTGATCAGTAGACAAACCATATTTCTGAAGAAGAAATATGAGGGATATAAGGAATGAAAAGGGAGTGTAGAAAGCAAGACCTAGGCATCTTATGAGAAGACCTTAGGAGACAATAGGCATAATAAGGACATGAGAGCACACTAAGTTACTAGCGACCATCAATGTACAAAGGAAACCTATTCGCTATAGACACAAAGCTTTTTAGGCAAATAGGTGTGATACTAAGATCAAATCATGAAGGTAGAATGTTACAAGGAAAATTAAAATGAACCTACCTTCCCATGACATGTTCCCAATTATTTAGGACCCCTTATAGATACATTGGTCTACTGTGAAGATTGGGTACTTGCGTGAGAAAGTAGATAACACTAAAATATTTTTTTATTATTTTTTTCTAATCTACTGGCCTACCACACCCCAAAGGACCTCGACTCTATTATGAGGCCAACTATGGAATTTGATCTTCGACTAGAAGGAAATTTGCTTTGAATCACTTTTTTTAGTGTGATTTTAATTTTAAGAATATTTTTACCTTTTATATCATTACCTTTTGTAAAATGATTTGGATTTTAACTTTTTTTTTTAAATTTTTTTAATGGTTTTTTAAGACTCTTCCTCCATTTAGACTTATAATGACCAATCATGAAATATGTAGTGATACACATGAGTGAGCTTTAGGCTAAAGCTAAAGGAAGCTAAGTAACCAAAGATAAAGACTGACTAGGACACTTAGGCATAGAAATGAACTAAGGTGTGATCTCAAGTCTCAACCATGTATATGCTTAGTTTACAAAAAAGGAAAAAGGGAAAAAATGAGATCCCAAGTGAACTAGTAAAAGGAAAGTAGAAGGAGATGAATTGTTTGCTAACTGATCACATGGTAAAAGGAGACAAGAACCAAAGGGAACAAGGTTTGTATAACCAAGTCACAAAAACAATTATCTGTGAAAAATAAAGATAAGAAAGCAAACAATCATGAAGACACAAGAAGAGAGTTTTGAGAAAAACTCAAGAAAGAAAGAGAAAGCAATGATAAAGAAAGACAATTATATTCAAATATAAATGACAAGATAAGCAATATATAGTACCAAAAAATAAGATCACTATATAAGAAAAATATGAATTTGACATAGTGTCAAATGATATAATAGATAGATAAGAATGAAATTGGAGCACATATATAATAAAAATGTAAATGTAAAGGCACCATGCATGTGCTCATAGTGCTAATAAATATATCCACACACATTATCTAGGAAAATTGATTAAATCTCTATGAATCTGGATACGAATTATTGCTAATGTGTCATCAATCTTCAATAAAAACTAGGAAAATAATTCTCTTCTAATCTCCTCAACTAAAAAAGCAGTAATAGTCAATGGATTGTGCTAAGAAAAATTAGGCAAGGGATGTTTGGGAGAATGCATAGGAGTGGGCTCTAAGGGAGATGTAGGAATCACCGTTAGATAAATATACATGGGTGAGGGAAGGTCCATAGGTGAAGGAATCATGGGTGGAGGTACAAAAGGTGATGAAGGGACCATAAGAGAGGATGGAACCACTAGAATTGGAGCCATGGGAGAAGAAGGAGGAGCATTCTTTCAGGAATGACTTATGGGAGGAATGGAGGAAGTTCCTAGAATAGCTATAATGTGATCCTTAAGGTGTTATTAAAGGATGCAACAATAATCAATGTGATGAGTGCCACATTGGTGCCAAAAATAATACACCTCACCATACTTAGGCATATATTTAGGTAGAACCTTTATGGGAGACATGACTTTGTCTAAAAATGTAAAATAAGGATGCAAGTTATTAATATATAGTTATAGCTTATGATAATGGGTAAAAGAATGATTATTTATCCCATGTAAGCAAAAGATATATTTGTGAGTGGTCTTAGGAGAAACACTCATGTAAGGAGGTATAATAGGAGTGAAAGAAGCCAAAGAGGACTAATTTGCCCATTTGGTGGTAAATAGAGCCATTTTAGGAAAGGGAAGTAAACCATCACCAAGGGAAGGTGGTGATGGAGGAGGAATGGAACTAGGCTCAATAGAAGGATTAATGGGATGAGAAATAAGGGTATACTTAGCAACAGTAGGAGTGGGCATAGGCTCAACTATAACAAGAGTGGGAATGGGATCTGATAAGGGATCTATTGAGGGAGGATCAAGATCTACAGAAGGTTTAAGGAGGGTCACACTAATCTTAGGAGTAGACCAACTATGGTGATCAGGGTACTTAAGAAAGTGGTAAGGCCTAGTCATACCATGATCCATGAGCATACTCTTATGAGGCTCCTTAGAAACTAGAGGTGTTGGGACCATCTCTACCCTATGATAAATAAAAAATAATAAAATTAGGAACTATAAATAAAGGAAGATGGGAAGATACATGAAAAGACTCAAGTAAATAAGAATAATAATAGATAATCTTGACATCATGAGCCTATACAAGACCACCTAAGAGTGGATCATCTAGGGAATAACCATAATTATAATCTGAGGTATGAATATCAATGACACAAGTAGGGATAACCTTTTCATCCAAGAAAGTGTGGTGAATATAATGTCGAGTCTTGGTCAAGACTATAGGAATAACATTACAAGGATGTTTGTGAGAATAAAGAAGCATGAAACTACAAGATGAGGTGAGGTGAGATATCATAAGTTTTAATCTTTAGGTTAATCTCATCAAGATCATCATCATCAGAATCTAGGATGTTAGGAGGAATTTTCCCAATGAGTTTAGGATGCCCATTGTAACCTCAATTTGAATTAATGGTAAAATTAAGATGCTATAATTCATGAAATGGTATGATGGGCAAAGGTTCAAGAGTAGGAATCGTGAAGACACCACTGTCTTGAAATCATTTGAAATTCCAAGGGTTAGTGTCACCTTGAATCTTATAAATGGCTCCATTATGATGGAATTTAACACATTGGTAGGTGGAAGAAGTAATGGCTCTCATACAGTGAGTCTACGTCCTACCAAGTAAGATGTTAAAAAAAGGGGAAAGTTAAAGATCATCACCTTCACATAAACAGTGATAGGTGGGATAATAAAGGGAAGCCACACACAACCTAAAAGAGGAATTTGCCTTTTATCATATCCTTGGTAGGTGTTATGTGTAGACTTGAGATTGCATTATGAATATCCAAGGGTCTTAATGAAATTAATAAAGGTAATGCATGTGCCAAAACCCTCATCAATCAATGCATGATTAACTTAGATATCACATATTTGAACACTAATTAATAAAGAAGGATCATCCAAATGAAGTAGAATCTTGTTGGGAATAATAGAAGCTAAAGGAAATTTTAAGGAAAGATAAATGTCTATAGTTTCATCAACATTGATAGGATTCTCT
Source organism: Torreya grandis (assembly GCA_037957365.1). Lineage (NCBI taxonomy): Eukaryota > Viridiplantae > Streptophyta > Pinopsida > Cupressales > Taxaceae > Torreya > Torreya grandis. The sequence goes on from JARHVA010006600.1 coordinate 602,821, forward strand.
TCACATTATTGTAATATACTATCCTTGGATCTAGATAAGGCTACCTCCCATACTGCTAGAGGAGGATGAGGGATAATCATCTCAAATAATAGCTGCATAAGATGGTTTCTATGATGGGGAGAAGTCCTGATAAGCTCAAGGAATGGAATCTGAGATGGGAGATAAGTGAGATCCATGATGGGATCCCACTCATCATAACCCATAAGAATGTTGTTAGATATAGGTGCATAATGATTAATAAGGTCCTCAGAAGGAGGAGATAAAGTGCATTGGAATTTTTGTTGATAAGAAGAAGAAGGTTTGGAATAATGTTGTAAATCATGTTGTGATGATGAAGTAGTTGGTTCAAATTGATTTTGAGAATTGGTAGAAGAAGTGTTAGTAGAAACTTGATTTTGATTAGTGTTAGAAGATGATGGAAGAGTGGTAGAAATATAAAATGAAGTGTTATCCAAGGGAGAATCAAAAATTTAATCATCAAAAGTAATAAGGTCATCTTTTCCCAACTCATTTAAATGAGGGTGAAGAATCCTGGATAACACAATATGTTATAGATGGAGTGTAGATAGGTTGGGAATCGATAAAAGCAACCACCCTTCACATATTAGTCATGTTAACCACATTCTCTTCAGAAGTGGGTTCAAAAAGACTTTCTACATTATTGGTGGAAGGGGTGATTTTGTCTTGCTTGTCTTGGATAGGTTGATGTTTAGGAAGGGGACCTTTGTAAATATCCAAATTAAGATTGGCTTGGTTCAAGGCTTGAGTTTTATCATGTGATTTATACTCCTTAAAATCAATTTCATAAGCTTGTTAACACTTTATAATGATATAATCTTGATCAAAATTAGGACCAAGAAGAAATTCCATAGATAAATTATGAATTTGTCTACAGATCTCATGAAAATGACCCCAATTAGTATGAAACCAACAAAAATTGTTAAGATCATACTAGGATTTCATAGGATGAGTAGGGTCAAGATCTCATAGAAGAGGCCTAGGTAGATGATTAAGCAATTTAGCTAAGAATAGAGGATTATGAACACTAATTTTTTTTGGTGATGATAAGTGAGGATTGCTATATTTTTAAGAAAGAAGAGTTGGTTTTAATGATAGGGTAGGAATGATAGCTTGAACATTATGAATGATATCATAAGAATCTATAACATCATCATTGGTAACATTGTGATTTTTATTCTTAAGTAAGAGATGAATATCTGCAGAAGGTTGGGGTTGCTCAAATTGACATATAATGAAATATTGTTGTTTGGCTTGGTCAATAGCCTCCTCCAAGGTACATGGATAGAGAGAGTGTAGACCTGATATTAAAGTTTAGGAAAAGGGGCATTAGTAAAGAGATGGAAAATATTATCATCAACCATGTTATGTTCACATTTGTTTGATAAATTTTTCCACCTTTTAACAAAGGCTTGAGCAGTTTCATTTTCAAGTTTTTTGTAATTTATGAAGTAGGACAAGTGTTTTTAGGAAGATTACTAGTTTGGAATTCTTGCACTAAAGCATTCACTAAATCCTCCAAACTAATAATGGAATGAGTTCTAAGTTGCTTGTACCAATCCAAGGCATCACCTATGAGATTTTTAGCTAAGAGTTTGGTAGTGGCAAAGGTGTTTAATTTGACCTAATCCTTATAAAGATTTACAAATGTTTGAAGATGAAGGGTGGGATCAGTTGATCCATTATAATAAATTGTAGGTATGATACCTCCTATATCAACGTTGGTAATTTTAGTAGTTAGAGGTTCATTTTGGAGATGCTTAATGGTTTTGTTGACTAATAGAGGTTGAGGAATGAGATTGCCTTGAGAATATCAAAGAGGAGGGGAACCATTTTGGTTATGTGTGTCCCAAGATGTTGGTTGAGGATGAGATTGAAGATGAATAAGGTGGTTCTGCATTCTCATCATTTAATTTATGTTATGAGCTTGAAAGGCATTCATTTGATTGAGTGTTTGTAATAATAGTTGGTGTGTTTGATTAACATTATTATAAGTATTATAGGTGGTGTTCATGGCTTGGGTACCACTATTGGTGTTGATAGGAGCTTGAAAGGAACTATGAAAATATGAGGCACTAGTGGAAAAATTTGCTTGTGTAGCAAAAGATGGACTAGTGAATGGTTGAGAAGAAGAAGCACTAGTAGCATGATAATCTTGGGTAGAAAATGATTCACTAGTGGAAGGATTAAGGATAGTGGATATTATGAGAGGCCCACTAGATGTATAACCTACCATGTTAGTGGATATACTAGGCATGGAGGTGGAAGAAGTTAGACAAGAAGAGGTCATGGTATGAGAAGGGGTCCTAATAGAAGGAAGAGGTTGAATATCAAAAAAGGTGGTACCCCAAAATCCATTTGAGAATGTAGGAGTAGGTGAATGAGGATTTTTAACTTGACCACTAATTAATTTATTAGTTTTGGGAAACTAGTGTTTAGTTCCTAAATAATAAGGGGTCTAGAATAAGGGGAAAATCTAGTTTAATAGGTTAAAGTATAAATTTTTATCAAGTAATTTACATGAGGAAGAGAAATAAACTTATCCAAAAATGGACTGAAATGAATGATTCAGGAGCTCAAAATTATGGTGTAGGACTAGGACATTGTCTGAAATCTAGATCTATCCTTCATTCTATGATTAAATAAGAGTGCCAAAAGTGGATAGGAGTGGCATTGATGTTGTATTCCACCTCTACTAATGTTGTCCTAAGGATCTAATCTTTTTGGGTTTTGTTTGTTAGGTCAGTGTGACCCTGTGTACCAAATTTTAGAGGTTGAAAATCAACAAAGCTCGATGTAGGTCCATTTTAATATAAAAAACCTTGTATTCATCTATACACATGCAAACAACAAATGCATCAAAAGTAAAAGGTGGAAAATTTGGGTTAGGGGAAGAATTATCGCATGATCTAGAACCCTTATTATCCTGATCACTACCTACATTAACCCTTAGGCTAGGGTCTCAAATCAAATGTAGTTCTCCCTTAGTGAATGTACATAATCAATGCATGTGTTACATATAAGAATGAATTTCACCTAGGCCCTTCCTTGATCAAGAATGCAAATCTTTGTTTAATGCAGAATGCTGAGCTATACCATTGACTAGTTTTTATTATAATGTGACAAAGTAGTAAGTGTTAGGTATAAAATTACTTGTGAAGTCATTTATATAGGATACTCTTTATTTCAAATTTAAGAGCCTTATTTGCATTTGGCCAACATTGAAAAACTTAAGGATGAAGCTAAGAAAGGGGCTAAGAATCATTAAGCAAAAGAAACTGATTGTTGGAACTCAAAATGGCCTTGGATAAGAGCGCTAGAAATGGACACTAGTGGAACTGGTGCTATAGTCCAACCCTAATGATCCTATCATACAATCTCAAGACCTAAGGGTATAGAAAGATGATATAAAACCTAACTTGGCTGAGGTGGAATGACTATTTGAAAGGCTTGGGATGATCGAGAATAGGTAAAAAGGTGACCTCAGCATAGAATAAGACCAAAATGAATAAAACAAAGACATTGCTAATGTGAACAAGGCTCATATTCTCTAGTCAAAGTCTCTTGTGAAAAGGCTATGAAAAGACATGATATGTGTGGTTGCTTCACCAATTTAGGGTGTATACATTTTCCCCCCTTTTATTCTAGTGATGCAATAAAATGAAGTACCAGAGTAAAATAAAGAATAGAAAATGCATACCTAAACTTACCTATTTGGAGATAAGTGTGTTGAAAAAGGATCTAACTCACTTCCTATCTAGGGAAGCAGATGGAGAGCCGAATAATGTCTAGATAAATAAGGAATCATTGAAATGGATGTCCCATATACTGAATCTAAAAGAGGAATCTATATAACATGGATAAGGAGGGCAATGCTTTCCCCCTGTGTTGAATCTGGCTAGAAATGAGAAATGCCTAGAGGCCCAAAACTAATGTCTATCCTCTATCCCACATAAAATCATGTAATCTACAATGTAAAGAATCTATATACTATGAATATCAAAATATATCATGCCCCCACTCTGAATATCTGAACTAGAATTGATAAATGCTCAGAGGCCCAAAACCAATAGTTTTCCTTTATCCCATATAAACTCATGTTGTCTAGGTCTGGGTAATGCTATGGACCAACCATTGCAGATGATCATATGGTCCAACTTAGTTATAACCTGGGTACATCTGGGTGTAATATAAAACTTTGGTAAATATACAAGAAGAGAATGGCATGCCTTATCTTTCTAATCTGTATAATCTTGGATGATGAAAAACATAAACATCTATGCCATGCCCCCAAATTTGGTATATGAGTGATGCATATGTATAGTCTGGAAGTCTATATAACCACATATGAAATGACATATCATGTTATGCACCATGTTCAAAACTAGAGATCAAAACACTATGCTTTACACTATGCCTATAATCTATTATTTGGTCTTGTAACTATGCCATGTTGTATGAAGTTGTATGTATGATACATGTAGTAATGTACATGCCCCCAAATCTAGTATTTGGTCTGAATATATTTCAAAGTCACTGTGAATCCATGTAATCTAAACCATTGTATTTGACTAATCTATGTATCTATAAACTAAAGGTATGTCCCTCTGAATGTCCTAAGTAATGTTGATTGACCCATGTAATTTGAATCACTATATATCTTGACCAATTTGAGCTAAATCTGATAATCTAAATAATGGAGGTATAAAAACCATGTTGAGTGACCCATGTAGTTAAAATCACTATATATTTTAACTGATCTGAGTTGAATATGATATTTTAGCTACTAGAGGTGTAAGAACCATGGTGTATCCACTTATGAGAGCAGTTGGGTTATGTTGGGTAAGTGTAGGAATAGGAATAGTAGGAATGATGCCCTCCTTTTGGGGAAAGGGATGAGATCTCTTGATAGAGGATTCTGAGATAAAACTAATTACTAATGGCATAATGATATAAATAAGGGTGGTATAGGTTGAACTAATTAAGAAGTTGCTTGATTGATTAGACTGAGTTGCTTAATAGTTGAATGCATCTTTGATTGGTTAGGACCAAGGTGTATGTTTGGATATAAAATAGGTATAGAGATGTGTGTTCCATAATAGGTGGATGATTTATAAATAGAGTAAGGATTGCATGATGTTGAAGGTATCATTGTCATAATTTTATGCAATGAAATAGTTTGTAAAATAGAGTGATGGGGCTAAAGTTGGATTGATTCTTGATTCATTTGCACATTGACTAGATTGAGATTTAGATCTCTTGGAATAAGAGATATGCTGAGGAGATGAGCACCTACCATGACCCAATTTGATCAGTTGGCAACCCAAGTGGAGGCTTGTGGGGAGGTTATCTTGGTAAGTAGCTGAAACATGTATTTTGCCCTATTTAGAAGCATGTTTTTGATGTTTTTAAACTATTATAAGTAGCTTAGGAAATTTTTAACTATTTTTAGCACTCATGTCTCTCCTCTAGCATTGTTGTATAGGATCTAACACTATTTTTTAGGTTACAATGCTCTTATCTAATGTTGTTATCCTAAACCCAACACTATTGTCTTGGAGGCTAGATTTTCTGGGCTATTTCTTGGTTTAGTTACTATGTTTTTGATTGGCTATTGATTTGGCATGGTGAACTGATGTATATTCTATTTTCTAGTGTTTTTATAAGATGAGGTATAGATGAGAGAGTTTTATAGAGGTCAGGTTATGGAGACACTATGGTTGGTACCTTTGTCAATGGATGAGAGTGTTGTGATGGATACAGTAGGGTTGGGTCATGTGTGTGACCTAGGCACTATGTAGTGGGATAGTTATCTGATTATCACCTTATGTGAGAAGTGGAATGTAGACACATGTAATTTATAGCTTCCTAATGGAGAGATTATGATTACTATAAAGGATGTGTACCATATTTTGCATTTTCCAGTTAGTGGATAGTGTGTGACTTTGCAGGATGACATATGTGCTAATGTTATTGATCATGCATCATTATATTTTACTAGTGTGCCCTCAGTCATACATAGGATAGGTAGTGATAGTGATGTATCATTGTTAGTTATTATGTAGTCAATTTTTCCACATCTACAAAAGTGGTTGGTCATGCTGTTGGCTTCTTTTGTTGTAGTGGATGGGAGTGGGGTGTTGACTGCATATAGGATGAATAGGATCATCCATAGTATAGAGGTGTATGGTACAATGTTCTCATGGGGTAAGACTATTTTTACCCACTTATATAGGGACCTTTATAGGTTTACTCAAGAGGCATTCAGTGGTGGTGTGAATGTGGCTACTTTATTGCATTATTGGGCTTATGAGCACATAGAAATTTTATGGCCAATAGGATTACTAAAGGAGAGGTGAGCACCTCCAAAACCATTTAGAGACACTAGTGGATGAGTATGTTGGCTATTCAGTCTCTTGGGATATATCACTATAGATGAGTTTAAGATAGACTGGTGGCTCAAGATATCATATGGAGGCCCTATAGAGGATTCCCTAGGTGGTCTAAGGATGGAGTTTAGTTGTAGCATATGAGTGTTAGTTTTTGGTTACATGACCATTGGAATAGAGTGTACGAGCACTTTCAGTATGTACGCATGACTAGATAGTTTCAGGTACCATAATATATGCCCCCTACAACATGGGTGTGGGTGAGGAGTACATGGGCACCAGGGAGGGTAAGAGCTTGAGGGAGGCCTACTGAGGTTGAGTTAGCACCATTACCTATGTATGTATGAGATACAACTATAAATATTCCTAATGTAGATGATGTTGGATGCATAGATGCATATACCACATGGTAGATGAGGCATCACTAGGATCCATTATATCTTGTTGATGGAAGGGATGCCCTTGAGTACGAGGATCCTACTCTAATCTAGATTATCGGAGGTAAGCATTGATTATATTTGAATTATGTAAAAGTTTGTGCTTGTTTTGAAAGTATATGTCTAACATAATGTTTGTACTTTTGTGTGTAGGTGGAGTGGGAGGTGCTCAGGATGAAGCACCTGTTAGAGGAGGAGGTGGAGATGATGGGTTCTAGGAGACCATCATTGAGTTGACACTCCAAGAGCTTACACAACATGTTCCTGATGATGTGGTGGAGGAGGGTTTGATAGAGTGTATAATAGTTATAACTAGTATTTATGCTCATTTATTTGATAAAGTTGCTATATTAATAACTACATATGTTAGGGTAGTGAGAGAGAGATGATCTGAGGGCTGAGCTAAATAGGCATAGGATACCTCCACCTAATTATGGATTGATGAGTATGAGGATTATGCATGAGTACATAGAGATTTAGATGTGGTATGTGTATTTTTTCAAGGAGTATGGTCAATTACTGGAGTGAGATAGTCATTGTAAGAATCATTCAGGATCTTGAGGAGGTGCAGGGTCATTGATTGCTAGGCTAGGCTATGGGACTAATACTAGAGGAGAGAGTGAGATTGAGAGTGAGGGCATGACACCTATCCATGATTGATTTTATCTTGATATGGTTTACATGTTTGGAACACTTCCTTATATATATATGGATAATTTTTTGACTTTGACTCATGTATTCTGTGTTATGAGATTTTAAATATTTTGTTATATTCATTACATATGGTTGTTTTAGAAGTAGTTAATTTGGTATTAATGTTGAGGCTGCGTATGTTTGGTAAAATGGTACTTGGGATATGTGATTTGATTATTTTGATAAGTGTGATACTAGTTTTTGATTTTGAATTATATGAAATCAATGAACTTTATTTGGTTTGTAATTATATGCAAGAAAAAATATTGTTAGTTTTGTAATTAGAAAATTGTTGGGTTAAATTGAGCTGGTTTGGGATTGGTAAATTGTTTAGATGGGTTGAGTTGTTTTAATGTTGTTAAAATTGGATTTGGTAAGAAATGGACTTTGATAAGCTATTTTTGGATATGGATAGCTATTAAGATTACGTAATGTTAGTTGTTAGTATGTGGGGATGTAAGATATCACACTTTGCGTATTACTTCCCTGAGAATGGCTCAAGAATACAAAGGCTAGCTAGACCTTTGGCTCCATCATTTCCTTATTAAGTAAAACTTATGAACTAAAACCAGTATGATTATGTGTCATATCACTCTATTCTATATCACTATCTAAATCTTATTGGCCAACTAAACAAATGCCCATACTACTCATGTTGTGTAGGAACATGATCTATATCTGATACTATTTGTGATGCACTAACTATACATGGATATTCTATAAAATGTAAATTTATTGGCCATACAATTGAAACTATTTGTTATGAAGAAGGCTGATTTATCTATAATCACATACTCGATGGCCTCTATTGTGATATGTATGACTGAGCCATAAATCAAGCTAGAACTAAAAATTGTGATGCAAGCTTATTTAATTGCAATTGTAGTGGATTTATATGTGAGATAGGACCCAAAAATTCTATCCATAGTGAATATTTCTCATGAGTAGTACTTTGTGATATGGGTTCATTTAATCTTAATCATAGTGGATTGCTACATGAGATAAGACCCAAAAAATCTGGCCATAGTGAATATTTCTCATGATTAGTACTTTGTTGCAATGCCTATGACTCTGTTAGATATGTATATGGAACTACACTATGTACTCCTCAGACTACACGACTATATGTAGGTTTTTATTGTTGTATTAGTTTCCAAACCTTCTAAATAGGTGGAATAAGAGATCTCCTATGAGGCTCTATCCTAAGAACCTACATTTCTCTTATGATGAGTGATCGATGATTCCTATGAAGGAATGTCCTAGGATGACTCAATCATGGATGAATGAGGTCTATGGTTCCATAGTGGAGGATATCTTGGTGACCCTTGTGTGAATGATATGATGTTATTATCAATACATCTATTAATGCAGTCCCTGAGTCCATAACAATCAATATCTCTATGGCCATGGATATGATGATAGTTGTAAAAGGGTTGATGTGGCTATCTATGTAATAGATGTAGATCTCATCGATGAGTAAAAGGTAATGTGATTAACTTCCTATCTAGTAGTGATGATAATATGATGGATGGGATATCTTATTCTAAATAAAATTGTAGTAGTGCCTTGTTGTTATCTATAGTGCATACTATATGTTGTACTTTAGAGATTGGCTCTTTATTCTTAACCTATTACTTTTCTAGTTGTGGTCTCCTATCTTATTTAGGACATGGTGGATGTTGTGTGATAAGAGCTATAGGTGAAGATGCTACTATGAAATCTAGATTAATCTGATCAATTTAATCTACCTCAATTAATCCCAATATCTTTTCCAAATTTAGAACTATATAGAAAAAGTTTCTAAAAGAAGACTATGTCTGATATAATAGATGCTTGAGAAGAGGTTGGTGAAGCCCCTTAATAAAGATATGTTGAATCTCTAAATCTTTTAGTTTGTATATCAACCTTAACATGTGAGCCTTGAATCTTAATATATAATCACTAACTAGCTTTGAAGTATTCTAATGTAGTGTGGCAAGTTTCTCATATGTAACATGAGGGCCCATGTTTGCTATGTAATAACTAATAAATGCCTCCTCTAAGTCATCATTTATGTGCAAGGAGCCAATGGGGAGTAGATGAAATAACCAATAATGTGCTTCCCCCACTAATGTCTACTATAATAACTTGAGTATAATCAAAGGACTCACATGAGATGGCAAAGCCTTTTGAAAGGCTTGAAGGTGTACGAATGGATCTCCAGTTCCATCAAAGTGAGGTAATAATGGTGTATAGAAATGTTTAGGAAATGAATCTTTTATAAATGTCTTCAAAAGAGGTTTACCATATAAATAATTGGCATCCATCCAAGACCTATAATCCTTATTTTCTAAGGTAAGGAGATGTATTTGGTGTTGTAATTCACCAACTGCATGCATTAAAGAGATAATCTCTTGGGATGGTACATTAGCATCTTGAAGTGGTTCATTTAATCATTGAATTTGATTGTTAATTTTAGCCATGGGAATGTGACATTTATCAGTTGGATCATAAAGATGGGGTGTGCTCACTTGAACGTTGGGAGTAATGGTAACTTGGACCTTACTAGAGGGATGTGGGATACCATTCTTTATAGGTAAAGACTAAGAACTAGGTTCTACTATAGTGAGGGGTGGCTTGGGAGATTCATTGGTATCTTTATGTTTTAGTGTATGACATTTTAATTGAGTAGAATATGTGCTATTAGCATGAACATGTGCATTATTTAAAATAGAATCATGCATAGAAGTAGAAACAACATTTGTAAGTTAATTATGGTTGAAAGGAGTGAGAGAAGAATTAGAAACATGAGATGCATAATCTTCTCACTATATGCATAATAATCATCATTGTTCCATGCATTGTCATCATTGGAATATTGTTCATAATCACTAAAATTTTCAGATTCATTTGCATATTCACTATCCTACTCATTATCACTTTCAGTGTATGAGTGAGAGGTGTAAGAGAAGAATTTAATTCTTTTATAATATGAAATAAAGTATCATTTTGAAGTTGGAATATCATGTGCATCTATGTTATCCATGGATGGATGTGATGTCCCTTACTTAGGGGCTCCTTTTTTCCTACAAAAGCTCTGATACCACTGTGATATCCCCTTCTAATAGGGAATATAAAACGTCAAAAGCTCTGATACCAATGTGATGTCCCTTACTTAGGGGCCCCTTTTTCTCCTAAAAAAGCTCTGAACAACTGTAATATCCCCCTTCCAATAGGGAATATAGAAACACAATAGTTCTGAACAAAGATACAATCTTGCAGAATAAATTCAGATAAACAATAAATCACATTAAATCTCTTAACTGCCAATCAAAGATCTTATTATTTGTCCAGATGATTACAATAGTTGTCCTCTATCATGCATATACAAAATACAAAAATATGGTCTTGAAACCCTGATTAACTTTCTCAAATCTAAAAATTGAGCTTGAATCTATGTGTCTCAGCCTGCTGTGTCAAAAACATAGTCGCCGTCGTCGGTCGATATACTGCTGACATCGGTAACTGTGGGTCCTTATCTGCCGACATCGGTCTTTAGTCGGTTGATGTCGGTCACTAGGATGCCGATGTCGGTCTCTATGGATCTCTACCTGTCGAAGTCGGTCTCTGTGTGAATTTGTACTAATCTGTATGGACTTCGTATGGCCACCAATAAAGTACAACACACCCTGATCGCTGAACAACCTGATCTCAAGATATAAGATTCTAATACAGATGATCTCTATCTATATAATTTATTGGATCAAAAACTAAATAAAGAAATACTTGAAATACTGTGATAACTTCTGTGTGAAGCTATCTCTCAAATCTGTATACCTCTATGATAACTTCTGTATGAAGCTATCTCTCAATTTGACAATAGATTAGTTGATATTTCACAACCTCTGAATTGCACACAATGAAGAGTTGACGTTCTCCACTGTAGATGGAATCTTGGAACCCTTGGCTCAGTCTTCACAGAAGAATTTCTTCAATATCAAAATCAATAATCAATTCATGAATCAATAATGGCCTCCATGAGAAACCCTTATACCCTCCAAAGGTGTGCTTGCTAAAATTAGATTTCCTCAAATTAGAACTTGGGGTTCTTAAATTAGAATTCCTTAAATTAGAATTCCTCAAATTAGAACTTGGGCTTCTTAAATTAGAATTAGGGTCTTAAAATTAGACCAATTAATTAATATCTAATTTAAAATTAGACCAAATAATTAATTAATTAATTAATAATTAATTAATATCTAATTTAAAATTAGACCAAATAATCAATATTTGATTAAATCAATCAAATATTAATATCTCCCTCAATACATGTCGGATCCTCGAACCATCTGAAGCTGGTGAATCAAGGAGTGATTCTGCACATGACCATATCAAAACAAGGGTGCTCCGCTGCATGTCAAATATCCCTAAATAATAGGAGCTCAGGCCAAATGTGTCTGAAATAACCTGAATGAAAGCCAACTATAGAAATTCTACAAATCGAAGCCAAGCCAATCTCCATCATGACCCTCTATCCATCCTATTAGCCTACGAAGGTCGCATAATAGGCTAATCATCAAGTATGTCAATGTCCACGAAAAAGGGGACATGACAATCTGCCCCTCCAGCAATTGCTTGTCCCCAAGCAATCTTGGAACAATGAACCACTCGATCCACTTGGATCCCAAATTTAGTTATGCTCTACACAGTTGTAAATCAATGCAAGTACCTGCAACATCATCAAAAGTAGAACAAAGAGGAACCCATAATCAAATTGGCAAATGCAACTCAACCAAACTCTAATATCACAAATATCATATACACCTTCCACCATGCTATGCGGAAGGCATGCTCCAACTCTGCAACAACTCCCAAATGGAACTATGCCAAGTATGGAGAATCCACACACTGTACCTCTACTGTGGTCAGCATATCTGATCAACTCCTGCTCTAAGTCATGCACCGACAAACTGTCAATCCCATCTAAAAAAGATGGTGCCAATCCATCCCATAACTGATCCCTCTATAAAGGTGGCACAACCAACTTTACCACACTGTCATCTGTATGAGAAGAATCAATCTGGAGACTCGACTCCACTGGTATCTCAAACTCATCAAAATTAGGTACTCCCAAATCTTGAATATGTGTGTTAGCCTCAACAACAAGCTCCTCATCAGCAGCTACAAAAACATACTCATCACCAATACTCAATGTGCTAACCTCTGAGTATACCTCCACACTCTAAATGCCAGCACCAGACTCATCCTCATCTAACTCCGAAGAAGCTGCTGCTAAAACTATCTCATCATCACAATCTCCAGCTCCCACGTCCTCTGCAACTAACTTAGAGTCCAAATCCCCATGACTAAACTCATCCACATGTCTCTCAGAATTTAAGTGAGCCACCTTCATTACCTCCATGCCCTCCTTGATCTATTGTAAGTCATCACAAGAAGAACCTGTTGTAACTCTTTTCTATCTCCGTATGTTTTGAAGATGTTGTCTCGCATTGGTAGCCACTAATCTAGCCTCCTTGGCCTTTTGTGACCACATATCACATAAATTTTGGGTCCTTTCCATATCCGTCCAAGTTTGATGTTCTTGATGTGAAGATGAAGGAGCAATATGATCATGCAAAGAATCCATACTCTTATTATCCATATCATTGGCATGTTCTATGCTGGTCTCCAATGTAGAAGTCTCAAGTGAAACTTCTTGCAAAGATGATATAGACAACTCATTCCCCATGGCTGCCCTCATATCCTCTTGAGTCAAATCAACATGTCTAACAAATGGTGTAGGGCTTCCCTCAACCCCTGTAAAGACCTCTTATTTCTCCTTCTTTTTGTTTTGTGATGTGGACCTTTTACGAGTGGATGCCATATACCGTACTAATTTGTCTTCAAATGTAGGATTTGAAAGAATTTCATTCATCCTCCTCTGGATTTCAACCAATTGGTTCAAACTTTGTGTCAGCTTATTCATATCCTTGTCCCACTATTTTTGAGTACTTGAAGACATCATGGATACTTCGTTGATTCAATCTACCCAAACTACCCAACAAGATGGCAGGACATTGGCTCTGATTTGCCCAAACTATCCAACAGGATGGCAAGAATTTAGCTCTGATACCACTGTGATGTCTCTTACTTAGGGGCTCCTTTTTCTCCTACAAAAGCTCTGAACAACTGTAATATCCCCCTTCCAATAGGGAATATAGAAACACAACAGTTCTAAATAAAGATACAATCTTGCAGAATAAATTTAGATAAACAATAAATCACAGTAAATCTCTTAACTGCCAATCAAAGATCTTATTATTTGTCCAAATGATTACAATAGTTGTCCTCTGTCATGCATATACAAAATACAAAAATATGGTCTTGAAACCCTGATTAACTTTCTCAAATCTGGAAATTGAATCTGTGTGTCTCGACCTGCTGTGTCGAAAACACAGTCGCCGTCATCGGTCGATATACTGCCGACGTCAGTCACTATGGGTCCTTATCTGCTGACGTCGGTCTTCAGTCGGCCAATGTCGGTCACTGGGATGCCGATGTCGATCTCTATGGATCTCTACCTGCCAAAGTCAGTCTCTGTGCAAATTTGTACTGATCTGTATGGACTTCGTACGGCCACCAATAAAGTACAACACACCCTGATAGCTAAACAACCTGATCTCAAGATATACAATTCTAATACATACGATCTCTATCTGTATAATTTATTGGATCAAAAACTAAATAAAGAAATACCTGAAATACTGTGATAACTTTTGTGTGAAGCTATCTCTCAAATTTGTATACCTCTGTGATAAATTCTATATGAAGCTATCTCTCAATTTGACAATGGATCAGCTGATATTTCACAGCCTCTAAATCGCACATAATGAAGAGTTGACGTTCTCCACTGCAGATGGAATCCTGGAACCCTTGGCTCAGTCTTCACAGAAGAATTTCTTCAATATCAAAATCAATAATCAATTCATGAATCAATAATGGCCTCCATGAGAAACCCTTATACCCTCCAAAGGTGTGCTTGCTAAAATTAGATTTCCTCAAATTAGAACTTGGGGTTCTTAAATTAGAATTCCTCAAATTAGAACTTCTTAAATTAGAATTCCTCAAATTAGAACTTGGGCTTCTTAAATTAGAATTAGGGTCTTAAAATTATACCAATTAATTAATAATTAATAATTAATTAATATCTAATTTAAAATTAGACCAAATAATTAATTAATTAATTAATATCTAATTTAAAATTAGACCAAATAATTAATATTTGATTAAATCAATCAAATATTAATATCTCCCTCAATACATGTCAGATCCTTGAACCGTCTAAATCTGGTGAATCAGGGAGTGATTTTGCACATGACCATATCAAAACAAGGGTGCTCCACTGCATGTCAAATATCCCTAAATAATAGGAGCTCAGGCCAAATGTGTCTGAAATAACCTGAATGAAAGCCAACTATAGAAATTCTGCAAATTGAAGCCAAGCCAATCTCCATCATGACCCTCTATCCATCCTATTAGCCTACGAAGGTCGCATAATAGGCTAATCATCAAGTCTGTCAATGTCCACGAAAAAGGGGACATGACAATGGAATACATGCATTGTTTTCATGAGAAGTAAGAGAAAGAGAGTTATCATCTATAACTTCTTTTGACAAAGTAGAGTTAATAGTATGAGATGTATCAATTGAACTATGCATTGGCAATTTGATTCTATGGCATTTATATTATTGTAATCTGAACATTGAAGTAGCAAAAGAGAGAGAGAGAGAGAGAGAGAGAGAGAGAGAGAGAGAGAGAGAGAGAGAGAGAGAGAGAGAGAGAGAGAGAGAGAGAGAGAGAGAGAGAGAGAGAGAGAGAGAGAGAGAGAGAGAGATTAGGTTCACATGAAATAAAATTATCACCAATAAGAGGTTCACTTAGAAATGCATGACTAATTTGTTCATTTGGTGCATTATGCATAGGAGAATGAGGTCAAAAGTACCTTTCCCATTTATCAAAATTATTTTCTTTAGAAGAGAGAATAAAAGAGATAGGTTTTATAGAAGAAGATGCATCTACTTTTACTTCACTATCACTATCACATATATCATCATATTTTTCATTAAAAAAAAAATAATTATCTTCATTGTAAATCAAATCATTTTCTACATTTTTAGCTAATGTGCAATTTTGCAAATTTATCCATTCATTATCATAATAATGAGAAAACTTTAGAAATTGATCTATGGGATGAGAGGGAAGAAGTGCCTTAGTGGCTATTTTATTTCTTTCACCAAAGAGAAGAATGAAAATTACTATTAAGCAAATAAATGCAAAAATAACTATTAACATATATATTTTGAAAATATTTTTGACACTCCAAACAATTTGCAAAAATTCCAAAATATTTTTCTAAAAATTGTAAGGGAGGAAGACTTGGGGTTTTAGGACCTAGTTTAGAAATCTAGGGTTTTGAGCTAGGGTTTTAGAATTTTTGAAAATTATTACAATAATTTAAATTCTAAAAATAATTTTGAATAGGATAAATGCATACAAATATATACAAAAATCATAAACTTGAAATTAAATTTTTTCACAAGAAAACTACTAATATTGAAATTTTGAAAATATTTTTGACAAAGTAAATAATTTGAAAAAATTCCAAAATATTTTTCTAAAATTTGTAAGGAAGGCTTGGGGTTTGAGGACCTAGTTTGGAAATTTAGGGTTTTGAGACAAGGTTTTAGAATTTTTGAAAATTATATCAATAATTTAAATTCTAAAAATAGTTTTGATTAGAATAAATTCATAAAAAATTATACAAAAAATAAAAAATTTGAAATTAAATTTTTGCATAAAATATGAAGGAAAAACCCTAAGGATACTTAGGTTTTTAGATTTGTTTGAATTAATTCGAGTTCACCAAATGTTTTATTATTTTTTGGAAACTAGTTTTAAGTTCCTAAATAATAAGGGATATATAATAAGGGGGAAAATCTAGTTTAATAGGGTAAAGTATAGATTTTTATCAATTAATTTACATGAGGAAGATAAATAAACTTATCTAATAACAGATTGAAATGAATGATTTAGGAGCTAAAAATTAAGGTGAAAGACTAGGACACTATCTAGAATATGGATTTGGCCTTCATTATATGATTGGATAGGAGTGTTAAAAGTAAATAGTAGTGGCACTAGTATTGTAGTCCACCTCTACCAATGTTGTTTTAAGGTTATGATATTTTTAGGTTTTATTTGCCAGGTCAGTGTGAGCCTGTGTACCAAATTCCAAAGGCTAGAAGTCAATAGAGTTCATTATAGGTCCATTTTAATCTCCAAAACCATGTATTCATCTACACACATGAAAACAACAAATGCATAAAAATAAAAAGGGGGAAAAACTAGGTTAGGGGAAGAATGATCACACAATCTAGAACCCCTACTATTGTGATCATTATCTACATTAACCCTTAAGCTAGGGTCTCAGATCAAATGTAGTTCTCCCTTAGGGAATGTGTTTAATAAATGTGCATGGTAGATGCCATAATGACTTTTGCCTAGGCCCTTCCTTGATCAAACATGCAAATCTATGTGTGATCTAGAATGATAAGCTATACTATTGACTAATTTTTATTATGTAATGTGCTAAAGTAGTAAGTTTTAGATATAAAATGCCTTGTGAAGTCCTTTGTATAAGAGTCTCCTTATTTCAAATTTAGGATCCCATTTGTATTTGGTCAACATCAAGAAACTTAAAGATGAAGCTAAGAAAGGGGATAATACTCATTTAGTTAATGAAATTGACCATTGGAATTCAAAATGGCGATGGACAAAAGTGCTAGAAATAGACACTAGTGGCACTGATGCTATAGTCCAACCCTATTGCTCTTGTCCTATAGTTTTGGGACCTGGAGGGATGGAAAGAGGATAAAAAACTTGACCTGACTAAGGTGGAATGATTGTTTGAAAGGCTTAGGATGACCAAGAATAGTAAAAAATGTGACTTAAGAATAGAAAAAGACTAAAATGAATAAAATAAAGACATGGCTAATGTGAACAGGGCTCATATTCTCTATTTAGAATCTCCTATGAAAGGACTATGAAAAGACATGATATGTGTGTTTTCTTGACCAATTTAGGGTTTATACACTAATCATAAGATTGTAAATGGTAGAAGGATATTTTCCTTAATGGTGAGTAAATTCAAAGATAAAGAAGAGAATTTCAGGGGTGTGCTCTAATTTGCGTTGGTTTTCTAATGAGAAAAAAGGATTATGCTACGAAGAGGTATTAGGAGGGGGTCCCATAGTTCATTAAATGAGTGGAAATATGAAAATTAATAGTATCCAAGAGAGGTTCCCTACTCTGTCTATGGGAGACCCTATGAGAATTGGTAAAATTCATCATGTCTACTGACTATAACTTAGTATTATCATAAAAAAAAAATTACATGATGAAGTGAAAAAAAGATATATGAGAAATCAAGGAAACAAAAAATGATAGAAATAGTACAGGGTCAACTAGGTCGACCTAACATAAAAATAGGGTTTGTAAACTATATAGGGTCAATTGGGTTGATCTGGTATAGTGAATAGAGATTAAAAAATAGGAAATAGGGTCTACAAACTATACAAATTCAACTAGGTTGATCCAGTATAGTGAACAAGGACTAGACAAAGATATAGGGTAAATTAGGTTGACCTAGTATAGCAAATAGGAAAAAATAAAAAGCCTATGATAAATTTTTGGACTAAAACAAGATTAAATTTTTACAATTAATTTGAAGAGAAATGATAGAAAATAAATAAATAGTCAATTGGATTAACGTTGGCCAATCTAATTGAAGCACACAACACAAAACCTTACACCAATGTTAGCTAATGCAAGTTTTTTTAATACAAAATATAATTGAAAAAAGAGAAAGAAATGAACTTGGAAAGTAAATATCTAACTAATTGGTCAACCTGAATGTTTATTAGATTATTAAGATATGATTTTAAATTTGATGGGAAGTTGGTTATAAGTAAGGAACTAGAATGGTAATCTAAGGATGGTTTTAGGTAGTTTGAGCTGAAAGGGACTATAGTGGTAATGATAAAAGCTTGGTATTGGGGCCTACCCCCTCACTTCACACATCACAACAATAAGTTTTTTGGGTGCTTAGACAAAATATACCATTAACCATGCTTTATACTTGACCATAGTATCAAGTCAGCTTCCCCCTTGGTGATGAAATACAAGTAGTTTTCCCTCAAGAAGACAAATGTTAAAATGCTACATTGGCCATGTGTACATAAAATAGAAAATAATGAAACTACATGGTTAATTGAAAACCACCTAATTAAGATATGTGATCTATTCTAAGCATGCAATCAATAAAAAAAGAAAGTGTGAGATAATTACTAACATATAAGGTTAATTTCAACTTTAAAATAAGATACAATGTTGATATGGTCAATACTATATGCATAAAATACATAACAAGTTTGATAGGGTCAAACCTATACTACATAATTAAGGTCTAAAAATGAATAGGGTCAATAGAGTTGACCCAATTATCTAGATAAAACATAGAACATAGAACTGGTTCCATAGGGTCGATCTAGTTGACTGTGCAAGGTTAGTTTTGAAGACTACAAACTATGAAAAGAAAGAATATAAATAAAGAGACAAAGAGATAAAAATGAACCTTAGAATGAATATTTTTACTCAAGAACCTTGATATATGCTTGTAAATTTTGCTAACTAGGTTGATTGGGTTGATCAAGCTTTACAAAAACTTATTATTGAGTGCCTAAAATGTACAGGGTCAATTGGGTTGACCTATTATGTTGAACCTAATGTCTAAAAAATAATAGAGTTGACTGGGTCAACCTAGTAGTCTGAACTATATGTTTGGAATTTTGAAAACCTATACTGGGTTGACAGGGTCGATCTAGTATCCTGTACCTAAAAAATTGTACATAGAAGTTAGATACTGAGTTGACAAAATTGATCTAGTATGGAAAATATATGATAAAAATAATGAAATAAGTGAATAAATCCTATAAGGGTTAATTTCATGTTGGGTTTACCATAAATTATGTAATAAAAAATGCATCATGTCTATAAATCAATCTCATCTTAGAGAAGATAGAGCATACCTACACTTTTGATTGGGAATACATTTGTTAAGAAAGGGAATGACCAATATGGGGATCCACTAGACCCTATTACGAGATCACTTGTCATAATACACCATGCTAAGAAGGGTTTCAAAGCCTACAGTCTAACACAATCATACAATAACCTTAAAAGAGTCATATGTTTAATTTTCACTCTATTCTAATAAACAAGAAAGTAAATCAAATCTAGTGCACACTAAAGCTTGTGGCATAAAGTGGGGGTTAGAAAAAAACAAACTAAACTAAACATGCATAGAATACATATACTCACATTAATATATACAAAATCCTAATACATGGGAGAAAAGCACATTTGTATTATCTATCTACTCTTATAAAGGAGAAATAAAGTTAGGAATACTTACCTTTGAAGACAAACCTATCGAGCCTCAATCTCTCCCTTGGCCTAGGTTCTTCACATGAGATTGTTGTGGTATGTAAGGGTAACAAAGACAAATTATCTCTAGGCTTCACAACCTATCTATACATCTAAAATACTTCTCCATAAGATAAGATCCATATCTCCAAAAAAAGTATGGAACCCTAAGCTTTATTCCTCAAGTAGAATGGTTAATAAGCAGATGTTTATTTGTACTTATTGTTCTTTACTTATCTTCTTATAAATGGTTGGAAATGAACTTGTATATATAGGTTAATCTTACCATAAATCCTTCTAAATATGTTAATTGTACAGGGTCAACCTAGTCGACCCTGTATGTTTTCAAGAGGTAATTCACTAGGTCCCAAGCTAAGTTGGATAAAGGAATAACAAAGATCCTAATTAAAAATACCCATAAATATTATAGGTTTAACCCATTTGACCCTTTATATTAATCAGTAGCTAAAAATTGTACAGGTTCAACCCAATTGACCTAGTATAGTCAACTAGCAAAAGGGGGTCAAGGGAAGAGTAAGGAGGATAAAGCATGACAAATGACTGGAATGGGTTCAACTGAGAATAATAAGCTTAGGGTAAATTATTTTTAGGAGATGAGTGTGTAGATGGAAGTGGAAAAAGGGACAACAATTTTATGAAGCACCAATGGTCTTCCCACCCTTTTCTTGGTGCACTCCTTAAGACATGCACTTAGATTAATTAATACTCAACGGGTTCATGCAAGATATAAAGTGTGAATAATCAATCAAAGTTATAAATATTATGTATATACACAAGTTATCATATTTGATCAATTTGTGCTCATTTTTTCACATAATCATACCACATTTTCTTAGATTGGTGTCATAATTTATGGCATGATAATTCCCATTTCTATTTGAGACATATACAAACATATATTACTACAACTCAATCCATAATCCATATGCATAAATATCATAATTGGGGGCATGTGCATGGTACATTATTTCCACATGATCAATTTTACATTATCTCATACCATATAGAATGACAAATCCATGTCATTATTCACATTATATATTTTAGACACCATTTACACCAATTTTCACACTAGATTGATTCCATATTCTATCTACAATGGTTAGTGTTTATGTGTAATCCCTCAGTTACATTCCTAAGTGCTTGAGAGGTCCCTTGGCCATTCTACATTTTAGAGTTTTTGAGTTACCCCAGAGCCATCTTACATAGTTTTAGTTATATCATAAAATTTCATTCATAGATGCATTTGCTTTACATGGGTAGGCAATTATGGAGTCATAGCCTACTTGAATTCTTGAGCCACCTACTTAGGAGGGTTGGATAAACCATCAGTACAATATAAGTTATTCATAGTGTATAATCCACTGAATTAGGGTGGGTAATGATGGATTCAAAACAAAATTGAGTTCTTGAGCCACTCAGACATGGGGATTAATCAAGCCATTTGTTTAGTCTAAGATAGTTAATGGTTTTTCACTAGTTACACACACAGGATGTCACTAGGTTTTTGTATTGGTTCACATACCCAGTGAGGTTTATTCATTTTTTTTCACTCTCTCTCATCTATTTTATTAGTTTCATGTTTTATTTTGATATTCCTTAAGTAAGGATTGATTCATCCATGTCTCATTCATGGGATATGTAATGGAACATACTTCGTATACTTAGACCAAAATTCAAGGGATTCAATTCTTAGGTAAGTCTAGGTATGATTCTTTTTCATTTATCCTAGTCATTTCAATTTGTTTTATTTATAGAATAAAGTATGGGTAAATGTAGTCATATAAAATGTCACTTGAGTGCAATAAGTGTCACTTGAGACCACCCTACCCCTAGCTTAACCCTAGACCTATCTTAAGGCCTCTTTTGAAGCTTATCTAACTTTAATATAGGTATTACACATCTTTAGACATCCCAAATTTAGTCCCAGAGCTTCCCCTAGGTATCTAGGCCCTAGATCCCCAAGTTCTACCACTTGGACACTAGTGTACTACACTAGTGACTAAGGGAACACATTAATGTCCCTTTCCTAATTTCAAATACAATTGATATGTTTTCAATTCCTAAAACTCCTAGGGTTAACCTAGACCTATTTCACACTCTTTAAAATTAATAAATTAGTATAAATACATGAATTTTATCCCTCTATCTACTAGATGGAAATATAATGAAAATACACATAAACAATCTCATAATATGTGGTGCACAAACAAGGTCATTGATCCCTATTCTATAATAATTCTATATATAGTTATCTACAACCACCCTATGCTTAGAATATATAGATTTCTAATTTCAATCCTCATTTAAATCACTCAAGTCATGACTCATATTAGCATTCTCTTGAACTTGTACCAACATTTAGATTGGGAGAACTACGTAGGGCTTGATCCCCTCTTGAGGTATTGGTATATAGGCAACTCTCAACATAATGGGGTGTTAAGGACATCCAACATACCCAAATAACATCACAGTTTTTCTACTTGTGCTCATCAAATACCCTAACAACATAGAGTCTTAGGGTTTACATAAATTAGTCCAAAATAGGTCATAAATAGTGAATCAGGTTTCATTTGCACAAGAATAGGCTTTTCAGACTCAGACACAACTACTCTCAAAAGTTCACATTCATCCCTACACAAGGACACTAACATAAAATAGGAGTACACTATGATGATTATCTATAGTCAAAGGTATCCTGTTAATGTCTAGGAGGGTTTTTGATACTTGGATCATATTCAAAACACCCTAATCAATGTTAATGCCAGTTTTTAGCTACCAAATCATCCATCTCATTCAATTTATAGCTAATTAATTATTTGTGTCATTTATTACTATTTTATAAATACTAGATTAAGTCAATTCTTGAACAAATCAATGGATTTATTAATTGCATATCTCTCCCTTGATTTACTATTCGCATATCCTTTAATAGCCTAGGATTTACATTCCATAAGTCCTTAAAAGTTAAATCACAACTCTCAAAGTGTTGACTCAATCATCATCACCCAATAACACTCATCTCTTACATAAACACAAAACAAAAAAAATAATTATTATTTTATAAATAATGATCATTTAGTAAAAAATTAATTCCAACATTTCATACCTCTAATTACCTCATAGGCTAACAAACTAACACATCATCAATAGCTTCATCTCCTCTACTTGAGAACAATCAGGCCCAATTGTGATGTATTCACCATGTGGTATATGTGTCAATGCACCCAACATCATTCACATCTATTATCTCTATCAAAATATCCCTCTCATCTATGGGAATGGGGTAAAGATATTTTGTAGATAACCTACACCTATCTTTGGTGTTAATGTAGCTTAAACAATATGTCCCCATACATATGAAGTTATAGGCACATCTTAGTGTACCTCCAAATAATGTGTAACTCTCTCATACTATAAATTCTCAAAAACTATTAGCCACCGATCATGGTACTAGAACTCACATGGATATGACGTAGTTGTACCCCATCCTATGGATACCTAGTAAACCCATTATATGGTTTGCAAATAATGGAGTTAGTAGTCAAATCATCTAGTATATTCCTATAATTCATGGTACTTTGATCATGTACATCCTTATATTGTTCAATCTCAATTAAAATACCTATTGATGTGCCCAACCACTACATAACATCCCCACTAGTCGAATAATCACTATGTGCTCATAGATCCAATAATGCAGTAATGTGGCAAAGCCAATGTCACCATTGAACTCCTCACATGTGAATCTATAAATATCTTAGTAAGAGTGTGATGACATGGTCTGTCCCTAGAATTATGTGGTCCTATGATCTTTTATATCTTGGATGATAGTATGCATCCTATATGAGATGGAAACCCCACCACCATCCACTACTATGAATGAATCCAATAAAACATCAAGGAAATTTTGCACACATAGAACATAAAATAATGTAATCAAATATAGTAAAACATCAAAATAATTATGCTGATGTTATCCACGATGTCTACCATTCAAATATTTTTATTTAAGATCTTTGGGATCAAACCATAACATCTTGTTATATAACTCTAGTCCTAATAAAAAACAGTCTCTATAGCCTCCAAACATCCTCTACAGTGATTTTCATCTTTCCTATAATAAACCAAAATGTACAAGTTTATGCATCCTACTACTTAGCTAATGCAGTCAACATTTGGACACCATACAACATCAAGTATTAGCCAACCCACATAATTGAGGTCTACCCTCTCAAAAATGGGTCTATTCTCATTAGATAATGGTATGGCATGAATGGTATCCATCATTTAACCCTATCATAACTCTCTACAATGAATATCCTCTTGCACCTACAAATTAACAACTAATCCTAGGAATTATAAAATAAAATATACAATAATTACATTATGAATGAATTGTTTCAAACTATATTGATTTCTTGTGAACTATGATTGTCTAAAAAGCCCTAAAAACACATATTTATCATAAAATAGTGTCTCATTTTATATTTTAATAATTCTTTATGAAGTGGATAGGAGTGTAGTGTATTATTATCTGATTACCATGACTTTATGTTGTTAGAGTGTTCACTGTATTTGAAAATATAGGTTTGTTCACCTACATATGTATGCAACATGTTTATATGAAAATTTTGAATTGATGCATGAAATAATTACAAAATCATAACCTTAATCCTATACAAACACATAAAAGAAGATCAAATAAAAAATGGGTAAAATGGGGGAAGGGGGAATGGTTTATTTATTTTTAGAAAACCCCTTATTGATTGTGTGTTGCCTAGATAGCTTAGAGGGCCTCAAATTGATGTAGTTATACCTTTATGGATGATTATATGAATGCAACTAGAAATTTTTATTATAATTATTGATAAGGTATTCCATCAATGTGAAATAAAAAATGTTATACTTGGACAAATATTGTAAAATTATAATAGAATTGTAATAGGGTTGTTTACTTAGAAAATAGATGCTTCTAAAATTATAAAGATGTCTGCCTTGTAAGAGAGTGCTAGGTTATTTTAATTGCGTCCCTTGGTGTGATTTTATATAAAAATATTTATAATGTTTTTGATAACCAACATATTGATATGCATAGGAAATCCATTAGGAAGTGTGTCGATTTGAAAATAATGTCGTTAGAACGTGAGAGATGCTAGTGTTGGATTTTTCCTTTCATGGTTTTTCCAACACATTAGTTGTTAGCTTGTTTATGTGCCTTTTGTGTAAATTGTGAAAGTTAGTCCACATGCATGAGGATGTTGGAATTTTTATACCTTACTCCTATAAATGTGCCTTTGTACCTAAGGCTAAGAAATAGAGAACAACTTCAACATTGTATAAACTTTGTAAGAAATACAATATGTTTTATGTACAATGATTTCATGGATTTAGTCATGGTAATGGATTCTTGGACATGTATTATTTGAATTTTTTTAAAACTCTATCATGGTATTAGATTGGTCTCCAATGGCCATTACTCAACATGTCTAAGTTCTCCATAATTAATCCCTATGGCTTGTGCACCTTGTTTTGTGCATAGATAGTCTTGAATATTTGGTTATTTTTTGGCATCTCCAAGATTTTGCATTTAATATTGCATCAACTCTGATTTGCTCCATTGGGTTTGGATTTGCTACTAGATCTAGGTTGTCTGATCTTGTCTTCATATTAAACCACCCCTATTGTGTTTATTTTATGTATTATTTCTCAAAACCTTATTTTTTGTTTTGAGTGAGATGTACATACCATACCATTCATTTTTTTGGGTGGTGTTTTGTATGTATTTTGATGTGTTTTTTTTTTTGCCATTGACTAGGCCATAAAGATCCTAGGTTGTACCATTTTGTGCTTATTTTGTTAGACCCATATTTAAGTATGTTTTGGAATCTTTTAAGATAATTTATGTACATTTTTTATGATTTTAGGTTTTAAATATAATAAAATCCAATTCTAAAAGCATAGGATCATAGAAAAATAAGTTTTATGCCCTATGGAATTTGGAAGAATCACCCAATACTAGCACGTATAGGCCCCTTTTATTACAAAACTTGCTCATTGGTCTATTGGTGCTTACCTGCCACTTGTACAATTTTATTTCACCATAGGCCTTGTTGTTGAAACCCATTTCCTCTACCCACCTAAGCTATAATAAACGTGGGGGGGTGTTAGTGTAAGTTTTTTCCTTTCATGGTTTTTCCTACACATTGTTTGTTAGCTTGCTTAGGTGCCTTTTGTGTACATTGGGGAAGTTAGTCCCACATGCATGAGGATGATGGGATTTGTCTACCTTCCTCATATATATTTTTATTTGTACATAAGGCCAAGACATGGAGAATAACTTTATCATTGTATAAGCTTTGTAATAAATACATTATGTTTTGTGTACAATGCTTTTATGGATTTAGTTATGGTAATAGATTCTTGGAGATATCTTGGTTGAAGAGTTTCCAAAAATCTATCAAGAGACATGTGCACACTTATCCTAAAAGGACAAAGGCTTATAAAACAAAAGTGACAATAAAGTATCTATTGAATAGGGATGAAATAAGGAAGTCTAGAAGTTGTATTAGTAATTTCAAAACTTTGAAGGCTTTCTTAGAGATTATGGCTTGTTGGAATGCAAAATTGGCCAAGAAATATAAATATTTAAAGGACAAGCATTTATTAAATAAATTTTAGTGTCTATATTACCCCCCTACCCTACCTAACCCATAATTTATTATAGTGATTCATAAAATTATAAGAGTAAAGGAAATGCAAACCTAAGTGTGTATACACACTTTGTCTTTATCATGGAGATGTCATGCCCCATTGTTGAGACATGTGGAGACGAAGTGTTGAACATGTAGTGAATTAAGAGTGATCAAGTCTCAATTTAAATAAATAGTGACTACATTTGAATTTGAATTTTTTATGATCTAATCCTCATAGAGTACTTTGTAATGCTTGAATAAATGGTAACTAAAAAAGTGGTTTACTAAAGTGAAACCAAATAATTAAGTGATACTAAGATCTCATGAGGATCACTTGTTAACTAAAAAGAAGAGGTGGGAACTAGTAAAAAAATTACTAAAGTGAAACGAAGATGTGGATCATCACTAAGCTCAAACATGCTCTACTTAAAAAATATGAATCACACCATTGTAGATGGATCTAGATTTGAACTATAAATTCTTGAAACTTTGAAAAAGACAAATTTGTATTTTTAAAAGTAATAGCTTGGTCATGAATGCATATCATTCCCCATATATTATATAGAGCGTCAATTTGGTATTTTGAAAACTATTTTTTATAGTTAAATATCTTCACACAAGTTTATCTATGTTCAAGTATCTTTAAGATTGGAGTGCATAAACAAGTTGAATGCCCCCATAATCTCAAATTTATAATTTTTCATATTGTAAACTATCAAATGTATTACTTGTGAAATATTTAAGATAATCCCAATATGATGCCCCTCTTTTGATATGATGTAAATTTACTAAAATTCACTTGTCACAAAAAAATTGAGAGAATTTGTGTAAGATATAATCATAAAATAACATGTTCATCATGAAACATGTAAATTATGAATCAAAATGATTTTTTTCATTATAGATCAACATGGAAAAGAGGTTGTAGATATATACAAACTATGAAAGTGTTCATATAGAATGATGAAATTTACACAACTAAGCAAGGTTATTGATTAAATGGATGGCTTAACATTAAAACAAATTAAATGTATGTCTTAGCTTTAAATTTGACTGATATCTGAATTTGCATAATGTTCTATGATTAAAAAAAAATTATAACAAGACCCTATGACAATGCTATATTAAAAAATAGAGATTTAAAATGTACATAGATAGATCCATATTAGAAGGACAAATGTATAGTGCACTACTATCTATATGGTGTGACTTTGTCCATAATTACTGTATATAGAAATTTTTGACCAAGATAACTTTGACTATGTATGATTGTTTCCTAGTTATTCAAAAATATATAATGTTTCACACTAAGATATCTTGTGAGAATCATTATGCATTGAAAATTTAATGAAATATGCTATGTACTAAAAATTAAGATAAATGACATATAAAAATATGTAATCCAACAACATGATAATATGCTTATAGGTCATGATTTTATATTTTTTCAAACATTTTATTTTTTTGTACTTTTTAGAATATGTGAATGTTTTTGTAATTTTTATATATTTGAAAATTAAAATATGCATAAGTGAAAGTTGAAAAAGGTTTGAAAAATAAGATAAGTAGCATTTTTTTTTAAATGGAATAAGGAGGGGAAGATTCAAACAACCCTCAATAAGGTGTTGAAGCATAATATGGTAGGAAATAAGGCAAATGAAATGCCCCCAATATAGATTTTAGACACATAAATTAACATTTAAGCTAAAACCATGTACTTTTGACCACTCTCTTACACACTTAGATCTATATCTATATCAGGTCCCTTTTTTATCACTTTTGACCACTCTCTTACACACTTAGCTCTAAACCTATCTCAAGGCCCATTTTGATAATTTTTGACCACTTTGTACATTATTTTGAGCTAATAAACAAAACCTGAATGTACTCATCCCTATTATTATCAACCTTAGACATCTTTAGACCCTACCTAACTCTCATCATGATGAAATCACCCACTACATAAGAGAACCCTAGGGGACTATAGTTCACCACTCTAATGTCCTTGCCCCCTTTCTTATCTTCTCACCTAGTAATGGTTAATTCACATAATCAAATGCTATAATAAGGTCATATTATGTCCCCATTGAGCCCCATTCAAATATATTACTATATGAATTAATTTTTTTAGGTTAAAGAGTGTAATCCTAGTCTTATTAAAGGGTTTGAGTATAGTAAATCAAGGTATAAAATATGCAATAAATATGACAACTAATTTGTGAAAGAACTAAGCTAAACTAATATTTGTAATAATATAAATGAATAACAAAAATGGATACTTATCTAGAAATTACATAAGACAAAGGATCTCGAGGTTAAAAACTAGTATAAGAGTTGGTATAAGTGTCACAAATAGGATCTAGGTGTCAAAATCCCTCCTGGATAATAGTTACCTACCCTAGATAGTAGTATTAGTGTGCTCTATTTAGGGACTATTTTGAGTTTTTAAGATCACTTATGTCTGATTATACCAAGCCTATTCCTGTGTGAACAAATCTTGATTCATTGTCTATGACCTATTATAGATTATTATATGTGTAAACCCTAGACCTCCATGTGACTAGTGCATTTGACTTGGCACAAGGAGTAAATGTGTGGTGTTACTTGGGTAGGTTATACATCCTTAACACTTTACTATTATGAGAGTTTCCTACATACCAATAATCTGAGGAGGGATCAAGCCTGATGTAGTTCTCCCCACCTAAGTGCTAGTGAAAGTAAAATTAAAGCTAGTATAAATACTAGTTTGAGTACTTTGAGTGATGCTTGACACAATAAATTTGTGTATTTTAAGATTAGGAGGGTTATAGATGATTATATGTAGAACTAGGGTAGAATAGGGAGCAATAACCTTGATTGTGCATAACTTGTTATAAGCTTGTTTGTGTGTATTTGCATCTAATTTTCATCTAGTGGATAAAGGGCTAAAATTCATGTATATATAATAATTTGGTGCTTGTGTGTGGTTTTAAATAGGTCTGGGCTAACCCTAGGTGATTTAGGAATTGAAAAGATATCTGTTAAAGATTGAAAGAGGGAAAAGGACAATAACACCCAAATAGTGAAATAACATTATGATGTTATTATCTACTTATTTCACTAGTGTATAGTGGTAGAACTTGAGACACTAGGGGGTTGGATACTTAAAGAAGGGTCTAGGACTGATTTTGAAATGTCTATGGATGTGTGTGGCCCACACTAAAGTTGGATAAGTGTCTAATTAGGTCCTAATATAGGTATAGGGATAAAATAGGAATGGGTGGTCTCAAATAACACTCTTGGCACTCAAGTGTCATTTTTAGATGATTACATTTGTCCCCCTTGATTCTAGAAATGAAACAAAGTGAAATTACTAGGATAAAGTAAAAATAAGTGTACCTAGACTTATATATAAGGCCAAGTCTATGAATTTGTATATGAGTATGTGAAGCATGCTCTATTGAATGCCCTATAAATGAAACTTGCATAGATCAGTACTTACTTAAGATATATAAAAAGTAAAGACAAAATTGAGTAAAGAGATAGGAGAAAGGAAATGAACAAATACACCTCACTGGGTATGTGAACTAATGTATAAAACTGGTGACATCCTGTGTGTATGCATGCAGATAGTGATTAATCTTTGAATAGTTTGGACTAACCTAATGGATTTCTCAATCTTCATGTGTGGATGGCTCAATAACTAAATCTAGTTTTGACTCCATCATTTCCAACCCTTTCATGGTGGATCATGACTTGTGAATATCTTGGATTGGATTGATGTATTTTCTAACCCTCTTATGTAGGTGGCTCAATAACTCAAGTAGACTATGACAACATCACTACCTACCCATGTTTAGTAGATTCATCTATAACTAAATTACGTAATGTAATTAAAGTTGTATGGTTATAACTAAAACTGTGTATAATGGATCTATGGCCACTCAATAAATTAGGTATGAAAATTGACCTAAGGGCCTCCTCAAGCACTCAGGCATGTAGCTCAAGGACTACATAGTAATGCCAACTAATGCAGATGAAGTAAGGTATTAATCTAGTGTATTACTTGGAATGTGGTGTTTAATGTGTATAGTGTAGAGAATGACATTGAGGTTTATATTACATTTTATCAATTGGTGCATAAGTGAGTATATGAAAACAATATGTCATGCACATGCCCCCAAATTAGATATCTAAGCATATGGATTCTAGACTAAGTTGTAATAACTTATATCTAAGTATCTAAAAATAAAATGGGAGTGTTCATTCCATGGATGATGCTCCCAATGTGAGTAAATTGGTATGATTTTGTACAAAACTAAGAAAAACTAACCAAAAATTGATAATTTGTAATTGAATCTATGCAAACCTAGACTGTAACTATTGTGCCTTTATATAAATTCTAGATTTTTTTTTATTTTAGGGCTACTAGACAATAGTTCCATATCCTAGATAGTAGCATTATGATGTTAGTGTCCACTTTTGGTGTTAGTATCCTACTAAGCTATTTTTCTATTGAGTCTAATATATGTCTAACTATTTTCCATTGTGGTTTTCAAAAACTAAGATTTATATTATGTGCTTGCATGCTAGAAATTATAATTTGAGTGTATTCATATGGCCTGATCTTTGTGAAAAACCTTTGTGAATGCCCCCTCTTTTGAGGGGAGTTGTTCAACCTGTGTAAGAACTATCCTTAAAATAAAAATAAATGTTTGATATGTATTATCCTAGGCATATATGATATCTATGTAATAAAGGCAATATAACGTATATACATGACATTAGAATGTAAGATAATCTAAGTGTAAGTTTTTAATGTATGATGGATGTTAGATCTATCATTCATAAGGCTATCAAGATAGATATAATAATGTAAGCATGTGTATGAATATAAAATCTATGTAATAAACTAGTTAAATACCTAGGGGGATGGGGCATGGTGTCCATCACAACACCTAGGGAGGAAGGGGAGATACATGACGTCTCTCATGGCATCTAAAACTAGAGTGTGTAACAAGAAAGAAATAACTATCATGGATATGATACATACATGAAAGCATATATACAATACACATTAGGCACACAAAGTAGGACAAGGGGCTATAATACAAGGGACATGGGTACATGTCACTAGATATAAATAATCAAAATATACAAGGACAAGTTCAAATGTCTACATACATAAAGATCAAGCAAGTTGGCTTAAAGCCACATGTAAGGACTTGTTAAAATGTCCACATACATAATCAGTAAGACACATACAAGGACATAGCCACATGTCCAAAGCATACTTAAAATGAAATTAAGTGGCATTGAGCCATAGAATAATGTCATATTCAAATGCCTTTGAATAGATGCAAAATCATAGAGACATAATCAAGTCTAAACTAGTAAAGCTATAAATAAAAGTATGCATGAACATATAGTACAAATATTTATAAGAGAAAATATTTACATAAACTAAGTCTAGAGTAGTAGTAATCATTAATAAACATGAGTAGTGTAATATGATAAATATCAAGATATAACAATGTTAAATCTATGATGTAGAGTTTAGAAAATGTAACCTACTATTTAGAACTATGTATAAGATGCTCCCAAATTGGAAAATGTATCAAATGAGGAATTTCTGTATATGTGTATATGCCCCCAGTGGGTAGATAGTAGTAAATCTAGATTTTTGTGATGGAACTATGTTTTGTAAGCATTTAAAAACATTCAAAAAGAATAATTGAATATGATAAAACTGATTACACTAAGATAGCTAACATATGTAGTAATTTTCAGGTATAAAAAGTGTAACCATGGAAATGCCTACAATATATAATATTTTTTTTTTAAGTAAATATTTTAATGTTTTTATATTTTTTGGATATAATATATGTACAAACAACATGAAAATTAAACTATATATAATGATCAAGAGAGAATGAAACTATGTACAAGTAGGGAAGAACATATTAATCGATGAGTCTCTTGAGGGACTCACTATCAATGTGTTCTATATCAAATAAAGGAATAATGATCATGTGTGTTGTGTGAAAAGGTATTCTCGTCTAGGGACTGACTATGTTGAGTGGTCTGTAACTGACACTGCCTATGGAGTAGGGATAGGAATTTGAGTAGATGACTAAATTGGCCTATGAAATATGCTATGAACTTATGAAGCTAGTATAACTGATCTATGAACTGTAGGGTTCTTTGAGACCCATCTAGTAGGATATGTTGTAGCTAATGTGGATGCTCTGTGTTAAGAACCTTGACAACTCAATAACACTAATCTCAAAGTAAAAGGAGTAGAGAGAGTCTCTCAATAATCTATAAAATGCATTTTATGCATGGGTCTTATTGACCAAATTTGGTTTACATACCAAACAAATATGCCTAATCCAAGATTTTAGTGGAAGAATTAGGATTTTCATTTTTATAGTTGTAAAAAGTAGGTATCTAAATAGTTTTTCATAGTGTTTGATCCTTCAAGGATTGAGAAAATTTTCAACTTCATTTCAAGTGAAATCTATGTACAAAACTCCTTTTGGGCCAAGTCTTTACTTGAATTCTTTCAAACCTTTCATTTGACTAAGTGTTCATTCTTTCAATATTTTTTTTTCTAAGCAAATTATTTTGGGATAAGTGTTGAATTATTTTAGACAAATTATCTAAGAAAAAGTTTCCAAAGGCATGAATCTTTTTAGATAAAATCTTTGAAGCAAAAGATAAAGGCCTACTTCTTTCAAAAAATTATCTAAACAATTTTCAAAGGATAACTATTTAGTAAAATGGTCTAGTTCAAGGTTTTCAAAAGGTTATTTCAAGCAAAGTGCCCCAAATGAAACTTTAGGATGGCCCTGTAAGTGTCAAATTCAAACACAAAATATGGCCATTGTCTTTTAAATATGTATTGATGTTCACAAAAATGTCAAATATGTTCACATGACCATCAAAGTTCAAGCTATAGGAAATAGCCATTTGTATTCAAATGGGTTCAATATCGATGGTCCACATTCAATCTAAGAAAATGCCCAATGGCATGCATCAAGTCAAGAATTCAATAAGATGTTTACATAGCTATTAAATTTAGACCATGAAAAGTAACCATTTGGGTTCAAAAGGTCCTTAAAAGTTTTAAAGTTGGTCAAGATCTAACAGTATATGGGAGCCCTCATACTGACACATGAGATACAATGATCAACACTAGAGTTAAATAGGAAAAAAGGTCCCCAAGTTAAACCTTTTAATTATCTATAAGTTGGACATGATCCAATAGTGTAGGATCATCAAGCTGAGATCTAATGTTGCATATTTATTAACAAAAATATGGGTCCAAACTAAATCAAATGATCAGTGTGAACTCATACATCTTGATCTGATTAAGCATAAAAAAATGAAAGGAAAGTTAGACCAAGTAAATCAATGGTTAGTGTTTGATCATACATTCATATCTAACGATGATTAGAGTTCAAAAAGTCAAAGGATCTAAAGAGAAAATGCATGCATGACAAGTGACATAAGCATGTTCAATTGGCATAAGATCGATGGTTTATGGGCATCCATACATAGACAGATCAATGGAGTGAAGTAAAGTCAATAAGCTAGCATATCTACTAAACCAATGAGCATAAAGATAGTTGGGCATAATGTAAATAGTTTGAGTTGGCTATCAACAACCAATAAACAAAAATGAACTCAGGGTAGTTTTGATGAAATTCAAAGAAGTTATTTTAGGACCCATACAAAGCAAATATTTAGGATCTAAGATCGAAGGTAGACTAAGTTTGAACTAGGGACACAAAATAGAGACCAAGAATCACCATTAAAATATCCATATAGGTAAGATGGATCTTTTAGGTCTAATACAGAGGGAAAAGATAAACC
The DNA here is from genome assembly GCA_037957365.1 of Torreya grandis. Classification (NCBI taxonomy): domain Eukaryota; kingdom Viridiplantae; phylum Streptophyta; class Pinopsida; order Cupressales; family Taxaceae; genus Torreya; species Torreya grandis. The sequence goes on from JARHVA010006600.1 coordinate 637,450, forward strand.
AGTGATCGGAAGTTTATAGACTTTCATAAATATTGTGACTGTATGAAAACCAATTATCTAAGATTGGTTTTCACATATAGTGGGCCTATATCTCACCTCATCATGGTTTTCATTTTCAATTTTAGATGGTAACCTAATGCAAATATGGTACATTTCAACTAGTTATAAGACATGATCCTCATCATCAAATCAAGTAAATAATGACATGATTCCAAAAAATAATCTGGCAGTTCGATAAGGGCAATGAACATTTCATTCTTATAAAAAAATTATTCTTTGTTGATAATATCATGAGTCATCATCCTCAAATTGGTGTTAACCCATCAAAAGTGGTTGGGACTTTTCCAAATGCATATTTGATTCTCTCTCTCTCTTTATATTCTATAAGTTCAAGCTTCTAAGCTTTAATTTTGATCCTTCAATATCTCCTTTTTGTATGACCAAACTATACCAAAATTTGTATAGCAATGCCTTTTGATGAAATAATGATTGAATTTCATCCTTTTCAAGCTAGATTAAAGCATATTCTATGAATTCATTCACTATTGTTAAGTGAATGTAGGTTCCTTACTTATGTATGAGTTTTTTACCTTCAGGAAGTGCTTAATAGTCTCATAGGTCATTATAAGTGAAATATACAGTTTATTATTTAGTTTAAAAGTGGATATATATCCTCTTTTGCTAATTTAGTAACTGATTAATGCCTTGTTATGACGTATTTATGTGAGATTAATGTTTTTTGGTATTAAGAGTGTCTCATAGTGTGTTTTGTATGAGTTGGAGTGATCAAATCATTGGTGTATCACTGATTTTTACATAATTTTATAAGTTTTGTCAATTCTCTCTCCATTTTCCAAGCAAGTGATAGTTTAGGTTTAGTTTAGGTGGTAGATCCAGAAGAAAGTCATCCTTCTCCAAAGGTTTGATCCATCATTAGGATATCCATAGCCTAGGGCCAGTCCCATATTTGACTAGATTAGAGTAGGAAGATCTGAACAATCCCCTCCTCAGTTAGGGTGTAAATCTATAACCCCAACAAGTCTCTCCAATAAGGGTCTCTATGGGAGAGTATGTATATCAGTTAACACTGTTTAAGTATACCTCACTTTTACTAGTATCTCAATTAAAATATATGGTGTACTAATAAAAATTATACTCTAAAATATAACTAGTGGCTGATGCGTAACTGCTTATGGGATAGGTAAAGGATACTCATAGGAAAGCCATTGACTATAACCACTTGATTAGCATGTATATAATTGAAGCATCTATGTATGATAGATGGAATGGTTTGGATATGTTGTATCCATGGACTACCTAATAACATTTCAAATGTGCCTACACTAGTACAACTATTTACCTAGTGGCCACATGTGTTGTTCCAACCTCTAATGGGAGTAAAATCTCCCCAATGGAGTTTTGAACATGACCACTAAAACCATGAATAAGTATATCATTTTCATAAATGTCCTAATATAATAAACCAAATTCTATAAAATTTTAATGGTAGACATTTTGAAATTTGATCCATTATCACCATGACATTTTGAATAGGATGATGATCAATGTAGGATCATATAAAGAGTGCATGTAAATCTTAATCATCATAGACAATGTCCTTCTCTAAGAAAGTGATGAGTGGTCTATCTATCACTATAACATGATATATCCCAATGATATTATGTATGGGGTGAGTATTTTTTAGTAGTATGATAGGATATCAGTGGTAGATGTGCCTGAAACGTGTAGTGAACACCTGAAGTGCCTCCTACCTCATTATCTGTGTGTTTTGGAAATGGATTTAAAAATATTTTAAATGCCTTATCTTCTTTTGGTTGAAATTTATGTGCCTCTATATATGTTCCCACATCACTGATATTGGTCTCTATTAAATCTTGAATCTTATCTCTCAAACTAATGGATTTGTTTGTAATATAGCCAAGTGCCCTGTGATAGTTGTAGAATGCATTGGAATAATAGTTCTTTAGAAGAGTCCTAGTCATATTAACCTCTTTTATGGGAGGGAGAGGTATGACATTTTGTTCTAAAAGCTATTGTAAAACATGTTTTAGTGATTCTAGAAGATTTGTGAAAAATATCTATGGAGGAGTTGATAAAACCAAGTAAGGAGGTGGCTCTGAAACTAAATTAATTGTGGCCTTTTAATCATTCTTGTTTTCACTAGGTTTCACCTTGTATAGAGGCTTATTAAAACTCTTATTATTTTAATTGATCCAATTTTGTGCTTTAGTTTGCCCATAGAGAGAAGATTGAATTCCCTTTATTTCACTATGTTTAATAAATATATGAATGTTGGAAACTTCTTTAATAATATAGCCTCATGTAATGTTGGTAGTAGACATTGTTTGAATATCTCTTGGAGTTATCTATCTTCCATGGGGATATTCATCTTTACCAATATAATTTTATATCAGATATTATACTATAGGATCATTGGAGTTTTTATTAAGTTGTGCCACTTGAGCATATGAAACCTTATCACTAATTTTGATTGAAAAGTGTGCCAAAAGCATACCTATGAATGGATTGAATGTAGTGATGAACTGATTTGAACGATCATAGAACCACTATAAAGCACAATATTTTAGATTGTGTGGAAACAAATTAGTAAGGAGCCAATAATTGGACATATATCCCAAACATGCTACATGGAAATCTCATAGATGATTCTCTTGGTCACCCTTACAATCATATAAATTTATCTTATGTGCCACAAATCAGGATGGCAAAGGAGTTCCCACTATGTGTTGTGCCAAATGTGTATGTAAAAGAACATGAGAATCCAAGGCAAGTGATGGCCTAGTATCACCTTATTGAAGATGTAACACCTTGGACTATAGATCATGGATCTCATGCACAAGGGTTTGTATATTTGGAAAGGGTGAACTAGCCATAAGAAGTGTTTCCATTATTGAAGGAGGTTGAGTTAAAATAGGTAGTCGTACAAACTGAGTTACCCTCAAATTAGGTGTAATAATATTATTATCTGGGGGAGTGGAAGATTGAAAATTGTTTGATTTTTGAATTTGTTTATGGGAAATATTGATAAGTTCATATTTCAATTGTCTCTTATCAATTTCATCAAATTAGTTGTTAAATTCTACCATTGTAGGTTAGGAAGTAGGAAAATAAATAGCTGTATATTTCAAACCTTTAAATAAACTTAATCTATGAAAGATTGCAATAATTAAATACTAAAACAAATTTGGTATTTTGGAACTACTATTTGAGCATATAAAATAGAAGGATACAAACCTTAAGAGCATATAAGGCTAGGGTTTTAGCAGTGTTCAAATTAAGTTGGGTTCACCAAATGAATTTATTTTATAGGGTTATGGAGTGTAATCCCTAGGTTGTTAAAATGTCTTAGTAAATTAGGGTATAAAATATTCAATAAATTTAACCACTAAATTTTGAAATAACTAATTTAAACTTATATTTATAATAATAGCAATGATAGAGACAAATAGATACTTAACTAGAAACTACATAGGATGAAGGATTTGAAGGCTAAAAATTGGTACAAGACCTGGTCTAAGTGTCAAAAATAGGAACCAAGTGTAAAACATCCTCATAGACAATAGATCCATACCCTGGATAGCAGTTTTGCAGTGTTAGTGTCCACTTATGGTTCTAGTTTCCTTTGTATAAGGATTATTCTAAGCTTTTAGGAACACCTATATCTGAGTCTACCAAGCTTGTTCCTATGTAGACAAGCCCTAATTTATTGTATGTGACATTGTATGAAAACCCTAGGCCTCCATATGATTAGGGAATTTGACTTGTCATAAGTAGTAAGCATGTGGTGTTAGTTGGGTAGGTTGGACATTCTCAACACCCCATTGTGATGAGAGTTGCCTACATAATAATACTCCAAGAAGGAAGAAATCTCAATGTAGTTCTCCCCACCTAAGTGCTAGTACAAGTACAAGTGAAGCTAGTATGAATGTTGATTTGAGTGATTTGAGTGAGGCTTGAGACTAGAAATCTATGTATTATGAGCTTAGGAGGGTTGTAGATGATTATATATAGAAGTAGGGTAGAATAAGGATTAATAACCTTGAGTGTACACAACTTATTTTGAGCTTGTTTTTGTGTATTTCATTTTATTTTCATTTAGTGGATAAAGGGCTAAATTTCACATATATATTGATCTAGTGCTTGTGTGTGGTTTTAAATAGGTTTAGGCTGACCCTAAGTGCTTTAAGAATTTAAAAGATATCTATTAGAGCTTAAAAGAGCGAAAATTATAATAACACCCAAATAGGATAATAACATTGTGATGATATTGTCTACTTATGGCACTAATGTCTAGTGGCATAACTTGAGTGATCCGAGCAACATTTCAAGTACAATTCGGGTGACAGTTCTACCCTAATTGGTGGCAAAACTTATAAGAGCCATAATTTTGTACCATAGATTTATTTAAATCCATGTTTGAACCATTGGAAGGATAAAAACAAGGAAAAAGCAATGAGATGGCATTGAGATATGCTCAATGGATTTTGACCCTTTAAATCTCAATAGAAGTGTCCTAAATTTCAAATTTAATAGTGCAATCTAAAAATAGTAATTTTTCAAATTTTGTGATGTTTTAAATCATGAAATTCAAACCACTTCATCTCCATCAAGATTGGTGACCTTCCAAATCTTCCTTCTACCTTCAAAGTATGTATAAAAATAGATGTAGCCCAAAAAGGCAATAGGACATCTCTTCTCAAAGATAGGCATATGTTTAGATTTGCATATTTGATCAATAAAACATCTCTTCTCAGAGATAACATTATTATGATTGTGTTATTCTTATTTCTTGAATTATCTTTCAACAAAAGCTCCTAAATTTTAGATCAGTGGTATCAGAGTGATTTGTCTTTAGAGTGTATGATCTCAAGGATGAGGTTAGATTATAGAGAGCTTGGGTGGAAAATAATAGAACCAACAGACTATCCACCTGTTTGCTCTAAATGATGTCAAATGGTGGAAAACACTGAGACATCTAATCCTTTCAAGGAAATGGTGAATGAAGCCCTCCAATAGAAGTAAGCATAGATGCTACAATAATTTGCCTAAATTCTCCAATAAATCCTGATGGGGAATTATGGCTCCTCATCTACAACCCCACATCTTTTTAGTGCCCTAACACCCTTCAAGGTTCAGGTGAATTTTGATATCTCTACATTTGAAGGTAAAATCAATGTTGATGTAGTAGAAAATTGGTTAGATAAATTGTCATCCTAATTTTCTATAAATAAATTCACTGATAAAGAGAATATCACTTTTGCTCTTTTGAAAGCATTATTGCCTGTTAAAATTTTTTGGGAAGTGTACAAGAAGAGATTCGGTATAAATTATATTAGCCTTGAGGTAGAACCTACCTCATATGACTTCATAGAAGTTGTAAAGGAAGAATACTACCCCATTGGAGTGCATGATGATATGTATATAGAGTGGCAATAACTTTTCCAAGGTAAGGAACAATCTATTCAAGATTACATTGACATTTTTCATTCTCTATTTTTAATATTGGGCATCTAAAAAAGTGAGAAACATAAGGTTCTCAAATATCGTGGTGGACTACAATGGTATATATGAGGGAAAATGTAACTCTTCAATTTAGAAACCCTCACTGAGGCATACAAGTTCACAGTGAAGATTGAGAAAAAACATTTAAGAATGAATATGAAGAGTCAGTCTCCAAAATGGAAAAGTGACAAAGAAGGTCAAACACGAGGCCAAATTTGGAATCAAAAGGAAGGGAAGATTTGGAATAGTGTGATTACCATAAATCTAGAACTCACTCCAAAGAAGAATGTCGATCTATCAAGTCCCTACTTTCTGAGTCACAATCCTCAACATCTATTGGTATGCCTCATACACACCCTATAGTCGAAGAGGATGAAGAAGAGATTGTAGTTTATGAGCCAGATGCCATCGTTGCTTCATCATAGACCCATGAGGAGAGGCCAAATTACAAGGAAAGGTTATTTCACTCTAAGTTATAGGTGAAACATAAGCTTCAAAATTTTATTCTTGATAGTGGAAGTTAAAACTATTTAATATCTACTAATGTTAGGAAAAGCCTAAATCTATCCATGAAGCCTCACCCAAATCCATACAATATTGGATGGTTGAGTTTAGGGAAGAACCTCTGTTTCACCCACTAATTTCTTATCTCATATGTGATAAAACCTTTCCAAGATGAGGTCTTGTGTGATGTGGTCAATCTAGATGTTTGTGATGTACTCCTTGGTCAACCATTCATGTATGATCAACATGACATATATGAATCAGGAACTTGAAGGATCACCCTCACTCTTGGAATACTATGCTATGGGTTACTAGAGATACCACATTTTACATCTGTCTCCCTAATTAGTGCCAAGAAAATTATTCTCATGGTGGTTAAGCCATATAAATCCAAAAGGGTCAATATTGCAGCTCTGACTACACAAACAACAAAAAAATAGAAGAAAATAGATACCAAGCTGAGGAAGTTCACAACCTTCCATCCATAGACTAATGGTCAAATAGAATGGTTAAAAATCAGGCCCTATACAACTCAACAAAGCATAGCTCCATAAAGCACAGTCCATTCTAAGTATGAATCGAGAATCAAATCAAAACACAATTGCCAAACTTAATGACAAATATTGATTTAATGGGTACCATTTCTTCTCAAGGATGGAGGAATGATTTGAGCAATATTTTAGGTGACAATTCAGGTGATGGTTCTACCCCAATAGGTGGCAAGACTTTTGGGAGCCATAACTTTTGCACCATAGCTCCGTTTGAATCATCGTTTGAAGCATTGGAAAGATAAGAATAAGGAAACTGTGGTGAGATTGCATTGAGATATGCTTGATGGTTTTTGACCCTTGAAATCACAATGGAAGTGTCCTAAATTTAAATTTTAATAGTGTAATCTAAAAATAGTAAGTTTATAAAAATAGTAATTTCTTGAATTCTGTAATGTTGTAAATCATGGAAGTCAAACCACTTCATCTCCCTTGAGATTGGTGACCTTCCACATCCTCCTCCTACCTTCAAAGTATGTATAAAAATAGATTTAGCCTAAAAATGAAATAGGACATATCTTCTCAAAGATAGGCATATGTTTAGATCTACAAATTTGATCAATAAAACATCTCTTCTCAGAGATAGCTTTATTATGATTTTGTTATTCTTGTTTCTTGAACTATATTTCAACCAAAGCTCATAATTTTTAGATCATTGAGGAACTAGGATCTTAGATGCCTAAATAAGGGTCTGAGATGGATTTTGAGATGTCTATGGATGTGTGTGGTCCACATAAAATTTGGATAACTATCTAAATAAGCCCTAAGATAGGTCTAGGGCTAAACTAGGAATGGGTGGTCTTAAGTAACACTCTTGGGACTCAAATATCATTTTTATATGTTTACACTATATAAACACTTTTTAAACCATTTTTCCTAATGAGGAGGCTTCCACATCAAAAAGCACCAGAATCATAATTGCACATTGATATAAAAGTACTTATTTCTCCCAATTTAAATTACATATCCTAGAGGTCAAGTTTAAATACATTTTACAAGTCACAAGTCATATTTAAGGCATTTAATCACTTCATTATTGAACCATCATCTAGTATATTACATTAGTTATTCACACACCACCATATCATGGGATAACTACATGAAGTTTGATCTTTTTTTAGAGTATTGGTATGTAGGTAGCACTCAACACATAGGGAGTTTAGGTCTCACCCAACTTCAACCACTGACCTATTTTTATCCATTGATTTTTATTGGTCTCATATGTCAAAGAACTAGGGTTTTTAAAGTAAAATTATTCATACATTGGTCTCTACAAGTGATCATAAGATCCTACACTAGAACATGATCTAAAAATGAAGACAAAGAGAACCCAAAAACCTTGATGTTCTCACTAAAATTGGATGGGAGTGCCCTATATTGGACATGATCACCATCCCTATAGTTTCCTCTTTCTAGGTATATTGTCTAGGCTCATAACTATCTCTTGATCCCTGATTCTAGTCACTGGACTTTCTTACATGACAATTTTTAGCTTATGCTTCCTCCCACAAATACATTTTCTAATTAAGTCTTTATTTCTCATTACACTTTAATACTTTTAATAATTTTCCAAAATATAGTTGTTTTAAATCAGTGAATGTTATTATTTTTATATTATTCTCCTAATTTTTCATAGTAGTGTTGTCATATTAAGGGTTTTTAATAAATCTTAAATTTGATAAAAACATATATGTATATGTAGTGGAGTAAATATGACAAGAATGGACATCTAACCCCATGTAAAAGTAGATATATGTGAACACAAAATTAAAAATGAGAGATATAGCATGTATATATGTGAAATAGATGAACAAATGATTTTCCATGAAGGATGTGCAATGAAATCTTAGTAAGGTAATTATTTTGGGTTGCTTGAATTGGGGTGAATAAAATAAGGGAATAAGTGCCCCCAAAATAAAAATTATAACCAAGGGATAGAATAAATTAGATTGGGTGTAGAATAATAATAAATAAAAGTAAAGATCAAAGAATCTATGTACAATCAAGGAATATTATAGGTTGATGATCTCATAATGGGATGTATATATGAATATGAAAGAAGATGAGCCTAGGTATAATTATCTACATGATGTGAAGGAAATATTTATTATGAAGAAGAAGAAATGTCAACTGTATATACCTCTGAATCACTAGAATACCAATATTATGTAGAAATAGGATCATAATCATCATTATAACCATCATCATAAGATAAAATGAACTATTAAGGTTATGCTTGAGAGTATGAAATACCAACCATGCTATATATTGGAGTTATCTTCTTGAAATTTAGTTCATAATTGTCAAAATCATGCCTCTTATTCTAAACTAGAGAAGAATCATGTAAGCTTTATTTTGTACTAGGAAGAGATATAATTTGTGTTTTGAATTCTTAACTTGGAGATGCAATCATAGCTTTTGTAGTTTTAACCTTATTTATTTCCTTTATGTATGTGAGAAATTCTTGCATAAAGGGGTATTTTTGCTTATCTTGAATTATTTATGAATTAAAACTAACTCTAAATGAGAATGTAAACTATTGAAATCTGATCTAGGATGATATATAAAATAGAATATAGTAAAATAAAGAGATCCACAAAATTTTAAAAAAAATTTAATTTGCTAAAAATAGAAACTAAGGTTAGGGTTAGAGAATTTTCCTTGCAAATGATTTATTTTAGATTGCATTGAATTCCTATGAATTATGATTATTTGAAATGACCTACAAACCCAAATGCATTTGAAAATAGTGGCTTATTTTCTATTGGGATAATTCCATAGGAAGTAAATAGTTGTGTAGTGCATTGATGTTTGATTATAATGACTTTATCCTATCCGATTATGCATTAGATCCAAAAATATAGGTTTATTTACCTATATCTATGTGTAACCTATTTATATTAAGAACCTAAATTGATGCAAGAAATACCTATAAAATTAGAAAACTAATTCTTCACAATCACACAAAATGAGATGAAATGTAAAAGGGGGAAATGGGGAAGTAAGAATGGTCAAGTTATCTTCAAAAAACCCCTTGTTGACTAAGTGCCACTTACATAGCCCAAAGGGCTTGTAGCTGATGTATTTCTCACTTTAGGGAAGACTATGTGAATGCAACTAGAAATTTTAATTAGAATGTTTGATAAAGGATGCCCTCAACCTTTAATTATCAATGTTAGACTTGGCCAAAGAGTATAAAATCACATCAAAATTATAATAGGGATCTTTTCTAAAAAAAATTAGATGCCTTTGAAATAAGAAAGATAGATGCATTTCAAGAGAGTGCTAGGCTATTTCAAGTGTGACCCTTGATTTTTTTTTATATAAATATTTTGAGGGTTTTTGATAACTGACCTATTGATATGCCCAATAAATCCATTAGGAAGTGTGCCAATTTGAAAATATAGTTAGTAGAACGTGAGAGACAAGTCCTCACTACTAGATAGGTATACAATGTGCTCCTATATACTAGTGTGAACTTGTCATCAAAGGATAAAGAATTATAAAACAAGAGTGATAATAAATTATATTATGAATAGAGATTAAATAAGGAAGTCTATAAGATTTTCTTAGTAATTTCAAAACTTTTAAGGTTATCATAATGGAAAATTGGCATGTCACGGATAAGTATTGTCAATAATTTATTGATTAAATTTTAGTGTCTACAATATCACATTTAGATTGCATGCATGCAACACAAGGATGGCCTACTAAAAAAGCATTTAAATTCACACTAAATATGATCCAATCACACACACACACATTAGAGGGATGAATACATCATCTTGAGGTCCCTATTTTGGGGCTATGTAGGCATCACTCAGTTTAATATGATTGTAAGGTCAGCTTGGCCATTCCTACTTCCCCATGTCCCCCCATTTTCATTTGATATCTGTTTGGTTTGTGTGCATGACTTCACTAGGGTTTTGAAGAAAAAAAGTTGAAACACATGCATGATTATGTGATATCGTGTTTGTGATAGTTTAATAATATCTATAAGTGGATCCATGAATAACCCTAGTTTACACTTTTATTGAAGGAATAACCTAGACAATAACACTTCATAAGGGCAACATAAAAAAACACTTTATTTCTAATCCACTTGTCTTGTCCTAGGCAAACACAATAGTCACACAATAAAAATAAAAGGTGTCTTAGTCAAATTTGGACTTATATACAGTCATATAACACTATGTGTTTGTTAAACATAAGTTGTTCATTCTTATTTTTATTTTTTACTCAAAAACCTATTTACTCAATATCATATATTTGTAAGTAAATGCATGCTTGAATATCCATTTGATTATTCATTTATTTTACTTAGTTGTTTATCATATCAGATTAAACTCCATTAATCAAAAAATTTATGAAATTCATATCACCTAAGACCCATTATATAAATATGACCCTAGTATAAGGCATATCATCAATGTGGTAATACCCCTAAGATGTGTGCATAACTGTAGCTACATAATATATGTGAGTCCATGATCATATGTAGCATGTATACCCTACATATTTTCCATTCAAATAATGCCATGATAAGTACATATGTAACATGTATCCATTGCCACAAATAAAGGCATCTTTATTTTTACATGTTTATAATTTTATAGAATAAGTAGATCAATTAGGGAGAAATTCAATGGGTGCAAACAAGAATAAGCAAGGATAGATAAATCAAGAAAGGAAATTTAGTCTAAGGGGTTAAGTTAAGAGAAGATAAGGAAGTCAAAAATATACCTTAATATATAAATTTAGAGTGTGCTTAGACTAGAATTACTCTTGATGATTCTCCTTGAAATGTCTTTAGGAAGACACACACACACACACACACTTATACATATCCACATCTCATGTTTTAATTAGGGACCAATTTCCATAAAAGATGACTAATATAACATGAAATAAACAAAAATAATAGGTAAACACATCGAAGAATTGTGAAGGGGGGTTGAAATACCCATAAAATATCAAGGACACATTTAGTGGGTCATCAAATGTTAAAGAGATGCATTTCCCAGGTTGCCAAATCTATCCCAGGAGATTAAAATATAGAGGAAAATGGAAAAAGGGATATAATATGCCTCAAAACATTAAAAAAATCAAATAAGAGATAAAAATATAATAAATCAAATAATGCATGACCACACAAAGAGGAAAAAAACATGAAAAAGTGTTAGTAAAACATAATGCCCATACAATTATGTGCATATGTGATGTAATTTCATGCATGAGTTAAAGGAAAAATAATAACTAAAATATATACCTACACTTATCTAAGGAAGGAATTATGAATGTCTAAGTAAAATTCTAGCCACAATTTGATTTTTACAAAACTCTAGTGTACATGTATGTGTAGGCACCTAAATTTGGAAAAAAAAACCTTGTTATTGCAATGTTTTTAGTATTTATTTGTGAATATGGATCATTGGTTCATATTAGGGTCCTATTGGTTCTTTTTTGTGTGAATTTTATCCTTATTCTTCTTTGTTGTGCGATCATGTAATATTCTATTCTACTCTTTTCCTTTTAATTTGATTTAATTTATGTCTTTAGGCATGTTTTATCTATTTTACCTTCATGCTCTATATTTTCTTATTTTGGGATGAATTCAGCGCCTAAACTATGCCAAAGAATGTGCCCTATATAGCTTTGATAGCCTACCAAATCTATCCATTGTATTTTTTTTCCCTTTTTCCCCTCTTGGCATCTTTTCTATGTTTAGAGCCATGTATGTCACTTATTTTATTTTTATTTGGTTGGTTTGCATTCTAGTAAGTTTTTAATTCAAAAATTGATAATTATATATTTAAAAACTATTTGCAGGCATTTGAATAAGAAATATCAATGATTTTATATATTCTAATCATATTGATACTAAATTCTAGGCATAATCTACACTATTTTTCACATTACTTAAGGAATTGCATTCAAATTTTCATGTACTTACTGTAGACATCTAATTCTCTCCACTACCATGTCAAAATTAAAACTCTAAATCACTTCCTACAATAATGCACAAACTAGACCAAAACCATCATAATGTTCTGATTCATCCACACACATCATGTGCAATTCCTTATTTGCATCAATATGTCCCTAATTAGGGAATTATCATGTACATAATTTTTACCTTCTTCCAATTCATATCTAATAAAATTATGCCTAGAAAATTGATGTTTTGGACCAATAGTGCATGGAAATTAATCAAATTCTAATAATTACAAAAAGCCTAATCAGATTCACTTAACTAATATAATCCAATTAAATGCTTAAGTGAAAAATCTATATTAAATTAGCCAATATCTGATTTTGGAAAATAGAAATTTAAAAAAAAGTGACATCATCATGACTAAGAGGTCAAAAAGTCAAAATGTGAGCCATGCTTAATCAATGCCACAAATATCTAATTTGTGCAAACCATGCCTATTAATTTCCCCATTCTTCTAAATATTTTTTTTAACTAATAAGGGGGTAAAAATTTATTCATAATCGAGACAAAAGACCAATTATACATTTTTCTCCTGTTCCACCAGATGGACCAGTTTTTGATACAGATTCAGAGGGAGGTTAACTTCCTCAGTAATGTTCCAGAATGTCCCATTCTCCGTGGCCCACTTCGCAAGGCAGTCAGCAACCTCATTCCACTCCCGCGGAATGTGTTGGAAAGAAATTGAATTCAAAGAAGAACTTAAATGCTTAATCTGCTGAATAATGGTTTGTAAACACCAGTCCGTCTTACCTGAATTATCCTTGTTCAACAAATCAACCACAACTTGTGAATCGGATTCACAAACGACATTGAGTAATCCACGACGACAGCAACTCTCCACAGCTTCCAGAATGGCCCCCGCTTCCATCCGGTTATTTGTATACCAGCCTTTGTAAATGGAAAACAAGAATATGATGTTCCCAGAGCTATCCCGGGCGATACCTCCTATTCCTGCATCCCCTGGGTTCCCACGGGAAGACCCATCTGTATTAATTTTAATCCAACCAGCTGTTGGGAGCGCCCACCGTCCATTTCTGCTAATCGGCCGAGCCATCTTATTTCTGCAGTTCGCCGGCCGATTTGGTTTCCTCTCCACGTCATCTCCAGGGAAGATAATCCCCAAGCGTCCAAAGACTCCCGCCGCCTCCTGCTGCAAACTGTTGTCAGGTGTACACTTGGCAAGAAGAGTTTCTTGGATCGCCAAAATAATCTTATTCCACACCAGCTGCAGTTCAGTTCGCGCCCCCCTGAAGATTCGCTTGTTCCGCTCCAGCCACAAATTCCACAGGATGAAGGAAGGTCCCACCTCCCAGGCATTCTGTAACAGAGTATTTTTAACAGGGGCGCTGCCCATACGATCCCAAAACTCCTTTAAAGAAGAAACATGCCTGCAGGGTGTTCTCCACGCACTCCACCACAGATGCCATACCCGTTTAGCAAACGAACACTGGAAGAATAAATGCGCCCCTGTCTCCTCGTTGGTACAACACATCACACAAATAGAAGGTCCCTGAAATCCTCTACAACAAAGATTATCCCAGGTGAGGCACCTATTGTGTGTGAGGAGCCAGAGAAAAAAGTTACATTTGGGCCACGCCATTCGGTTCCAGACTTTCTTCCCCCATTGAAACAGTCCTGCTTCCCCCGTTTTCTCCAGCAAAGACTTATAACCAGCAGCAACGGAGTATTGCCCTGTAGAATCCCCACTCCAAGCCAATTCATCACTTCCTTGCAACACAGAACACCTTCTAGTCTCGAGAATGAGGGATAATTCCTCGCGTTCCTCCTCCGATCCCCCGGGAGGCCAGTCAGAGGAGTGTTTCCACCTGTATCCAATGGTAGTGCCCATATTGTAAGCTTCCTTGTACTGCCTCACCGAACTCCACCCAGCAGCATGAAAAGAGTCCGCAAGAGTTTGGAAATGCGGGTGTGACTGAAGAAGCGGGGGTGACCCATCCCAGGAGTCCTCCCAGAATAAGGCCTCAGATCCACTGCGGCACATCCAGAATAGACCTTGCTTCACCAAATGTGCACCATGCTTAAGGGTATCCCATATCATGGACCCCCTCCCCTCAAGAGGAAATCTGGCAATATCATGAATATTAATGCCCGGAAGATATTTGGCTGTCAGAATTCTAGCCCACCAAGCAGAATGACTAGTACACCAGCGCCAGTAAAGCTTTGCGGCCAAAGCTTGGCTAGCCAGAATAGCTGAGCGTAATCCCAGACCACCATCCTGCTTAGGCCTGCACACTAAATCCCATCTAACAAGACTCCATTTAGAATTTTGCAGATTGCCCCCCCACAGAAACTTCCTAGAAAGAGCATCATACTCTTTTAGAAAGTAAGCTGGTGCACTCTGAACCATGCTCCGGTAAATTGGTAGAGCCTGAATAACTGATTGTAACAAAATCACCCTACCTGCTGTAGAGAGCCATCTATAGGTCCAATGACTTACCTTCTGTCTCAACCTGTCAAGAATATTCTGCCAGAACAGCCTGGGTTGACGCCCCACAACAATAGGAACCCCTAAGTAAACCACTGGGAGAGTCTTAATCTGGAACCGAAGAATGGCAGCTATTCTCCTCTGGATAGCCTCCGGAGTATTAAAGAAATAAATTGAAGATTTTTGCTCACTAATCTGCTGCCCCGACGCTGCCAAATAAATATCAAGAGTGATGCGGAAAGATTCCGCTTCCCAGATTCGGGCCTCCCCAGCAAGGATAGTGTCATCAACAAATTGGAGATGGGACAAGGTGGTTACCCCTCTCTCCCATCTCCATCCCCGGATAACATTCTGAGAAACCTGGCAGTTGAAGAGCCTCCCAAGCCCTTCGGCCATGAGAATAAACAAATAAGGAGAAATGGGGTCCCCTTGCCGTAGTCCTCTAGAAGCACCAAAAAGTTCAGTTGGGGCTCCATTCACCAGAACCGAGAAGGAAGGTGTGGTAATACAGCTTAACACCCACCTAGTCCAATCCTGCTTGAAGCCGAAAGCTAAGAGAATTTTCTGTAAGAACCTCCAGCTAACTCTGTCATAGGCTTTGGCGAGATCAAGCTTGATAAACATAGCCCTCTCTTGGGACATCTTCATGGAATGAATAGCTTCCGAATCTATCACCACCCCATCCAAAATTTGTTTGCCAGCCACAAAACCTCCTTGCTCTTCTGAAATAAGATTGGGGAGGAGCCTTTTCAGCCTTTGTGCAATGAGCTTAGTAATCACTTTGTAGATAACATTGCAAAGGGCAATGGGTCTATACATTTCTAGCTTATTTGCTTGTTCCTTCTTCGGGATAAGCACCAGAAATGTAGCATTCAATGCACGTAGCATTTCCTTGCTAGAATAAGACTCCTGAATGACACTCATCAAGTCTTGCTTAATAATGCTCCAGAACTCTTGGAAAAAGTCAGCTGGAAATCCGTCAGGACCAGGGGCCTTACCTTTCTTCATGCTGAACACCGCTTCCTCCACTTCAGCACTCTCAATAGGACGCATAAGCTCTTCATTCATTCTATCATCCACCAAGGATGGAATACAAGACAGCACTGCGTTTTCTGCCCCTTCATCTGGCAAAGTATCGCTGTCAAAAAGTTCTGTAAAATACCGGACAGCTTCTCTGCTAATGTCTTGGGAGGAGGAGAGGTGCGTTCCATCCTGAGTAATAAGCGAAGTAATAAAATTACCATTTCGCCTCCCTTGCACAGAGTTGTGAAAAAAGGCAGTGTTCTTATCTCCTTCCTGAAGCCAATCATTGCGGGCCTTCTGTTTCCAATAGATTTCCTCCCGAAGTTCCCATTCAGCAAGTGTATTAGCAGCTCTAGCCTCCATCCGGCTAAGGTCCTCCGAAAGCCCAGTATCTCTTATTCGCCTAGTAATGTCGTCCAAGTGATCTTGCGCTTTCTTCTTCTGACTGTGTAAATCCCCAAAACAAATCCTGTTCCATATCTGGAGTTTCCTTTTAACAAATTGAAGCTTTTTCAAGAAGGAGTACATAGCTGTGCCATGAGGTGGGGCTCCCTGTCTCCACCATTGGCTTATGAGATCATGAAGAGAAGGATCTCGGAGCCACATCAGCTGGAATTTGAAAGGGGGCTTTCTAGGACCCCCTATCCGGCCTATGGAAAGTTTAATCGGCCAGTGGTCCGAACCCCTCCCATCCAAGATCTCACAAGTGAGAGCAAAAGCGCTAGAATGCCAGAAAGAGGAAACTAAAAATCTGTCAAGACGTTCTGAAATGGCATCATTACCTGTTCTTCGGTTGCTCCAAGTAAAAAGCCCGTTGGAGGGTTTCACATCCGAGACACGGAGCACTTCAATGTTATGGCGAAGGTACTCAGAAGAGGCGCCTAAGCGGCTTGACCCACCACGCTTCTCCTCCAAGCTCAGAACAGCATTAAAGTCCCCCGCTATTATCCATGGTAACTAAGGGAACCATTGTCGGATGTACCGGATATGAGACCAAAGCTGTTGCTGCCCCTCCATGCTAGCCGGTGCGTAAACTGTAGTGACCAAGCATAACTCACCTATTTCCAAAGAGGAGGCAATCATAGACAAGGCCGAAATACAGGTAACCCAAAGTTGTGGAATGATTTTCCTCTGGTCCCATCCCATAGCAAGTCCTCCCGAGGTACCTCTAGCTCCAACACACTGCCATTGCCCAAAATGCCAAATATTTGGCATACAAGCAATTAGAGAATCAACAGTAAGCTTCGTCTCCTGGATGCAAAAGATATCAGGAGAGTGGTCCCACACCAAACTACGAATAGCTTTTTGTCTGGGGTAGCTATTCAAACCCCTTGCATTCCAAGATAACACTATCATTGGGTGGATTGGGAGAAATGCTCTTCCAAGGGCTTAACAGCCCCAGATTCCACCAATAAATCACCTGTAACTTTGAGTTTATCCTGATCTTTCTTCCGACCCACCTTAGGATTAACGGATGGTGTGACCTTTTTGAATTGTTTTTGACTTAGCCCCAGGGCCAAGGCTGAATTTTTGTCTTTTTTCCACGCATCACCCTCCTTCACCAAATCTGCCCATTTTACTTCTTTCTCCTTAAGCTCATTCATACACTCATGCTGCCCTTCCTCTAGAGCCAGAGGTTCTGCTAGAGGTGTAAGGTCCATCCTAACCTGCCCCCCCAAGGAATCTGGCAACTGCTTCTGCTGTCCGGAAGCTTCTCCAATATCTTGCATAAGAAGACCCTCTTCAATAACCATATTATCTAGGGCCTCAAACCTATTAAAACCCTGTTCCAACTGCCTTTCTGCAGTTCCTCGCCTCGGACCTCGGCCTCTAGCTCGCTTCCTAACTGGAATAAAATCCTCCACTCCACTATTGAATTGATCCACAGAACTCTGCGCCAAACCCCCAGGGATCGGATTCTTGCCTTTGCTCAAGTAGTCCGGTTGGGTTTTAGCTTTTTGATTTTGCCCTACGCTTCCAGAACCCTTATCAGCAGGAACTGAAAATGGCGTTGGAGGTTCTGGCATTCGTCCTTTGTCTTTGGCAGCCAGAGGGCATTGTCTATGTAAATGTCCATAAGCATGACAGATTCTGCATCTGAAGGGAATGGATTCATAGTCAATCTGCTGAATCCATGTTAGTGAACCCAAACAAATCTCCAAAGAATCAGGAAGAGGCTTGGATAAATCCATGTCTACACAGACCCGAGCATAAGTAATGAATTTCTTATCTAAGGATTGATGCGCTATCGCTGTTGGTGTCCCCAACAAGGCCGCTATCTGTTTGAGGATGTCTTCCCGCCAGAATTCCAGCGGCAACCGTGGGAGCCTCACCCAGACCGGGACACACGCTGGCAAATCCTCAGCCGTATTAAAACCAACATGCCATGGTTTGAGAAAAAGGCCTGCTCGTTCATAAAAGTAAGGACCCCCTTCAAAAATGCGATTACGATCCGCAACAGAGGAAAAACTTACCAGGAAGTAATTGTTCCCTGCTAACATAATGTCAAAATCCCCGTCAACTGCCCAGGAGCGCCTAACCCAGGCTTCCAAAGCTGGCTGAGGGATTCTAATTCCCAGGAACTTGCAAATCAATGTATGTGAAGAAAGGTAAGCAATGTCCTCCTGAACTGTTTCTTGAGGAATGACCATTCTTCTAAATATTATTTGAAATAATTATTACAATTAGTCTTTAAAGTTGAATTGATTTTGGACCACACATCTTGATCTCAATATGGACAATCCATACCATTCCAGTCAATCTATAAATATAAGGGCCATGACCATTTTTATTAAGCTTTTACATACAAAGAATTAATGCCAAATTATTGCTAGGAAGCTTAACCATTCTTCATCTAAAGTGAACAAAGCCAAAGTGGACAAGATGAGGTTATGTCAGATTGAATACAGGCATTGATAAAGACTCATATATCCATAAAATGAGAAAGCATTTACCTAACAATCACCAAATGGAGTCTTTAAGGAAGTTGAATGTATTTTTCATCTTCATGCATTAATTTCTTTGCTTTAGTGGTTATATCTCATCCTAGGGAGAAAGATTGAAGTGTTATGTTTCATGATTTCATTTGTATTTACATACTAACAACAGAAATTAATCCATCTTGTAATATTTTTATACATAATGGCACACCTTGTAAGACTCTACATCTCATAAATCTCCTTCAGACCTCTTTCACTTTTCTAGTTAAACAATCAATCTGGCTTGTGGTGTTTATAACTCCTTTTTCCTCTAATTTTCCCATTTTTATGTTTTTTGACAATCAATGAGGTTACCCTGTGTAATGGTGAAGTCACCCTATGAAACATTGAGGATGCCATGTCTATCAATGAGGTCACCCTATGGGCCAGTGAGGTTGCTTGCATAATCAACGAGGTCATTTTATATTATTCTATGTTTTTTATGTGTTTTTCAAGATACAACAAAGTTGTAAAGAAAATAATGAATTCAACCAACATTTAGATGAGGTTGAAATATAATTAGTGAATTTGCATTCACATATTTCCATAAAAATAATGAAGTCACCTTGCATTTTGGTGAACTTACAAAACAAACAACAAAATTACTTAAGATAAAATTGTTGTTTTATTTGAAATTGATAAACTCTTCTAGCGATCAATGAGGTACCTATACTAATTAATGAAATATCCAAAAGTATGTTTTTAGTTTCCTACGTAATGGTGAATTCAACCTAAATTAGTGAGGTCACTCTACTAAATGTTGAAATCATCTTATGGCATATTTCTCAAGAGTTCAAAAATATTGAAATTTACTTTTTTTGGCTAAGTAAAACCTTTGTTTTATAATTTAAACCTCTATTTTTTAGGTTTTTCTATCAATTTAAGTTTTTTTTTAATTTTACAACTAGCCTACAAAGGTAAATTTCAACCATATTTGAAATTTAGTTCTTAAAAATAATAAATCAGCATTGCCTCTATGCTCCAAAGAGCATTTACTTTCAATATTTGCTTAAAGTTGCTTGTTTTTTTAATTTTTGTTTGTAAATCATTGTGTCTATGCTCTCACCTTACCCCCCTTTAGGGAGCTTGGGTGACCAAAAACACATTAGATCACTTATTTGTGTGACTTACCAGAAGAACATGTTTTTATTATATGCTCTTATATTTCCCATTCGTGGGGTCCTGAAAATTAGAAGCAAAAATGCAATCTTATTTGCATATTATTTAGACATCATGGGGTGGATTTCATCACCTTCCCACTGGTCTATAGGGGTATATTAACCTGGGGTTTCATCATACCAACCTCACTATATTTTGGTGTATACAAATTGAGATGGTATTCATTAGATAAGGGTTAAGGAGTTAACCTAACAAGTGAATAAAATATCAAAGCATGCACATTCTAGACATCCCACTTCACTAAGAAATTTATGGATGAAGTTGTTACAAAAGGGATAAGGCCCTATCATAACATGCTAGATAGTATAACACCCAATTGATAGATTATTCTAAAGTTCCCGCATACTGTAAGGTATATTAGGACCATTTATTTTTCCTCAAAAATATAGGTTAAAAATCCAATTTATCATACATAAATCATTGATACAGGGGTGAAAAGGTTAATAGCCCCAAAGATTACCTTCCATGTAAAAAAAATTGAGAGAAGGGGGACTAAAAATCCCTACTAATAATGTGCAACAAATAAATTATTTTAATGAACCTTAAATTTTATCCTTTCAAAAGTAAGTATATCATAAGGATTCGGTGACTATCTCATAACCCATGTTAGTTTTTGTGTGATTACTTAAATTGATTTTTGTTAAAACCCATGTTTTGTTCATAACCTTATTTAAAAATAAGTAAACCATGTTTTTAGACCAAACAAGATTAAACACATTACCACATATTTTTAAATTGAGGGGTTACATTCCCACTTTTATAAACCAAACCTTGGTCATTTGTGTAGTGTTTTATTACCACTTGCAACAATTGCCTTTGTCTCACTTGGTAAGGTTACACTAACCATTTATTTTCTAAAATTAGACTTAAGTTTTCTTGTGTTAATCTACACCCTAAGTTAAATTTGATACCATTATGTTATCCATATTTATAAACCAAACCTTGGTCATTTTTGTAGTGTTTTCTCATCATTTAAAATCATATCCTTTGTCTCATTTTGTAAGGTTATGATATGCATTCAGTTTAAGGTTTATACTTGTGTTTTTCCTTGTGCTATGAAAATTCCCATTTTTTGAACCATTTAGATCTATTATGGTCTGATCATTAATTAAATTTAAAATACCAACCAAATTCAAGACCATTTTTCCTTATTCTAGGTTTTGCTTTAGAAGTTTCTTAAAGCCAAACCGTTTCCACTTACACTTATTGGGTCAAACACTTCTAAATACATTCCAAATTATAGAGACCATTTGAAATTGTTCCACATTAAAAATTATCAAGTCTAAACAAATATAATATTCACAACACTTTTTAAGACCAAGGACTATACTAATAATGTCTATATACACTAGCAGTGGGGCCTCTTATGGCCCTATCTTTGAAGAAGAATGTTTTTATGATCCCTTGGGACATAGTAGAGGTTATGAATGTAGTGAGGATGGAGATGAACACCTTATTTTTATTGATGATATTTATCCCATTATGAGATCAAGTCAAATTCAATTTAAAAATCAACTCATAGAAAACCAAGACAAAACTCTCCTAAGGATAATAGAATTTGGAACTAGGCTCTCATCTGACTTTCTAATAAAAAAATTACACACCCTTTTCTGAATAAAGGAGAAACCAAAAGATCAACCTCATATTCAAACTCAAAAACCAAAAATTAGTTCATCTATAAAATGGAAAGGTTCATTGATTGATCCCTCCCAAACTGATCACTTTACATCATCCACCATTCAACAAATTAGTCAATGTTACACATATCAACTTGTCATTGAATTAATAGATTCCTTGCCTATAAACTTGATAATAATTCCACATCTATATAGTAAAATCAAACACTTGAATAGGTGAAAAATACCTAGTTAATATTACATTTGATCCTTTGGCTCCTCCTAAACAACCCATGCCAACAAATGCTTCACAACAAGTTCCACTTGATATGCAACATATATTTTTCAACCATCATGATAATCTTGTTGATGAAATATGGGTACCTAATGATTCACAACATATACTAGATCATTCACAATAGGTGTCATACCATTCACAATAATTTTTAAATGATACGCCATCATAGCAGGTCGTGGATCATTTAAAAAACACATTACCAACCTCTTCCAATTTGTTTCAAAAAATATAAGTTCCTCTTGAAAACTAACAATGAATTTAAGTTCATTTTGTGTAGAAAAATAAATAGCAAAGACTTATTCTGAATCAATAAAAAATTCCACAAAAATAACAAGAGATTTCATTAGACCAATATCATATTCCCTACCATTCACAATAACAACTTCCTGAGGAAAAACACTTCACCTATTCTAATTCTAATCGAAACCAACAATATGTCCCATGTTAAACTCAAAATTTAGGAATGGTGGTGCATATTCAAAACAAAATCATGCAAGGGGGAGCTAATTCCACTTATTCTAATGCTAATTAAGGCTAATAGTTCACTAATACCCAACAAAGTGCCATCCTTTCATCATAGACTACTCCCAATGTTCAATAATGGAATGCAATAAAGGGGATAGTTTCAGTCCTACAAGTAGGTAAACAAAAACCCAAAAGTACAAGTTTGATGACATTTTCCCTTACCCATTTGATGTTATATTTATTTAGGTGCCTTTCCCACCTCACTTTGAGATGTCAAATTTTGAAAAATACAAAGGGAAATGAGATCCAAGATAACATCTATAGGCATTATTTATATTATTCCAAGAGGTGGCATATAACAGTGTTTATTTTTTATGCCTATTTCCACACAACTTAGGTAGACAAGCATTATAATGG
This sequence comes from Torreya grandis, assembly GCA_037957365.1. Taxonomy (NCBI): domain Eukaryota; kingdom Viridiplantae; phylum Streptophyta; class Pinopsida; order Cupressales; family Taxaceae; genus Torreya; species Torreya grandis. The sequence continues at coordinate 660,463 of JARHVA010006600.1, forward strand.
TTTCCCAAACTACCTAAGGGATTAGTCACTACTTTCAATGATCTTTCAAAAAAAATTATCAACCATTTCTCTTACACCATAGAGCATGAATTGACAACTATCAATTTGTGCAACACCAAATAGAGAGGAGGAGAGAGATTCCTATCATACTTACAATGGTGGAGAGATATGGCTAGTCATTTCTCATATAACTTCCCTGATACAAAATTAGCTAGTGTCTTTTCACAAAATCTAAATGTTGAACTTGTTCATAATCTTAAATTAAATTATGCCAACACATTTGAGGAAATCATTGATAAAGGTGATCCGTAAACTGGCACTATTTTCATGCAAAAGTTTACCTTGGATCCTTGTAGGAAATTTATTAAATATGCCAAAATTAATCCATAAAATAATCAACTTAAAGAAAAGTAATGCAAGAATACCAACCACATTGCATAATAGTTGATTAAAAAGTTAATCAATGCCCACGTCTCCAAGTTTGTAAATTAGTTGAACCAGTTCATCATTAAATGTCTAGAATTAAAAGGTAACCCTTACATAACAATAATGAATTCATGTATTATAGACCTTTGAAGAATCTTGGGATCTCAGATAGATTCTTCACCTTCTCAAAACACTTCCAAACGTGTATGTTTGGCCCTTCAAAGAATATCAGAACTCTTAGATAGATTCTCCACTTTCCCAAAGCACACCTCTAAGACTATATAAAACTCATAAATAGACCTTCAAAAATTCCCAGAACTTAGGGATGGACCTTCCACCTTCATGTTGCAAAAAGAAATCTCACATTCCTGAAGTTCTCTGCCAAAAGTCTTACATTAAAACTTTAAAAAGTGGCTCAAATGAACTCAAATTAGGTATCTCAGCATATGGATGGATTCATCTCTTGCTCTAGCTCTCAAATCTCATCTCTTTAACTCTTTGGTTCTTGGCTCTTTGATTCTCAGCTCTTTGACTCTTTGAATCTCATCTCTTTGGCTCTTGGCTCTTTGACTCTTTAGCTCTCAGCTCTTCGGCTCTCTGACTCTCCACTCTACCATGAGAGCTTTTAAAACTTGGAATGAATTCAATAAATTCTAATTTCAATGATTTATAAATAACCCCTCATCCCTTTATTTACTTGTTGGAGGTGCACAAATAGTTGGATTAATCATTATCCCAACCTTTTTTAATGGGATTGGATAATATCCCAAGTATTTAAAAATATAGGGTGATAATTATTCCCCAATATATGATGGTTTATATTTTAACCATATTAAAATGGATTTTCAATTTCCACATAACTCTATTTCCATGTCACTTGATGGCCACATCATCACTTTGACCATAACTTTGAATATTCATAACTTGCACATATAAACTCTATTTTTTGAATCATAAAATGTGCCAAAAATATCTCAATGAGCTGTACACTATGAGACTAGTTCATAAACATTCCAAGATCATCAATTTTTCTAGTTTGACCAATGTTGATCGCTTGTTGACTTACTTTGACTTAAACTTGGACTAACTGTACAAGGAGCAAACAAGATCTATTTCCAAAGTTTTACATATCATTAAAAATCTATTAAAGAGTCCTATGTAAAGGTATAGGTTTCAGTCTAATTTTGGAACTTTAATAAAATGATCTTTGGATCACACCTCTCCACTGAGAAGGATTTTGGTTCATGAAAATCTAGTATCTACTTAAATTTTGATTAGTTTTGAATAACTCTAATGGGTCTTACCAATATACTTAGGTTCTAAAAATGCACCTATAATTCTTGGAATAATTGAATAATCACACCTTCCATAATTCCTCTATTGCTACATGGCCATCAATGGCCTGTACACAAAATTAGGATTTAAAATATGATGACTTCCTCTATTACATGACTTTACAAGAGCCTCTACATAGATAAGCTTGGTGATCTTTCATACTACATGACTTTAATGAGCCTCTACATAGAAGTCTAGTGATCTCTTCTGCTACATAACTATAATGAACCTCTACACAGAAGTCTAGTAAACTTTTCTACTACATGGCTACAATGAGCCTCTACATAGAAGTCTAGTGATATGTTCTACTGCATGGCTATAATGAGCCTCTACATAGATTTGAGATCCTAAATCTCCTTTATTACATGGCCTTAATATGCCTCTACACAGATCTAAGATTCTACACATACATCCATGTTCTCCTCTAATACATGGCCATCCAAGGGCCTCTACACAAAATTGAGATCCTAAATGTGCATCCACATCCTCTTCTACTGTACAACCTTAATGGCCTCTACACAAAAGTACACATATGGACCTAGTGCTTCATGGTTCTTCTAAACTATTATCTATAGAATAACACTTGATATAAATAAGCATACCCTAGTCTGCATATACCATTGTTAATGGAAAACATATACCAAAATGCGAGAAGACAACTTGAGTATGATAAACCTGTCACTCAATTCTTATTTATAGGTGACTCCATAATAAAACAAACTACAATTTTTATAATGAATTTATATATAGATTATAAATAGTGCCTGTTAGGTATTTAAAAACTATGCATGGTGTATGACAAAATAAAACCCCCATGGGTCTTATTCATACATCTTAACTAGCACATTATTTATGCTAGTTTTATGAGAATATACAAATGGATAAACCAAAATGCTCAAAAGCCTTTAACTACCACATAAGATTCCTTACCATCCATTGAATCTTGGTGTGGTCCTAGCTCTTTTAGTAGTCACCCTATAGATCATCATGTTGCTCACCTTTAGGTTCTTGATGGTCACCTGGTACATACGAGTCTGATTTATAACTGGAATCATCGTGACTAGGTCTAGAGACCTACCCTATCTCAAACTACATGATCCAAGTGTGATCCAAGAAAATCTCTATGCCATCATCTTTGAAAGATGTTTGATAAGTGAAGAGATACTAATTTCCTAGAACCATCTCATTCATCTCAAATGGGATGATATCAAGAGACACCATGTCTAATAACTATCTTCTAACTAGAAATTGTAAGGTAAAATAAAAAATTGCCATACCTTGGATAACGCCATTCTACGTGCCAACTATTTTGGTATGTGGTAGTTGCAATGTTGGAAAACCTAATTGATGTACAATGTCAATGATCACATAGCCCATTCTGATGTCTCCATCAAACACAAGTCTAACAAAACATCCCTCTAAAACAACTGGAATTCTCTACCTAGAGGATATTGTGGATCATAAGACAATGTTTGGAGGTCTAGATGGTGTCCTCTGTTGAATTGAGGATTTCAAATGTTGATTGGTACTTGGGATAGTAGGATCATTTCCTCTATTATAACCACTATGGTATATATCCATTACAAATTTGGTCTCAAAGGCCTGATCTTGACCCATTTTCATACCAAATTGATCCATAAATTGGCACTAATTTTTGTGCAAAATGTTTACCTTGTATACTTTTAGGTAGTTTATTAAATATACTAAAATTAATCCATAAAATAATTAACTTAAAAAAATGTAATGAAATAATACCAACCACACTACATAAGAGTTTATTATAGAGTTTGGCAATGCCTACATCTCTGAGTTCATAAATTACTTGAATCTATTCATTATTAAATGTCTATAATTATAGGGCAACCCTTACATAATAATAATGAATTCATGTGTTACAGACCTTCAAAGAATCTCAGAACTCTAAGATAGATTCATCACCTTCCTAAAACACTTCTAAATGTGTATGTTTGACCCTTCGAAGAATCTCAGAACTCTCAGATAGATTCTCCACTTTCCTGAACACACCTCTAAGACTACATCAAACTCAACAACAATCCTTTGAAAAGTCCTGTAACTCATGGATGGACCTTCCACCTTCCTATTGAGAAAAGCAATCTTGTATTCTTGAATTTCTCCACTAAAAGTCTTACATCAAGACTTTAAAAAATGGCTCAAATAAACTCAAATCAAGTCTCTCAGTGTATGGCTAGATTCATCTCTTACTATGGCTCTTGGCTCTTTAACTCTTTGACTCTCAACTCTTCAGCTCTCATCTCTTTAGCTCTTTGGCTCTCATCTCTTCGGCTCTTCAACTCTCAAATCTTGGCTCTTCAACTCTTGACTCTACCATGAAAGCTTTGAAACCTTGGAATGAATTTACTTAATTCCAATTCTAATTATTTCCAAATAACCCCTCACCCCTTTATATACTTGTTGGAGGTGCACAAATAGTGGGATTAACCATTATCCCCACCTTTTTAAATGGGATTGGATAATTTCCCATGTATTTAAAAATATGGGGTGATAATTATTCCCCAATATATGATGGTTTATATTTTACCCATATTAAAATAGATTTTCATTTTCCATGTAAATCTATTGCCACATCACTTTATGGCCACATCATCACTTTGACCATAATTTTGACTGGTCATAACTTACACATACAGACTATGATTTTTGAACAATAAAATATGCCAAAAATCTCTCAATGAGATATACACCATGGGACTGGTTCATAAATGTTCCAAGATCATCAATTTTTCTAGTTTGACCAGTGTTGACTACCTATTAACTTACTTTTACCTAAACTTGGACTAGTTGCATAAGGAGAAAACGAGCTCTATTTTTGGAATTTTGCATACCATTGGAAATCTATTGATGAGTCTTATGTGACGGAACATGTTTCTATCTAATTTTTTTGCTTTTATTAATTCTTTTGAAAGGAAAGAAACTAAGAATAGGGTGTGTAGAAAAACCTATTGAATGTGTGCACGTTAGATCTAAGTGATTGTGGAGAGCTCTTCCTTGACTTGGGGGGGTGACCTAAAAATAAGAAAACACTAAAAGAAACTTGTCTGTTAGACAAGTAGATGGGTAGATTTCCTACTGGGAGCTAGATCCTAAAAGTAAAGGCTTTTTAGGAGGCTGTCAATCTAGCTTCTTCAAAACACTTAAGTTGGAATGATAAAAGAAGTAGATTTTGCATAAAAATAAAAAATAAATTATATAAAATAGTAAATAACTAAATTTGATACAATAAAGTTAAATTCTTTTCAAAAGATAACTAAATAAATGCAATAGTTTAATTAATACTAATGCTGAAAATTGGTAAAGTTATGGTTTTGGTTTGGTAAAGTGGTGAGGGTCAAAAGGATTATTTTATTAGTTTGGGTAGATGTTCAAGTCTACAATTATACAAAAATATGAATAGATAAATGAGGAAAATAAGTAAATATGGAAAAGGAAAAATAAAGGTAATGATGGCAGAGAGGGAAAAGAGGTAAATGAGTCAAAGAGGTGAATGGGATAAAGGGGATAGATGAAATGGAAATAGCCAAAGGAATTAAATGGGATGAGGTCATCAAGCACTTTGAGAAGGGTCCTAAGTGGGGTATGATATCCCACATCAAGCCACACCACTAATAAGCCACGTCACTTTCCATATCACCTCCCATGTCACTTGGCATGTCACATGTCATGCCACTTGCCATGTCACATGCCATGTAACTTTCCATGTCACTTGCCATGTCATCATGAATAGTGATAGTGGGTCCTATAGTGAATAGTGATGGTGAATATTAATTTTGAATAGTACTTTTAAATAGTGATTTTGAATTATATTTGTGACTATGAGAATAGTGATTTAGTTTGGTAAAGGGGGATTTTATGAAGGTTTAATAATTTTTACGAGATCTTGAGGCATTTAGTCATAAAAAATTGTAAATGTGTAGTTTGATGGTGTCTACATTTTCCCCCTTTTTATTATGTAACTTTAAATTAACAAGTTGTGAAACAAAAAAATATCTTGGTTAAAGGTTAGGATTCCTTGAGTATGGGAGGATGTGTTCCCCTTAAATCAAGAGTTGATGAGTAAAAGTTGAATCAGGTGTAGGTTTGATAAGTAGTTGATGGGGAGGAACTAGGGGTGACACAATATAGCTGGGTATGTGAAATGCCCATGGGTTCACAAAATATGACTAAGAACAATAGTCAATATTACACAAAGACTAAATATACAAATGTTGATAACAATAAGGTCAGGTTCTAAGATAAATGACAAGGTAACCAGTCCCTAGCATTGGTCATACCTGATCAAGTTAGTCTTATCAAGATTCCTAGATAGGGTCAGTGCTGACTTAGGTATCTAGGGTAGGAAGTGTTCTCAAGAAAACACAAATGGTTTGGTTTTACATGAGGTGGTGAAAATATTTAAAATTTTAACATGGCAAGGTTGGTCATTATGATTAAAATTTATTTCAAAAAACACCAATATTATGGGTCAAATACAATCGATGTCAAGGTGGACATGGTGAAATCATGGATGGATTAGGTATGGGTTAGAAGGGGATGGTCGATCTGACTCTAAATGTACATGGAAAGTGGATGTTTCCTACATAGTTCTATGGATAGAAATCCAAAAATAACGTCAGGCAAAATGTAGTTCTTTTGAGGTGAATGGTGTTGGTTAACTTGGTTTCCATAATTTGATATCATGTAAGTAGGTATATATGAAGGATGTTGGAGAAAGGGAAGTGCTAAATGGTGAAAAAAATGGTTATCAAATAGTTTTTGATGGGTGTGGTATAAATGGTGGATGAGATTGCCTAGGATGCAATTAGATGATTGCGTCAACTATCCAAAAAGAATATGTAGCCATGGATAAGTAGGTTAAAGCATAAATTTTTTTCCACCATCATAAAGAAAAAGAAAGGTAGAAATATATAGTACCAAGATTTGGAAAATATATAACTACTTGAATTTCCATGGGGATCTAATGGGTTCTTTAATCACCATCTAAATAAGTCAACATTGTGCACATTCCACAATAATGTCATTAACAGGATATGGAAGGTTATTATTCAATGGTTTAGGGAAGCAAAGTATCAGAGTGGGTAAGTGAGAAGTGGTGAAGATTTGAACCCTTGACCCTTGAGTCAATGAGGCCCCAAAATAAGTAAGTGTTGAGTTTTTGAAGGAATTCAAAGAAAGACACTAAGGGTTTTATAATATGAAGTGAGGTGAATAATAATAACATTAATTAATTGAGGGAATAGGTTGTGGATTATGGTTAAATAGCTAGGCTATTTCAAGGCATAAGAATATGTATTCTAAAAGGGAGAATCAAGGTAAATTATTGGTTGGAATTTTAGGGCATGTTAGAGGGTGTAGATATCATCCCCATGTGGGTATCCCAAATCTTCCATTTGAATGTGGTTTTAGTTTTTATTCTAACATATTCAAAGGTTGGAGTAAAAGGGGGTGAAAATAGGTAGGACTAAAGGGGTGGGGAAGGAATTTTCATCTTGATGGTTGAATGATGCTCAGGTTTGCAGGTTGGTCATATGAGCCCGCAGTCTTGGCCAATTTTTTGTAGAGCCTTAGGAATGGTATACATCTCACAGTAAACCAAAATCAAGTGGAATACCTTAGAAGCCATAGCATGCTCAAAATGGGCAGAGGGTTGAAGAGGAAAAAGGTGATAGGGAGAGTAGTTGGAGGGGGACCAAAAAAAAGAGTCTGAGTGTAACATATAAAGGCATTAAAGGAAGAAAGGAGTGCTCCTAAAGTAAGGAACCTGACCATATTTCATGTATTAAAGCAAGGGTGTGGAGGATATGAGGAATCAAATAAGGAGATGTACATATAATTAGTACAACTAATGACCACACTCTAAAGAGGTGGAGGTGAAATTGGAGAACATAAGGGAGATACAACAAGGGATGAAGTAAAAGTGAATCCAAACATGGATGAAGAGAAAACAATGAGGTCATAGATAAATATGAAGGTGGAGAAGGATGTAAGAAGCCAGACATGGTCATATAGGTTGGGAAGAACAAGGAAGGGCATCAAGGGAGATGAAAAAAATGAAATGAAATGGAGAAAAGAGAAGAAAAATAAAAGGTAGAATATTATGGGTGAGAGATTCACTAAAGAATGATACATTGGAGAATTGAAAAGGATGGGGAGAGAAGTGTAACAATCAATAAGGGTAAGGGGAGAATGAGGGATATGGGTGGCCATGAAAGGTTTGAAAACAAGTCTAAAAAATTAAAAAGAAAATATTTTGGTGATGAAAATGAAAAACAAGGAAATAAATGGAAGAAAAGGAAACGTGAGGAAAAAAGGAGTGAAATGAGGACACAAAGAGGATGATGGAGAGGGCAGAAGCAGGTGGTATCTTGACCAAGTAAGCATGGGTGATGATATACAAGGAGAGGAATAATGAATCAAAGCATATGGTGGTTTTGGAGATGAGAATGGGATGGAAAATGGGAAAGGGGTGAAGAACGAGGGGAAGTAAAGGATGGGTGGACAAGAACGTGAAGAGACAAGGTGGGTGTTAATCAGCTTGTTAGAAGAGATTGATAAGATAAAAAAATGGTTAGGTGGTGAATAAATAGGGGGACACAATGAAAATGAGTGAGATGAAACTAAGGGATGAAGATTAGGGATGATAAGAACAAAAAGGTAGAATTGAAGTAGGGATATAGAGCATGGATACTCACATAGATGCAAAAGATAAGTGAGTACCGGGATCAAAAGAGGAAAAGGGGAATGTAAAAAGGGACATAGGAAAAAAGAGATAAGAAGAAAATTTTAATTATGGAAGGCTTCTCAAAGGATAAATACCTAGGGAAAAACTAGTTGTGGAGGAAAAGGGGGAAGATAAAAAGGATGAAAGGATGGAAAAAAAAGAAAACATGTAGAATGGAAAATGGGTATGGTGGGAAGAGTGGCAGAATGATAGAGAGTGGTGGTACATGTAAATAAAAAGTATAGAAACAAAAGAAATAAAAATATTGAAAGATGCACAGTGTGATGTGGAATGGGAAAGGGAAAGAGAGTGATAAAGACAGTATGAAAAATAGCCAAGGGTGAGGGGAGATGATGAAGACATAGAAAGAAGTTGAAGGGGATAAAGGGCAAGGTTAGTAATAAGGTGAAAGAGAGGTATAAAATGCAAAATATGGGTGGAGAAGTGGGTCATGAATCATACATAAGGAAAGGTGGCAGGGAGGCCAAAAAATCAGAGTAGGAGGTGGCTTTATGGGATGTAAGGGGGGCCAATGGGGAACACTATCAACCCTTATGTTTAAATAGATTGATAAGCTAAAAAAGTGGTTAAAAGAGATTAACAAGTTGGAGGTACAGAGATGGTTAGGAGATAGGTAGAGAAGTGGATGAAAAGATATGAAGTGGGGTGAGAAGGGGAAATAAAGTAAAGGATGTGACCAAGTTGACCTTAGTAATTAAGCATTGCCTACATAGTCAAAAAATACCTCAAGCCAATATAGTTCTCCCAACAATGGGGGAAAAACTTAAGAGGAAGTATTAGATGGTGTTAAAACATAAGGATGCTTAAGAAAGAATTCAAAGCATCCTTGATGTAAGATGCCCTAAGAAAGAGGGTGTTGTTAGTGGTGGAAATGAGTGAGAATAAAAGGGGGAGGGGAATTATATGTTAGTGGTCGATCTACCCCTAGAACAATGCCTACATAGTCTGTGGAAATCAAGCCAATGTAGTTCAACAAGGTTTGGGTGAGTGGTGTTTAAATTGGTTGTCATAATTTGATGGACCACATGGGTTGGTTTGGGTTGATGGATAAGGTTTTTTAAAACAAAGTTTTTGGGTTTTGGTGAAGGTGTTAGTGGAAGTGAATGGGTTAGGTTGGTAAGTAGTTACCATAATTATCCCATATTTAGTAGGATGAGAGATATGGATGGGCAAGGTAGGATAAATTAGAAGGGAACATGATGCTAAGTACCACAAATGATCTTCAATGGAGATAATCCAAAGAAGAGGTGCTTTTATGAGGAGGTTGCACCTTCTAAAATTATGCGAGGGTAGGAGTTTGGAGATAGTGTCTACCATTATGAGCCAAGTTTTAGGAGGAGGGGGTCTATCCAGATCTACAGAGTCATTATGGCCAAGATTCACCACCACTATGAGCTAAGTTTTAAGGGTGGTAGCGAAGTGATAACCTTCAAATAATTTTTTTGATGATAAAGGAGATTCTACAAGGAAGTTAGCAGCATGGTGAGCAACAAAGGATGGACCTTACCTGACCCAAGAGTTTCATGGGTAGGCTAAACAAATGGTGGCCATATCTGCATCTTATGCCCCAATTGCTTAGAACCACAAACATGGGGTCCCATTTAGAAGAGGCCCTGGTATCAAGGAGCTATGTGGTCCAAGATATTGGTTATATAATTGGATCAAATGATCATTCCCCTGCTAGGGATAGACTTTCAGCTGGTAAAAAAGAAAATACTACCATGCTCGAGCAGACACTACCAATGGTTGGGATCTAATGTTTAGAGCTTATGGAAATGGGCTGCTAGGAATAGGAAGGTAATGTGTTGGATATTGTTGGTCAAATGTTATTATGCTTGAAGTTGTGTGGATACTTATGAATGTTATGGTTATGGTTATTATTGGTATGGTTATGGTTGTTGTTATCTCACTTAATGTAAAAGAAATGACTATTGTTATTTCAATATTGGATGGTACAAGTCATGGTGAAAACATCAATCATGCACATTAAGATAAGAATAGGGCCTAAATCATTGTTTTTGATAAGGAATAAAAATAGATCTAAAGTGAGTTTAGCTTAATGAATATAAGCCCTTCAAATGTTGTGCATGTGTAGTCGTTAGTTGATAAAAAAAGGTTTCATGATCATAAGGTGTCAAGTAAGCTCTAAATCCCTTGATTTATATATAGTCAAAAGGGAATATGGGTGATAGGTGGTGTGAAAGGTAAAAAGTGATATGTACGATAACCTCATGTGAATTAGTTTTCCCCTTCTATAGGTGGCCTAAGAATGGTAATAGATAAGTCTATCTCATATGTTATATGTAGACTTATCAATGCATGAAGTCTACATGTGAAAGCCTATTATGGCTTTAGATTTTTTGTGATAGTGGGTTTTTTGCTTTATTTTTGTATATGGGAAGTTGATCGATGCAAGAAGATTTCATGAAATTACTCAAATTTTGACAAAGTTAACTTAGCCATCCTTTGAGGGATTGGTCTAATCTTATTGGCTTTATTTTAATGTTCTTGATAGATGTCCTTCAAGGGAGCAGTCTACCTTACATGTCGCAATTTTTATTTTGTTTTTAGGAAGTTATCCTTTGAGGGAGTAGTCTAAAATGCTTAAGATATTGACCTAATTAATTATTTCAAGATGAAATGTGTTTAGAGTTGGACTAGTCTAATTAGGTTTAGAGGTTTACCTTTATAAGGGAAAAACTTTACACAAGAAGGTCAATGATATATGAAAGGGTGTGGTTTTGAGAGATAATGACCATGGGATTCCATCTTGTTAGAGATGAAAAGTATCCATGAGAAACATGCTATGGGTAGAGCCGTGGTACCCATATTTAGGATTAGGCCATGACTGTGATGGTTAATCACATGGTTCTATGTTGTAATCAATTGTCCTCAAAAGGGGAGGAGGAAGGTGGGTGAAGGTTAAAATCTCATAATTAAGGGATGAGCTTAGGTTAGACAAATGGGTGAGTTTGATCCTTATTTAATATAAAAATGGATGTAGATGTGAAGCATTGAGAGGCTCAAGTTTAGGTTTGCCTTCAAGATAAGACAAATGATAAGCTTCTAATCCATACTTATGAGTGATGGCGTAGGCTCCAACCTAATTGAAAGCAAACTTGCCTCATTTATGCTTCTCTATGTTGGTCACATGTTGGTTTTCTTTTAGGATGAGATCTCTGATATTTAATTTCCATTATTTGAGGTGCTTGTTATAAGTGTGTGTGATAAACTCTTCATAGATACAGAGGTGGGTGAGATCTACTAAATGACGCTCATCAAGTAGCTTAAGTTGAGCTAAATGATGTTGACAAAAATATTCCTCAAAAATGAGTTCCTTCAAAGATATGTGAAGAGAGGGGATTTGGACTTCAAGAGGCAAGACTGCCTCTACTTTGAAGCCTAGAGAGAAAGGGGTAGCACTAGTGTAGGTTTGAATGCTAGTGTGATAGGCCCATAAGGAAAATGAGATGTGCAAGTGTTAATCCTGACCTAAAGCACTGACAACTTTGGTTAATATTTTGGTGAGAGTTTTATTAAAGGCTTTCATTTGTCTATTTTCTTGTGGTTGATAAAGTGAGGAAAAGATTAAATCGATGCCAAATGCATCACACAAACCTTAGACTTTCTTATTCTTGAAGGATTTTCCATTATCGGTGATGATCTTATGAAGAACACCAAAGCGGTAGATGATATGGTGGTTTGTAAAGTCGACAATCTTTACCACTTTAGTAGAGATTAGAGGAATAGCTTCCACCCACTTGGTGAAGTATTCAGTGGCTGTAATGATGGATCTATGACACTGTGAAGAATGGGGATTAATTTCCCCAATGAGATTGAGCCCCCATTGAGAGAAAGGCCAAAAGTCCTTATATACTTAGAGGTTGTTGGCTAGAACATGATGTAAATTAGTGTGTTGTTGACATTTAACACACTTTTTTACATGATTATAATAGTCTTGGTTGAGGGTGGGCCAATAGTAAAAAAATTAAAGAATATGTTTAGCAACCGTTAGGCCACTAAAGCATCCCCCACAAATCCCAACATGTGTTCCCTTGATGGCATGGGAAGCTTCATGTATACGTAGGAAACAAAGAAGGAGACCGTCAAAACCACATTTGTAAAGGATTCTCTCTAGTAAGGTGTAATAAGATGTACCCTGAATAAAATCTCTTTGAGCATTCTTAGAGAGGTTGGGAGGAACAATGCCTAGGTTGAGGTAGTTGAAATTTTGGTCATACCAAATGCTAGATGGGGATTCCTCTACATTAAAAATAGTAGGGAGGTCGGATTGGCCATAATAAGGTGTGGTAAAATGATGAACGGTGACAAAAATTTTAGAATTAGAAGGCTAGGAAGGGATTTGAGAAGCAATGTAGGCCATTATATCCACAAATTTATTGGTAGATTGGGGAACATATTGGACTAGGTAATGTTCAAATGACCTTAATATTTTGTCAACTAAAAGCTTATTTTTTAACAAGACATAATTATTACATTGATAGAATCCATGGACCTGGTTGACCATAAGTTGAGAATCACCAAAGACATGGATTGTCTTAATTTCCAAGCTTTGAGTAGTTTGAAGACCTATCACTAGGGATTCATACACAACCATATTATTGGTGCATTTAAAGACAAGTTTGAAGGAAAGAGGAAGGGGTTCACCATTGAGAGGAATGGGAATAACTCTAGCACCCCCTCCTTGTTGGCATTTCAATCCATTGAATATCATGGTCATTTGATAGGTTATGTCATCTTATTGAAAAAGAGTCACAATAGACTCATTCAAAAAGGCACGAGGAGGTGCTTGGTTATTTACTAAAGGATCTTTGCCCAATTGATCAACAATGACCTAACCTTTAATTTACTTCTGTTGGAGTAATTCAAGGTCAAATTAAACTAAGAGCATGACCCACTTTGCCATACACTGATTTTGGTATGGTTTAGAGTGTATGTATTTGAGTGGGTTAGTATTAGTGATGACATAGGTTTTATGGTTAAGAAGGTAGTGGTAGAGTTTGGTGGCCACAAAGGTCAATGCTAAGTAGAGTTTCTCAGTGTGTGTATATCAAGTTTCATATTCTACAAGTGTATGGCTAATGTAGTAAATGGCTTGCTCTTTGTGTTATTGATCTTGGTAAGCCAACATTTCCCCTAGGGAATGGTCAGTGGTAGAGATATATAGGTAAAAAGGGTGGTCATCCTTCAAATGCGTGAGGATAGGTGGTGATAAAAGGTATTTTTTGAGTGAATCAAAGGCCTTTTGACAATCACTACTCCACTTGAAAGAGACATCCTTCTTTATAAGGTGATGGAAAGTTTGGTACTAGTCTAAAAGTTGGGAAATGAAATGGTGAATGGATTAAAGTTTTTCCTGAAGGCTAAGGAGTTGTTTAAGGTTGGTTGGAGGAGGCATGTCCAAAATTACTTTGACTTTAGCAAGGTATACTTTAATTCCATGAAGAGAGATGATGAAGCCAAGAAGCTTTACTAAAAGGACCCCAAAAATGCATTTATTGGGATTTAGGTGAACATGAAAATGGTTGATGCATTTAAATATGATTGTAAGAATAGTTAAGTGACATCATGGAAAATATAAGTCATGGCTCTTTGGTAGGCTACACCAACATTCTTTAACCCAAAAGGCATGACTCTATAGTAGAAAGTTCTCTAAGGGGTTGTAAAGGTAGTTTTATGTTTATCTTCAGGAGCAATCAAGATCTAATTATAACCCAAAAACCCATCCATGAGATATAACATCTCATGGCTAGATGTAAGATCAACAAGCTGGTCAATGCTAGATAGAGGGTAGTCATCCTAGGGGTAGGTGAGGTTAAGGTCATAAAAGTCCACATAAATGCATAGACCCCTAGTGACTTTGGTGATAGGTATAATGTTTGAGACCTATTAGGGGTAGTCAATGGGTTGAATGAAGTTTACAGATAGGAGATGTTAAATATCATCTTTGATGAGAAGGGATATGCAAGGATGCATGCATCAAATATTTTGTTTAACAGGCTTGGCATCATGGTGAGTGACTATGTTATGGGTAGAAATGGTGGGGTCAATCCCAAGCATGTCATTGTAAGACCAAGTGAATTATATGCTATGGTCTTGGAGGAAAGAGGATAAATCCTAAAGTTCCTCAATATTCAATGATTGGCCCAATTTGACAATATGGGGGTTATTCAAAGTGCCTAAGTTGATATCAATGGTAGATTCATTCAACATAGTCAGGGCCTTAGGAGGAAGGTATTTGTGGATAGAAAAAACCCCTATACTAATGTAGGTAAGAATGGAATTATCATCTTGACATTGGATGGTATTGATGGTGGGAGAATCATTCTCTACCATTCCAGGGTGTACGAGTGGAAGGACTTTAGTTTGGCCAATTTTATGGTAGATGAGAGGGCCCAAACTTAGAGTCTTGATTAAAAAAAGTTAGGAGGGATAATATCAAGGTCTTCATGTGGAGAAAGTGGTTGGGTTGGCAAAGATGGGATATCTTCCTCTATGGTCGTAATGGGTTTGGGTGAATTGGTGGATTCTTGAGGTGGTTCATATTCAAAGCCAAATGACTCATGAAGTTGTAAAGTTTTGAGATGGGGTAACTCATGAGGCCCTTGTTCATAATGACTAAGTTCAAATCCTTTCCAAGCACATCTATGAAGATACAACTTAGTGAACTTTGGTTTGCTAAGATAGGAAAATTTATAGGTAAATGGTTAGATGGATGATGTAGTGGTAGGGATTGGAAGTGGCCGATTAAGTCCCCCATAAATGAAATTCATTTGATGGTTGGGAGGCCAAAGGGGATGATGGTTCTAATGTTAGGGTTGTAATAAGGGTCATGACTAAGATTCCCATATTATTTTGGGGTAAGGAAGGCATCTAAGGCTATGATTCTATATTCCCTAAAATAAAGACGTTGGAATGTGGTTGTCATAGGGTCTTCTAAAGGAATCTAGGAAGAGGGGATAGATGAGCTAGTGGAAGTTTCATCAACATTAGGTGTGGAAATACTATCAATTTTGACTGGTGAGGTTGTGTTATTGGCTGATGGTTGTGTGATGGATAAATGAGGAAGAAGGACATCATTGGGCTCATATGTCATATTACAAGATGTAAAAGAACTAGGGTCAGCTTGGATAGTCACAACTTTCCCTTTGTGTTCAAACTTGACACATAGATGTAGGGTGGAAGGGACACAACTCATGGCATGAATCTAAGGGCATCTGAGTAGAATTTTGCATTAAAACTCTCCTTTTATAACATAAAAGAGTTTGGGTATAGTTCAAGGCCCTATATGGATATAGAGGAAAACTATGCCCAAGGTGGTAGCCATAGTATCATTGAAATAATAAAGGACCACTAAGCTTTTAGACATGATGTTTTCAGGTAATTGCAGTTGGTCATAAGCATGGGAGGAGATAATATTGATGATAGCTCCCCCATCGATCATCACCCTTTTGATGCAGGTTTGATTGATGTATGATGTAATGAAGAGGGGTGGATCAAGATCCTCTGAATGAACAGAGGGTATTTATAAATTCTTAAAGGTGACAAGGTTAGAAGCCCAAAGGGAAATAACAAAAGTAGATAGAGGTTGAGGATCACCATGTTGGACCTCGATGGATTGTAAAGCCTCTATGAGTACTTGATAGTGATGGGGAGAGGTAGAGATTAAATCATACAAGCTCATCTTTGTTAGAGTTTGGTGAAGTTGCTTGATGATAATTTTTTGGATGGATATTGCATATGGGTTAGGGTATGGAGGGTTAGATGGGGAGGCACCTAAGATAGACACCTTGGGGTTTTTTGAAGGTGGAGAAGGTTGGGTATTATTTTCTTTGGAGTTTAGAGAGGGGTAAGTCCAAGGAATGGATGCTTTAGTCTTCCCTTTATCTTTTTATTAGGCTCGAGATTGGTTAATCATGTGAATAATGTGGATAAGGGGTTTATCTGGATTGGAGGGTTGATTCAGTTCCTCCTCTTCACTTTTGGGTGAGATTGAAGATTGAATGGGTTGAGTCGATAGTTTGATTGATAATGGGGATGAAAGAGGTTTGTCTAATAATAGATCATCATCTTCATACAAGTTATGAACAAGAATTTGGAGAGATTTATGGTTCTCTATGTTATGTCTTGGTAACCTATGATATGCACATATCAATTTATCAGTAAACCAAGAGGGCTTGGTATGTGAAGGGTCAAAGGGTTTGATGGGCGGTAAGCTCAAGGAAGAAGTTTTTAATAACTGCTAGAGAATGGTTAAGTGAGATTTAGCTAAAGGTGGTATATGTTTAGTGGTTTTTTATTTGGGTGTTGCAGTGGGAGGTTGTGTGGATGTAGGTTTGGTGGTAGGTGTTTTGGATAAAGAGGTATGCTTGGTTGACAGTTATGGTTTAGGCATGATGGTTAATGGGCTAGTGGTAGAGGAGGGCAAGGTAGATAACTTAGGAATTGTTGGTGTAGTGGGGAAATGTGTTTTATAAATCAATTATGAATGTGAGACCAATAAAGGTGGTGATTAAATAATTTTTTTGTTGGTTTATCCCACTAGGCGTGCTAAAATGTTTCTATCTAATTTTTTTTATTTTCTTAATTTTTTTGAAAAGAAAGAATCTAGGAATAGGGTGTGTAGAAAAACTAATTGAATGTGCACATGTTGGATCCAAGTGATTGTGGATATCTCCTATTTGGCTTGGGAGGATTAATTGCAAATAAGAAAACACTAAAAGAAAATAGTTTGTTAGACAAGTAGATGGGTAGATTGCCTAGCAGGAGATAGATCCTATAAGTAAAAGCTTTCTAGGAGGCTGTCAATCCACCTTATTCAAAGCACTTATGTTAGAATGATAAAATAAGAAGATTTTGCATAAAAATAACAAATAAATGATACTAAAATAGCAAATAACTAAATTTGATACAATAAAGTTAAATGCTTTGCAAAAAATAATTAAATGAACGCAATAGTTTAATTAATACTAATGCTAAAAATTGGTAAAGGTTATGGTTTTGGTTTGGTAAAGTGGTGAGGGTCAAAAGGATTATTTTGTTGGTTTGGGTAGATGGATAAGTCTTCAAGTATACAAAGATATGAATATATAAATAAGGAAAATAAGTAAATATGGCAAAGGAAAAATAAATGCAAAGATGACAAAGAGGGAAAAGAGGTAAATGAGGTAAAGAGGTGAACAAGATAAAGGGGATAAATGAAATGGAAATAGCCAAAGGGATTAAATGGGATGAATAGGATAAAGAGGAAGAGGAAGAGGTTAAGGTGTTAAGCACAAAATATACTAAAAGGGGGGGTGAATCAGTATATCATATATCTTATAAAACTTTCCCTTAATCAAATTCACTTAATCAAACATTCAAGATATGCAATAAAACTCAAACAATAAACACCACACACGATAGAGAGAGACACCAGATATAACGTGGAAACCCAATGTGGGAAAAACCATGGAGAACAATCTCAAGTATATGAATGAGCACAAACCCAAACAATATTCTCAAGCCAAGATTGTAGGAGCACCATACCCCTTTGTCGAGCACCATACCCCTTTGTCGAGAACCAACCCAGCTACTATTTGTGAGCACCAAACCATAGGAGCACCACACCCCTTTGCTGAGCACCAACCCAGCTACTATTTGTGAGCATCAACCCATAGGAGCACCAACCCACAGGAGCACCAACCCCATTGTGTATACCACACACCTATCTCTCAATGTTTTTATCTCAAAAAATGATAGATCAATACAACATCTCTTTCCTCTATCTCACCTTTGCTCTTTTAAGCTAGATATAACAAATACAAATAACATTCATATCTCACAATTGCTCTTCTAAGATAGATATTACAATATAAAATCAACCTCTATCTTCCACATTACAAATGGCTTATCAAGCCTTTATTTATAGCTTTCCAAATGACCTTTGGCCTTCCCCCTTTGTGACCCTTCAATATTTATGGAAAATGGCATCAAACTTGTATGACCCTTCATATTCAATCCTTTGAATAGTCATGTGGTGACCCTTCATGATCAAAAACGTCCTTCCCACTTTTGTCCTTATCTTTGGTGACTTTTCATATTCCTCAAAGTGTCCCTTCATGATAAATTGTGCCCTTACTCTTTTGTCTTCACTTGGTGACTCTTGGTATTCCCCAAGATGACTCTTCATGGGAAAATGTGTCCCATCCTTCTTTTGTCTTTACCCTGTGGCTCTTCAACTTCTCCATGGGCCCTTATTTTGTCTCATATGCAACCAAAAATATATTCATTCACATTAGCCAAGATAAAGAACATTAAATGCAATGGGGCCTTTATCACCAATAATACTAGACCTTTTACATCTATTAAAATATTTCCAAAAATCTCCCCCTTTGTCATTGATGGTAACCTCAATCCTAAAACTACCACATCCTGTCACCTGGACATACTGTCATCTAAAAACATATAGTAACTCCCGCTTACTGTAGCAACCTGTACCTATTTCTTGTACCTATTTATACACCTGTACCTGTACCTGTTATTCTCCCCCTTTGACATCAATGGCAAAGGGCCTACCTGAAGCTAACACTTAGCTCCCCCTCACTTGATGCTGAACATCAATGGCAAGAAGTAATAGAAATTACTTCCAACTCCTCTCACTGATCTTTGAGTGTATCCTTTGATCGTGCCTTTGAGAAGATATCTGACAATACATACACATTGTTCCCTGTCCTTTGAGCATCTGCAATCAACTCATTTGAATCTTTTCTTCTAATCTCATAACCTTCTTTATGAAACTTTAATGTATATCCTCAATCACATAATTGACTAACACTCAACAGATTATGCTTAAGACCTTTTACATATAAAACATTCTTAGTCTTCGTTCTACCATAATCCAAACTCAAAGTACCTTTTCCATCTATCATGGCAGTGGTTTTATCTCTAAATATCATTGTACCACCATTGATCTTCTTCAGAGATATGAACTTACTTTTATCACCTGTCATATGCCTTGAACATCCACTATCAATTAACAATGGTTGATCATTACCTCTTACATGTAGAGTTGTCTGAACCATCATAGAATCTTCATGTTATTTCTTTTGCCATGAACATGTTTGAACCTTATCCCTAATGAATGGAGCTTTGAGACTCTAATCCTCCTTCTTGGTGAATGGATATTTGAAGCTCTTATCCTTCTTGACTAACTCAAACATGCTTCTACAATACTGAGCTATGTGTCTGAAGTTGTTGCACTTATAGCATACTATGGTCTCTTCATCAAAGCTTGATAGAGGAGCAAAAGAGTTGTGGCTTCTGCTTGACTCTACTTGACTTTCCTTCTCCTTATTTCTGAAATTGTTAGCTCTTTTTCTACATTCTAATTTCTTGTGACTATATCCATTACAATAAAAATAATAGCCATAAAAATAAGACCTATCTATATATCTCTGACCTAATTGCCTTTTGTAGCTTTGTTCCTTCCAGCCTTCTTTGTTTGTAATTTCCTATGTATTCTTCACTTCTCCCCTTTTTGTTTCCTCTTGTGTAAGAGCTTTATCATAGCTCTTTTTATTTTCAAAACTGATACCTATCTTATCTGAATATGTTTTTTGACTTTCCAATATCTTATTCAACATGTCAGTGCTATCTTCAAATTTTGAATCATTGACTACTTTATCACTGACTGCTTTCTTAATATCTTCTTTTAAAGAGGCAATTTCAATAACATACCTTTGACATTCTTTTCTTGCTATTTCCAACTGTGTTGTGAGATCTTCTTCATTCTTCTTGGCTTTTTCAAAGTGTGCTTGTAGATCTTCAATCATTTCCTTTGACTCTTGTTCATTTTTCTCAATCTGGTGCTTTAATCTTCGATTCTTCTTCTAAACAGCTTCTAACTCTCTAAGGCACAAATGAGCTCTCCTTCCATATTCACTTTAGCTTCCTCCTCTTCTTCTTCTTGATCACCTTCATGTATGGCCATGAATAGAATCTCTTCTTATTTTGAATCACTGACTCCACTATCTTTGCCTGAGTTAGGATCCTTAGAATACAGGCTCTTCTTCTCGAATCCCTTCTTAGATTTGCCTTTGAAATTCTTCTTGTATGTAGGCTTTTCTTCTTCATCATCATTAACCTTATCTGGGCATCTAGCTAAAAAATGTCCAATTTTTCCATAATTAAAACATTTAAAAGGTAATTTTCCTTGATATTTACCTATTCCTCTTTTCAGCTTGCGAATGAAAAGTGTTCCATTGTCATCTTCATCATCATTAGAACTATCACTTGATTCTTGAATCTTAGCTTTCTCCTTATTTGATGTCTTGAAAGCCACTTCTCTCTTTGAGGGTTTATCTTGTTCTGTCTACATCTCATATGCCGTGAGAATACCATGAAGCTCATCCATCTTTATCTTGGCTAAATTCTTTATCTCCTCAATTGTTGAAACCTTTGTATCATATCTCATTGGTAGAGATCTCAAAACCTTTTGCACCACCGTTGACTCATCCAATGTTTCTCCAAGACCTTGAATCTGATTTATGATCTGATCAACTCGCAAAAGATAACTTGTTATATCTTGTTCTTCTTCCATCTTCAAACTTTCAAACTACCTTCTAAAAGTCTGCAGCTTAGCTTGTTGAACCTTTCCATCACCTTTGTAAATATTCTCAAGTTTTACCCAAGTTTCATGAGTAGATTTACATTGCATAACTTTAACAAATTTAGATTCACATAAACCACATAAAATAGCATTTAAAGCTTTAGCATTACATTCACTTGCCTTCTTTTCTGTTGGAGTAATTGCGAATGTCTGTGTCTCTTCATATTCCTCCACCACTGCTTTCCATATGTCGAATCTAAGGGATATCAAATAAACTTTCATTTTCATGCTCCAAAAAGCATAATTTTCTCCATCAAACAAAGGTGCCTTATTTGTAGAAAATCCTTCCTGTGACCCAGCCATCATGCTTTCCCGATCTACCTTCAAGCTGTAAAACTTTTCAAAAAGGAACCTGCTCTGATACCAATTATTAATCATAGAATATACTGAGAGGGGGGGTGAATCAATATAGCATATATCTTATAAAACTTTCCCTTAATCAAATTCACTTAATCAAACATTCAAGATATGCAATAAAACTCAAAAAATAAACACCACATAAGATAGAGAGAGACACTAGATATAACGTGGAAACCCAATGTGGGAAAAACCATAGAGAACAATCTCAAGTATATGAATGAGAAAAAATCCAAATAATATTCACAATCCAAGCTTGTAGGAGCACCATACCCCTTTGTTGAGCACCAACCCAGCTGCTATTTGTGAGCACCAACCCACAAGAGCACCACACCCCTTTGCCGAGTACCAACTACTATTCGTGAGCACCAACCCCTTTGTGTATACCACACACCTATCTCTCAATGTTGCTATCTCAAAAAATGATAGATCAATACAAAATCTCTTTCCTCTCTCTCACCTTTGATCTTCTAAGCTAGATATAACAAATACAAATCATATTCATCTCTCACAATTGCTCTTCTAAGCTAGATATACAATATCAAATCAACCTCTATCTTCCACATTACAAATGGCTTCTCAAGCCTTTATTTATAGCTTTCCAAATGACCTTTGGCCTTCCCCCTTTGTGACCCTTCAATCCTTATGAAAATGGTGCCAAAATTGTATGACCCTTCATATTCAAGCCTTTGAAAAGTTATGTGGTGACCCTTCATGATCAAAAATGTCCTTCCCACTTTTGTCCTTATCTTTGGTGACTTTTCATATTCCTCAAAGTGTCCCTTCATGAGAAATTGTGCCCTTACTCTTTTGTCTTCACTTTGTGACTCTTGGTATTCCCCAAGATGACTCTTAATGGGAAAATGCATCCCATCCTTCTTTTGTCTTTACCCCGTGGCTCTTCAACTTCTCCATGGGCCCTTATTTTGTCTCATATGCAACCAAAAATATATTTGTTCACATTAGCCAAGATAAAAAACATTAAATGCAATGGGTCCTTTATCACCAATAATACTAGACCTTTGACATCAATGACAATATTTCCAACATAAGGGTTCAAGATTATGGAGTTTAATAAAATAAAATGCCAAAGGTAAATAAAGAAAGGATTGAAATTACAAAACAAAGTAAATTACCTCAATGTTGTTGAAGTGGCTTGAAGATGTTGATGATGGTTGAATGTTGATGAAATTAGCTTTGATATTTTATCCTTCAATATTATTATGACCTCAAATATGATGACCTCCTCCAAAAACCTACAACAAGATGTTAAAAACCAAATACTAACTTCCCACTTAACCTTTGGTGAAGGAGAGGGGGGGAGAGGGGGTATTTATTGCATTTGATGTTGGGAAACATGCCAAAAGAGTGGGATAGTGAATCAATTAGAATTTTTACAAGTGGTGCATGATTTATTCAAGGTGAGGTTGGTGGGTATTCCCATGTGGGTCAGAAAATCTCCCTCTTTGCACATGAATCCAAGTTTGAATGGAAATCATGCACATGGGTCTGAATGAGACCAAAGACTTTTTACCACCCTTATTTGTCTTTATTTAAGAACTTAAAGAGGTGGCACACCAAATTTGGCACCATTTTTCATGTAGGGGATGAAAATTCCAAGGCAAGGTTGGTGGGGATTCCCATGTGGGTTGAAAAGTCTCCCATTTGGGTTGGTGAGCCTTCATTTGGGTTAAAAAGTCAAAAATAGGTGCCCTTTATCTTTCCTAAAGTATTAAATGGGTATGTGTCTATTTTAAAGTCTAATTTCATGTGGGAAGACAAAACTACATGTTAAATAATGACCCCTTAATGGGAAATTCACCACATTTCAAGGGGGGGCCTTATGATGCTTGAATAAGGTCATCAAGCACTTTGGGAAGGGTCCCAAGTGGGGTATGATGTCCCACATCAAGCCACATCACTTATAAGCCACGTCACTTGCCATATCACCTCCCAAATCACCTCCTATGTCACATGCCATGTCACTTACCATGTCATCATGAATAGTGATAGTGGGTCCCACAATGAATAGTGATGATGAATAGTACTTTTGAATAGTACTTTCAAATAGTGATTTTGAATGATATTTGTGACTAGGAAAATAGTGATTTAATTAGGTAAATGAGGGTTTTTTGGAAGGTTTAAGAATTTTTAGGGGATCCTGAGGCATTTAGTCATCAAAAACATTAAATGTGTAGTTTTTTGGTGTCTACAGTATAGGTCTCAATCTGATTTGGGAACTTTTCCAAAATAATATATAGATCAAAAGGAGTGTATATAAATAAATTACTTATTATTAAGGTCCTTATCAAGATATATTCTCAGGCCCAAACAACAAATAAAGGCTAAATGTAGAACCAAACACCAAAGCAAGTGCCAATCTAGACCACTACAACTAAAAAATTGAAGGCTTTTACTAAAAATAAAAACATGGTCAGTAATGGGGTTATAGAGGTAAGGCATGTAAAAATAAAACATACACCACCTATTTAAAACACTCCACCTAACGCTCAACTTCCATTGAAAAGAGATCCCCCGTAATGAGGATACTATAAAGACAAACCTTTTAGTGACCTTAGGGAGCCTATCGAAGCAATGTTATAAATGTTAGTGGCTACAAATATGGTCATATGGCCCATTCCAAAACCTTTTTTAGAGGGACAACCAAAATTAGATTGGTATCATGATAATGAGAATTGTGAGTACCATCATGTGGTTGGTTATTCCATTTATAGGTGTGTGCAGTTAAGACACCTAATTGAAAATTTGATTGAGAATTGGGAAATACAATTAGAAAAATGAGTACCCTTTACTAATCAAGAAATGATAATTTAAAAAAAAAAACTTTCCCAATAATAAAATTATTATAAATTTACCAATTAGAATCAAGGATAGGACCAACATCAGCAACAAGGACAAGGCCAGAACCAAAACCAAAACCAACCAAAATAACCATAATTAGGATCATGATACCCAAGCCAATTAATTTGGCTATTGGAGTGTTCCTTATGATTGCAAAAATACCATGGGACATACTACCAATAATCATGTTACCACTATCAAGGTTACTCCTCATAGGCCAACTGACACTCATCATAAGGTTAATTCTTCTATTTTGGGACCACCACCTTTGACCATTGGTAATTATAGTGTGGGTTAGAGAAATGTGATTGCATCATGACCATCATAAATTACCATTCATGGACCTCTACCAACATCCTCTAGTTTAAATAACCCTTCCCCAACTTGAAATTGTGTGGTCATAACTAAATGACCAAGAGTTACTATCCAAGGCCCTTTACCTTATTCTAATGTTGATACCAATCTTAAACTTGTGTCACATTCTAACCTATGAAAATCCAAACCATCTTGTCCTTGTACTGATAATTCATTTAATATTGGTGAACAATTAAGTAAAAATCTTGAACATATATCCATATTGGACCTCATGCATATGTCTAAAATTCACAAGACCGTAATGAATAACTTTCTTAAATAGTCCAAAGTACTTAATGACATCGATCCAAATCAATTCCAATAACTTTTAGGACATTTATCTCTAGGATAATAGCTCACATTTTACCAAAGATACATGTCATCCCTTAGTCCCCTGCACAACAACCCTCTATTTATTGAATCCATCATTTCCCATCAGAAGGTCAAGAGAGATTTTATAGATAATGGTTCCCAATTAAACATAGCCTTATTAAATTTGATCTAAACTTTGGGATACAAATATGTTGATATGTAACTAGACACCATTACAATCAAAGCCTATGATAATGTAGAGAGAGTCTTCATGGACAATATATTTACCTATCATTATTGGGCCTATCACCCACAATACATATGTCATGTTCTTAACATAGAACTTCCCTATAATCTAATTCTAGATCAGCCTTAGATCCATGAAGTATGAGTTATACTTTCTACATTACATTAATGTATCAAGATCCCTCATTCCAAGTTGGAAGTCACTATCCATGGAGATATTCAATCATATTAGTATTGCAAGAACTTAGAGGTTGAGTATGGGAACTACAACTATTACCTAAGCACTTATTTTTTTGACAAGAATAAGAAAGCATTAGTTTCTTAAATCTCCAAAATCTAACTATATTTATCCTAGTTACCTTGCCTCCACTTCTTCCAATCCACCTTCTAACAACATTTTTGCTCATTTTACCATTGAAGATGAGGGTACTAACGCATACTGCATTCAGGATGCTTTCAATGTTGGTAAACTACCTAAATCTCCTAAGTCATATGGATGACCCAAACCTATTCCTAATAGGCCCAACATAATTTTGAAAAATAAATATAGATCTACTCTACAAAATCCAATTATATTTGTACTAGATACATTACCCAATCAAGATCAAGCCACGAATGTTGAGGGAGATTAGTTGTATAGTGATGGTTTTAGTAATTTATTTTAGAGAGCTAAATACCCCATACCAAACAAAATCATGGACCATCTAGACTATCAAGGAAAAGGATTAGGGTCAAGATCCCAAGGAATTCTTGAACTAGTACCCATGACAATGCAATAGGAATTTGAGGCCTTAGATTTATACCACTTGTGGGTAACCTCATTGAGTTCAAGAGTGACAATTATTTCATCAACTAATGAAGAGACTCCTGAAAATGACATAACCTCCCACTATATCACAAATAATGATATTTTAAACATCAACCATTTTGATACCAATGCCTTTCTTACCATTATGCCCTATTATACCCTTTCCCTTCATCATCTGAGGCTCATTGATTGGGACCATCAAAAATAAATTATACCATTAGATGAGTTTTATAATGAAGAATCTTTTATTGAATTCATGGGTCTTAGAGACAAGTTGCTATATGGTAACCACAAACAAGTCTTTGACTTCCACTTGGATCTTGCTACTTATTTTGGAGAGCAGGCAAACTTCCTTGGTCATGAACAAATTAAATCATCAATATCTACATGTGAAAACATTTATGAGGCACCTTTAGGTTAGAGAAAAGTAAAAATAAATAAAACTCCATAGGTGAAAACCTTTTTCAGGTGCCTTTATATGGGCAATTTTTCTCATCTCCTAAGGAAGCTCAAAGCCTTCCTAGTCCAAGCATTATTCTTGGTTCTAGTATCAATTTAGAAGAGCATCAAATTTTTGCATAGTTGGTTCAAGATTTTACTAAATAATTTTTCAATTTGCCCGTGATATAAATGGAAGATTCATATTCTTCTTAAGTGGGTGGGTATTTTAGCTCTCAAAGTGATGAAGAATATCAATTCCCCTCACTTCCAACTATTCTATAGGATGGATCTACACTCCAAATTGATGATACCATAAAAATGAATATTATTACCTATGATAACCCAAATATTATGTACCTAGGCACATTCCTCACTTCCAAAGAGAAAAATTTAATCATCACTTCCTTGAAAGACTTCATCGATATATTTTCATGGTCCTATTCTGATATGTTAGGCCTACACCCTTCTTTAGTGGTGCATCAACTTATGGTGCGCCTATATACTAAGACAATCAAGCAAAAATTGTAAAAAATACATCCATGCATCGTTATAATGGTCAAGAAATAGATAGAAAATTTATTGGGAACCAACTTCATAAAACTATTGGATTATTCTAAATGGATATTAAACATTATACCAGTTAGCAAGAAACTACAAGATATTCACTTATCTAATTTTAGAGATGTCAACAAAGCATGCCTAAAAGATGACTTCCCTCTACCAAAAATTGACATGATCATAGATTTAATAGTAGTATATGAGATGTTGTCCCTCATAGATGCCTTCTTAGGATATAATTAGATCAAGATTACACCAGAAGACTAGCATAAGAAAGCATTCACCACTCCATAGGGGACATTCTACTATCAAGGCATGCCCTTTAGCTTGAAAAATATTAGTGTAACATATCATCATGTCATGATTTTTATCTTCCATTACATGATACATGAAATTATTGAGTACTATGTTGATGATATCTTGGCCAAAACCAAAACATGAGAAGGCCTTCCTAATGTTTTATGAATAATATTTGAGATACTTTATGGATACAGGGTCTGTCTAAATCCAAATAAGTGCATCTTCAATGTCACTTAAATAATATTTCTAGGGTTCATTATTTCATGTAGGGGTATAAAAGTTGATCTTGATAAACTCAAAGCCTTTGTGGATATGACTCCACCATCAAATATAAAACATATTTATAGCTTTTAGGGAAAGATTCAATTTATTTAGAGGTTTGTTTCTTAGTTGGCTGATAAATGCCATCCTTTCACTCACCTTTTGAAGAAATTTATTACATGTTAGTGGGATATAATTTGTTGTCAAGCCTTCAAATAATTTAAGACCTAATTAGATAATCCACCAATTTTAATGACACCTACACCAGGCCAACCTTTACTTCTTTACTTATTAGTGACCAAACATACACTAGGGGAACTCTTGGCCCAACATGGAAATCAGGGTAAAGAGCATGTCATCTATTATTTGAGCTAAATACTTTTTACTTATGAGAACAATTACTCGCTAATTGAGAAATCTTATTTAGCTATGATTTTCACTTCCTAAAATTTACATCTCTATATTTTAAACAACAAAAATAGTATTATTACCAAGGTTGATCTACTCAAAAACCTATTATCTAAGGCCACTCTAACATGTCACATGGCCAAATGGGTAATGATGCTCAATGAGTTTGAGGTTAAATATCGTAATCAAAAGGCTATCAAGGGATAATTTCTTATAGACCAACTTGTTAAATCTCCTCTATTAGATATACAAACACCCAAATTTGACTTCCTATATGAATCCATTTAAACTCTAGAAGCAGTTGTTATTGAGTCCAAATAGTGGATGTTGTATTTTGATGGCTCATATACATCCCATGGATTCAAGGTTGGTATCTTGTTTATTACACCATAATGGGACCTCATTCCCAAGGAGTTCTACATTGGTTTTTATTATACAAACAACATGGCCAAGTATGAATCTCTTATTATAGGACTCTATCTCACCATACAATGGAACATTCAATAGTTGATGGTATATGGGGATTCCAAATTAATCATTAACCAAGTCATATACTAGTACCAAACAAAGGATGAGAATATTATACCTTAAAATAATATGGTAGACAAAATCAAGTCACATTTTGAATATCTTCACTTTGAATAGATACTAAGAGACAATAACTAATCAACTGACATAATGGTAACTATTGGATCCATGTTAGTAGTGGTTGATAGTGTTGAAGAGTATCAATTCCTCATTGATAACCTTCTTCCTCCAGATCACAAACAAATGGATTTATAAATGGTGTGCAATGTTGATGGTCTTAATGTACCATGGTACCAAGATATTTGTAATTACCTTCATAACCACATTATTCCCCCAAACCTATCACGTAACCAACATAAATCCTTCATCCATAAGACCAACTGATATACATTACTTGAAAACATGCTCTATCATAGGGGCTATGATGGAGCATTGCTTCATTATTTATCTTTGGTATAATCCCAATTATCATTGAAGGTAATACACAAAGGAACTTGTGGGGCCCACACTAGTGGTTTAGTCATTTCCAAGAAACTCCTTCAAACTAGGTATTATTGGCCCATGATGGAAATAGATGCTATTAAGCATGTGAAGAAGTGTGACACTTGTAAATGACATAATTATTTGATACATTCTCATTCCTTACCACTCTAGTTGATCATAACACTATGATCATTTTATATTTTAGGACTTTATCTTATATTAAAAGTGAACCCTACTTCCTTAGATGGCCATAAGCACATCCTAACTACCACATGTTACTTTACCAAGTGATTCAAAGTCATTCCCATCACATATGTAACTAACAAATAGATTGTCAAGTTTATTCATTACCATCTCATCTACCACTATGGCATCCCCTCCACCATCATCACTAACAATGGTGACCCATTCAAAATTAAAATGTCAAAGCCCTTTGGTCTATTTTTCAAATCAAACATAAAAATTCCATGACCTTTTATCCTCAAGGTAATTGTTAAGCTGAAGCATCCAACAAGACCATTATCAAAATCCTAAAAAATATCATCAATGATGTTGTCCATGATTAGCATCAGTAATTATTCCTAGCCTTGTGGGTTTACCATACCAATACCTACACACCCATAGGTGTTACTCTCTATTCCATGGTTTTTGGCTCTGAGGCCATTATTCCTATCGAGATTGAGTTTCCCTCTTTGTGTATTTATCTACAACATATGTTTCATGTAAATTTTACTTATTTCTTAAG
This sequence comes from Torreya grandis, assembly GCA_037957365.1. Lineage (NCBI taxonomy): Eukaryota > Viridiplantae > Streptophyta > Pinopsida > Cupressales > Taxaceae > Torreya > Torreya grandis. The sequence continues at coordinate 690,335 of JARHVA010006600.1, forward strand.
AATAAAGTTGTAAAACTTGAAATAAGGGTGAGGTTAGTAGAACCTAGATTTGGTTTACACTTCATGATCCAGATGGTTGTAGGTACTCCTATTTATTTTGGGAGGAATGACTTGTATATAAGAAAACACTAAAGAAATGGTTCAATAGTTAGATAGTAGGGTGGATTGCCTAGAAAGCTATATCTGATAAGCACAAGATTCTTTGGAGGTTTTCAATCTACACTTTTAAATAATCAAGTTTTGAAAATGAAAGATAAATTGTTTGCATGAATAATAGAGGATACTAAAATAAAATATAAGAAGTGATTGAAAGAGATTAATTTGACTTATTATAGAAATTAATGATTGAATATCAATGTTAAATAAATTATATGTGGTTCAAAAAATAGGGTGACATTATGTGCTTAGGTAGAAGGTCAAAAACTGGGATTTGATTGGGGTCTAATAGGTGAAATTATCTTGTTATTAGAATTATCACACAGTGACTATCAGTGATTGGGTGAATCATCGATGGTTGAGTAATCGTCAATGGTTGGATGATCATCAATGGTTGAGGGCATACCATCAGTGGTTAAGTGATCATTGATAGTTAGTATCATATTTGACTTAGGTAAGGGCAAGTCTAGTCTGGAAGGTGGCTAAGAGATTATGAGAGGTGGGTTTTGGCTAGAGGCTAGTTGCGAGACAAAAACAAAGGAACTAATTAATGAAAATAGATACATAGCTCTATTGCCTAAATAATGTTGAGGTAAGTGGCTAAGAACTCATTATGGATCTTGGAGTAATTTTGATAGAGTGTCAGTGTCTTGGCTATGATTGATGAATTGTAGTGCTTGTGCTCTCTATTATGCTCATTGGGAGAAGAACTACAAAAGAAGCTTTGATAATTATTGATTCTCTCTGATGATTTTTGTTCTCCTTCTAACCTCCTCTTTTTTTATAGAAGTAAGGGAGAGGTGAAACAATAAGTTCAAACAAGGTGTCAATAAGTCATCTAATTTTAGCTTAACATGCATAATTATGTGAGTGGCTAAGAATAAAAAATTAAGGTGAATTTGAGTTAGAGTAAACCCTTAAGGTGGTTAAAGGCTGATCATCAATGGTTAGGTCTAACCACTAGTGGTTAGGGGTTAAATGTCAATGGTCGATAGGTCAAAGGTAGAATGGTTAAAGTTAGTCAGGGTGACTTAGGTTTGGTAGGTTAATAGTCAGAAAGTAGTCCCTAGGGGGTCCTGAGGTGGTCTAGGGGTTGGTATGACATCTAGAACCATAGTTTGTAGATTTATAGTGTCTACATTTTGCCCCTTTTTGTTATGTAGTTTATATTTGTAAGCTGTAAAAATAAAAATGAAAGGTTGGTTGACCCTAAATATGGGAGGAGGTGTTCCCCCTCAAATTAAGATTTGATGAGGTGAAATAGAATCGGGTGCAAGTTTGACAAGAAGTGAAGTGGGTGATTATGTTAGTTGGATTGGGCATCAAGGCACAAACATGTGCATAGAATGTAATGAAATATGATATCAATATCACACATTGACTAGGTTTCCATGGTTGAGTTATTCAAGTAGAAAATAAAATAAAAAAGGTTGGCACTAAAATGACAAGTGAAAAGTAAACCAAGTGACCGCATTTAGGCATGGTGGTTAGGTTGTACTCATAAATGCAAGTCTCTTAAGTAAGGTCAGTGTATTCATAGGTATCTAAGTTAGAAATTTCTCCTGAGAAGACATAATTGGGTTAATATGAAAAAGAAGTATGAGTTCAAGTTTGTTCAAGATGGCAAAGTAGTCATAGAAATAAAAGCAACCAAGGTAAGGTTATCATAAAATGTGTAGAATTTGACCCAAAGTGACCAATTTTGAGGTTGAGGTGGGTGGTTATGATAAATGTCTTATGGTTGGTAACTAATTTGTTGGAAAAAATTTAGTTGTAAGGCAAATAATTTATGAGGTCAACCATCGATGGTTGGGGTCAATCATCGATGGTCTCCCAGAAACTATTGATAATCGAATGTCATCCCTAAAAGGGGTGAGGTTATAAGTCAATTGAGGGTTAAATGGCCTCATTTGAAAAACCTACAGTGATTAAATTATGTGGTGAGAGAAGAAAAATGGTGATGGTTAGCGAGTGTTGAGTGAGTGATTGAGTAAAGTGTTGATTAAGTGTTTTGGCTAAGATTTAACCAAGGTGAGGTGGAGGTTTGACTAATGAGGATGTAGAGAGGATGAGGGAGAGCATAGGGTACAATGGTGGTTTTTAGGGCACCTCCACATTGGTGATCATGGAATGAGATAGGGGGAGCAATAAAATTTGTAATGTTTTTTGTTTTAAATGTTTATTTGTTTGGTTATGGGTGGGTTAGACCTAAGGTTAAGGATAGGTGAAGGTTTTGGGGATGAAATTGGTAGAGGGGATAAAAGTTTGGAGGGGTAGTGTAGGTAAGGGAGGGTAGAGTGGTGTAGATAAGGTTTAATTTAATTTTGGTAGATGTGTAGATATTTTTAGGGTGTTAGGGTTAGGGTTGGATCATTAGTAGTCACCACATAGTGATCATCGGTGGTTGTGATCAACCATCATTGATTGATGAGCGACCATCACTAGTTGATGAATGATCATCAGTGATCAATAGGTGGCTATTGATAGGTCACTATGTGGTTATCATCAATGGTTGATCCCATAATCATTAGTGGTTAAGGGTGTGATCAATGATAGTTATAATAGGAACTATCACTAATTGATAGTCGACCATCAGTGGTTGATGAAATGGGGTAGAGTTTTTAAGGTTTGCTTGATAAATGGGATCGGGGTTGTTTAAAGTGAAATGGGTGTGTAGATGGTTTTAAGGTTGAAGTAGGTAAGTGGTAAGGTTAGTGGGTAAGGGTGAAATTGATGGTTTTAGTTTAGTGGTCAAATGTTTAGGAAAGGGTTAAGGGTAAATGTGTGGATAGATAAGTTATGATAGGTAGAGTCTAAGGTAAGTCTATGGTGTAGTTTGATATAAGTGGTGAATAGGTTAAGGTTAGAGATATAGGTAATAGGTGGTAGTTTATTGGTGATGTTTGATGAGTTAGGTAAACTAATGTATTAGTATGTTTGTACAAGAAATGGAATAGATATAGATGTAAGATTGATTTCTATAGTTTTTGGATGAGGTTCATCAGTAAATGATAGACCAAGAGTGAGACCACCTATCAATAGTGGGCTTGGACAGCATTAGGTACTATCACTACATGCCCTAAAATGTGGCTATATTATTGGCACTCATCAAGAGATGGGATCTAGCTATTAACACCTTCCTACTCCCTACTAGAGAGATGATGATCCTATCAGAGGACATTTATCAGATCATGTAGCTACCACTACAAGGGGAGCTGATAGAGCACATTAAGGGTGAGGAGCATGACTAGGTCATGGTTTTGTTATATGGTGATGATGTGGCACATACGATGTGACATGATATAGGTCTACCCTATTCACCCATGTATCACATGGATAGGAGTATGAGATGTGTCATCACTATGATGATGATGGCAGTGACTTATTATGCATTACCAAACTTGAGTAGTGGCAGATCTTCTTCATTGTTATTAGGTTTTTTGGTCAACATGGTGATAGATCATACCATGTATGTTTGGGGACCTATATTTCTAGTGTAGATATATTGAGAGATCTAGGGTTTTAGGTAATATAGGAGGTATGGTATCAGCATTAGGTTTGTACTACACTATTAGGATTATGATCACATCAAGGTTCCCCAATCAAGTGGGCTGACATGACATGAATTTATCCATATGGACTTTAGGGTAGGGTTCATGCAATGGAGGTATGACTATACACTAATAGGACCAAGAGGAGGGACATGTGATATGGAGTGGTATAGGGACCAATTAGATGCACTAGTGGTGGGTGACATGGTATGGTGACTACATGTTTGATTTCCTTCATGGGTTGGTCATATGAGGTAGATTTTATCACTATAGAGTTATAGGTGGATCTACGAGAGGTGATATCTAGAGATAGAGTTGATCCCATTTGATAGGGTGAGTAAATAGTTTGGCCTCATTCAAGACATCCCAATGGAGTTCCCAAGGTATCAGAGGGAGGATGTAGAGTTCCAATTGCCTACCAAAAAACTAGAAGAGGTATTTATTGATCATGAGGAGCTACTAGTGAGGGTTGATATTGATGATAGAAGTGTTACTGATGGGTAACCTACATGGCTTTAGGCACACTATGATGTAGCCATTTTTTGGGGTGATAAGGGCCCATAAGACATGGATGTGGATGTAAAGGTGGGGGGTAGTGGTTAGAGGGGTGAGGATACCCTAGATAGATATACATTGATTGTTGAAAGGGATCGAGCATGAGAAACACTAGCCATAGCATAGGCATCCTTAGCATCAATGACCCAAGAGAGGGATGCAACATAGGGCCAAGTGGCCAGATTGACTAGGGAGAGGGATTAGCTAGCCATGGTTATTCAGGAAAGAGATTCTCTTAGTCAAGCATGAGGAGGAGTACCAATATTTATGGGACCACTATGGACTATCTATATGGTGATATATGTAGCTACAGTCAAGGAGATTTGTACTATGAGGCCTTGGTTTTTAGACATATACTAGATAAGACTATATGGGGTGAGTACAGATTTAGGATCACTGAAGGAGCCAGTAGTGTGACACCAATTCAATGGGATGCATTTATAGGGGGACAATTAGGCTCAGAAGGTGGATAGGCTCTAATAGGTAGTGGTGCTCCAGGGACTTATACTATTATGAGACATTGTAATTTTAATGAACTATATGATTTTGATATAAACCTATGAGTTGATGTAATGAGATGTATATACATGTCTGAGAGACATGTACATTATTATATATATATAACAATTATTTTGATTATGAGCTTATGATTATAGATGTGATCATGGTGTATGTTGATGTTTATGGAAGTGATGTTGTGTATGATGAGTATGTTCATATGATTGGCATGTTTATGATTGATGTGTACTCACCTAGCTAGGCATGTGATGATGTGGCTATTTAATTTATGCTCATGATGATATTTGATATTGATGGGATGTTATTTATGATATGATAATGTTTATGATTTATTGGACATGACTATGATGTTTATGATTATTTTTATGGTTATGGATGACTATGATGTACTTTATGTTCATGACATGGTTATGGATTAATGGATCATAGTTTTATGGATGTGATATATGGTAGGATGCTTATGATGTTATGATTAGGTGATGGGATGTTCATGATATTATGAGATATTTTTTTGGACACGTGGGTGAATCTTTTCTTTCTTACCTAGATAGGCATGGGATGTATAGCATATGTAGATGATGCATGATTTGAACAATGATAGAGATTCCCTGATTAGTCAGTGTTGATGGTTATATAGATGAGATGATTGTGATGTTATGATGTTATCTATGATTAGATATACTTTTGAGGTGGATTGATGTGTGATGACTTAAGGACTTATGATGTGATAAAAGTTCATGTTGTGATGATTATATGTTTGTTATGATTAGTTATGATGGTGAAGATGTTATTTTGATTAAAAACATATAAACAAGGCATAACACATAATAAAACACATATTTGGTTTTTAAATGTTTGTAATGAGTTTCATATGATTAAATAAAGGTGGTTGACATATAAAGTAAGTTGGATCAGAAAACTAAATGTGAGTGAGATAGGCTAATCAAGAGACAAATGCTATAATAAATGTATCAACAAGTAGATATGAGAGAATAATAAGAAGTCATGATGCTTTTGTAGACACTGTAAATCCACACACCTACACTTCTAAATGTCAAAATACCCTTAGACCTACCCTAGGACCAGCCTACACCTATTAGGCCTAAACCAACCAATATACACTTGGTTTCACCTAACTCAATAACCCTGACTTTCAGGACCCTATTCTTGTGGATCCTAACCATCAATGATCAGCCCTAAGAACCCTTGACCAGCAATGGTTAGAATCCACCTCTTAACAAACAACATGAAAACCACCTACATTGCTTTTCTAAATATAACTTGTCAAATTTTTATTATAAACCTTTGCATAGATAAATTATATTTAGATGAACTAGTGACACCTTCACTTCCACCTCTTGCTTGTGTTTATAAGAGAGAGAGGCATAGGATGTCAAATGGATCTACAATAATTATCAGGAGCTCAGGCATTTAGGAGTTTTCTTTTACAGGTCAATCAACATCATCAGTGTTATCAATCATAAATCATCTTATTGGGATTTGAATTATATCACCTCTCAACCAAGCTCTCAGGTACCATTAGTCTACCAAAATCAAGCCAAATTCCACCACAAAGCTAACTGCATTAACCACCCACCCAATAGACTTATGGTAAGACACATACTTGTTTGTCAATATTCACATGCCTTAATTCCATTTCATAATCAACATAGCCCTTTTCTAACTCTTAGAATCCATCTATGGGACCTCGTCATTCATCTATTTATCAAACCTAGAATTCCACAGTCAACCATTGATGGTTAAACTCAACCATCGATGGTTAGGCATAACCATCGATGATCACCCCAATCATCGGTGATCACCTATGGTACCAAAAACCAACAACCTATTTTTACCCACCTACACCCAATCAAATCCAATTTTTTGAGTTTATGACCACTCATAGACCTCTTTCAAAAAAATTTAAGCATACCTCAATCCCTTATCACTAATATTAATTATTTATCACTAATTTTATCATTTCTAGTCTATTTTCTTAACAAGCATTCTTATGTTCATTTTTAGTAATCTTTTTTAATTGATGCAAGTACCTTATTTATAGTTTTTTGAACTTGACTATTTAAAATGTGTGGATTGATAGCCCCTAAGGAATCTCTCACTTTTAGGATATAGCTATCGTTAGGCAATCTACCCAACTATCTATCTAATAAACAATTTTGCTTTAGTGATTTCTTGTCTGTAGGTCTTCCTCCCAAACCAAAGAGGAGCTCTTCACAATCTTATAATTCAAGCACGTGCACAACCAAATAGGTTTTTCAACCATACCATATCAAGTTTATTTTCTCTCTTTCTTTAAAACTTAAGTGAAAATTTACATGAAACATTCTGGCATACCCAATGGGCCTAGAGTCTTTACTCACATTTTATTTACATTTTGTATGTTCTTCTCTCTATCTATGTACATAATTAAAACTACAATTTATTTTGGGTTTAAAATTAGTTATATCCATTTCTTGCTTTTAACATTAGTTCACTTTGAATTAAATCATAGTAATCTTATTGTAGCATCACTTTTGTTGCACACACTAACCAGACCACTTTCATCAATCAGACATCAAAATAATTTGAGATAAGGCCCGATTGAGATTGCATCACCTGGTTGTCACCTTACCCATTCTCAAAAATCCTACTTGGAGGTCATTACCAAGGGGAGAACTAACTTAGCTCTCTGGTTGAGTATAAACACTGGGTATCAATATATATTGGCTAAGCACCTAACACCCTTACCATTGTGGGACTGTGAAGTGAGGGGGTAGGCCCCAACACCAAGCCATGTATTGATTCCAATATAGATTCTTTTGAGCATTTAAACAACCTAAAACTGACCATAGATTGCTTCTATAGTATGTGATCCACAAACCAAATTTATATCACACATTCTCATAAACTAAGGCATAAGCAAAAATTGAGATCAAAACTAACCTCTAGGCTTAACATACTTCACAGTGTGTGTTTTGATTGCCTTGATCATTTTATTTTCTTCTTGTTTGAGTGGTGAGTTTGTTCTTGTTTTCTCTCCCCTTTTTCTTGTATGGTTCTCACTCACCATTAGCTAAGATACCTAGTGGAGTAGAACCCATCACTTAAATCAACCTCTTCTACCTCCTCATCTATGGAATACATATCTGAAGTAAAAAATTCACCTCATCCATTGGGAATCCCTACTTTTCCTCATGTATTTCCCCAAGGAGACATGGATTTTACCACTTTTTTAGACAACAATCTAGTTTCCCTTCAGCACTATCTTAATACCTCCTCTCACTATATCCCAGTTTCAACTCCACCTCGGGATCCTCCTTATGGCATGTTATCCCACCTTATAAAGGGTATCCCTATTACTATGATCACCACCCAAGCATCTTCATCTACTAACCCCTTTGATGCCACATCTGAAAACCAACCTATCCAACTAACCACTACCCTTACACCTTCCACCCCTACTAATGACTCCTCTAACTTGGGGACATCCCAACCATTAACCCATCATTCTCCACCTATTGTTGGAGCACCCACCATTGGCACTACCAACCTCCCCTTTTTCAAACCTAACCCATCAGTCAATACCCCTTTACCAATCTTAGGGGTATCTATCTCTTTTGCTTCACCACCCATTAGCACAAAGGTCACTACCTCACTTCTTGTTACCAACCCAACTACCAACCAGGACCAATCCATAAGGACTCCTTAGTAGTTACCCATTGCACCCAATCTAGGATACATCCCTAACCCACAAGTGTATATACCCACTACCCAACCACCATCATCCACCTACCCTACCCAACCTATAACATTCACATTCCCATATGTGGTAACCTCTCAACCACCAAATAATTACCAATATGTTTCCCAACCTCAACCACAATACCAACCTTACAATCCTTTTGGTGCACCATCTCAAACTGACCTAATGAAAATTCTCATAGATAAAATGACCAACCTTGAGTCATCCATTTTAGGGGCTCATAACATCCTATCCTATGATCAAATTTTTAATGAACCTATTAATCCTTCTATCCCCATCAGACCTTACCCTCCTCAATGGAAGCTTTTAAAATTTACCAAATTTTAAAACATGGAGGAGCCCCAATAACACCTTAGCGATTTCAGGCATGCATGTTACATGATTACTTATGATGATCCCTTCTCCTTCAAACCTTCCCCATGTCTTTATCTGACCTAGCACTCGACCGGTATAGTGCCCTTACCAAGCATTCCATCTTTTCTTTCACCTAACTAGCGCAAGTCTTCTTAGATCACTTTTTCATTAACATTTCCAAGAAGGTCTCTATCATGGACTATTATTTTATTAGGAAATTTTATGATGATTCCATTTCCTATTTCATCACCCATTGGAGAAGCTTGATTAATCATCTTTCATTTTCCTTGCCTCAACCTGATCTTATAAAAAAATTGCTTGAGCCTGCACCAAACATATATCTTCTACACTACATGTCCAAAGCCTCATAACTTTTGATGATGATTTTACCATGGCACATAAGCTATAAAATTGAGCCATATATGAGGGAAAATTTAAGTTACAAAACAAAAAATCTACCTTCAAGACCAATGAAACCTCTTCCTCTAAACCAAGCAACCAAGACCAAGGGAACCACAAATGTCATCATCCTTAAGATCGCCCCTCCACCCAATGTCGATCAAAAAAATTCTCCCATTACCTCTAACCAAAATATAAGGAACCCAAACTGAAGCAACCAAAAATAATTCAATCTACTTGGAGAATATTATACCTCAGTTCTGGAGAAGCTAGTAAAATCTAACCTTATACAACTTCCACCCATCAAACCTCCCCAGTAGTTTGATTATTTTTGTCTAGCACCTACTTGGTATAATGAGAATTACCTCTATGCTTTTCATCAAATAATTGGACATGACATCAGTCAATGTAATACTTTTAAGAATGGTTTTTAGAGTCTTATTAATGAAGGGGAACTCATGTTAGATAATCCAAATGCCCCTCAAAATTAAGCTCTTAATATCTTGAGGAAGAATTTTCCCAACCATGTCCCTGTCAATACTAAGGACACAAAAGATGAATATTCTCATGATGCCCACACATTTAATATGGTCCTTGATATGCCTATCATCCAACCTACCTACTTTTCCCCCACTTCATCTACCGAGGTGGGGGAGTCACTTTCTTTTCCCTCGAAGACCCAAACTGAGGAGGTTCCTTTTTATTTAGCTTTTCTCATAGAGGTTTTAGAATCATCAAGAACCCCTTTGGATAGCCAATCTAAATAAACAACCATTCTTAGCCTATCATCTCCTCTAACTATAGACCAAGCCATAACTATGGACATCATGCTTAGGAGAGAAAAATTTTCACAAACAACCCTCATGGAGTGGCCACCCAACCTAAACTTACCTCCCTTGATTGAGGAAATGAATGAGGCTATCAACCCTCCACCTCAACCCATAGGCATTTTCTTAGCACTAGCTATCCAAGAAGCCAGACCAATATACAATTTTTTTTCCAAATTCATTCAAAAGTTAGGTATGGCTACAAAACTAGACATAGATCAAACCACTTTCTAGCAATAGTTATGGATTCCCTACATCAATAAACTTAAACCTTCTAGCATGCCTCTAACCAACCAATCCATCATTTCCCCATTGCCTCTCAAACTAATTAGAACTTATACCAACCCCTCACCTTCTTAGTTAACCAACATAGTCACCTCTCCAACAACCACATTATCAACCAAACCTTTTAAAACTCTTGGTGCCTTCCCTACTCAGAGTTTAGTTCACCCATCCTTGAAAGTAGACTTAACCTCACCCAAGCCTATGCCTAGGTCTTGAACCACACCAACTGAGGAAACAAAAACATTGAAGGGTTGCATGATTAAGAATCTACCTCCATCTACCTTTCCCTCTATCTTATGGCCTCACCCTTCCACTTTTCTTAAAAATCAATCCCCTTTTAATATATTTCTCCCACTATCATTGATTACACCAACCCACTAATTATGTGATGTGTCAGTCCTTCTTAAATTACCAATAGCTAGACCATCAAACTCAGCCACCCCAATTACCAACATACCCAAACCAAAGCCATCAACTACAAATACCACCTTTTCCCAAATGATCTCTCACCAAATCTATTATCACCAACATGCCCATCTTACCACCCCAAACCATGATCTCTAAACCTTTCTTACCTCTAGTTGAATCCTATATGACCATTCTTCAAAGATTATTATAGACCTCCTACCTCACATTACCTCCTATCAGACCTTTTGATCTTCTCAATTCAAAGTTGGCTTGGTATAATAACCATCAAATCTACTCTTATTATAGGATACCTAGGCATGACATGGAGAATTAAAAATCTCTCCAGGCTATTATCCACCAATTCTATGATAAGGATGATCTTTTACTAGATGATCTTATGTCCATTCCTCTACCAACTCACCCAATAACCATTCGTCAATGAACACCTAATCCTCCACTCTCACCTCAGTGTCACCAAGAGCCTACCCAACCTCATATCCCACCTTTCTACTCTATTCATACTATTAATTTGGTCACACAATCACAAAAAAAATTTAAAGGGAAAGCCAAAGTTTCCATTCCATGGACATACCCACCAAATCATCCTAAACCAAACCAAACCCAAACCTCCATGTATACAACTAACCCCAAAGTTACCATCTTAGGCACCTCAGAGGCTAACCCCTCTAAATCCATCAAGAGGGTCATTCTTAAATAACTTTACTAGAACCTAACTAAGAGGAGCCTTTATGAGCTCATTTCTACCTACCTCACCATCTTCAGGCCATGATCGAGGCTATGTAAGCCATTGAAGTCAGACCAGGGGATTCCCAACCTATAAAGGCCTTCATAGGCATTCTCCAACTCTCTGCCCTTGTTACCTTCAAGGACTTAGAGATAACTTCTATCCATCCTGAGGACCTATATCCCCCTCTTTTTATTATAGCCCACATCAACCAAATGCACATCAAATGGGTTATGATCGATGGGGAAGCTAGTATCAACATCATCTCTTCCCATACTTATGAGAAACTCAAGCTACCAAATAATGTCATGTCTGAAACTTCATCCATCCTTAGATCCTTTAATGACACTATGACCACCACCTTGGGAACCATCATCCTTCACATATGGCTAGGACCTCACAATATCCCCAAACTCTTTTATGTGGTCAAAGGTAAATTTTAGTATAATATTTTACTAGGGAGACCTTGGATCTGGGCCATGGTTTGTGTACCTTCCAGCCTCTATCATTATGTAAATTTGGAACATGAAGGTCAATTTTTTACCTTACAAGTTGACCCTAGCCCTTTTACATCATGAAATATATCCTACCGGCCTAATGAAATTCTCTTACCTCTATTCAAAGCACTATAAATAACCATCATTAAGCCCTCACCCATGGAAGCCAAAGCCATTACTTTCACTTCCACTAAGGCATTTACCAGTTCATCTATCCATATAGACCAGATACCCATCACTAATACTTTATAACCCACCTTTCAATGCCTTACCCTTGGATAATACCACCTCCTCACCCTTGACACCTCCAAACTCCCCAAGAATATAGAAGGCTCAACCACCAACTAGGTTATCACCCCAACATTAGAGCCATTAACCCCTTAGGGCCTTAAAGATATCAAACCCACTTTATCTATGGGGAAATTGAAAATAAAGTCAATGCTATTGCCACTCCCTCTTCACCTCAACCATTCACCTTTGCCTTCTCTTATTTGGACAACCCAGACTTTACCAAACTATACCTTCACAAGTGTGCCTGGAAGGGATTTAGTCTAGGATGATATGACCATGACCCACACATATTAACCTTGATTGAGACTCGAAAGCCTCATGAAATTCATGTCCTTGACTTCTTTCTACCTAATAAAAATAAATCCAAATAAACTACCCCTACCATTGTTGAATAATAGACCCCTTCCTCACCAACACCCCCTCCACCTATGGGTGAGGATGAGGACATCATCCCACCTAAATTTTTTGTTTCATCAATATGATTACCCTTAGCCCCCTAACTTATAAAAAGGAAGGGACACCCATATCCATCCCCTTAGTCCATCCCAAACTGGTAAGAGAAGACTCTCCTACCATTCACATTATATAGTGCTAGGATGATGATTCTATTCTCACCTACCTTGGTGCACCTGATTCCTCCATCCATAAATCCTTACCTCTAAAGACCTAAACCATGTTGAATGAACCCATCATAGATATTGACATAGGCACTCTAGTCAACCCTCACGTTGTCAAACTAGGCCAAACTCTCACCCCTAAGAAACTAAAATACTTCTCTACCTTCCTCTAGGACTAAACTATTGTATTTTCCTAGTCATATGTTGACATGTTTGGTATTGACCCAGCCATTGACACCCAAAACATTATGAATAATCATGACACCAAGCCTATCAAATAGAAACTCTACCACATGCATCCTCGCATAGCTCTCCTTGTTAAAGAAGAGCTTCAATTCCTCCTTCAGTCTTAAGAATGTTGGTGTAACCTACCAACCTATCATGACCTATAGTTTTCACATCCTTATCTATGTAATAATTGAAGACTATGTGTATGACCTTCTTGAGAAGTCCAAACTTCATAAAGACCACTTAGCCATTCTCAAGATTATCTTTGAGTGACTTAGCCATTATCATATCCACCTCACTCCCAAGAAATGCATTTTTAGGGTCTTGTCAAGAAAACTTATAGGCTTCATCATTTCCATTTAAGGAATAGAGTTTGACCTGGCCAAGATCAAATCCATCCTCAAGATGCTACCTCTAATCAATCTTAAGCAATTCCATATTTTGTAGGGGAAGCTCCAATCCATTCACCATTTTATCTCCGAACTCTCTGATTGGTGTTAACCCTTCCACCACCTCTTGAAAAAGGACATCTCTTTTAAGTGGAATGTTGATTGTCAAAAGGCCTTTGATGCTCTCAAAGAGTACCTTCTATCTCCACCTATCCTTACACTTCCTAAAGATAACCAACCTTTCTACCTTTATATCTCTACCACTGACCATTCCCAAGGGGAAATGTTTGCCCATCAGGATGAACACAAAAAATATCAAGTTTTCTATTACATTAGCCACACACTTTTTGAGTATGAAACTCAATACACACATACCAAGAAAATTTTCTTGGATATAGTCTTCATAGCCACCAAATTTCACCTCTACCTTCTTAACCACAAAACTTTTATCATAACTAATACTTACCCACTCAAGTATATGCACTCCAGACCATACCAAAACTAATGTATCAACACATGGCTCATACTCTTAGCTAAGTTTGACCTTGATTTCCTCTGATAAAATTCAATTAAAGGGAAAATAATTGCTGACCAATTGGTTGATGCACCCATAAAAAAAACTAACCTCCTCCTCATGAGTTTCCAAATGAGTCTATCACAAGCCTATCTGAATCAGATTTCACCAATCAACTAACCATGTTTTTTTATGGTTTTAAATGTTAGTGTGGTGGGGGAGTTGATATCATCCTTATCCCTCTTAACAGTGAACCACTTCCTTTGTCATTTAAACTTGTATTTGAATGCACCAACAATGTGGCCGAGTATGAATCCCTGGTAATAGGTCTCCAAACTATCTTAGCTTTAGGATTCAGAATAATCAATATCTTTAATGACTCCCAACTTAAGGTCAACCAAGTCAATGGCATTTACTAGTGTAAAAAATGAAATGATGCAACTGTATAGACAACTAGTTATAAAACTCCTAACATTATTTGAACACTACCATATTCAAACCACCCCCTAATCTACCAATAAGTTTACTGATACCATGGCTTTTCTTACCTCACAAATATCATCAACACCCTCAAACTCCAAACTATCAGTCATTATCCATCATCTCAAAAAACCTTCCTAAACCAAATCAAACAATCCAACCATCTTTAGTGTGGAAGAGATTTTACCTGACCTTTGGTATTAGCAAACCTTTAACTACCTTCACCTTGGTATAATTCCTTGTAGCCTCTCTAGGAATGCTCATCGATCATTTATTTAGAGAACCTCTTATTACACCATTATGGGAGGAATTATTTACAAACATGATTTTGATGGCAGTCTATTCCATTGCCTTCATGGTCAAGAAGCCTCTCATGCTATCAAGGAGACACATGAAGGTATCTGTGAGGGTCTTTTTAGTGGAATCATTATGGCTAAGCACATATTCTACCTAGGCTATTACTGGGCCACCCTTAAACAAGATAGTTATGATTATGTGAAAAAGTATGTCAAGTGTCAACAACACACTAATTTACATCACGTACCTAGCAATAGTCTTCACATTTCTACAAAATTTTGGCCCTTTTCACAATGGTTTCTTGACCTTATTAGTGAAATCAACCCCCACTCTTCACAATGACATCATTCTATCATTATCATGTCTAAATATTTTACCAAATGGGTGGAAGCTTTTCCTCTTATCTCAACAAAAGTTAAAAATATTACCAAATTTATCATCCACCATATCATCTACCATTTTAGTGTGCCCCATTAGATCATCACTGATAATGACAAATCTTTCAAAAACAAACAAGTCTAGGGCCTTTGTGATGTATTTAGTATTAAACTTATCTTTTTATCACCTTATCACCCACAAGCAAATGGATAAGCTGAAGCCTCTAATAAAACCATTAACAACATGCTTACCAAAATGGTTAATGCCTCAGATCAAGATTGGTACATGCACATCTCTTTCACCTTATATGCATATTGTACTAGCATCCAAACCCCTATAGGTGCTACACATTTTTATCTCATGTTTGAAGCTAAGGTTGTATTTCCTCTTGAAGTCCAAATACTTTCTCTTCACATATATTTTCACGATCTTATTTCAGAAAATGACTATTGTTAGGAATGTTTAGCTCAACTTGAGATACTTGATGAGCATCATTTGGTTGCCCTTTCCCATATTTGTGTCTATCAATAAATAATTAAATGTGCCTATAACAAACACCTAAAAGTTTGAGAATTCAATATTGGAGATCTTGTTCTCAAGGAATGTCAACATGTAACTAATATGGAGAAACATAAAAGGGGCAAATTTGCTTTCAATTGGCATGGACCTTACATCATAACCCATAAGTATGGATCAGGAGCTTATCATTTGTCCTCTCTTGAAGGAAAACTAGAACCTAACCCTTTCAATGCTTTACATTTGCATCCCTTTTATTATTAAATAGGGATCACAATCATCATTTATCTAACTTAAGCTCATCCCCTACAACCACATTCACTTCCCTTTTTTTAGGGGCAACCAAATGAAACTAAATCATGTGATTATCTATCATAATTATATCCTAATCTTGAATTATGGGAACCATGGCTCTAACAATGGCATGATTCTCATTGTACTTCCCATCTCTTTGAAATCAATTCTTGTGGTCATTGCCACCTATACCCATTTTTACCGAATAGACCTTTGTGTCAACCTAGTTTTGCCTTCATAAAGGTAATCCCTTGAGCATGTATAAGCAATTCTATGTCAAGAAAAAATAATATCAAAATTCATAAAAAACTTATGGGTCATTCTTAGCATTCATAGACTACTCCCTTGAAGGACAGTTATTGAAAAGTCATCAAAAATTGCCAAATGTAAGGTGTACTACTCCCTTGAAGGATAACTATCAAAAACATTTGAACAATGCACATAAACTTAGACCACTCCCTTGAAGGATGGTTGAGTAAATAATTTTTCAAAGATCAAAATTTCTTGGAAGCTTCGCACATCAATCAGCTTCCCCAACCCTAAAACAAAAGCAAAAAAAAACCAAGCAAAAATAAAAGAATTTTAAAAGCCAAAATCGGATCTCATAAATGCAATAATCTTATAAAGTCACAATCATCTCTCCTCAATAGACTTCTCATGTTGATCACTCTACATGTTATATATAAACATAGACTTGTTTATCCTACCTCTTTGGAAACCTACAGAAAAGGCATACTAGTCTCACTAATGGTTCCATTTTCACCCATTCTCCCTCCACATATCATATGCATGGGACTAGGAGCTTACTTGACACACTATGATCAAGATACCTACTTATCAACCTAAGCATGTTAATGTGAAGCATTTGAATGGCTTATCTTTACTAAGCCAATCCAACTTTGGGTTTTGTGTCAGTCCTTACTAATGAAAATGCATCATATTCCTTTTTCTTATTTTTTATCAGTTCATGTGGATATACCTCTCATGATTCTTATCACTTTCCTACACATCTAGTTTGTTACCTACTTACTTCATGTATTTTCATCTTTAACCATATTCACATTTTACCTCTCTAATCATGAACAAAAAATATTACATCAAAAGCATGAACATTATCAACTATGTCCATAAGCAACATGATCTATCTCACTATGCACCAAACACAATGTAAGCATATCACAATAGACCATTAACATCAACCTATCCATTTACAATTATCACATCATATGAGCCTATAAACATATCATCACACCAATACAAGCAACAATCAAATCAATGAGTAAGACATTATAGCATATAACATTTACCTTTCCATCCATATGACCATAAATAAAGCCATTCTATTATCATAAAGCATACATCCATCAACAACACATCCTATCATATCCATGCACAAAATCATAACATCATAACTATCTTTCTAGCATAACA
This sequence comes from Torreya grandis, assembly GCA_037957365.1. Classification (NCBI taxonomy): domain Eukaryota; kingdom Viridiplantae; phylum Streptophyta; class Pinopsida; order Cupressales; family Taxaceae; genus Torreya; species Torreya grandis. The sequence goes on from JARHVA010006600.1 coordinate 707,829, forward strand.
TGCCTAAGCTACTAACTGGAACACTAACATCATACACGACAAGTTAGGAACCATAAGCCATAACCATAATCATAGACATGATCACCACATGAACCATAAGCATCCATCATATATAACATCAAAAACCATACATCATATACATCAAATCATCAAAAAATAATACATGTAATAATGTATTAGATCTCTCAAATGTTACATCAGTACGTAGGCTGATATCAATATAGTACATCATAATAACATATATGAACATAATCATGGGCCTGTACCACTACCATTGGCCCCATTTTTGCCTACACTTGTACTTGGTGGTGGTCCCCCTAAGACCCCTACTTAACCCATTATAGTAACCCACCAACATAGAGTAGTTATTGAGGGCCCACTAGCCAAAATAGCTCTATGTTATGCATATATCATGGCCTGGGGCAACTGGTATAGCACCATCACTTCAATATCTAAGCTCCTCTATAATGGCTACGTACCATGACCATGGCACTATCCCTGGTGGCCCTCCTACTACTCACCTACTCCAACCCTCTTTTTGATTAGGTCTCTCTCACCTATAATGGTGGCAAACTAACCCTATAATATGGTGATCTAGCCCTATCATGTAGCCACCTATCCCTACAACACCTGTATCTAAGCCTGGGCTACAACCACCATCACCCTTGCTTGTCTATCTTGGCTGGTTAGATCTATTTCCATCAGCTTCACCCCTCCATCATCTTCACCCACATCTATCACTATATAGATTAGGTAGTTCCAAGACATATAACCATCTATATAACCTACATCATCTATAGGGTCCCTAATAAAAATCTCCTCAAAACCACCATCTAAAACTATCTGAGTAGGTTGAGGCATCAATAATTGAACTTTTACATCTTGCCTCCTATACTGAGGATGTAGACTTAGTACACCTTGTATCAAACCAAACTAATACCACACCTGGTCAAATGAAATCAACTCAACCTCACCCTCTTGATAGCCCACTATCCACCTATAACTCTGTACAGGAAGGGTCTACTTCCTGTAGCCTAGCCAGATCAAGAACTATATGTATCATCTCCAAGTAATGTCCCCAACTACTAATGCACCTAGGGTACCTCTAAACCAATCGACATCATGTGTTCCACCTCCTACCCCTGATGTATCATAATCATCTTACCATCTCATAAAACCAATAGGGAACTCCAACTATGTTTACCCTACCCATGGCAATCCCATCAATCTCATAGCTCATAAGCCTAGTAATGCAGAACCATGCCCATGTTGATACCATACCTCCTATGGTGTTTGAATCCCCATAGCTCCCTATAAATTTGGATTAATAAAACTAGGACTTAGCCAAACACTATCTTCCCAATTAATAACTCTACTAAAATAAATCGTAGTACATAAGGAAATCTCGTGCTACTAGAATCTGGGAGCCTAAATTATGTAACAACAATCATTAGCATCATCATAAATATCCTCTCCTCTAGATCTCTCTCATATAACCTTGTGTAGTTAAACCCTCCAAAATTCCATTAGACTTGGTCACTATCATATCCATATAGATACTCAACCTGCTCACCTCATTCCTCCTACTTTATATAGTAAATCACCTCACCACATAGTGGGATTCAAGTGATCCTATGTACATCCTCTAGGAGAATAATCATCTCCCTAATCAGTAGTAAGAAGGTATTAGTAGTATGATCCCATCTCTTGATGAGTGTTAATATCATCGATGCATCCCTAGACACATGTTGGTAGTGCCTCATTGCTCCCAGCCCTACCTCCTCCATATGCACCCAATCATCCATAGTCATCCTCTCAAGAAGCACATGGAAGATCCATGAGACATAATCAAACATCTAGATCTACTCTTGAGCCTATACCAAATCAAAAATATTGGCGTAGACCCTAACTAGTCTCATATACCCTATCTTTTCAATTTTCCCCTAACCCTAACCTATTTGACCTAATCATAACCATAACCCATCTACCCATTACACCAAACCTATTTGATCAAACTTCAAGTCTAATCACTTATCTTATCCCTAACCATTAAAATTTAAACCTAAATACCATACCTAAGCCCTAAACACATTTAAAAACCCTACCCTATCCTCACTAACCACAAGTGGTCATGCTAACTATCGATAATTGGGGACCCCTAGTTTTTAAGGTGTTAACTATCATGGTTAGACCTAACCATTAATGGTCACCTATGGGCATTCCATGTCTGAAATGCCCAAAACCCCTAAGGCCCAAAATATTAAACAAAAGTGAAATATACTAACCTAAGAACCCTACCTGGCTAACGTGCTACCCAATTTCCTTACCTACCCTATCAATTTGATTGGTACTCATCATTTTGACCAAAACCTCCACAAACCCTACCTAGGGCATACAAGACAAAACCAATAATTTTCACACCTACCCAACCCAAGTAAATTTAAAAGAGCAAAATCAAACTACACTACCAATTTAAATGCACCACTTACCTCATTCCATAACCTCCTCTATGGTCTGAGGCCATGAGTAGGTGCCCAGTTGTGTCTTTATGTTCCCTACATCCTAGACCCACACAATCACCCACACACCTCTGGCTAATGAGCAATACCCACCTCAACAAATACCTTCCTCGTAAAGTTCCAAAATCACCAAAGTTTGATCAAACATAGTAAAATACTAAAAATGACAAAATGAATTTTATTTTTTACTTTTAGCCCCTAAATTTTTAGGGTTTTTCTTGATCATCAATGGTTAGGGTGACCATCGATAATCACCTTTTGGGGACCCTAACTGTTGATAGTTAGGAAACCCTTTAAACCCCCAATTTTACTTTTTACCTACAACCTACCAAATCATAACAAACTTCACTAGACTCTTGCCTAACTTGGAGAATGCCTTTCTCCCACCAACTAGACCACCTCATCACCTCACCATTGGTCTATTTTGGCCCATCTAACATACAATTTAGCAACACTTATTATTTTTTCCTTTGATCACAATGACAACATTTCCATGTTGACCACTTTTGCATTTTATGCCACCTCATACATACTAAACTACTTATGTCTCACCGAGAGCACTTCCTACCTTGAATACCTACAACACTTGACCTATTTGTGTTTTCCTTAGGATCACTTCCTACCTTGGATAGCCATCAAGAACACATAAATCACTTAGGATATTTACATTTACAAGTGTTCCCAACCACCACATCTATAGGTAGTCACACAATTCACTCATCACTTATCCTTCTTGGCAAAGACCCTTATTTTTACCAATAATGGCTACCTAATCTATGCTTGATCTTGGCTATCACACCTTTTGTTGCATTTTATGTGTAATTTTGTATCTTAATTGCCTAACCTCATGTCACCACCTTATGAATCACCATTTACCACTTATCAAACTTGTATCCACTTCAGCTTCACCTCACCAAATCTTAGTTTGAGGGGGAATATCTCTTCCCACTCTTGGGGTAACCAGAACCTTGATCCATACTCCATTTTTATTTTTTAGCTCATTCATGAAAGCCACACAATAAAAAGGGGGAAAATGTAGACACCAAAAATCTACCCTTGGACCTACTCTAGGACCCCTTTGGGACCAACCTAAACCTATTAGGCCTAAACCAACAAATCTACACTCAATTTCACCTAATTGAATAACTTTGACCTTTAAGACCCTATTCCTATGGACCCTAACCATTAATGGTTGGGGTGACCATCGATGGTTAACCTTGGGAACCCCTAACTATCGATAATCAAAATCCACCTTTTAACAAACAACATGCAAACCACCCACATTAATTTTCTAAATATAACTTATCTAATTCCAGTTGTGAGCCTTTGCATGGATGAATTATATTTAGATGACCCAGTTACACCTTCACTTCCACCTCTTGCTTGTGCCTATAAGAGAGAGGCCTGGGAGATCAAATAGATCTACAATAATTATAAGGAACTCAAGCATCTAGGAGATTTATTTTGCATGTCAATTAGCATCACCAATACTATCAAGCATCAGTCATCTTATTAGGAGCTAACTTATCATCACCTCTCAATCAAGATCTTAGGTACTGTTAATCTACCAAAATCAATCTAGATTCCACCAATAGGCTAACTATATCAACCACCCACCTAACTAAATTTTGATATGACACCTACTTGTTTTTCAATATTCACGTACCTTAATTCCATTTTGCAATCAACCCAACCCTTTCCTAAATCTCAAAATCCATCTGTGGGATCCCATCATTCATATCCTTATCAAACCCAAAATTTCATAGTCAACCACTGATGGTCAAACTCAACCATCAATGGTTAGGCATAACTGTCAATGGCCACCCCAACCATCAATAGTCACCTATGGCACCAAAAACTAGCAACCTATTTTCACCCACCTACACCTAATCAAATCTAGTTTTATGTGTTTCTGACCACTCACAAACCTCTTTAAAATTTTATAAAGCATACCCCAATCCCTTACCACTAATATCAATTAGTTTATCACTAATTTAATCATTTTTAGTCTATTTTCTTAACAAGCATTCTTGTGTTTAGTTTTAGTAATCTTCTTTAATTGATGCAAGTACCTTCTTTCTAATTTCGTGAACTTGACTGTTTAAAATGTGTGGATTGACAGCCCATAAAGAAGCTCTTACTTTCAAGATCTAGCTATCATTAGGAAATCCACCTAACTATCTATCTAACAAAAAAGTTTACTTTAGTTCTTTCTTATCTATATGTATTCCTCCCAAGCCAAAAAAGAGATCTTCATAATCTTTTGATTCAAGCATGCACACAACCAAATAGGTTTTTTAACCATACCTGTATCAAGTTTCTTTTCTCTCTTTCTTTAAAACTTAAGTGAAAATTTACATGAAATAGCTTCTTCTTTGGCAAGGACTAAAAAAACCAAAGTATGATCATCTTATGAACATAATTCATTTGAATGATTTGCATTAACATCTTTTAATTGGTTAAAAAGGTGTCTTAACTACATAATGTCAAACAAGCTCAAAATCCCTTGTTAAAAGAGTGTATACAGGGGAGATGGATGAAAATCAAACCTTTTTTTGAGACTAGTATGCCTTTTCTACATGGTTACCAAAGAGATAATATAAATAAGTCCATGTCATATAAGGTGTAGATTGATCAATGTGGGAAGTCTACTTATGAAAGTTGATTGTGGCTTTCAAAATTATTTTTTTATTTTTATTATTTTTGAGAATGGGTTTTTTGCTATTTTTTATTTCTTGGAGGAACGGGGGAAGTTGATCGATGTAGGAAGCTTCTAATAAATTAGTAGGCTTTGATAAATGCTTTACTCAGCCATCTTACAAGGGAGTGGTCTAAGTTTGTGAGCTTTATTTAAGGATTTTGATAGTTATCCTTTAAGGGAACAGTCTACTTATTGTGATCAATTGTGATATGTTTTGGCAGCTATCCTTTAAGGGAGCAGTCTACTTATTGTGATCAATTGTGATATGTTTTGGCAATTATCCTTTAAGGGAGTAGTCTATGAATTTTTATAATGAACCATATGAGTGGTGCCCCTTTGTGATTTTTTTATTGATTGTGATTTTATGCTATTGACATGGATTTGCTTATATGGGCTTGAAAGGTTCACCTTTATGAAGGCAAAACAAGAGTGCAAGAAGGTTGATGATGGGTAAAAGAGGTTAAAGTTATAAAAACCATGGGAATACATCCTATAAAGAGATGAAAAGTACCATGGGTAGAGCCATGGTACCCATGTTAAAGATTAGATGAAGGTTATAACAAATAATTAAATGATTCATCTTTAATCAGTTGTCCTTAAAATAAGGAGATGAATGTGCATGAAAATAAAAGATGAGCTTAAGTAAGACAAAGGTTAGTTTGATCTTATTTTGACAAAATGAAGGATGCAAATGTGAAGCATTGAAGGGCTCAAGTTTTAGTTTCCCTTCAAGAGAAGATAACTAGTAAGCTCTTGATCCATACTTGTGTATTATGATAAAAGGTCCAAGCTAATTAAAATCAAACTTACCTCACTTGATTTTCTCCATATTGGTGACATGCTTATTTTCCATAAGGATGATATCTCTGATGTTGAATTCTCTCAGTTTGAGGTACTTGTTATAAGCATGCTTGATTCACTCTTGAGAGACACGAAGGTAGGTGAGTGTAGCTAAATGATGTTCATAAAGTAGCTCAAGTTAGGATAAACATTATTGATGATAATCACTCTTATAAATGATATTTTGTAGGGATATGCAAAGAGAGGTAATTTAGACTTTGAGAGGCAAGATATCCTCTACTCCAAATAAAAGAGAGAAAAGCGTATCACTCGTAGGGGTTTGAATGCTAGTGTGATATGCCCATAAGTCAAAGGGGGTGTGTAAATTCCAATCTTGACTAGATGCATTAAGCATTTTGTTTAGCATGTTGTTCATATTTGTGTTAGAGGATTCCACTTGTCCATTATCTTGTGGATGATATGGTGATGAGAAACTCAACTTGATACTGAATGCATCACAAAGACCTTAGACTTGTTTGTTTTTAAAAAAATTACCATTGTTGGTGATAATTTTATGAGGGGCATTGAAATGATAGATAATGTGAAGTTTGATAAAGTCAAAAATATTTTCATCTTTTTTTGAGATGAGAGGAATAGCTTCTACCCATTTGGTGAAATATTCTATTGTTGTGAAGAATGGGGCTTAATTTCATCAATAAGATCCAAGCCCATTATGATAAGGGCCAGAGATCCTTTGATAATTGAAGACTATGGCTAGGTGAGTGATGTAAGTTGCCATATTGTTGACATTTAACAAAAAATTTCACATAATCATTAATCTTGGTTAATAGTGGACCAATAATAGTCGAGGTTAAGGATGTGCTTAGCAATGGCTAGACCACTAAAGTGTCCAAAAATTCTATCATGCATTTTTTTGATATCATGAGAGGCTTTGTGATGATGTAAACAATGAAAGAGGAGGCCATTAAATCCATGTTTATATATAATTCCTTCTATTATGGTATAATGTTAGGTGCTCTAGATAAACATTCTTAGAGCATTCCTAGAAATGTTAGATAGGACTATGACAAGGTTGAGATAGTCGAAGGTCTACTAATACCATAGGTCAGGTTGGGTCTCCTCTAAATTGATGATGGTAGGAGATTATGATTGGATATAATAAGTTTTTTTAAGTCAATGGATAATGACAAATAGCTTAGAGTTAGAGGGTGCAATGGGATCTAAGAATTGAAAGGAGCCATCATATTGGTAAACTTGTTTATAGACCATGGAGTGGTTTGGCTATGGTAGTGTTCAAATGACACTAAGAGTACATAAATTAGTTGTTTATATTATTACAAAACATCATTCTTAAATTTATAAGATCCATTTATTTTATTGACCATAAGTTGAGAATCACCAAAAATATTGATCATTTTGACTCCCAAGGCTAATGTAGTTTGGAGAGCTATCACTAGGGATTCATACTCAACCATATTTTTGGTACATTCAAAATATATCTTTAAGGATAAAGGAAGAGGTTCACTATGAAGGGGGATAAGGATGATAATGACTCCCCCACCATGTTGACACTTAGATCTATAGAATAACATGGTCACTTGATAAGTGAATTTTGCTTGAGAGAGGGTCATGATGGACTCATTTGGAAAATCAAGAAGAGGAGGTCAGTTGTCTTTTAATGGTGCTTCAACAAATTTATTGACAATACCTTACCTTTTAATTAACTTTTTCTAGAGGAATTTGAGGTCAAACTCAGCCAAAATCATGATTCACGTAGTCATATGCTAGTTTTCGTATGGCTTGGAGTTCATATACTTGAATGGGTTAGTATTGGTTATAACATAGGTTTTGTGGTTGAGGAGCTAATGGAAAAACTTGGTGGCCATAAATACCAAGGCAAGATAAATGTTTTTAGTATGGGTGTATCGAGTCTCATACTCTACAAGCATATAACTAATGTAGTAGATGGCTTGTTCTTTATGTTGCTCATCTCGATGAGCCAATATTGCCCCTAAGGAGTGGTTGGTGTTAAAAATTTAAAGGTAAAAATGCTGATCTTATTTGGGAGGAATGAGGATGGGTGGAGATAAAAGGTGCTCTTAAAGTGAATCTAAGGCCTTTTGGTAGTTGTTATTCCACTAAAAATATACATCCTTCTTCAAAAGGTGGTGGAAAGGTTAGCACGATTAAAGAGTTGAAAGATAAAATGAAAAATGGATTAGAGCTTCCCTTAAAATTTGTAGAGTTGCTTGAGGTGGGTAGGAAGAGGCATGTTGAGGATTATTTTGATTTTGGTAGGGTTGACTTTGATTCCCTGAAGGGAGATGATAAAGCCAAGTAACTTTCCCAACAAAACCCTAAAAATACACTTTTTGGGGTTAAGGCAAACATGGTAATGGATGAGTCACTCAAACATGATCATAAGAATGGCCAAATGATCTTTATGACATTTAGATTTTCTAAGAAGGTTATCGACATAGTCTTTGATGATTTTGTGAACAAGGTCATGGAAGATGTAGGTCATATCATGTTGGTAGGTTGCACCAGTGTTCTTCAGTACAAAAGGTATGACCCTATAGAAAAAAATCTCCCATGGGTGATAAAGGTGTTTTTGTGTTGATCTTCAGGGATAATTAACATCTAATTTTAACCTAAGAATCCATCCATAAGAGATAACATCTCATGGTCAGTTGTAAGATCAACAAGATAGTCAATGCTTGGTAAAAGAAAGTCATCCTTTGGGTAAACAAGGTTAAGGTCATGAAACTCCACATAAATTTGAAGTCCCCTTATAACTTTAGTGATAGGTATGATGTTTGAGACCCATTATGGATAATTAATGGGTTGAATGAAATTGACGAATAAGATATGTTAAAGCTCTTCTTTGACGAGAAGGGATATACAAGGGTACATTCATCAAATTTTCTACCTAACTGGCTTGGCATCATGGTTGGTGACTATATTATGGGTATCAATGGAGGGCTTGATTCCTGATATGTCACTATAAGACTAGACAAATGATATGTTGTGGTCTTGCCAAAAGGATGGGAAGTCCCAAAGCTCTTTAAAATTTAGGGATTGGCTGATTTTGACAATGTCTAGGTTATCTAGAGTACCCAAGTTGATATCTATGGTAGATTCATTTAACATGGTTGAAGTATCAAGAGGAAGATATTTATGGATAGAGGAATCTTCTACACCAAGATAGGTGAGAATGGAATCATCATCCTAACACCAAATAGTATTAATGGTAGGAGAGTCATCTCCAATCATCTTAGGATGGGTTGGAGGAATAGTCATGGTCACCCCATCCTTTTGATAAATCAAGGGTTTGAGGTTAATCATGTTGATGAAAAAAAAATTAAGGGGGATGATGCTAGAATCTATAGTTGTTGATAGTGGAGTGGATGGTGATGATGGTATTTCTTCATCAATGATGGTAATGGGAGGTGGGTTGGTTTGTTTTTTAGGTGGTGTGAAATTGAATCCATGATTTTCATGAGGTTTTTGGGTCTTGATTGGAAGAAACTCATGTATCCCATGTTTATACTAACCTAGACTAAATCTCTTCCAAGCACACCTATAAATATATTTCTTGGTAAAGTCTGGTTTAACTAGATAGGAGAAACTAGAGGTGAATGGTCAAGGTGAAAAAGAGGTGGTGGAAGTGTCAATGGGTTTATCATGTCCCCCATAGATGAAATGGGATTGACAAGTTGAGGGCCTAAAAGGAAAAATGGCTCCAATATTGGGGTTATAACGAGGTTGTTGGTCGATATTCCCATATTCTTGAGGAGTGATAAAAGTGTCTAGTGTCAAAAAGTGATACTCCCCCAATGAAAGATGATAGAAGGTTGATTCTAAAGGGTCCATTATGGAGATTTGGGTGGAAGGGATAGATGAACTAGTAGATGTTTCATTGGTAGAATAAGATGGGGATTCATATTTTACTGATGAAGGCTTGTTGGATGGAGGAAGGATAACATCATTGGTTTGGTACATCATGTTTTATGATGTAAAAGGACTCAGGTGAGCTTGGATGGTAAAACATTGACCTTTGTGTTAAAATTTGATACAACAGTGTAGTTTGGATGACACACAGCACATGGAATGAATCCAAGGGTGTCCTATCAAAAAAATTTAATAGAAATCACCTTCTACTATGTATAAGAGCTCAGGAATCATGTGGGGTCCTAGGGAAATGTGAAGGATAACAATCCTTAAAGTTGTGGTCATGGTATCATTGAATGATCGAAGTACCACTGAGGTTTCTGACATAATGTTTTTTGGTAATTTGAGTTGATTGTATGTGTGGGAGGAGATAATGTTTAATTTTTCTCCCCATCAATAATAAACCTCTTGACATAGGTTTGGTTGATTTACATGGTAATGAAGAGGGGAGGATGTGGATCATCGAGATGGATGGAGGGTATTTTTGAATCCTTGAAGGTAACAAGGTTGGAAATTTGAAGAGATCCAACAAAGGCTACTATAGGTTGTGGGTCTTCTGGTTGAAACTCTATGGATTATAAAGCTTATATCATCACTTGGAGGTGATGGGGTGTGGTATTGATTAGTTCATACAAACTCATTTTCACTAGTATTTGGTGAAACTATTTCAAAACTACTCATTGGATTGATTTAGAAGGATTAGATTGAGAGGGACCAAAGCTAGACACCTTAGGTTTAGTGTAAGGTAAGGTTTCATGGTGTTGGCCAGGTGAGTGGGTGGTGGAAGAGGGATATGTCTATGGAATGGACACCTTTCCTTTCCCTAAGCCTTGAGCATGTGATCATGTGACCATATGGATGGTATGGATTTGGGGAGGAGTTAGGCTAGAGAATTGTTTTAGTTCCTCTTCACTCTGAGGTGAGAGTGGAGGAGTAGGTAAATGTTGGTTTATATCTCCTGGTTCTTGGATCAATGGTGGAACCATATGAGACTCATTTGATAATAAGTCATCCTCATAATATAGCTGATGGGATAATACTTGGAGAGCTTTATAGTTCTCTGTATCATGCTCAGGTATCTTATAGTATGAGCATACTAATTTTTAATTATAACAATATGGCTTAGGACTATGTGGATCAAATGGTATGATAATGGGTAAGGTTAAGCAAGATGCTTGCAACAACCTTTGTAGGATGGCTGAGTAAGACTTGAGCAAAGGTGGCAAAGGCATGGAGGTCTTAGGTTTAGTAGTTGAGGTAGAAGCCCTTTTAGGAGTAAGTTTGATGGTAAGATATTTGGGTGAAGGAGTGTTCTTGGTAGATGGTTTTGTTATGGATTACTTGGGGGGAAGGGTGTTGGGGTAGATGCTTGAGAAGTAAGCAATTTGGTTATACAAGGTTTGGTGAAAATAGGTGAGGATGAAAGTAGGAGTGATGGTGTAACCAAGGGTGGCTATTGGATTTGGGTTTTATCTGGGGTGGTTGGTTTCCTTACCAAGGTAGAAGGGTGAGGTCCCAAAATAGAAGGCAAAGTGGAAAAGGGAGGAATATTTTTGGTTTATGGAATCTGGGGTGGTTTTACCTTCCTTGTTATCTTGGTTTGGGTTTTCTTTGATAGGTTTGGTGAAGTTAATCCAATTTCAATGTGGGGTGAGTAAGGTTCTAAATAGGTAATATGACAAGGTTTTTGGTGAGCTTGGTTAGAATGGTAGAGGGTGACTCAGTTATTTGAGGTGGAATGAGTTTAGATGATTTGATTATGGTTTAATTGTTAGAGGTTTCTAATGGTTCAGTTTTTATGATAATGGGTTTGATAGTTGGGATGGAAGATTTGGATGATGGTGGCATGGTTGGAGGCTCTTGCTTGGTTGTGTAAGGAAGCCTAAGGTGGTGCCAAAATGTGGCACGATCTACAATGGGTTGGGATAAGTACTATAAGTTTTGAACTAGTATAGATAATGGCTTATAGATGAGTTTTATCCCTTCAATATTGGTCTCAAAGGACAAACCCATGGGTGAAGAGAGAGAGGTGGTTACCTCATATTTTTCCTCAATCAAAGGCTCCAAGGTTTGAGAAGATAAGTCTCCTATGAGAGAGGTAGGTAGAGTGATATTTTCCTTAGGGATGCTTTCCAAAGGAAGAGTGGATTGTTGTATGATAGAGGAGAAGGGTATGGTGGTAATGGTTATTTCTTTTGGTATGTCTTCTAAAAGAGATGTGGGTGACTTCACTACCTTGATGAGTGGAGAAAGGGGGATATTTGTTTCCTTGGTCTCAGTTTTCAAAATAATAGAGAGTGACTCCACTACTTCAATAAGTGGAGGGGTAGGAAAGGTGGTTTGGGAAATATTTTTGTTGATTATAAGTTCACTAAGAAATGCATTAATGGTATGGACTTCAAGGTTATGAGAGGATTCCACTCTATTATTTTCATTTTTTGTAGAAGGGGCATGGTTGAGAAATGGTTGTCTAAAACTATAAAGTGATTAATCTGGGGGTGTGTTAGGGATATCTAACACAAGTTACCCCTTATTTATGAGATTTTGGATGATGTTATTGAAGGTATTACACCTATTAATGTCATGTCTAATGACACGGTGAAATTCATACAATTCATTCTCCTTATACCAACCAAGTATAGGATGAGAGGAATTGAATTGTTATGAAAGTTTGATTGGTGGGAATTGTATGATATTCACTTTTAACAACTTTTCCAAGACTAAATCATATGACTCCCTTAGTGGAGTAAATTGCTTTTGGTTGTTACAGTTTGGGCTTCTAGTGTTCTGATTGGAGGAACTGGAAGAGTTAGATTGATTAATAATAAGTGGAGGGGAAATTTTAACGACAACCACATTCTTGGTTCCCTTATTTTTAACATTGGTTTGATTTTTAGGTTTGGAGGAGGGGGCCTCATTTGATTTTAAGTTGGAATTCTTGTTTCTCAATTTTAACATCCCCTCATCAATCACTCTATTTTCTAATTTTTGTGTCATGGTGAAATCCTCGTCAAAGGTCCTAAATCTCTAAACCCATAAAGTAGATATGTGTTTGGCACAAGCTTGAAAAAAGAGTTCAATCAACTTGGGTTGGGGAAAATATAAAGAGATTTGATTTATCAAGATTCTCCAATGGGCTAGGAAGTCTGTTATGGAATCATCATCAAATTTCTAAATGGAGTAGGGATCGGTGATGGAAACTTTCTTAAAGATGTTTATGGAAAAGTGATCTAAGAAAGTCTAAGCTAGTTGGGCAAAAGAAAAGAGGGAGTGATTTGTAATAACACTATAATAATCTATTTCCAAACCTAAAAGAGACATGGGAAAGGTATAGAGAAGGAGAGCATCATCATAGGAAATCAAAAATAAATAATGCCTAAATGCCCTCATATATTGTTGATGGTCTTCCTTGCTCTAAAATTTTGAAAGTTCCTATTGAGGAGGATAAATTTAAATGGGGATATATGGATGAATCAGTTCATTACAGGTTTGGTCATAAGATAAGAGGTTATGGGCACCAAAAATAGATGACTCCAAAGTAGTCATTTGTAAAATTAACATTTTGACAAGATATGATTGTGGTTATGCACCCTCATAGTTATAGGGTAGATTATGTTAGGTTTGGGTAGGTGTAACATATGAGTAGTTTATGGGGGGTTGGGAAGCTACCACATATTAGTATATAGACATAAGTAGTTGGGATGATGCCATATATGAATATGTGGAGATAGGTGGTTGGGTAGAAGGTAGAGGTACATACCCTTATGGGTAGGGATGTAGCTCAAGTTTTATGCAATGGGCATCTATTGGGGGATCGCCATAGGTTGGGTTAGAGGTATGGTTGGGTTGGTCAATAGGGGATAGGTGGTAACTTTGGTATTGATGGATAGAAGGGTAGTAGTTATGGGGTCTACCAAGATCTAGAATGGAGTGGAGGTAGGTGGGTTGGAAATAAGATGAATGGTGGTGGCATTAGTAGAGGGTAATCCTATAGTAAGTGGAGTGTCAATGCCCAAATATTGGGTTGATCTTATACTAGAAGGGTTTTTAGTTGGGGTAGAAGGTGTTTGGGTGTTGATTGGTTGGGTGGGTTGGTTTTAGATGGTGGTATCGATAGGGTTATTGGTAGAGGAGGATACTTAGGTGACCAAGGGTTGGGTGGAAATGGTGGTAGCAAAACTATTACCCATAAAGTGGGATGGCATGTCATAAGGTGGGTCAATAGGCAGAATAGAAGTAGGGGTATGATGAGATATAGTGTTAAGGTAATGTTGGAGGGATATGGGTTATTATCTAGAAAGGTGGTTAAATATACATCACCTGAGGAAACTGTCAAAGGGATGATAAGACTCTTAGAAGAATGGGGAGAACTCTCTGTATCTAAGATGTACTCCATGGATGAAGGAGAAGAGGAAGATAGATGATTAGGATTTGGATCCTAATTTGCTTGGTTTATTAGTTTTTGCCTAGTTAAAACCATGTAGATAAGATAATGAGGAAGATACAAACAATCTCATAACTCAAATAAAGAGAAGACAAGAAAAATTCAAGGAACAAAACACACACTCAAGCACGTTAAATCCTAAGGTTATTTTTAGTCTCTCTTATGGCTTATGCCTTAAGCTTTAATAATTAAGTGACTCAACTTGGCTTGTAGAGAAAGTATTAGAAAATAAGTCTATGGTTGGTTTCAGGTTGTGTTTAGGCTCTCAAGATCTGTACTAGAACTTGGTATGTGGCTTGATATTAGGCCCTACCCCCTCACTTAACACACCACAATGATAAGGATGTCAAGTTCTTATCCAAAATATATTGAGTTGCTAGAGATTATACTTAGCCATTGTACTGAGTTGGTTCTCCCTTTGGTGGTGAAATATAAGTACGATAGCTAGGAAAGGTGACTTCTAGGTGATGAAATCCTAGTCGGACCTTATGTCAATGTTTTTATGCTTGATTAGGTGTAAGTGGTTTGGTCTTGTGTGTGGGATAAGAGTGATCCTATGATTAATTCACTTGATTAATTAAGTTATGTGAGCTAAAATAAGTAAGAAAAAAATGTATGCAATTAATTTTAAGCCTAAAATGAAATGTTGATTTCATTGTATGAGTAGAAAATAAGAAGCACCTAGATGTAGCTATGAACCCAAGAAAACACTCAAGGGTCCTATTGAGCATGCTAAAATGTTTTAGGTAAATTTTCCTTATTTCTTAGGAATAAATTTGTAAAACTTGAAATAAGGGTGAGGTTAGTAGAACCTAGATTTGGTTTTTGCTCTATGATCTAAACATTTGTAGATACTCATATTTGGCTTAAGAGGAATGATCTATAGATAAGAAAAAACTAAAGAAATGGTTGATTGGTTATATAGTAGGGTGGATTGCCTAGCAATCTAGATCCAAGAATCACAAGCTTCCTTGGAGGATGTCAATCCACACTTTTATACAATCAAATTCTAAAAATGAAAGATAAATTTCTTACATCAATAATAGACGATACTAAAATCAAATACAAAAAGTGCTTGTAAGAGATGAATTTGACTAATTATAGCAATGAACAATTAAATATTAATGCTAAATAAATTTGAAATGGTTCAAAAAATAGGGTGACATTCTATCCTCAAGTAGAAGGTCAAAAAATGGGATTTGGTTGGGGTCTAATAGGTGAAATTAGCTTGCTATTGGAGTTATCCAATAGTGACCATTGGTGTTTGGGTGAACCATTGGTAGTTGAGTAACTATTGATGGTTGGATGACCATCGGTGGTAGATCATCAATGGTTAAGTGACCATTGATGGTTACTATTAGATTTAGCTTAGGTAAGGGTAGGTCTAGTCTGGAAGGTGGCTAAATGATTTTAAGAGGTGGGTTTTGGCTAGAGGCTAGTTGTGAGACAAACAAAGGAGATAATTACTAAAAATAGATACTTAGCTCTATTGCCTAAAGAATGTTGAGATGAATGGCTGAGAATGTATTATGGATCTTGGATTAATTACAACAAAGTGTCAGTGTCTTAGTTATGATTGATGAATTGTACCATTTGTGCTCTATATCATGCCCATTAGGAGAAGACTTGCAAATTAAGCTTTGGTGCAAGAATATTTGATAATTTTTTATTATCTCTGATGTTTGTCGCTCTCCTTTTCACCTCTTCCTCCTCTCTTTTTATAGAAGGAAGGGAGAGGTGAAATAGTAAGTTCAAATAAGGTGTAAATTAGTCATCTAATTTTATTCTTAATATGAATAATTATATGAGTGGCTGAGAATAAAAAATCAAGGTGGATTTGAGCTAGAGTTAACCCTTAAGGCAGTTAAATTTTAATCATCAATGGTTAGGTCTAACCATCAATGTTTAGTGGTCAATCATCGATGCTCAATAGTTCAAAGGTAGAAGGGTCAAATTTAGTCATCTTGACTTAGGTTTGGTGGGGTAATGGTAAATAAGTGGTCCCTAGGGGTCCCAAGGTGGTCTATGGGTTGGTACGACATCTAGAACCATAATGTGCATACTTCTAGTGTCTACATATATCATTGATGATGAAGAATATATAGTGGCCAAATTACAAGAGCTACAGATATTGGGTGAGAAATGGTAAGATACATTAGATAATTTTAGATCATACCAAAATTAGATTTACCATAGTTATAACAAGCATATTCTCCCTTGAGAATTTTAAATTGGTGATTTGGTACTAAAAGTGAATCAAAATAACACCAATGCCAAGTGCAAGAGTAAGGGTAAGTTTGAAGCCAATTAGTTTGGGACTTTCATTGTTAATTTCAATTTTTATTCTAGGGTATATAGACTAGATACACTAGATTGGAAAGATCTCAAGGAACCCATGAACATAATGCACTCTAAATGATATTATGATTAACCAAAAATGAACCATTATCTATAAGAGTCCTCACTTGGGGGAAGTGTTGTCACCTTCATTATTTTACCATAGCATTCCCTTGACCATTTCAATTGTTCATACCATACAATTATTTGGACCATTATTTATTCATTTCCAATACCATTCCTATTACCAATCATGATCATAATTATAAATAGATGATTGCAATAAGGTTCAATGATTACTTTTCAAAGGAAATTCAACAACAATCAACATCAACTTCTTTCAAACAAGTGTTTCAAGTTATGTCAACAATAGCATTACCTACTTGATATTTCCTTGAAAATTTTATCTAATTATTTATCCCCATTTATTTCCCCTTTGTGTGCCATTCCTTTTCATATCTAGCTATTGCATGATATTTTCATATGCCTCAAATTTTGTTGCTAGTTTGTGATGGTCATACCATTGCATCTAGTTTAGTTGTTATTTGAACCTCTATCTAAGGAAAAGTTACCTTTTGTATATATTTAATTGTAAATTTGAACATATTACCTTGATTTCATTATTCCAAAAATCCCAAAAACATTGAAAAGACCTCAAAAAACCTAAAAATCACAAAATCATGAAAATTGGCATAAAATTTCCATGTGAGATATACAGCCCCAAATATTTTATAGGATGGAACCTCTTATCTTTCCCTCTTCATTTCAAGACCAAATTACCTTTATCCTCCCATTTTTTAGACAACTAAATCAGCCTAAGGTCCACATAAACTATCTAGACAGTGTTTGGATGCATCGGGCATATTGGGTCAGCTTAGTTAATCTTCTTCATTTTTGTTTTCTTATGCTTTTCCATTTTATGAGTAATATTTTCCTTATTCTCTCACCATTTTAGGAGACACATTTGAGGGCATTTTTCATTTGAACATGATGCACTAATAAACACTTATCTTTTCTTACACTCTTGCTAGTTTATGAATAATCATTGCTTGACTAGTGAGTATTGTGTATTTGGTGCACTCTACTTCCCATTCCCATTTCTTAAACTATCTCACCATTTTATGAATATATATTTTCTTATTTATTCTCTATAATCATGTAAGATTTTCATTGCTTTTATTCTATCCCATATCTATGGGAGAACTACACTTAGCCTAAAGTCCATATGACTCTATAGGCAACATCTACTTGCATTTGGGCATTTGGAGTCAGCTCAGCCACTCTTTTCCTCTTCATTTATCCCCCTATTACTATAATTAATTCATTGTCCCCTTATCCTAAGGAAAAATATCCAAATCATAACACCTTATTTACACACACAATTTTTGATTGATTACATTATATTCTTTATATTGATTACATTATTAGAGGTAAAATCACTAAGAGGGGGAGTGAATCAGTGAGCCCAAATATTTAAATTTAAATTTCAATCCTTTCAATATATTAAACAACAGCATATACCAACTTGATCAAGCAACATTAATAAGAGATTTCATTCATTCAATGCATACACAAGATCAAACATGCAACACATAGTTTTTGTGAGAAACACTCATGGGGAATAAAACCCACTCTTAAGAATACAACATATGGACTACTTGTCCTATAAGAGATTACAAATAATATATTTTTCAAGTCCTTTAAACTAGAAACGTTAATCAAGTCCTTTTGACAAAAGGCCTTTAGTCAAACACATGTTTCATAAGGATCCACTACCCCTAAGGAAGATCAATTCCTTTAGACCCTCCTTTGAATTAAACACCTCCACCTTAGTATTGATATCTTCAAAACCTAAGCAGAAACTTCCTTTCTATCTCATACAAGCCTCTCACATAAGCATGCCACAATCTCTCTCATTCTTTACTTAAATTGTCCTCATATGCACACTCAGACTTCTTTGTATATCCTCAAACTACAAGATAACCAATATATCATCATAAATATTACCTACAGGTCATACACATAGTCAATAAACTATTCTACTCATCAGTTCATCTAATAGTCACACTACCTATCCTCTCTTCTTTTCTTCAACACTCTCAACTCTCATAAGTCTTGCACAAGTCTAGAAACCATCATATTTGGTTTCAATATATATATAACATTCATTAATTATCAAGTCCACAATATTTCCTTGTCAGCCACAACACATGCCTTCACCCTTAAGGCATCTAACATGGGTCACATGTAAGAACAACACACTTTTAAATATGCTTAAATCACATTTTAGGTTATATGATGACCCATTCAACTCTTTGACACTTATCTAAGAAAAATAAGAACACAAGAACACTTTACAACATATAAACCCATGCCACATGATTTATAGGTCCCCTTTAAGTTCCAACATCCATCATAACACTCTTTTATTTAATCATAATTTTCTCAAATAACATTCTATGCACACAGTCACCATGAACAAATATACAATCAAATTCTAAACATTTTTTCATAATACATAAAATTGGTCAAACCTTCATAATGCACATAGATTATCCTCATGGAGTCTACAACACTCTGTGATCAATATTTCATCTTAAAACATTGAATTACCAATGAGCACAACTCAAATACCCTTTTTAGGTTACTTATAAAAACATACAAGAACACACAGTCAAATATTTGATTATACACACTTTCAAATCTTCAAATCTATATTTATAGATGTACCTTGGAGTCCTCTACATATTCACTTTTTATTACATGGTTAAATTATGCATATATTGAAAGTTATGACTCAAAAACTAGACACTAGTATTTCTTTTGTTAAATTCAAATATTTTAATTCAAACAATCACAGTTAAACTTCAAACACCATGCTATCATCTTGTGTCCTCATTGCTTAGATTAATTATGCACTACCAATCTTCTTCAAACTTTAACTCAGCTATACAATTAAACATTAAAAATTTAACCTCATCTCATGTAATCTTACAATCTTGACCGCATACATATTGTTGATCTCTTGTATGTAGCTCAGTCTTTATCTGTGTTAAACATTAGATGCCTTGAAATCATCTCGATCAATATGTATGATTGATTTGTATATGCACGAACATCTACTCACCATTAGATCTTTAAAGAATCTCGATCTTTATCTCTACTTGACATTAAACTTAGAAAACTTGTCCTTATCTTGTTGCTTCTACATATCTTGGAAAAAATTTAATCCATCAATATCCTCAAGGGTTGCTCGAACTTTACCTTGTGCACATTTGACTAAGTATGGGAACCTTTGCAATCTATCTATAAGGTCAACTTTGTACCTTCATATCTTTTGTTTCACTCAAGTGCAAGATCTAAAACTTGGACCATATGATATACTAACATAGTAGGATATAACCATATGTAAATCTAATCTTGGAACCCTCATTCTTTCAATTTATAATTCCATTAATCTACTCACTCATATTTTTCTATCATAGACCCAACTATGTCAAAAACTACCTAGGAGGCCAACTTTGAACATGCATATATTTTGTCATGTTGTATCACATGACCTAATATTTATTGCATATCAAATAGGCACAAAAATATACAAACCCATATTATTAAATTATCCTAAAACTTACACACATTAAAAATATGACTACATCAAAATTCCTACTTAGATTTTCTTTTAAGGATGGGAAAACACTGTCAAATTGCCTGGGAGCCCAACATTGCACTTGCATATATTTTTTTGTGATTCATCATATGACCTTTAATTTAGTAGATAGTAACTTGGAACAATAATAAACAAACCCATATAACCATTTCCTATTGACACCTCCAAGTGTGTGAATGTTGGCATCATCAACATGTTTACTCAACTCTATTTGAACATAGGAATCACTGTCAAAATGTTTGAGAGCCCAAATTTGCACCCACATATCTTTGAATTTGCTTCATCAGATGTCTTGATATTTATTTAATATTAAAAATTGAATAATTTGATTACAAACATATTTCCAAATCCCCTTGACTCATCCACATGTGATAATTATGATGTCAGCAAACTGCCTACTCAAATTTTCTACCACTAGACCTAAAATATCTAGATGAAAATAATGATCAACCAGATGAAATACACTCATGCACATAAGCACTCAAAGCATAAAAAATCATTATTTGACCTCTTTCACATTCTCAATAATTTATTTTCATCCCTAATCATCTCTAACCATACCAAAATATAATATCAGACAAGCCAACTTCAAGCATACTAGGTTAAGCAACACTTTGTCATTGTCACTTAAACTATCAAGGAAATTCATCCAATCACTTGGACACTTCCATGACATTACCATGGAATCATTTACATCTCTTAAATAGTCACCCCCTTTGTCATTGATGTCAACACCCATCATAAAACAATACAAACTCACCTTCCATCTCTCTCTTCAAGCACTCTCAAAATAGGAACTTTCTCCCCCTTTAACACAATGACAGAGTGGGCACAAATTAATCATGAGTAATTAAAAATACCACAAATAATAAATGACCACCTTATAAATATGATACAAACTCTCCCTTACCTTGAGCCTACCTCTTCTTTCCTTGACAACTTCCTCTTGCTCCAATCTAACACTCTATTCAACCAAGCACTATAACCAATGAAGATAAAACATTAAAATCTAATATAAATCACCAATAAACAGCTGATAGGGGCTCCCCATAATATTTATGAGTAATTACACCTTATTAACATCTTCATATCTATACACACCATGAAGAACCACCATACATGCTTACTAGCATTTTCTCTCAAGCTACCTCAAGGACCACCAAAAAAACTTCATGCCACTCACCAAATAAGACACATTCTCTAAACCAACCTGATAACTCATCTTGAAACACTCATGCCTTTCTCTTTTGGATAAACTGAACAAATACCACTCTTCTTCTCACTAAGCCTATCTATTCTCCTTGTAGCCATACCTATAACTTGTAGAGCCCAAAAATATTATTAGACACACCATCAAGACCTAAAAATTCATATTTGGAGTAATCTCATATTCCCCCTTAAGCACACCAATTTTCATAATCTATCTCAACCTTTATAACATACTTCCTTCACAAACCTACTCACCAATTAGGAATCCATCTTGATAAAAACTTGAATAATTTGAAAACTACTACCCTTCAAATCTCTATGAAGATTGATTTGACAACACATTTGGCCCATTCAACCTATTAATAATCCTTATATCTCAACTCATAAGGCAAGCCACTTATATAACATAGCCCAAAACCCTAAAATCTCAAAACATACAAAGTCAACAAACCTCCTTCTAGTAAACATCCACCTCTAAAACTTTTTGTACACCTGGAGACAACCATTACACACTTTTGGACCAATTTTTGAGCTAAAACATCTTTTGGAACCCATATATCCTATAACCCATTTTAGGACTTTCATACTCTACAGCACAAACTAGGAAACCCAAGAGCAAACAAATATTCTCCAATTGCACACAAAATACCTTAAAATCTTGAAATCACATAGAATACATAAAAAATAAGTTTAGAGACCTTTATAAGCATCAAACTCTTCTTTACATTACATCAATCTCATTATGCCACCTAGAAAAACCCATTCTAACCCTGTACTATAGTTCCTTCACAAATCTCTAAAACAAGCTCATGAACTTGTTTATCCCCTTTAACCAATGACCTTTTTTATTAGCATTATGATCTTTATCATACATAATTTCTCATTCATAATTAAAATGTCTCCTAAGAATCATAGGTAGAGACACCCTACTTCAAAACATCCTAGAACAATGTGAAACCAGGAGTTACCCACAACTCCTCATATTCCTTCTCCTCCTTGGTCATTTGATACTTATAAATCTTCTTATTAGTTTTAGGTTTAAGATAATAAACATGATCATCTACTACAATATTTTCCTCTATGATTGGATTGACAATGCATGGATATAACATAGATTCATGACATATAGTTTCATCTATAGAATCTTCCTTGTAACATATAACCTCATCACTAGGCACTAAAAAGTTATGTTCTTTGAATGAAATTTGCTCAACAATAGTAATATGTTCACTTGGATCTATGCTTACCTTATAACTAGCCTCAACCAGTACCTTGTCCTCTCCTTGAGCTTTGTCTCTTCATTCACAACATAAGCAAACAATGAGAGCCCTTGGTATTCTTCAACATTTGTAGCATTCTCCACCATAACAAATAGATTACTTGGACCTATAGTCTCATCATGAATCATACTTACCACTTTTGGTTTCTATGAGTTAATTTTTATTCTTCCTTGTACTTTGGGATCCTGATTAAACCTATTTTGATTTGTCGACCTTTACTTGTAGAATCTAGCAATGTGACCAATCTTTTCATAGTTGTAGCAAATAATACTTCTTGATGGAAAATCAACTTGTCTTACCTTAGATGGATAATGTTTTTCAAAGTGTCCCATATTATGAAAATTAAAACACTCAACCTTACTCAAACCACTTGACTGATGATTCCATTCATAGTTCCATGCAAACTCATTTCTAACAGGTCTCTTGCATTTTCTAGCTCTATACCCAAACTACTTACAAGTATATCAGTAACCATTGAAATTTTCATACCTCATGGAATTTGGTTGTCTAATCCTATTTGTCTTCATTCAACTAGCACCATCACTCCTTATATAATGATTTATCTTCAAATTCTGATCCACCTCACTCTCATTGACATTCATGTCAACTTGAGAAGTAAAGTTGGGTTCTTCATTAAAACCCAATCTAGATATATCACTAGCTAACTTTTGACTCTTTAGGAGATCATCCAAATTATTAGAACTTTTATCAAACTTGAAAAATGATTTCACCTTGACGGTAGACTTATCTAACTCATATTTCAAAGACACAATCTTAGAATCATACCTTGAACATTCTTCTTCTTTGGCTCTTAGACTTGGAAACATAGATTCTAACTTAGAATTAAGAAACATGATAACACCTTCATTCTCTCTAGAGTCTTCAACTAATCTTGCCTCAAACACACTGAATTACTCCTCATATTCCTTGAGTTTATATTTCATCTTCTTATTGATCTTCTTCTCAATCTTCAGTTCTTTAAGAGCATTCATCAACTTAGTCTCACAGTCTACCTCATATTTATCATCATTTAAATCACTAAAAGTAGACTCTATTTGATGTGAGCAACTACCTTCCTAAACCATTAATATGGATTCATATTTAATAGGATCATCATTTTCATGATCATAATCTGAGTCATTGACTTCACGCTCATCTGATGAACTACAATCTTCTTTGGTGTAGAGACTCTTCTTGTCCTTGAAGTACTTCTTGTTGTCAAACCTTATGAATCCCTTTGTTCTTTTATCAGACCTAAATGATCTCTTACCATCATCATGACCTTCATCATCATCTTTCTTATACTTATGAGGGTACTTATTAACAATATTTCTTACCTCTCCATAATTGAAGCATTGAGGGGTAGTTTACCTTTATACCTTCTTTGGTTTTATATCATCATTCTTCTTCATCTCATAGGAAGTAGGGATGCCATGTAATTCATCCAACTTTAGCTGAGTAAGATCATGACTTTCTTCTATATCAGATACTTTAGGATCAAACTTGAGAGAGAGGGACCTTAATATCATTTTAACTATAATATCTTATTCAAGGTTCTCTCCAAGACCTCTAATGATGTTCACAATCTCATCAACTCTTTAAAGAAAAGATGCCCCAAAATCTTCTTCCTTCATCTTGAGACTTTCAAATTGCCTTCTGTGAGTTTGAAACTTAGCAAGCTTGACCTTTGAATCTCCTTCATATATTATCTAAATTTATCTCATATATATTTAGCAAATTTACAATGGATTACCTTAGAGAACTCAGTCTTTGTAAGACCAAAAGTGATGACATTCATTGCCTTAAAATTATTCTCAAACAGCTTCTTATCTACAGTAATAGATGGAGGAGTAGTAGGAACAACATAACCATCCACAATATATTTCCATACATCAAACCCTAGGGACATAATGTATGTCCTCATCCTTGTACTCCAAAAAGCATAATTAGATCCATTAAACATTGGTGCTTTCTTGGTAGATAAACCT
Source organism: Torreya grandis (assembly GCA_037957365.1). Taxonomy (NCBI): domain Eukaryota; kingdom Viridiplantae; phylum Streptophyta; class Pinopsida; order Cupressales; family Taxaceae; genus Torreya; species Torreya grandis. Next base: position 732,726 of record JARHVA010006600.1, read on the forward strand.
CCTTGATGACTACCCATATTGTACCTTAGATCACCTTCAAGCTATAAATCCTTTACCAAAAGACCTACTCTAATATCAATTGTTAGAGGTACAATCACTAGGGGGTGAATCAATAAGCCTAGATATTTCAATTTCAATTCTAATCCTTTCAATCTATTAAATAATCAGCATTTACCAACTTTATCAAGCAATATTAATAAGAGAGCTCATTCATTCAATGCATACACAAGATCAAACACACAACACATAGTTCATGTGGGAAACCCTCATGGTGAATAAAACCCACTCTCAAGCCTACAACATATTGACTACTTGTCTTATAAGAGATTACAAATAAGAGACTGGTCAAGTCCTTTAGACCATAAACATTGATCAAGTCATTTTGACCAAAGGCCTTTAATGAAACACTTATTTCACAAAGAGCCACTTCCCCTAAGGAAGATCAAGTCCTTTAGACCCTCCTTTGAAGTGAACACCTCCACCTTAGTGTTGATGTCTTCAACACCTGATGATGGATCTATGATTATCTAAACCCTGAATAAACTCCCTTTCTATCTCATATAAGATTCTCACATAGGCATGCCACAATCTCTCTCCTTTTTTATTTAAACTATTCTCATATGCACACTCAAACCTGTTTGCATATCCTCAAATTTAAATATCACTAATATGTCATCATAAATATGAACTATAGGTCATACACATAGTTAACAAACTATTCTTCTCATTAACTCATCCAATAGGCACACTACCTATCCTCTCTTTTTTGCTTCAAGACTCTCAACTCTCACAAATCTTGCACAAGTCTAGAAACCATCATATTTGGTTTCATTATATATAGAAAATTCATGAATTATAAAGTATAAAATATTTCCTTGTTGGCCACAATTCATTCCTTCACCTTTAAGGCATCTGACATGGGTCACACTTAAGCACAACACACTTTTAAGTAGGCCTAAGTCACCTTTTAGGTCCTATGATGATCCATTCACCTCTTTGACACTTTTCCAAGCAAAATAATAATACAATAACACTTTCCCACATATGTACCCATTCCACATGACCTATAGGTCCCCTTTAAGATCTAACATCCATCATATCACTCTTATGCTTAAGCATAATTTGCTCAAACAACATTTTACGCACACAGTCACCATGAAAAAATATAAAATCAACTTATAAACCTTTGTTCATATTGCATATGATTGGTCAAACCATCGTAATTCACATAGATCATCTTTATGAAGTCTAAAACACTCTCTGATCAATACTTCATTTTAAAACATCAAATTACTAATGAGCACAACTCAAATACCCTTCTCAGGTTACTTGTAGAAAATGCACAAACACATAGTCAAATATAACCCTTAATATCTTTGACTATATAGACTTTCAGATATTCAAATCTATATTTATAGATGTTCCTTGGATTCCTCTACAAATTCACTTTTTACTACATGGTCTAATTATGCATGGATAGAAATTTATGGCTAAAAACTCCGACACTGATATTTCCTTTTTTAAATTCAAATATTTGAATTCAAACATTCATAGTTAAACTTTAGACACCATGATATCATCTCATGTCCTCAATTCTTAAATTAATCATGCACCTTCGATCTTATTCAAACTTTAAATTGGCTATACTATTAAACATTGAATAGTTGACCTCATCTCATTCAATCTTGTAATCTTGAACACATACACACCATCAATATGTTGTATGTAGATCAATGTTTATATTTGTTAAACATTGGACACCTTGAAATCATATCGCTCAATATGAACCATTTATTTGTATATGTATGAACATTAACTCACCTTTAGATCTTGGAAGAAGCTTGATATTTATCTCTACTTGACATTAAACTTCAAACACTTGTCCTCATCTCATTGCTTCCAAACATCTTGGAAAAAATGTGCTCTGTCAATCTCCTCAAGGGTTTTTGAAACTTTACCTTTTGCACATTTGACTAAGTATGGGAACCTTTGTATTCTATTTTTAAGGTCAACTTTTCACCTTCATGTCTTTTGCTTCACTCAAACACATGATCTGAAACTTGGACCATATGATCTCCTCACATAAGAGAATCCAACCATATGTCAATATTCTCTTGTAACCATTGTGCATGTGAGATATAAAACCATGAATTTTCTCGCTTAGATTTTTCTACCACAGAGCCAACTATGTCAAAAACTACATGGGAGGCCAACTTTGAACATGTATATCTTTTATCATGCTTCATCACATGACCTAAAATTTAGTGCATAGCAA